>LR990344.1:28302287-29502287 GCA_905147345.3 Mythimna impura
ACGGGTAGTGTGAAAGTGAAACCTGGGGCCCTGGGACGAAGGCAAAGAAGGAACAGGAGTGGATTTTTAGTCAGTAAAAGTCTGACACTATCTCCCGTCCGCCCAAGAGCGCGATTTGTCATAAGATGATTTTCCCACCTAAAAAAAGGGAACATACTCCTGGGATAAAAGTAACCTTTTTGCTGAACTGGGCCTACTTAGCTCAACCATGAGTCACACCATGTTGTTTTCTTTTGTTTAAATCTTAATTTTTCTTCATTTTTTCTTACTTTCTTTTTTCTTTAATTCGTTTTTCTTTCTTTTTTACTTTCTTTTTCTACCTTTCTTTTATGTGCTATTTCAAGACATAGCTTACACGTGTACCAAGTTTCATCGAAATCCGTTTAGCCGTTTGAGTGTGAAGAAGTACTAAACATACACATTCACAAACTTTCGTCTTTATAATATTAGGGTGATTGAAGCATTTTCTCGCTTAGCGATTGGTAAAAGGTCTTATTCAGAATTAAATTAGCTAGTGAATTCCCCAGATTTAATGGATCAGGGTCAGGGTACATTGCTCGCAGAACAGATGATAGATGGGGCTGCAGTGGTGACCACATAATGGAAGACGCAGTTTTGAAAGGCCACCACCAAGGTGGACCGATGACCTGGTGAGAGTCGCGGGAAACCTGGTGAGACGCACCGGACCGGTCGTTGTGGCCACGCCTGAAGAGGCCTATGTCCAACAGTGGAAATCTTTCGGCTGGAATGATGATGATGATGAATTATTTAGATCCAAATAATCAATTTTCCTGCTGCGGTCTTCCCGTCCAACTATAATTTAGGTGTCTTCAAGGCTAGAGTGCATAGGCTCTTAATAAACTAGTGCGCCTCACCATCGATGATTGCATCTCTGCTTACCATCAGGTGGGATCGCAGTTAAGCACTGGTTTATATCATAATAAAAGACGGTTAAATTAAATTGAAACCCAAAAAAAGTTATCAAACCTTGAACATTTATAGTTCTGTCCAAGGTAAAGATGGTTTGACAGTAACATGAAGTTAAAAGTGATATTTTTATGAAGTGAAGTTTTCACGAGCAACAGCCATTCAAAAGTAAATTGAAATACAAAATCAAATTACACTAATCACTTCTAAAAATTGCTTTTCTTATCTCGAAAACAATTTATATTTATCTTTTCCCCCAAGCACCGCATAAAAGATAAGCACATTTAAGTAACTGCCATAACATAAAACCAACTTAGCCAAGTTTGTCAACTAACTTAAAACTTGATAAAAACTCGAAAGTCACGTCGTTTACATGTTGTTTCCATAATTCGGAAAATATATACTGGACTAAAGAAAATTTGAAAAAGTAATTTAATAGTAGGTAGGGAAATAAATAGGTAACCACTTAAATCTACATCATCATCATCATCATCATTTCAACGGAAAGACGTCCACTGTTGTACATAGGCATAGGATTTTATGTCTCCTTTTCAACATCCTACACAACCCATGTTATCCCTCCTACCTGTGCGACCGATTTTCTTACGCTCGCCCCCGCGACGCACCGTGCGGTACCTGTCCATGCGGTATCTAAGGTTGTGGAACTCTCTTCCGCCTAGTATTCGTGATTTAAAAACTATTTCGCTCTTCAAAGCTAAAGTAAAAGAGCACTATCTTTCCTCTCTAGTGTGATAATTATATATATATTATGTGTTTATTTACAGTGTAAGGTATATATAGTTATATAAGTATTTATTAGTTTAAGATTTTCACAAACACTTCATTTCTTATTTCTACACACTATTGTCTACATTTGTTTTTATCTCTCCTTTCGCAGGACTGGTGGAAGAAATTTCTTTTAGAAATAAGCAGTACCTTTGTAATTTTATTTTTTATAATACTGTATCTTCTTCCAATATAATGTGTGTACAAAGATCATAAAATAAATAAATAAAAAATAGGCCTCACTCAAGTGTCGTCACAACGAACAGTCCATCGAATTCCATTGTACTTTACCAGGTCTTCAATTCACCTTGTGGGCCTTCCAACGCGGCTTCTTCCAGTACGTGGTCACCACTGCAGAACCTTTCGTCCCTATCGACCGTCTGTTCTACGAGCAATATGGGCCTGCCCAATGCCACTGAAGTTTGGCGATTCTTCAGGCTATATATGTCTACAACCTTGACTCTCCTTAAATTACATAAAAGATTTCCCTACATTTCAATGACTTATGCGAACATACATAAGTGTATTAACCCCTCGGGCGCCCCGGGGTACTATTATTACGTAATTGCCTATTTTCTAGGAAAAACGAAGATATAGAAACCAAAATTTCGTACAAACGTGTGTACAAAACAACAATTAAGCGTTTTTCAAAGTCATTCAAGTTGTACAGACGTATGTACAATCGGCGCTCGAGGGGACAACTAATTTTATCGTACTTTGGCACTATCCTATAGTAAGGTTGTTATAACGTTCGTGACTACATTCACTCCCTGAAACATGATCAGTAAATGAAGTTCACCTTTTTAAATTACGGTTACATAACGTAAAATGTTAGCGAACAGAAAAGATCTTTGTCTTGCATTATGAAACCTCTCAAATCTTCTTTGCGAAACTTTGTGGACGTAAAAAAATAAGGGAAAACACTCTAGTTACCAAATAAAAAAAACTGGGCAAGTGCGAGTCGGACTCGCGCACTGAGGGTTCCGTACAAACTTAAAAGGTAAATTGCTGTTTACGATTTATGACGTATTAAAAAAACTACTTACTAGATCTCGTTCAAACCAATTTTCGGTGGAAGTTTATATAACGGGGGGGGGATACACATTTTACCACTTTGGAAGTGTCTCTCGCGCAAACTATTCAGTATATAAAAAAATGATATTAGAAACCTCAATATCATTTTTGAAGACCTATCCATAGATACCACACTTATGGGTTCGATGAAAAAAAAAAATAGTTTCAGTTCTAAGTATGGGGATCCCCAAAATTTATTGGTTTTTTTTCTATTTTTTGTGAAAATCTTAATGCGGTTCACAGAATACATCTACTTACCAAGTTTTAACAGTATAGCTCTTATAGTTTCGGAAAAAAGTGGCTGTGACATACGGACGGACAGACAGACACATGACGAATCTATAAGGGTTCCGTTTTTTGCCATTTGGCTATGGAACCCTAAAAAGCTACTTCATTTTACGCTTCAAATAAACAAGAAAATATAGTCACAATTTAGCACATTGTTAGGTAATCTGTGAAACTGAAATGCTTAAATATTATATTGCCATTTAATCACGCCTCAGATTCTAAACTTACAAAGATAGAATTGTGATATAAAATTCCATCCGAAACGAAGCGTCACAGAGTGTTTCAAGTACCTTTGAGCTACGACGAACATCTCAATTCTGAGAACGTTCGAAACTTTTGAAAAGACCAACCAGTCGTGTGTAATCTTGACTGGTTCAAAAGAATCATGAAACTGTAGAGTATCCCCTTTTTTTAGGGTTCCGTAACTAAAAAGGAAATACGGAACCCTTATAGGATCACTTTGTTGTCCGTCCGTCAACGGACGGTAATCTTGGGCACACGTGGAGTTATCGAGTTGAAATTAAAACCTTAAACTCAGGTCTGCAGTCTCTTGAAGCAGTGAAAAAATTAAACATCTGAGTTAACAGAAAAAAGATACGGCCGTTTATGCATGATAATTAGGCATTAAGCAAGGTCTCATAACACAAGTATAGGAAAAAATCTGAAAACTGTAAATTTATAGATACGTCATTCGGATGAATCTTTGTAACTCAATTCGGGAATTGAACAGTTTTCATAGGTAAGTTTGTTCGGAACCCTCAGTGCGCGAGTCCGACTCGCAGTTGCCCAGTTTTTTTTTAATGTTAGCCTTTCACTGACTAAAACCCACCTATGATTCTTCTGTTGCTCTTTTTGTTCCGGGGCCGCAGTTACTCTTTCAAATAATTCCGCAGCCCTAGCAGAAATCGTTCTAATGCAAGTAAAATATAGCTGAGGCTAATAACCCGATTCTGAAAGAGTTCGAATCATCTAAAAAGATCAACCTGGCACATCTTGACTGGTTGAATACCTTTTTTTAAGGTGGAAAATCAAGTAAGTTCTCCTGGCCTGGATAAAGCATCTGAGAAGAATATATCTATCTATTATCTAACTGAGAAGAAGGAGAGTGAGTTCTTTTTCCATGGGAAAATCTACCCTACTAGGGCCAGGACCTGATGATATTCCAGCAGCTCTCTTTATAGCTTTTTTTTCGGGTGGGACGATCATCCAATAACATCCCCCGCTCTTGGGCGGAGTGGGAGAAAGTGTCAGAATTTTACTGACTAAAAACCTACTCCTGTTCCATCGTTGCCTTTGGTACCAGGGCCGAGTCTTCCTTTTAGAAGCAGACTCTCCCTACAGTTTACAGACATCTCCTTGAGGCGCGCGTGGAACAGTACGCGCCGTCGACGACTTGGGCTCGGTCCGGACGGTTACTGGATGGTAGGACGGCGAGCTACCCATTGCTCGCCGTCCGCAAACCTGTGCCTACGGTGGGTGGAAATCGGGATCGGAATCCCGGCGGCTGGGGCGCGAGGGCCTCTAACTTTGCTAGCATCACTGCTTCGCAGAAGGAGGCGACCGCCTGGAGGAGTGTCTGAGTTTTACTTTCTAAATCCCTTCTGTGTTCCTTCAGCTGTTCTTTGCAATCCACGGTCGCGGGAACTATTTTGAACAATCCGGCAGAACTGTGGGGTACCTAATAGCACGATTTAACCTCTCGAAGGCCGATAACCGCTCGAAGCCGACGCATTCTGAATGGGTACAAATAATTATTTCTTTATCTTTGTACTCTCAATTCAACAATCAAACAAGGCAAAGTCCTAACTCACCCTAGGACGCTGAAATTTTGAACAGCCTTTTATTATGCATACAAAAAAAAGAAAAGATTTTCCAAAATTCATCCACTTTTTTTATGGTATAGTAAATCATAACTCCACCGGCTCTGTATGAAGTGGGAGCGAGTGTTAAATTTTCACTAACTAAACCAAATCTTTAAGTCAAGAGTGAATAGGTTAGTTCTAAGGCAAGCGTGCTCCATCGTGAGCCTATCCACAATTAATTCATTAAACCCCAAGCGTTCGCTCTCTCATTGTCTTTCTATTGTGTCTCTAATTACGGTATTCAAAAGATTAACCAACAAAATCTAATGACTTCTCCCACTCTAGGGAGGAGCGGGAGGGCGTGTCAGACTTTTACTGACTAAAAGCACACCTTTCCTTTAGTTAGATACCTTTCTAGGACCACGAGGATCCCTTTCATACTTTTCTTCATAGCTTTAGGAGGCATCGACCCTGCTGGGCCCATAAGGAGTTGAAACAGGGCTCCAATTTTATACGACGAAATCTACTTTTACACGGGTGGGGTCGCTGGCAGAAGCTAAGCATAAGCATAATAAGCCTTTTAATGTTCCCACTGCTGGGACTCAGGCCTCCTCTCTAGGAGAGGGAATGGGCCTTAATCCACCACGCGGGCCCAGTGCGGGTTGGTGAATGTCGCATGTCTTCGAATTTTTGGTTCTAGGACATGCCGGTTTCCTCACTATGTTTTCCTTCACCGTTTTAAGAGCAGTGGTGATGAAATAAATTACACAAAGTAATGCGGCTGGCAGAAGCTATCCGTCACATAATTGCATAATCAAGTTCTTATTGTTTACAAGGAAATAACGGCAGTTGAGTGACAGCCTACTGAGGATTGTGTGGCCCGAATTTGATTGCTACAACATCTGTAATGTTAATTGCTATGACGTAATTTAATTAGAACCGAGCTCAGAACCAGATACGGTGATTTAGATTAATTATGAGTCAAATTGGTTTGTTGCGCGGAATACTTAATAATACTACAATTTTGTGGTAATATAAATGGAGCTGCACGAATACTGATAAGTGCTTGCAGTGAGTGGACAGGTCCACTCAAAGCTACGTACGTATTTCTTTCCTTACAAAACCATGTCAGACACCAATCTGAAAGAAAGAAAGAAAAGTAAGAAAGAAAACATGTTTATTTTGCCTGAATAAAGACGCACAATTCGTTTCAAAAATACAAAAACCAAGTTCCCTGACAGGCCATGTGTGTATCGGGCATAACTGTGTTGCACGACTAGGACCATAGACAACACAGCTGTCTAGGTTATCTGTTGCATTTTGACGCCTGCCTCAACAGAGACAAACATAAACAAAAACTAAACCAAAAAATAAAAGAAAATATCATAATTTTAAACAATAAAAACTATGAAACAAAGTTGTGCGTCGCATCTTAGCAAGAATAGGCCGTTGCTCAGCATATACCGTGACGCTAGGCAAATCTAGCCATCTACGGGGCTGGTTTTCAACAACCACCGTTCGAGTGACAATTTTGGCGTCCCCTCCGAGAGTAAATATAAATCCAAGGCAGGTTAGTACATATTATTACATAAATTAAAATAAAAATAAAACTTTTTAAAAACAAGCTTTTAATTAAATGCGCTAAAAAGAATAAAATAAACTTTTCCTTTAAAACTTTGACTATAAACTTATAACGACATTACACAATTTATATGATATAAAAGCTTATCGCGAGATTTAAGTAGGTACTCGTATTTATTTAGTTCGAAAATTTAAAAAATTTAAATTAATCAGATCATATTATTTAATTGACTTGCTTATCTTCACAGGTAAATCTCGCGACAAGCTTTTATATCATATAAATTGTGTAATGTCGTTATAAGTTTATAGTAAAAGTTTTAAAGGAAAAGTTTATTTTATTCTTTTTAGCGCATTTAATTAAAAGCTTGTTTTTAAAAAGTTTTTTATTTTATTTTAATTTATTTTAAGTTTTTAGTTATCTCTGAACAGGTTTCTCAGTCTGTTCATCTCATTCAACGCATCATTGTTGTAAGGTCGTTTGCCGGTTAATTTCGAATAGTCTAGTTCTTCAATAAGAAGACCTTCTAATGATTTTACTCTACTTAAAGCCACGTATGCTTGACCAGCAGCAAAGAGCTTCGAGCTCAAGTATACAACGGCATGGTCGACAGTACCTACTACCCTGCATTTTGTGTACTGTGCAAGCCCAACATAATATAATTGGCAACATTCTTCGTTCTGCATTATCGTGACAATATTTTGCTGGAAATTGCACTCTTGGGTGAAATGAGATGAATACCGTCTTTACCAAAGTCTATACGGACGCATGGTATGTCAGTGTTATACATTTGTGCTCTCCCGAAGTAGGGCCATATAATTTCTGTAATCTGTCCAATGGCACCATTTACCATACCTTTGTACACATCTATATTGTAACGCAACATCATCTTGGCCCCATCGAATATTTCCAACTCCTTAGATAGCCCTTCTGTCTTGTTTATGTCGGATGGTATAATATTATTTAAATCTACATTGTCATTTTTTCAAATAAAATCTACTAGACTATCCTGTGCTATTATTTTGTTAATAGTTACCCCACTAGCTCGAAAATGTAATAACACACAACTAACAACAGGCAACGTGAACACAACGCTGTTGTTGTTAGTTGTTGTTAATGAAGATTAAAGTACTCGTGAATAAGAATCAAACGAGCCCAAACTCGATTGGGTTGTGTCGTTTTATTGCGGAGTTCCTATGCCCACCTTCCAGCTCCAACATCAGACCGTGGTTACCATAAAGGATCAAAGTGCTCGTCAATAAAAATCAAACGAGCCTAAACTCGATTGGGATGTGTCGTTTTATTGCGGAGTATCTATGGCCACCATCCAGCTCCGTCATCAGAGCCTGATAACTATGTAGGATCAAAATGCTTGTCACCATGAATCAAACGAGCACAAGCTCGATGGGGTTGTGTCGTTTTATTGCAGAGATCCTATGTTTGCCCATCTTCCAGCTCCAACATCAGACCGTGGTTACCGTATAGGATCAAAGTACTCGTCAATACGAATCAAACGAGCCCAAACTTGACGGGGTTGTGTCGTTTTATTGCCGAGTTCCTATGGCCACCTTCCAGCTCCATCATCAGACCGTGGTCACCATATAAGATCAAAGTACTCGTCAATACAAATCAAAAGAGCCCAAACTCGATGGGGTTGTGTCGTTTTATTGCAGAGATCCTATGTTTGCCCATCTTCCAGCTCCAACATCAGACCGTGGTTACCGTATAGGATCAAAGTACTCGTCAATACGAATCAAACGAGCCCAAACTTGACGGGTTTGTGTTATTTTATTGCCGAGTTCCTATGGCCGCCTTCCAGCTTCATCATCAGACCGTGGTCATCTTATAGGATCAAAGTACTCGTCAATACAAATCAAAAGAGCCCAAACTCGATGGGGTTGTGTCATTTTATTGTCGAGTTCCTATGGCCATCTTCCGGCTCCATCATCAGACCCTGGTTACTATATAGGATCAAAGTACTCGTGAATACAAATCAAAAGAGCCCAAACTCGATGGGGTTATGTCGTTTTATTGCCGAGTTCCTATGGCTGACTTCCAGCTTCATCATCAGACCATGGTCGTCATATAGGATCAAAGTACTCCTGATCACAAATCAAAAGAGACCAAACTCGATGGGGTTATGTCGTTTTATTGCCGAGTTCCTATGGCCACCTTCCAGCTCCATCATCAGACCCTGGTTACCATATAGGATCAAAGTACTCATCAATACGAATCAAACGAGCCCAAACTCGATGGTTTTGTGTAGTTTTATTGCCGAGTTCCTATGGCCACCTTCCAGCTCCATTATCAGATCAGCTCCATGTCATCATAATATTGCATTGTTATGCAACTTACATATGTATACAAAATTTCAGGTCAATCGGTTGAAGATATCTGCTCCAAAATTGGGTTGCAAGATTTGAGCCGAACATACATATTTACATAGTATATATTTAATGTCTTTGTTTACATACATACATTGCACGTTAATAAAAAGCTTGTAATATACACATACTTTTTGCATCAATATATATCAATTTATATCATCATACATACATTATTATACATTACTAATAAAGAAAAACAACATAACAAACACTAGACAATACTAATTTTTTTAACTATTATTACACAAATACACGACATTTATCACATTCTTTTTATTACAAAAATAAACCGATACTGGATCACCCACTCACAAATTATTTTTCTTGCAGATTCATTTTTGGTATCGATGGTAGATACAACAAACCGTAAATTGTACCAATATTATGGGGAGGTGGCCTGATGACGGCCACTCACACAAGACAACCTGGCAAGAGCAAACCAGAAACGCTGAAAATATATCCCCCTTTAGTAAATTTATGTGTTACAGTGAAATAATTAAGAAAGACAAACAATTAAAAATTTATGTGATAATGTGTTCACAATATGAGAAGAGGTGTGTAAGTGTATACTAATTGAACCAAAGCGATGCCGAGAGGCCAAAGGGATTGCTTCAAACAACTGTTTGAAATAATGTATGAAGTATAGAAGAAGCGTTCAAAATCTCATCACCCCCAAAATTCTGTCTGAACTAAATCTGCATAGTTGTCATATGATTTGATCGTTACATGTTTACTGTATGCACTATAGGACATATAGCCATGTCCGTAAGCTACCAAACTAGACACCATACAGACACCAAAGTAGCTACACCACACTGAGACAGTATCAAAATGGACCTAAAGTGCACAGGTCCGAGTTGGTCGCACTGCCAAATTGGTTGCGCAACCAAACGGACACCAGGTGAGTCGCTGAATAGAGCTGTATACATTTTGTTGGTAGCAGCGACTGGTCGCGCCGCCGCGGAAATATAACCTTAAAAGAGACTTTGACCTCTGAGTTTGCTTCGGTGTTTCTTCTCAAGGTAGTCAGCTAGGAAACATCGAAATCATCATTGACGATAAAATTGACGTGTAAAAGTCATTTAAGACCTATTTGCAAAATGGTAATTCATCTGTTATTTATTACTAAAACTAGCTTTTGCCCGCGGCTTCGCTCCCGTCAACTGACTACTATATCCAACTCTACCCAACTCTACCCTACACTACCCTACTCTACCCTACTCTACCCTACTCTACCCTACTCTACCCTACTCTACCCTACTCTACCCTACTCTACCCTACTCTACCCTACTCTACCCTACTCTACCCTACTCTACCCTACTCTACCCTACTCTACCCTACTCTACCCTACTCTACCCTACTCTACCCTACTCTACCCTACTCTACCCTACTCTACCCTACTCTACCCTACTCTACCCTACTCTACCCTACTCTACCCTACTCTACCCTACTCTACCCTACTCTACCCTACTCTACCCTACTCTACCCTACTCTACCCTACTCTACCCTACTCTACCCTACTCTACCCTACTCTACCCTACTCTACCCTACTCTACCCTACTCTACCCTACTCTACCCTACTCTACCCTACTCTACCCTACTCTACCCTACTCTACCCTACTCTACCCTACTCTACCCTACTCTAAAAAAAAAAAAAAAAAAAAAAGTAAAGTAAAGTATCCTATGTCCGTCTCCTGGTTCTAAGCTACCTCCCTGCCAATTTTCAGCTAAATCGGTTCAGCCGTTCTTGAGTTATAAGTGAAGTAACTAACACGACTTTCTTTTATATATATAGATTAAAACTATTTTGTTTTAAATTTTGAAAGAGCTAATAGCAAAAAGAAATAATTAATCATTCAATTTAGTAATGAAAAGTTAGCAGTGAGGCCAAGGATGCACTCGACGCAAAATATTTAGTGATCAGCTAAAACATGATTTTCAGCCGAAACTGTAACCATAACTAAGTGTTCGGCTTCATCTCAACCAAAACCGAAAATAACATGGTAACCGGAAAATTGCCACAGATAAAAAAAAAGTCTCAATGTGATTATCAGACCATTGAAAAATTTACCCTAACTTTCATACAATCCATACTAACATTTTAAATGTGAAAGTAACTCTGTCTATCACGCTTTCAAGGTTAAACTAAAAATCATTTGAACCCTTGAACCCCAAAAAAATAAGCTACTTTGTATCTGGCTTTGACTTCGCAACCGCAATAACCGACATTCACGCGGACGAAGCCACTGGCAATGGTTATTATTAAATAAATGAATAAATCGATGATAATGATAATGATAAGCCACATAGACGAACGAGAGAGTCCGTTTTTATGTCTCTATTACAACCGTCAGCTCAAGGACATTAATTTCGGTTCAGCCGAATATTTGGCCACATTTTGGTCAAAACCGAACCTCGGGCCGAAACCAATTGTTTTGGACGAAATTGAACCTTCAGTCGAACTCTAAAACTATTTCTAAATTATTTTTCAAACAAAATGGCATGCACTTTAAAAACCAAAATACTGTAAGATTCGGGGATCGAAATCGTTGAGCGTAAAATGAGTAGTATCCAAGCACATGTACAGTCGCGTCGGAAAGGGGCTCACCCTAGCTTTAATGAGATTAATAAAGCTTGCACTAGAAGCGACAAGCGGATTTGTTTAGGTATTTTATGATTTTTTACCCCCTCCCCCGCTGTCAGCCTTTCTCTCCTTCCGCCGCTTTTAAATATATGAGCTTTTTATTTAAACAAAAAAACAAAAAACTCCCCCTCCAAGTTTGTCTATTTGGCTGATATGACCACATTAATATAACTACGCGACAACTCATCCGAACTTGCGGATGATTAGTCACCTTACAATTTATTTTAAAAGGGTAACGTTTCATCCGCGGATTAAATATTTTGCGGATGAATAGTCATCTAAGTGGACAGTAACTTGCACATAGCACGTTTTCCTGAGAAATGGCACACACCTTCTGGCCAAGGAGGCTATGCCATACCTAAGTGTAGTACTCGTGCTAACACAGGGAGTAAACACATTGACACATTACGTCACTAACAGCAAGGGTCAACACGTGCGCCTCCGTCAAAGGATCGCATGCAACTGTCAACTGTCACTACCCGTGCACTCGAGACAAGTAAAACCTTCACCAAAAGCCTTATGCAACTGAACAGAGCCAGTCTGTGACTAGTAGCGGGGACCATCACTGAACACAGCTCACTGAACAAACACCTCCACACAATAGGCATCACAGAAAATCCCTTGTGCAGAGCATGCTTGCAGAGAAGGAACAAACAATTACGCAGGTGTCACTGCAGATACACGAATACGAACCCAAGAGTCACTGAATTCTCTTCCAGATGTCCTGAAAAACCTGGAAGGCCTGCAGGCCTAGCCAAGTTCGTCCGACTGTTTCGTTACGATTTTCTTTCGTCGATCGTCTCGAGTCGGCCACGCCTCCTATTCCTTTGTACTGACCACGTGACTGAGCGTTGAGATGACGTCAGAACTGAGGAATCGGAGGCGTGGCCGACTTGAGGCGATGGACGAAAGCGAAACGAAACGGTTGTAACTTGGCTAGGGGGGCTGATCTATTTTTTAAGAGAGAAGAATTACAGAAGATAAGTGTGAAAACCAAACTACAATAGATAGACAGATTGATAGACCACACCATCTGATTTTTTTTATGTTGAAAAACCATTCAGTGACTTCTCTCGCTCTAGGATGGAGCAATAGGGTGTGTCAGACTTTTACTGAGTAAATCCACACCTATGTTCCTTCTTTGCCTTTGCGTTCCAGGACCATAAGTTTCGCTTTCGGAAGTCAACCCATGGCCCCAGTAGGCTTCGGCCCTCCTGGCCCCCACGGTTTTGCTGACATCTCATTGAGGCACGCGTGAAACACTACACGCCGCCGCCGTCGACGACTCCAGCTCGGTCCAGATGGTTACCGGACGGCCAATCATTACTCGTCGTCCGGGTCGACCGGGTCGGGGTCCCGGTGGCTGGGGCGTGAGAATGTCTGTTTCCTCACGCGGCACCTTCTGAGTTGGCTCGTTTTATAGCCAGACCACTTCCATCACTACGTAATGGAGCTCAAAAGCGAGCCTAATTAAGAGAAATGATTCCTCTTTAAAATTATGATTACTTATTAATTATTAACTTTCATCTGCTTGATGTTTTACTCAAACGAGTCATTAAAAGCAACAAACCTCCTCCTTCCTCTTAAACTTCACCGAAACACCTCTCAAAATGACAACCACACTTGAAACCGCTGTCGCTTCTAACTTAGCCACTTCACATCCGTCACCTACTCCACTCGCTGTTTCCCTTGCATTATCTCTTAATTGGAACCCGGTACCATAGAAGAGATAAATACAGTAGACCAGCCCCATACAACAAACAAAATAAACGATATTTGGCACCCGGTATGAACGATGTTCCTTTCGCTGTACATCTATATAATTATACAAATACACAGCCGAAACTTCTTCGAATTTTAAAATTTTGCATAAGGTTTCCTTTTATGAGTTAGTAAGCGAGCACTAAGAGAGGACTTTCCAAAATTCATACCCTAAGATATGAAACAGGGGTCCAAAGTTTTTTTTTTTAAATTATGTAAACTAGTGCTTGACTGCGATCCCACCTGATGGTCCCACTAGTTTGGACGGAGAAACCTACTTTTAGGCATGTGAAGCCGCTGCTAGAAGCTAGTAGGTACGCAACGCTGATTTAGAGCCGTGCCTAACAGCCCCCCTAGCCAAGTTACAACCGTTTCGTTTCGATTTTCTTTTCGTTGATCGCCTCGAGTCGGCCACGCTTCCTATTACTTTGTTCTGACCACGTGACTGAGCGTTGAGCTGACGTCAGAATAAAGGAATCGGAGGCATGGCCGATCGACATTTTATTTCACATTTTTATTTTTATGCATGTCGTATTTTAGTTTGAAATTTAAGTAATTGCGATTTAGACGTGTAATACGTGGGTGGGGACACTCATAAAGTTTTTAGAAACTAAAAAAACTAACTTCTATGAATGAAATAGTTTTTTCTAAATCTTTTCAAAGAACTCTCCACTTGCCTCTATACAAAGTTTCATGCGTCTGAACCAATTTTCGAAACATTTTTTCCAGTCCGCCGCAGACACCACTTCCACGGCCTTCTCGACCGCTACTAGCGCGTCTTCCGGCGATGAAAACTAAATCCCTTTAGTCACTTGGTGCCAGATCACGACTGTAAGGGGGGTGCCCCAAGACTGACCGGTGTGGTGTCCAGGAAGTCCCTCTTTTTGAGCACTGAGTGCGCGGGTACGTTGTCATGGTGAAGCAGTGTTCCGCGGAGCCTGGTGTTCGGTCGCTTGTTGCTCATTGCAAACAAAACTTCTGGCAGGCATTTTGTGGATACCATTCGGCGTTGATGCTGCTTTAGTCTCGTAATGAAATGGAAATTAGATCCTCGTCAAAGTGAAGAATCTAGCGACCAAAATTTTCCCTGCGCTTCTCGATCGCTTCATTTTCGTAGGCATTGGTTCGTTTTGAAACAGCCAACCCGTCGAATGACGCTTTGTTTCTGGATCATCCATTAAAGCAATTTGAAGTCGATCAAATGACTCATCAGGTTTTAGCTACATTTAAAATCGTAGAAAATCATCGCACGAATATGTTCTCGTTGCAGACCCATTTTTAAATGAGACACGATAATTAGATTTGGCTCAAGAAAAAATGTGGAGGAAAATTCAAAATTCGAACAATGGTATTTTTACTTTTAAATAACTAAAGTTTTCAAAGTAATTACAAGTGGCCAGTGCCTTATACATAAAAACTTTTTGAGTGGCCTGGTATATGCAAAACGTGCATGCGTTTTTGCTAGTTGAATAGACTCAACCTTCTGTTCCTACTTGTTATGCCGGTACTCAACACTCTAAAGTAGCGAAAGCCGCAGGAACAGCTAGCTACAAAATTATATTATTACTTAGAACATGTTGTAATTTAATAACTGATAATGTGATTCCATTCCAAGGCTGTATTTCCTGAAAAAGAGATTGAAGAGGTGACATACATTTTGCTCCTTATTTTAATAGTTATATACACCACAATTTAATTAGTACAAAGAAATGGGGCTCTATTCGTAGCCGTTACTGATCTTAATTGTGTAGTCAAAAGTAAAAAAAAACGAAATCCCAAAAATGTCCACGAAAATTTGTCATAATTGGTAAATTCATAATTTAATCGATCATTCATAACCAGTGCTATTAGAAAATACTACGCGCAGCGTTTTTTCCATTTTGATTGCCATTCATTCATTCATAATACAATACAATACAACCTGTCCTGCTGTGTGCCTGCCTGCCTGTGCTGGTGTTGCCTGTACAATATTACCATAAATTGAGTGACATTTTGGGATCTAAACAAACGCTAATTACCGTCATACTCGAGGGTAAAGAGCCAAATGGAGTAGAGGTGTGGAGTCTTTTTTAATAAGGATGACAATGCCTTGTTTAAAAATTACAGGCCCATCTCATTCTGAGCCATGTTTATCAGCTTCATCAATTTTTCCAGATTCAAGTTTTCCAGAGTCATCACGAGTCGTCTCGCGCACCGATTCGACGACTTCCAGCCTCCCGAACAAGCCGGGTTCCGAAAAGGACCGACAAGTATAATATGCCTCTTTGCTTAGGTATGTGGACTATGAGAAAACCTTTGATACCATCGACTTGGGCTGTACCGTGGACCATATACATACGCTGCGGGAGGTTATACAGAAGGCAGAAGTATAATGCTAAGCAAGCATTTGTGGACTACGAGAAAGCCTTTGATTCGATCGAGACCTGTAGGCCTAGCCAAGTTACAACCGTTTCGTTTCGAATCTCTTTCTGCAGTCAGTAACACCTCCGATTTATTTGTTCTGACCACGTGACTTAACGTTGAGATGGTGTTATTCCCATACATTTGAAGTTTTCTACTAGCGTTAACGATTGTAAATTATCAACTTGGCTACGCCCTCTAGGCTGTACTGCAGTCTCTCCAACGGTGCCAGATTGACTATAGGTACATCGAAGTTCTGAAGTATTTGTACGAAAATGCCACCATGTCAGTCAGACTTCAGGACCAGACCTCGAAATCCATCCTTATGCAGTGGGGTATAAGGAAGGGAGACGTCATTTTGAAGACTATGAAGGAGCTCAGTACAATGCTCAATGGCCTCGATAAAGCTTCCAAAAAGATTGTGTCTTAAGATGAACATGGACAATTTGTTATACAATTTGCAGGAAAAAAGAAAACAAACGTTTATAAGTAAATGGTTACAAGCTTTATTCCAACTTTTTTATACCTTTCTTTTTTTTTTCATTGTGTATTTTTAGTTTATACGATTGTGTGAGGCACGAATAAACGTTTTTTCTTTCTTTATTTCTTTCTTTATTTTTGTTTGCTAAAGTATTCAGTTTCATGTAATGAAAATCGAAAACACCTCTAAACTACACACACACCTTCATTCCGAAGCATAATTTTGAAAAATAGCATAGTATTTACAATAAATTACAACTAAGTGTGAGTATACACAAGAAATGAGAATAAAGTGAAAACAATTCATTTTATTTTAACGAAATCTACACTCTCATTTTTTTACTTTAGTGCGAGCCAACCGAATATCGCGTGTCAGTGGGCTTTAGAGGTTCGTACTAAAATGGAGAAAGGAGCCAGTAGGCCCTGTGTAGACGGAGCAATTTTTATTCACGAGTTACAGCAATTGGTAGCCCTCACCTACCTGTTAATGATGGTTTCCATACAATTTCAAGAAATTGCACAGACCTTTTAAAAGGCCTTAACACAGGCTTATAAATATTCAGGCCATGCATCTCTCCGCTTTACACAGTGTGTCTATTGGAAAGGTCCACTGCTGATCATAAATAATTTTTTAACGATTCCAAATAATTGTGGCGTTTCGAGCAAGTCATATCCGGGAAAGGGTAGGTTTGGGCTAGCCAAGGGCCAATCGTCAGGTTGAATGAAGTCCGGAACATTAGCTGCAAACCAAGTATGCATAGTGTGTGCCTTATGGCCGGATGCTGATTCTTACTTAAAAGTCCATGATATGTTATCAAAAAGGATATATTTACTACGCCGTCTAAAACAATATTTTGGTACACTTGAGCCGAAGTCTTCATCCCTTTTTCACATAAACTTACCTTGGTTACTCCGTGATAGAACACCCCCCACCAAATCATTACTGATGCTGCATGATGACCATGCAGAACTTTGGCGACAAGTTACATAAGAGGCTTCTTTGGAACTACGATCATTTTGATTGTTGTAATGTTCCTCGATTGTGAAAACATTCTCATCAGTAAAAAAAAATGTCCCTGTGTTTTTCATCAGCCTAACGAACAAGCAAACCTTTTGATCTTTCCACTCTCCACAATTTAAACCACTTGTTTAAGGTGTGCTTTGTACTCGTATATCACCGATAAACACCCGAGTTTCAGTTTTCTTTGTTCTAATGGGTATCTTCATTTCACGAGATAAGAGTTTTTGTTTTCTCATGGGATTTCGACGAATTCTGGCCCTGACAGCATACACTGCCTATTGAGTTCTCACAACACGCGGCCGGCCTGTTCTTTTATGATCGAACTGGAAAAACCTTTGTTATATCTATCTATGACATGATAAACAGACATACGGCTGATACCAAGCTTCAGCAGCATTTTAAAAATATTTGCAGATTTCATTTCTACTTTATACAAAGCAATAACAGAAATGTTGCAAGTAATTGTATCCTATATAATTATAAAATTGCTGTAAGTCTCTCAAACAAAAATATTTGATTTGCAACCGTTAATTTGCGCTCCGAAATTCGAGAGTAAAACTCAATAAAATTGTTTTAAATAAAAAACCTGATTCCTCGTTTATTTCAACAAACGTCGCTATTTACCGTGTACGATGAAGTTAATTGTAAACATTGCTTTATTGGTTTTTTTTTTCAGTATTTATTTATTAACCGACCGACTTCGAAAGGGAGGTTCTGAATTTGTTGGATTCTTTTATTTTTTAAGTATGTTTCCCGATTACTTGTATATGCCTAGACCGATATCGAAAATTCTTTTTTATTTGAAAGGGTATACCTTCTTCTCAGGTGGTCAACACACTTACTCGAAAATCCGTTCATCCCAACCGTTTGCAGGCTCGTAGTGCCTGCTAGGGCTGTGGGAACGTTTCAAAGAGTTACCGTGGCCCTAGAACGCAAAAGGCGAATGACAAAAAAAATGAGAACCCGATTGCAGTTCCACCCGTTGGTTTTTAGTCAGTAAAAGTCTGACACTATCCCTCGCTCCGCCAAAGAGCGGGGGATGTCATTGGATGATTTTCCCAAAAAAAAAAAAAAAACAACCGGGTTCGATTGTATTTTCAAACCATTCAGGGACCCACTCAAATATGCATACAAATCAGTCAAGCCGTTTAGGAGGAGTTAGGCGACAAACACACGTACAGAATAATAATAATAATATTCCACAACTATCACATAACGTCATCTAATCCCAAACTAAGCATAGCTTGTGCTATGAGTACTAGACAACTGATAAACATACTTATATATTTTTAAATACATACATATTATATAGGTATAAATTACACCCAGACAATGAACAAATGATCGTGCTAATCACACAAACATTTGTCTTGGGTTGGAATCGAACCCACGACCTCTGGCATAGCAGTCAGGGCCACTAACTACTAGACTAACAGAGCGGTCAAGAATTATATGTATGTGGGATTTGGGGATTGGGAAATAAAACAGAGCCCTTTTATCAACGTCTTATATTCCACTTTTTAGCACACGTTCATCGTAACAATGCCGTCGTCGCAATATGTCATGTCTTTTTCACGTTATCCTTCCTCTCTTTCTCACAATTGCCATCTCATAAATACAGCTGCTTTCAAAATTCCCACATGTAAATGAAGATTTTACATTTACCTATACCTACATTTAAATTGGGAGAGAAAAATAAAAGTGACTGACTGGGTACTATTTCTTTCCACGTCATATTTATCAAGCTTAAATTAACAAGCAAAACATATTATTTTAGTAAAGCATTGGCAACTAAGAATATGTTTTAAACCACACAGCACATGATGTTAAAAATTTACTTGTATGGCTGATCAAATATTCACGTGATAAAAAATACTGACCAATTTAGTAGCTTAATACTATATGCAAAATTAAAAGTACATTATTTTATGCTATTTTGCGTTCCACAGTACTCAGGAAAAATACATCTTCATTTTTAAAGCAATCCCAAAAAAAATCATTAAAGTTGCGTCTTTTCCTCTTAAGAGGCACGTTCATCAGTGATGGAGTAATATCTTGGGACGTGACACAATATCATCAGCTTCTGCCGTAAACATAAAATATTTTTATTAGTGATGGACCGACTAGTAGCCGACTATTTTGCCGGGTAAGCCAACTATTTCGCCGCATTTTTATTCGGCGACTAGTCAGCGATAAGACAGCAAAAAATACCGTTTAGTCGACACTTAATTATTCAGTCTTATAAGAACAGTGCGTAGGTACCTACTATCAAACTATAACTTTTTCATTTTGTAGTCGCACGGTTTGTGCATGCAACAAAGAATACAGTCATTTTTAAAACTTTAATTTAAAGGATGTAACACACAGTGTTTTTGCAGTATTTGGCAGCAAATGTATCGATTTTGAAGAAAGAAAATAAAGGTGAATGAAACTTTTGCCATACATAGCTGACATATCATTTTTTTTCTTTTCGCTAAAAGTGTAACCTAGGCCATTTCTCAAAGGACTGTATGAGAAATCAATAGCAAAAAAAATTATGTCTACCAACACTAACCAAACGAAGTTAGAGACTATTTAGTAGATTGCTTTATATATTTTATCAGGCGTTATTTTTCTTAAATAAAAATACCCTATGTCTGATATTTTAAGTTTCCCATTGTTAAATATAGTTTTGGTTTCGATGGTTATGGTGAGTACCTACACATTAGTTTATATCAATTTAAAAAATAAATTGTGTCAATCACTATCGCAACACTAACGCGTATCTATAATCACTTCTTTTTTTTTACTAGTTTTAGTGATGAAAAACTACAATTGTGAAAAAAATATAACAGTAATAACCAACTTAACCTTTTTTATCAATGGAAACCTCAAAGTATTACCAGAAAATAAGTAATGCCTGGCAAAAAGGTACGAGCAATGCTTCTATAGATGTCCTCATTCGGTTACGGCTTAAAGGCCTGGTTCTTTTTGTTTTTTATTACTCGTATTGTCCTCTAACATATAACCTAGGTTTCATTTCTGGGGAAAAAAAAAGTAAATCATGCCAATAGTTTGCATTGGTTTTTATTTGGCACAACGCACGGCATACAAACATAGTCTGTTAAAGGTATAAACGAAAAAAAAAAAACAAAAATAAAATAGTAGGCTAGACTACACTAAAATTCTCAGCTATCATCCAATATATGAAATCATTGATCATATGAGTTTGTTTAGTTTTATGAATATGAATGTTACGAATAATTATAATAGACACTAAACTTTTTTTTTTTTTAAAAATCTCGTCACGAGTTCCTACTGTTAATAATTAACTAGATGAACCGACTAATAAAGAAAGACGACTATCCGGTCACATTTATACAGTCGGCGTCGAAGGCGACTATTTGAACGCCGCGATGCGGCTAGTTGTCCTAGTGGATCAACTCTATAGGAGGCGCATCTCTAATTTTTCATCATAATTTTTGACATTTCTGATATATGTATTCTTTTAGTATGATATATCTGACCTTTACGTTCTAAAAGGGCTGGAAATATTGGAGGTGTTAGGATTTTAGATGATAAATTTAATATTAAATTGCTGAAAACTGATTAAAGTAGTTCGCTTCAATTTCGAAATTAATTATTTATAAGTAATTGATATTTCGGTTAACATTTAGCGAAAATCATAATGATAACCTGGTAAATTCAGCCAAGTCTTTCATAATATTAATAACGACCTATTTTCTAAGTAAATCCAGATATTTAGTTCACATTGTCCTATTAATTTTCATGCTAACATTAATGATTAATGAATTGTTTTGAATTAATGTAAATGGTATTGAATAAAACGGTAATTTAAAAAAAAAACTTTGTACCAATCATCGAGATATAAGTACTAACGTACTAGAGAAGCTACGTCAAATAACTGAATTGTCCTATTTTCGTAATTTGAATCTTTAGTTCGCTGCAGCGCTAAAATAATAACAATTCGTCTAAACCGTAACTAATTTACCACAGCGCTAGATTTGCTGCGGAAGTGTATTTATTCTCGGCAAAAAGGTCTTAAGCGCCATGTAAATCACGGCACTTACGCGTTTTCTTCGACAAAGTGCGGCGCGATCGCCGCAGTTGAAAGAGACAAAGTAGGAATTTACGGTGTCTTCTCTAGTACGTCAGTACTTATATCTCGATGGTACCAATGGAATTAAGATGAATTAAATTAAATTAAATGGACATAGTAATATCATCATTCATCATTTCAGCCGAAAGACGTCCACTGTTGGACATAGGCCTCCCCCAAATGTCGCCACAATAACCGGTCCTGTGCGTCTCGCATCCATCGGATTCCCGCGACCCTCACCAGGTCATCGGTCCACCTTGTGGGAGGCCTTCCAACGCTGCGTCTTCCGGTACGTATTCCATAGTAATATATTATCATTAATTTTTAACAAAGTTATCACAGAAGGCTTTGTGTTCTGTATACTCTTATCACACAGTTCTTTCTGTTTCTTTATTATTTTTTTAAGACGTGAACTTTGATCGAATCATGAATGAAGATATCCCGAAGAATCGCCAAACTTAAGTGGCAGTGGACAAGGCTTATTGCTCGCCGAACAGATGGTCGATCTGGCAGAAAGGTTCTGGAATGGCGACCGCGCACCAGAAGATGCAGCGTTGGAAGGCCTTGTGGGAACAAGGTGGACCGTTGACCGATGATGCGGGAATCTGATGAATGCGAGACGCACAAAACCGATCGTTGTAGCGGCATTTGGAAGTGGACGTCTTTCGGCTGAAATGATGATGAAGAACATAGGTATGGGATGGCTACTTTTAAGAATTTCCAGAATTTTCTCTACCCGGCAACTGTTTTATTTTTGTCCTCAATAAATGAAATAACAACATTCAATGTACAAACGCCATTTGCGAATAACCTGCCCGGGACAAGGTGATCTTTCATTGCAAGAAAAATACTCGGGAGAATCATCTTAATTTCGTACCGTGTCCTTTTTTTTGGTTGAGAAATCGTGTCCAGACTAATTATAACTACAAATCATATCTCCCTTCTCACGATAATATCGCACCTTAATTCCGAACACACCTATTAATACACGCATTTTCCTTTATATCCGCTCTCACGGAAAAAAATGTATCTTGTATCTCTAAGAGAGTGTTTCCACCGGATCTTTGTGCCGACAAATAGTCGTCCTATTGACCAGGGATGTTACGCACATTTAATTTTAGTCTACTTATTTATTTATTTTATAAACATCTTAAGTGTTAAATATTCATAATAGGTATTTAAACAAACTGAAAATAATAATATGTATAAACGGGTAGAAAAGAACTCATAAGGCATCAAAAAATCCGTCCACATCGATGTCAATGGAAAAAGTGCCCAGAACGCTGGCAGCATTGCTACGCTGGATGGCAATGCTGATTCGTTGACCGAAGAAAAGCCCAGCCATCTGGTCACTCGAAGAGTCGACCAGCTGTTTGCTGATATCCCGAACAATTCGATGAGACTCGATTTTAGTTGGTTTCTGCACAGAATATTTTAGGCTTTTTTATGTATATTTTCTGTTTTCAAGCATATGGCACTCATGGGGCTGCAGCTGAAAATCTACGTCAGATTTTCAGCTTGTGGTAGGTGTGGTTGGTGGCCTTGTGTTACCATTTGGCATTATGCTAAGCTGAGGTACTTTCGGCATTATTTAGCGAACTTTTTGTTTAATTTTAAGGTGTTTCCGTTTTTATAATGCCAATAAACGCAATTTTCTGTCTTCTCCTTCTCTTTCTTACACATTACGCATGTGTTCATTACGTTACTAAATAATTTAGCCAATCGTTGATCGTATAGTGGATTGTAAAATGAAAGACTAACCCTGGCAGGCATCCGGCCTGCGTTGTAGGATTGTTCGAAAAAGTTACCGCGGACCTGGTACCCACGGGCAACTGAAGAAACACAATTGATGACATGAGAGACATGATGGATGTCAGTAAAAGCCTGACACTCCCTCCTCGCTCCACCTAGAGCGCGAAAAGTTACGAGTCGATTAACGATTAATAAAACTATATCATCCACAATATTAAAGCTTTTTTATATTTTCTGTCATCATTATCATCATCATTTCAGCCGAAAGACATCCTCTTTTGGACATAGGCCTGCGCCAAACGTCGCCACAACGACCAGTCCTGTGCATCTCGCATCTATCGGATTCCCGCGACCCTCACCAGGTCATCGGTCCACCTTGTAGGAGGCCTTCCAGCGCTGCGTCTTCAGGTACGTGGTCGCCACTCCAGAACCTTTCGACCCTATCGACCATCTGTTTTGCACGCAATGTGCCCTGCCTATTGCCACTTAAGTTTGGCTATTCCCCGAGCTATGACGGTAACCTTGTTTCTCCAGCGGATATCTTCATTTCTGATGTGATCACGCAAAGAAACTCTCTTTCCATTGCCCTTTGGATGACTTTAAGTCTTTTTAAGAAGTCCATTGTAAGCGACCACGTTTCGGGGCCATTGCCATCACTGGTCATAGACTTTCGTCTTGAGACACTGTGGTATATTGGACGAGAAGATACCGTGCAGCTTCCCGAACGCTGCCCAATCGAGTCGGATTCGACGATTGACCTCTTTCTCGAAGTTAGACTTACCCAACTGGACCGTTTGTCCCAGGTAAACGTAGTCGTCCTCAACTTCGAGTGTAGTGCCTCCGATCTTGATAGGAGTGAGTGTTACAAGGATGTTAACCATGACTTTAGTTTTGTCCATGTTCATTTTAAGTCCTACTCTTTCGGAAGCTTTACTGAGGTCACCGAGCATTGTACTAAGCTCCTCCGTAGTCTCAGCCATGACTATTATGTCGTCGGCAAACCGAAGGTAAGTGATGTACTTGCCATTAACATTAATGCCTAGCCCTCTCCATTCCAGAACCTTGAAGACATCCTCCATTGCGGCCAGTTTTGGATAGTTTCGGAGAAATGACGTCTTCCTGCCTCACACCCCACTGCTGATCTGGTCCCGAAGTCGGACTGACATGGTGGCGTTTTTGTACAAACACTTCAGCACTTAGATGTACTGAGTCAATCTGCCACCGTTGGAGACACTGCAGTACAGCCTAGAGAGCTTAGCCAAGTTAATAATCTACAATCGTTAACGCTAGTAGAAAACTTCAAATTTATGGGAATGACATGTCAACGTTAAGTCACGTGGTTAGAAAAAAGAAATCGGAGGCGTTTCCTTTGTTCGTACGAGAAACGGTCGAAAAAAGCTTTCTCGTAGTCCACAAATGCTAAGCAGAGAGGCTGATTATACTCCTTAGGTTATGTTTACGTCGAAGCTGCGTGCGAGACGGTTCGTGATGACTCTGGAAAACAGCTTGTAGACATGGCTCAGAAGTAAGATGGGCCTGTAATTCTTAAGCAGGGCATGGTCGCCCTTCTTAAAGAAGAGTACCACCACACCACTGCTCCGTGGCGTTTTGCCCTCGGGTATGACGGAATTAAATAGCTTTTGAAGGGCCTTAAGGACCGGTTTCCAACCCGCCTTCAGGAGTTCGGCCGTTATTCGGTCCTCACCCGACGCCTTGTTGTTTTTCAGCTGCTTCAGAGCCATCTTAATCTCGTACAGGCTGACGTCCGGGATATCTTCGCTATAGTGTCGAGACAATCTAGCTCTTGGATCATTTGCTAGATTAGCAGCGGGTTTAGTGATAAACATGTATAACTGTCCATAAATTGGCTCGATCTCTCCCAGAAGCTCCGATTTGACGGATATGACTCTGCCATAGTCGGTCTTCAGTTTTGTTAGCTGGTTCTCCCCAATACACAGATCCCATGTAAATACTTCTAGATGAAAAGCATCACGTTCGACACACTCAGACGAGACAGGCTAATTGAATTTCTTCATGACAGCGGTATTAGGGTCAAATTACAAAACTGGTGTAAATATTAAATTAAAGTGTCCATTTGAATATCTAGTTTCGCAGTACGCCGCGTACAATTATAAATAATGAAGATTATTAGACAATAAATGAATTGGATTACATAACTCCTACTATCCTCTCGGTATTAAAGCGGTGAAGATCGTGTTTCAGAGACTTCGAAATCTGTCTATTGAGCTGCCGGTATCTGCACGAATCGTCTGAAGACTGCAGAATCGTCTCACGTCTCCTCTTCATGAGCTCGACAGTCAGATCAGAGAGCCTTTTGTTCTTATTTGTACGGTAAGTCTTGAAAAGAACCGACCGTATGGACATTTCCACGAACCCATCATTACATTTGTCCATGGTGCACCCTAGGCACTCGAAATGATTGTGGAGTTCTAGTTGAAAGCTCTTGGAGTTTTGGATCTATACTGGACGGAGCATAGACTTCGACCTGTCGATCAGAGAGCTTTTTGTTCTTGTTTGTAGTCTTGAAAAGAACCGACCGTATGGACATTTCCACGAACCCATCATTACATTTGTCCATGGTGCACCCTAGGCACTCGAAATGATTGTGGAGTTCTAGCTGAAAGCTCTTGGAGTTTTGGATCTATACTGGACGGAGCATAGACTTCGACCTACCAGTCGAGACCTTTCAAGCTTGATATTGATATTCAATGTGCCTCATACCATGCAGTAATCACTTCCAGTTTTCACCACGTTAATCACAGAGAGATCATTGAATATTTGCTACTTCGTCCACAGGATGAAGTCAATCTCATTTTCGTAGAAAAAAAATAGATGGGTAAAATATGAAATGAGACATCAAACAAACGCTGCGTGTCATACATCGTGTGTGTGAGCACCTTTATACGTTGTGTTAGCAATGTGTTCCGGCCCCGACACGGCCACGGTTCCAAACAAGTTATAAAACTAATTTACTTCGCAATCCAATACCATTGTTTGTTAGCTTTTAATGAAAAAAGTGTCCACTTAAATTGTTTTCCTGTACAAATACGAGATGTCGGTTGGTTTCGTTTTGTTTTCCCCGGAACATTGTAGCTATTTTTGTTTAAATTTTAGTTGTTTATTAGTCGAATTGCTAAACAATCTACGTGCCTTTACATTTAAGAGGGCTCTCTCAGACATCTTCCCGATCCGTCTATAGTCAACATGAACAAGCTTGTTTTTTTTAGGTGGGAAATCATCCAATGATATCTTTTTTTTTATTCTTGATAGGTTCGCGCTTGACCACTATCTCACCTGATGGAAAGCAACGATGCGGTCGATGATAGAGCGCGCTTACCTAGAAGTAACCGCAGTTGGGCGGAGCATGAGGGCGTGTCAGACTTTTACTGACTAAAATCCATTCCTGTTCGTTCTTTGCCTTCGTTAAAGAGTTTCACTTTCGCACAACCCATGGCCCAGTAGGCTTCGACCCTGCTGGGCCCTGGGTTGTGACATCTCCTTGAGGCACGCATGGAACACTACGCGCCGTCGACGACTTGGGCTCGGTCCGGACGGTTACCGGACGGTCGGACGGCGAGCTACCCATTGCTCGCCATCCGCAAGCCCGCGCCTACAGTGGCTGGAAATTGGGATCGGGATTCCGGCGGCTTGGGCGTGAGGGCCGTTCTCTCGCACGTGCGGCCGCCTCCTTTACTAGCATTATTGCTTCGCAGAAGGAAGCGACCGCCTGCCACTCCTCCTCGCTCCGGACCATGGCCTGTACCAAGGCCAGGCGTGAGAGATCGCTGCTGCCGATCGTCGCTGCTACCGATCGCCCCCATGAGGACACGGCGGTGCTCTGCCCAGGCGGGGCACACCTCTACCATATGCTCTACCGTGTCCTCCGGGCGGTCCACACAATCGTGATACCCGGGCATTTCTTCCGCACGAATCTGGTGCAGGAACCTCACATGGCGTACTTGCATGAAACCACATGGTTTAAAAGCTTTTGGTTTCATTCAATTGCGCTATTTTGATAAAGAGGCAACGCGAAGAAAGAGAGATAACGTCTGAACGGTCGGTTGGCATACGGTAATTCCGTCACACACTTGAATATTTCGCAAAACTTGTTCCAGGAAATACGTTTTTTTAAACTTTAAAGTTTTTGGAAAAAATGGTCGTAATTCAGAATCTTGATTAAATGTGCAAGGTTTCTTATAAATATAGATAGATAGATATATTCATTATTATGCACCAAAAATACAAATTAAAAAAAAAACTAAAACCCTTTATTTGAGCAGCGGTGGCCGAGTGGTAACGGCCCCGACTTACGAGTTGTAGGTAGTGAGTTCAATTCAAACCCAGCCAGGCGCATTACTTTGTGTAATTTATTTCATCACCACTGCTCTCAATACGGTGAAGGAAAACATCGTGATGAAACCGGCATGTCCTAGAACCAAAAATTTGAAGACATGTGACATCCACCAACCCGCACTGGGCCCGCGTGGTGGATTACGGCCCATTTCCTCTCCTAGAGAGGAGGCCTGAGTTCCAACAGTGGGAACATTATAAGGCCGACTATGACTATGCTACATCGGGTTTTTTTTATTAAATATATTTTCTTTACTTTTTTAATTAACGAGAAGGTAAATTATGAAGGACCAAAGTTCACTCAAAATAGCAGATTTTCAGAGGTCTTTACTGGATTAGTTTTATACAAAGTTTTGATTTTAATAGATAATATCCACAAGATTCTGTGTTCCCAAAAAATCTAGAGAAAGATGTGTAATATGGTCATATTCACGTAAGAGCGGTTGTATGAAAATGTATCTCGGGTTAGCTGTTCTTAAGTAAAGTAGTAAACATATGGTTTACCTAATGTTTTATAAAACAAAAGGTGTTTGCGAAAAGCTACACCTTTTGTTTTAAATCACATTGTTGACCAAAACGGAAACAAATGTAAGTTCATATAACACGAGCTCTTAAGAGGGTCCTTTTTCACTCGCCTATAGTCAACATCAAGCATGGTTTAAAAGCTTGTTACTTTATCTAACGCAATCCAACGCGATGTTTGACGAAAAGGCAACGCGAAAAAAGACAGATAACGCCTGAAAACTCTGTTAGCATTCGGTAATTTCGTGATTTACTCGAATATTTTACAAAACTTGTTCCAGGAAATACATTTTTTTTAAACCCTTAAAAGTTTTTGAAAAAAGTTGTAAGTTGTTGTTGTTGTTGTCATTCAGAATCTTGATTAAATTTGCAAGGTTTCTATTGTTATATTCTTTTGACTTTTTTTAATTTTTGAGTAAATTATGAAGTGTTCAAAGTTCATGAAAAATAGCAGATTTTTAGAGGTCTTTACTAGATTAGTTTTAAACAAATGTATAAATTGATTTCAATAGAAGCCTAGATAGTATCCACAAGATACTGTGTTTCCAAAATATCTAATGAAAAATGTGTAATAACGTCATAATCGCATGAGAGCGGTTGTATGAAAAATAGTGAAAATGTACATATTATGTCCAGTTGCATCCCCTTAACGCGATCCATTTGTTGACATACACTGAACTGTTAAAGGGATGGAGCTATATAGGGTGTATAGCTCCATCCCCCTTTCTCACTCGCACTACTGACATTTTAACATGGCATGGTAGTAAGGCCATGACATGGTTTGACCTACATATACATACAACATTATTTTTAATATGTATATGCGAAACCTGAATATAGTTTGTTCAGAATCAGTAACTGAATCGATTCCAATCATTTTTATACCATGTTTATTTATTTATTTATTTATTTATTTATTTATTTAATAACACATACAATTGTTTTAACAGGCATACCCAAGATAACAAATGTAGTCGCCAAAATAGCCGCACTCAGTTTTGCCACCCACAGACTGATCAAATATTCATTAGTGTAGTAGTAGTCAACATACATACATGATAGTCGATGATCAGCCTCAAGCAGCGCCCTGAAGAACCAGCACAAGTTACACAGAGGACAACACACTTATTGTCACCCTCTCAAATTCCGCCAATGTGCAAGAAAAAATATCTAACCGCAGAGAGACGTTATTAAGTATTTCAACCGCCCGAGTCACGGGTGCGAACTTTAACAGATTTGTGCGGGCTACCGGGACTTTAAACAGCCTTTCTCTCGGTCCTGGGCGCAGTCTACTGTTTGGAACGAGCAATCTCAACGATTCCAGTATTTGTGGATTATTTAGGATACCCCGTAAAACCAAAAACACATACTTTGTAAGAGCGAGATTGCGCCTTACCTCCAACTTATAGTAACCAACCATCCCTATAACAAAGAGGGTTGGATACATAAGTGGATAGAAAGGGTATACGCCAAATTGCCTCATGTATAAGTACCGAGTAAATTTATTCTGCATCTTTTCCACCATCATAGAATATTTACTTTCATAAGGATTCCAGATGATAGCACTCGTTTCCAGGTTACTTCGCACTAATGCGTTATATAACGATTTCACAGCTGCCATATTAGTAAATTCACGGGTTTCACGCATGACAAATCCAAGATTCTTGAAGGCTTTTTTACATACCTGCACGACATGATTTCGAAATGTCAGGTCCTCAGAGAAAGTGACCCCAAGATCTCGCACTGACCCTACCCGCGGTATCACGTGTCCTTCCATGGTATATTCGTGACGTCGGGGTATCACGGCTCGCGTAAAGGACATAACATTACATTTTGCAACATTGAAAAGCAAATTGTTCTCTCTACTCCACGCAACCACCCGATCAATGTCCCCCTGGAGCTCTTCGCAGTGCGATTCGTCCGTTATCCGTAAGAACAGCTTCAGATCGTCCGCAAATAATAAACACCCTGCGCTTTTAATGATTTCTGGTAGATCATTAATCATTATAATAAATTCTAAGGGTCCTAAATTTGTTCCCTGACTTACCCCCGTAAGGGTGCAATACGGGTCTGAAGTGTAGCCTGCGTAGTCGACAATTTGTTTACGGCCGCTCAAGTAGCTCGAGAAGAACTTTAGAAGGGCTGGGGTAAAACCAACCCTTGCAAATTTATTTAAAAGCATGTCATTATCCACACTATCAAATGCCTTCCTGAAATCGAAGTAGGCGACGTCCAGTTGTGCACCCGGCTCAGAGTCCAGCACCGTAGTGGCTTGGTTCATGAAACACATTAAGTTTGAATTGGTGCTGCGACCCGGCCGGAAACCATGCTGCGCGTCATTGAGCTGTGATGCTACTTGCGAGTGGATACTAGAGCACAACGCAGACTCGAAGACTTTTGCAAATGCAGAGAGTATTGCTACAGGTCTATATCCACTGACATCAGAGCTTGGAGCTCCTTTAGGTACTGGAGTCACCCTCGTCAATTTCCAGCCCTCCGGATACGAACAATCCCTCAAAAAAAAATTAAATAAATAACAAAGCGGTCGTGCCAACACAGACCTACAATCTTTCACAATGAAAGAATGTTAAAAATGAAAAAAATGTTATATTTTTACCCAAAAATATTAAAAAAAGTCATAAGTTGGACACCACCGAAACTAAGCACAACACAGGTCACGGCAGGTCATAGCGGGCATTAGGCGCCAGCGCATAGCTGGGTGCGGGAGCGAAACTACCCCTTAGTCAACCGGATGGCCCGGTGACCATGTATTTTTGCGGACAACCATATAACATTACAAGCTTATAAATTAGTGATTATTCATGATACAGTTATGAAATTTTGTGCATAGATTCTTTACATAAAAATACTAGACAAGAGTTTCGGGTATCGCATATACTAAAACAAATATTGTATATTGTAAAGGCTTCCTATCCCAGTATTCTTTTAGCATAAAGTAAGAACCTTTGTAGATGAAGTAAAATAGTATTCACACTAATATTATAAAGGCGAAAGTTTGTGTGTGTGTGTATGTTTGTTAGTTTCTCACGCTGGAACGGCTGAGCGGATTTAGATGAAATTTAGCACATGGGTAGGCCATATGCTGGAATAGCACAGTATACCTATAACTTTTTATTGCGGGAATATGTTCCCTTGGGAAAAATTTTCTACTTTCACGCAGGCTAAGCCACTGGCAGCAATTAGTATACCTACCTACCTAGGTGCCTATATTTTTCAATACCAATTTTCTATATAAAATTATTTCATCGCGCAATTAAAACACTCGACAGCTCAGCGACCGCCTCATCTACATATTTTAAACTGACAAAAAAAAAATGAAGTAAAAATGTATTTTTAAAACCTATTTGCAAAATAAATATCATTTAGCTCTAACACTGTAATAATCAATCTTGAGTATGCAGGCAATTAATGTAGTTTATTTTTAAAAAATCTCGAGATTCGAAATTCAAATCTCTTTTAATATTAACCGAATAAAAACGTTATACAAAATGATGTGCTATCTTAAATTTCTTTTCAAAGAAATCTCAAGAAGGTTGACTGTTTTCTAAACAAGTTGACTGACACCATTTTACAAAGAGCTGTCTTAAGACGAAACAGTAACGACACAAACGGCTTTGTTATATTTGTCATTAAATCCAGTATAGGAAAACCCGATAGACTGAAAACATCTTGAATTAAAAGGGGCCAAAGTATAGTGGATTTTTGAGTAAGTAATTTAACTTCGAGTTTATACATATGTTCGAAAGGTCCCATTTACTGAGCGTAATTGGGTACTTTCTAGTGTTTATTTTGTATCCATACAATATCTATTTTTGAAAAAAACATCAAAATTGCTTACTAAATGAAGCAGCAATAAGCATTTTAAATATTGATATGAGGAAAAGTGGAGGCATGCTGTAAAAATTTCGATATCTCTTTTGTACGCGCGTAACCTAATAGTAGTGACGTCACATTTTAGTTGTGCATCCTTTTTCTGTCATTCGACAGTTTCCTTTTCCACCGAATTTGAAAACTTTCTAACTTGCTTAATTTTGAACGGATTTAAAAAAATAAACGATATTTATATTTTCTTTTAAATAATTTTATTTTGTCTTTTTTTTTTCAAATTATATAAACCAGTGCATGACTGCGATCCCACCAGATAGTAAGTAGTGCTGTAATTATTGATGGTGAGGCGCACACAATTTCACTTAGGTACCTACTTAAGGCATATAGTCCCTTGAACATCTGGCCGGAATTAAATGCACACATAATCGTACTGCCACCTAGGCAGTAGTACGAGTATCCGGCCAGCTGCACCCAGATAGAGCCCCACTGACCTTTAAATCCATTTTCTTTGCGAAATATTGATTGATTTACATATGCTATGTACATTTTAAAGAACACTTAACCAACATTTTTTTTTGTGTAAAGATATTTCTAAAGATCAAAGCCGTTTGAAAGGAGTAAGGAAAACAAGCGAAAAAATATCATGTTGTTAATGTTCATGAATCTATAATACACATATATTTTTTTCAAACCTATTGACTTAGCCGTTATCGAGAAGTAGGCTTCAGAAAGTCATTGTTTTATAGAACTACTCGGGAATTAGGGCCTTAAGTTTAAATGATGTAACGTGGTTAAATAAGGCGTGGATAATTTTGAATGTGACGCCTTCGCAGTTCTCATAGCAATAAATACGATGAGTATATTGTCACTAACATCAAGTAAGGGCTGAATCAGTAGAAATGGAAAAGCTCTCAACAATATCTCATATTACGTTTTTTTTTTTAAGTGGGACATTATCTAATAACTTCTCCCGCTCTTGGGTGGCGCGTGAAGGCGTATCAGACTTTTACTTCTCCTCCTTCCCTCTTGCTCCGCAACCCCTAGATACTATAGTCATCAAATAACTCCTTCTTTACTGTTTAAAACACATCTATTTTCCTTCAGTTGCCCTTTGTAATCCAGGACTGTGTTAACTGTTTCGAATAATCCCACAACCTAGGCTGCTTTCTTCCCAGAAAATAACGTTAATTTTGGTTATGTCATGGCCAGATCTTTGAATTGATCACTTCATGATATGGCCAACTAAAACAGCCCCCCTAGCCAAGTTACAACCGTTTCGTTTCGATTCTCTTTTCGTTGATCGCCTCGAGTTGGCCACGCCTCCTTGGTTCTGACCACGGGATTGAGCGTTGAGATGACGTCAGAATAAAGAAATCGGAGGGGTGGCCTACTCGAGGCGATCGACGAAAAGAAAATCGAAACGAAACGGTTGTAACTTGGCTAGGGGGGCTGGCCAGATCGTTTAAACGTTAACGTTTGATGATATGTCAATCCTCGTTTGACCATATCATTGAAGTAATCTATGATTATAAAAGGTCTAAAGAAAGTAGGCCAAACAAGGATTGACATATCATCAAACTTTAACGTTTAAAACGAACTGGCCAGTCTTACTTGGCCATATCATGAAGTGATCAATTTCTAAGATCTGACCATGGCAGATATATTTTAAGGAAGACTAAAGGTACCCCACGTACACATCGCTTCAGGCAATCACGCCCGTTCGGCATAACATACCAATCCTTCAACATGTTTGCTGAAGAGCATGCATGCGAAATGCCTATTTTCTGAGACAAAATATTCATAGGAAAATACTGAAGTTTTTTTCGGTCTGAAGGATTGTTTCAAGTTTCGTGTAGAGATATTGAATAACTTTTTGCTTAGTACTTTTCTGTTTCTTCGAATTGTTTCCTTATTTGAGATTGTGGATTGTGAAGATGTCGGATTTATGGCAGTGAAATTCGCATTTTTCATGAGATTTTAATTGTTTTTATTTTAACCAAAGAGAATTTTTACCAAAGAATATTTTGTCAGTAAGACCAGCACAAACTTTACCATATTTTCTATGGGCTGTCCGAAATTGAACCCCGGGAATGCAAGGCAAAGAAGGAACATAAACAATAGTGTCAGACTTTTACTGACTAAAACCCACTCTGGATTTTAGTCAGCAAGTCTTTTTTTTTCGGGTGGGAAAATCATCTAATGACATCCCCCGCTCTTGAGCGGAGCGGGAGATAGTGTCAGACTTTTACTGACTAAAAACCCACTCCTGTTCCTTCTTTTGCCATTTTTTTTTCCAGGGCCCCGGGGATCTCTTTCGCATCACCGATGGCCCCAGTAGGCTTCGACCCTGCTGGGCCCCTACGGTTGCTGACATCTCCTCGAGGCGCGCGTGGAACACTACGCGCCGTCGACGACTTGGGCTCGGTCCGGACGGTTAACGGACGATCGGACGGCGAGCCACCAATTGCTCACCGTCCGCAAGCCCGCGTCTACGGTGGCCGGAGTCAGTAAGAGTCTGACGAGCCCTCTCGCGAGAGAACTCATTGGATGATATCACACCTAAAAAAAAAAACATCTTTAAAAAATGTGGTCAAGGATGACTACAGTAAATTATACCTATAAACAATTGAACATAACATTTCTCTTTTATTAGTTATGTATTGGATTTAAATAAACAATACATCACGAACCACCTGTGTATCTTTTCTTCTTCTCTGTCGAATACATTCAAAGATTGTCTGTAAAAAAATTATTTTAGCAATACAATGGGCGGCCTTATCGCATTCCGTGGTCTCTTCCAAGCAATCTGGAAGGGAGAATAATTGCCTGGACAAGAAATGGGGCTGCCGGTGTGACAATACTAGTAATATCCAAATACATACACAGATTTATACATATGCTATGTAAAATTCTCATTTTGAGTAACATTGCATTAATAAATTTCAGTTTCGAACTGAAAATTAGAGAAATGAACTCTGCACCGCATTCAACTGGAATAATTATCTATCTATCTCACTTTATTATACGCATCAAACCATTTCTTGGAGGCAAACATTTTCTAGTGAGATAGATAACTATGTCAGTGGGTTAACACGTCATCACACCCCCCACTCACCACTCGTCATCACTTCCTTGGGCACGCCACAATTATGGCGGTAAGTCCCCTCTTTGAGGAGTGGCTTGAAAGACAACTCTCTCTTAAGACAAGTCTTTACCTTCCGCATGACGCAGGTCCTCACCGGACATGGCAAATTCGGAAGGTATATACCGTATATAGGTAATACACTGGATTCGTGCGGAAGAAACGCCCGGGTGTCACCATTATGTGACCCGCCCGGAAGACACGGTGGACCATACGGTAGAGGTGTGCCCCCTTTTGCAAAGCAGTAATGCTAGCAAAGAAGGCGGCCGCAGGCGCAAGGAAATGGCCCTCACGCCCCAGCCACCGGGATCCCGATCCCGATTTCCAACCACAGTAGGCGCGGGCTTGCGGACGACGAGCAATGGGTAGCTTGCCATTCGACCGTCCGGTAACCGTCCGGACCGAGCCCAAGTCGTCGACAGCGCGTAGTGTTCCACGCGCGCGTCAAGGAGATGCAAACCGTAGGGGCCCAGCAGGGTCGAAGCCTACTGGGGCCGTGGGTTGTGCGAAAGAGAACCCCGGGGCCTTGGAACTAAGTTTTCGTTTTAGTCAGCAAAAGTCTGACACGCCCTCTCGCTCTGCCCAAGGGCGAAAGATATCATTTAATGATTTTCCACCCAAAAAAAAGCCAAGCTTCCTGATAACTTACCAACCATATTCAATTTCAATGAAATCACAGTTAAAATACCTAGAATATGTCTAGTCTGTGTATCTTGTTATCTGTAACGTACAGGAGAATGTTGGTATTCGCTGGAAAACAGCTAGAACTAGCCGCACACTGAATAGTTGAGAAATTATCCACATTCACGTGAAACAGTCAAAGTTCGTAACATTACAACTGTACAGTTCCCACAATCTGTTTGTTTACTCTAAACTATAATTATTATAAAGATATAGAATTATTTGTGTGTAGGCGGAAAGAGCTATGCCACGGTAATCTATACATATAATAAAACAGTAAAATGGTGGAGCGTTGGTATTAGTTGGCGCAAAAACTACTGAACCAATCTTGTTCAAATTTTGCATACATAATCCTTATAGGCCGGGTCAACTGTTAGGCTACATATTATCACGCTTTTTGCTATGGGGGGTGAGCAATATTCCAAAATGTTCCAATTGAACGACAATCGCTCTAAGTTCGATCCTCAGGTACAGTTAATATTTTTGTGATTGTTTTAGTGTTTTTTTGTACATAATATGGAATGATATTTCCAGAACAATAATAAAATGGCTTTTTATGTATTTTTAAATTGCCATCGACATTTTTATTCGATATTTTTCCAAATATTTCAGTAAAAACCCATCAAAACTCATATTAAAATGGAACCGGAGATAAAAAAATACGCTTTTTTTTTAATTTGGTTAGGAATTTAAGGTCAAAAATGAAAATCATCACGCTATTTTGTACAAGGAGTCAAGCAGACAAGCAATGACGTGTATTTAAGAACGGCTATTTAGATCTAAATTCTGCAAGGACCGTGGCGCAGTAGTATAGTGACGGATCCGCGTTTGCTATGTTGCGAGTTCGAACCTCGCGTAATTTTTGTGATTGTTTTCTTTTATTTTTTATTTATATTATTGCTTTTTTTTAGTACTTTAGGGCTTTTATTTTTATTTTGTAAGTTAGTTTTAATTACGTTATTATTAGATTTAAATGTATATAAAATGAATAAATACAATTCATCTGTGAAGTAAGTTTTTATACGTATTATTTGTATCTCTAGAAATTAATCAATTCGTATTAATATCAAAGCGAATTAAAAACTTCATTGATTTCTTTTACAGTACTACATCTTATTATTTTTAAATTTAACTTCAGAACTTCTATCATCACTTTAAAGACAGCGCATTGGGAAGGGTTTACACCGTTCATCCCAATAATGGATAGTGTCATTATTTGCGATGATTGCTTCACACTGTACGGGCCCCAACGTCATCACAATCAACACTGGGACGACACTGACAGTGACGGAGGCCAGCATCACCGATAGCCCCAGACGACTGCGACATTTGTTTGCCATTATTTTAGTATTTTGTGGAGTCACAAACCCAGGTCGGTTGTGGGTCTCATGGTGGAATGGCAACAGCGACTGTCGCAACCCAGTGCTGGGCACGCCACAATTATGGCGGTAAGTCCCCTCTTTGAGGAGTGGCTGGAAAGACCACATGGCGTCCTTACCTTCCACATGACGCAGGTCCTCACCGGACATGGTAAGTTTGGGAGCTTCCTGCACCGGATTCGTGCGGAAGAAACGCCTGGGTTCCACCATTGTGTGGACCGCCTGGAGGACACGTTGGAGCATACGGTAGAGGTGTGCCCCGCCTGGGCAGAGTGCCGTGTCCCCGTGGGGGCGACCGGTGTCAGTGATCTCTCGCGCCGGGCCTTGGTACAAGGTATGGTCTGGAGCGAGGAGGAGTGGCAGGCGGTCGCCTCCTTCTGCAAAGCAGTAATGCTAGCAAAGGGGGCGGCCGCACGTGCGAGAGAACGGCCTTCACGCCCCGCCGCCGTCCTGATCCCGATTTTCAGCCACCGTAGGCGCTGGCTTGCGGACGGCGAGCAATGGGTAGCTCGCCATCCGACCTTCCGGTAACCGTCCGGACCGAGCCCAAGTTGTCGACGGCGCGTAGTGTTCCACGCGCGCCTCAAGGAGATGTCAGCAAAACCGTAGGGGCTCAGCAGGGTCGAAGCCTACTGGGGCCATATGATGCGAAAGAGAACCCCGGGCCCTGGAACGAAGGCAAAGAAGGAACAGGAGTTTTTTTTTTATAGGTGGGAAAATCATCTTATGACAAATCTCGCTCTTGGGCGGAGCGGGAGATAGTGTCAGACTTTTACTGACTAAAAACCCACTCCTGTTCCTTCGTTGCCTTCGTCGCAGGGCCACGGTTTCGTTTTCACACTACCCATGGCCCCAGTAGGCTTCGACCCTGCTGGGCCCCTACGATTTGCTGACATCTCCCTGAGGCGCGCGCGGAGCAATACGCGCCGCCCGTCGACGACTTGGGCTCGGTCCGGATAGTTACCGGACGGTCGGACGGCGGGCCACCTATTGCCCGCCGTCCACAAGCCCGCGCCTACGGTGGCCGGAAATCGGGATCGGAATCCCGGCGGCGGTTGGGGCGTGAGGACCGTTGCCGTTGCCTCACGCGATCGGCCGCCTCCTTTGCTAGCATTACTGCTTCGCAGAAGGAGGCGACCGCCTGCCACTCCTCCTCGCTCCGGACCATGACCTGTACCAAGGCCCGGCGCGAGAGATCGCCGCCGCCGATCGCCCCCACGAGGACACGGCGTTGCTCTTCCCAAGCGGGGCACACTTCCACCGTGTGCTCCACCGTGTCCTCCGGGCGGTCCACACAGTGGCGACCCCCGGGCGTCGCTTCCGCACGAATCCGGTGCAGGAACTTCCCGAACTTCCCGTGTTCGGTGAGAACCTGCGTCATGCGGAAGGTGAGGACGCCGTGAGGTCTTTCCAACCACGCCTCAAAGAAGGGACTTACCGCCATAATTGTGGCGTGCCCAGCACTGGGTCGCGACAGTCGCTGTCGCCATTTCTCCATGAGAACCCGCCGGAGCTCTGTCCGCCATGCTGCGACTTGTCGCGGCAGCGGAGTTTCGCCCCGGCGTTGCATCTCCATGCGCAGATCGTGCATGTGAGCAAGGCCTGTTGCTACCAGATCCCATGGTGGCTGTCCAGCAAGGAGCCTCGCCGCTTCGCGGGAAATCGTCCGGTATCCTCGCACTATCCGTATGGCCATGACCCTCTGGCATGCGTTCAGCCGGGCCGCCGGCTGCTTCCGCAGCGCCGGCGCCCATATCGGTGCGCCATAAAGGGCCATGGAAAGGAACAGGAGTTTTTTTTTTTTTTTTTTCGGGTGGGAAAATCATCTAATGACTTCCCCCGCTCTTGGGCGGAGCGAGAGATAGTGTCAGACTTTTACTGACTAAAAACCCACTCCTGTTCCTTCTTTGCCATTTTTCCAGGGCCCCGGGGATCACTTTCGCATCACCCATGGCCCCAGTAGGCCTCGACCCTGCTGGGCCCCTACGGTTGCTGACATCTCCCTGAGGCGCGCGTGGAACACTACGCGCCGTCGACGACTTGGGCTCGGTCCGGACAGTTACCGGACGATCGGACGACGAGCCACCCATTGCACGCCGTCCGCAAGCCTGCGCCTACGGTGGCCGGAAATCGGGATCGGAATCCCGGTGGCGGTTGGGGCGTGAGGACCGTTGCCTCACGAGATCGGCCGCCTAGCATTACTGCTTCGCAGAAGGAGGCAACCGCCTGCCACTCCTCCTCACTCCGGACCATGGCCTGTACCAAGGCCCGGCGCGAGAGATCGCTGCCACCGATCGCCCCCATGAGGACACGGCGGTGCTCTGCCCAAGCAGGGCACACCTCTACCGTATGCTCCACCGTGTCCTCCGGGCGGTCCACACAATGGTGGCACCCGGGCGTCTCTTCTGCACGAATCCGGTGCAGGAACCTCCCGAACTTACCATGTCCGGTGAGGACCTGCGTCATGCGGTAGGTAAGGACGCCGTGAGGCCTTTCCAGCCACTCCTCAAAGAGGGGACTTATCGCCATAATTATGGCGTGCCCAAAAGGAACAGGAGTGGTTTTTTAATTAGTAAAAGTCTGACACTATCTCACGCTCCACCCAAGAGCGGGGAATGTCATTGGATGATTATCCCACCGAAAAAAAAAAGGTCGGTTGTGGGTAAATTATCGCCATCATCTGTCCGAAGACTTTTTACGTGCTTTAAGGTGTACTACTGAGGCTGACATTGAACAGAACAACGAACGCGTTTCGAATAGTTGTCTAGGTTCACTTCAAGACGTGGTCATTTCTATCGGTGGCAATCCACTGGACTGGTCGAATATGGATTACCGGCTCCGCAATCATTTGCATATCAAGGTCGAGGAAATCGGGGTGATATCGTCAATGATCACGACTCACCTCAGAACAAAATGTCCCTGCATTTTTAACATCGTCGCGTTAGGCTCAGCCAGGGTAAAATATTTTGCATTAATGCTCCAGGTGGAACAGGAAAAACATTAATTGCCACTGGCATCCTCGCAGAAATAAGGTGACAAGGCAAAATAGTGATTGCGACTGCCTCTTCTGGAATTACTGCCACACTGCTTCCACGGGGCAAAACAGCGCACGTAATGTTTAACATTCCCATCGATTTAGAGAGCAACGAAATGCCAGTGTGTGGGCTATCACGCAACTGTGACAAAGGTTGGGTACTCAAGGATTGCTCTTTAATCGTATGGGATGAATGTACTATGGCGAATAGAAAAATAGTGAAGGCTGTAAACAGAACCCTGCAGGACATACGCAGGAATCAAGATGTGATGGGAGGTGTCACTGTTTTGTTTAGCTGCGATTTTCGGCAAACTTTGCCTGTGGTGTCGCGAGAAATTAGGGTTGACGAGGTGAATGCTTCGTTGAAACGATTGAATCTATGGTCACGAGTTTACAGACTGCGCTTGACCATTAACATGCGAGCTCAGTTGGGCGGATATACTCAAGAATTCTTGGATGTTCTTTTAAAAGTTTGGTGAAGGCAACTTACCAGAAGAGAGCTCTGAAGTGCGCCTACCAGAGACTCTAAGCAAAGTAGTTCCCACTATTGAAGAACTAATTTGTCTGGTGTACGGGGACGTCGGTCGAATACCGCTACAAGAGAATTCTTGGGTGTGTGAACGGGCTATTTTAACACCCAAAAATGATCAAGCTGCAGCAATTAACGAAAGCGTTCTCTCGCAAATTGATGCGAACGAAGTGGTATTTCTATACCTCTATAAATACTGTTGTAGAGCAAGATGACGCTATATATTATCCCGTAGAGTTTCTGTATTGGAACGGCAAGTGGACTCCCGGCGCACACTATCCAGCTGAAGGTCGGTGTCCCGATCATGCTGCTACGGAATTTAATTCCACCTAAACTATGTAACTGGGCCTAGCTCAAAGTCATCTCTCAAATATTATTGAGGTGGAAATTCTAAAGGGTTGTGGCGTCGAGGAAACAGTGTTTATACCCCGAATACCACTAATCTCTCACAATAATACCCCTTCTAATTCAAGCGTGTGCAGTTCCCTGTAAGCGTATTCTTCGCAATAATAATAATCTAAAGGCTGCAGGTGTTGATCTCAGGACAGCTGCTTCTCACACGGATAGCTGTATATCGCTCGCTCCCGCGTCACCAGTCCTGAATCACTGTACATTTCGGCTCCTGAAAGTAGGACTAGAAATTTGGTTTACAGAGAAGTTTTATAAGAAAAGTAAAGTTTTGGTTTATGATTTATCCGCAAAAACAAATTGTGTTAGAAATATAATGGTTATTTGCGGACGAAGTCGCGGGCAACAGCTAGTATTATCTATACAGTATTGTAACTCGGCCGTATCTTTGAAATAAATGCCTACAGCCGCGCGGTACGTAAACATGCGATAGGGCTGCCCGCACTATGGCTGCCCGCCTCCAGCATTTTAATTACATTTGCCTACTTTGTGTTTCCATTTAGTTTTGTGATTGTAAATATACTTTTTTTATATAAACAAATAAAATACTTTGTGAATTGAATAGGAAGTGTTCAATATTTGCGACCGAAAAATATTTGCGGCTCGACTGAGACGTACCTACGAAATGCTTTATTATTAAATTTTAAAGTACATTCGCATTCTAAAGCTTAATTAAAAATTGTTTTGGGAAACATGAACAAGGTGGAGAAAAAGGAATATCTTTTACTTGGTTATAGATACCTGCAGCTACTTTACAATTTATATGTTTGGTTTTAAATGAAGCAGTATTTATGTGAATGAAAAACAGCACAATATATCCCGCTCGTCATATTAAATATATAAATATGTACTTCAACTTATTTTTATTGAAAATATCGCGCGGCACAGACGCGACTGTCTGCATCCCGAGCGCACCTCGAGATCGAGGCGCGTAGGTATAGCTCGCGTTTCGTCCGTTTGTATGAAGTTGGAATACTGTATAGATAATATTACCGTGGCTATGCTCTGAGTTTCCATGCGTGATCGATTTCGGAATGATAATGTCCGCAGGAGAACCAAAATTATCGACATAACCTGTAGAATCGCCAAACTTAAATGGCAGTGGGCAGGGCACATTGTTCGCAGAACAGATGGTCGATGGGGCAGAAAGGTTCTGGAGTAAACGTGAACCGTAAGACGCAGCATTGCCAGGCCACATTGTGGACTAATGACCTGGTGAGGGTCGCAGGAATCCGATGGTTGCGAGACGCACAGGACCGGTCGTTGTGGACACTCTTGGGTAAGGCCTATGTCCAATAGTGCACGTCTTTCAGCTGAAATGGTGATGATGATGAGGTGGTGGGATTGTTCGAAAGAGTTGGAATGCAAAGAGCAACTGAAGGAACGCAGGCTTGCGGTCGGCGAGCAATGGGTAGCTTGCCGTCCGACCGTCCGGTAACCGTCCGAACCGAGCTCAAGTTATCGACGGCGCGTAGTGTTCCACGCGCGCCTCAAGGAGATGAATGGAGGGTCGAAGCCTACTGGGGTCATGGGTGATGCGAAAGAGAACCCCGGGGCCCTGGAACGACGGCAAAGAAAGAACAGGAGTGGGTTTTTAGTCAGTAAAAGTCTGACACTATCTCCCGCACCGCCCAAGAGCGGGGGATGTCATTAGATGATTTTCCCACCGGAAAAAATAAAGAAAAGTGAAGGAACGCAGGTGAGTTTTAATCAGTAAAAGGCTGATACTCCTTTACGCTATTCCCAGAGTGGGACAAAAAAAAACATCCCTCTCCTAAATTTTTAATTGTTTCTTTATTAAGTATCTTAAGCAAAAACATTTAAGCATTTCACTCGAGCACACGCAATTCTTCAATGCTTTATTTTTTACACCTCAAGTCGTCCACAATCATAGATAGTGCTAATAAAATATTGCCATAACATAATAATACAATCACCATAAAGACAACACTGTCCGTCTGTTGCAAGAAAAAGTTGGTAGAATATGTTACACAGTTGCACGTATCTCAACGCTTGCTTAGTTCAGAAACACAATTTTACAAACTCTAGAAAAGAAAGAAGAAAAATTTGAAATTCGAAGTAGAAAAAGTAAAATATTACCCTCCTTCTGGGGCAGTTGGGTTAAAAGAAATATGGCGCGCACTGGTTTTGTATTTTTAGAGTTCCTCAACTTGTGAAGAACTGCACGCTACTACAGAGTACACAGCCTCCTTTCAAATTACGTCACAAAATTTCACGCCTTTCGAATCTACATTTATCGGTACATATAATAATAGTAATAATAATAATAATTTTCTCTCCTGTATAATGTGCATGTATTATACCAGCCGTCGCCGAAATCAATCATACCGGGAACGTTTTTGTGAGGTTTATAATAAAATTAAAATATAACTTAAGTAGTTCGTTTTACCCCCGATCAATAGCGGCATGTTATGGAGGTTCAATTCCAATTTTGAAAGTTCGGAACTTCCAGTTGATTCTGCACCTTCAATTCTGATTTCAGTTCCGATTTTTAATCGGAACTTATATCGAAGGCACAACAATAAGTGCGACAAGTATACTTGTCGCGCGGGGTACCTCCCTCACTCCACCCGTGCCTTCTGTTGATTACTTTTTCATTTGTTGTTTTGTTTCGAATTTGGAATGGAATGGAATTGAAATGTTGTAAAGTTGTTTTAGTTGTGTTTCAATTGACGCTTTTGCCTCCGTCTCCGCCTCCGATTTCGGTTCCGACATAACGGCTTCCGTTCCGATCCCTATATTCTACATCGAAATATTTGAAAAGTAAAGCAGTATAGAAATTATAAATAAATATAAATAATAATAAATAATAATATTCCACAACTATCACACAACGCCGTCTAGTCCCAAGCTAAGCAGAGCTTGTGTTATGGGTACTAGACAACTGATAAACCTACTTATATATTTCTAAATACATACATATATAGATAAATTGCACCCAGACACAGAACAAATGATCGTGCTCATCACACAAACATTTGTCCTGGGTGGGAATCGAACCCACGACCTCCGGCATAGCAGTCAGGGCCACTAAACACTAGACCAACAGGCCAGTCAGAAACTACATAAATTGTCAATTAAACTACATAAATGTTTTTTCTTGTTAGTAGTCAAGAGTAAGTCGACCGCATCGTCGCTTTCCATCAGGTGAGTTAGCGGTCAAGCGCGAACCTATCAAGAATAAAAAAAAAAAAAAAAAAAAAAAAGTAGTAAATTAATTAAGCAACTTGAAGATTGTAAAAGTAATTAGCAGAAAACAAAAAACTTTTTATTTTATTTATATACAACTAAATCTTCCTCCAGAATTACTCTGTTTATTGGTGAAAACCGCATTAAAAAAACAGAAATAAATGGATCGTAAACATAACAAAAGTAACTCGTCGTCGACGTCTATCACACACGGCAACAAATGACAAATCAATCGAAAATCCCATCTAAACAATGAGATTCAAACAAAGTAAGGGTAATAAAAAACTTTTTTTTTTTTAAATACCGACTTCACTAAAAAAAAATACTAAAACGATCAAAATAACTTTAATTTCTGAAGTTGGTGTTTCTCGGTATTGTTTGTTTCTTATTTGACACCGACTTCTGAAATTGTGAGTTCTGAGGTAACAAACATTTAAAAAAAAAATACAACCGATTTGAAGTCGGTTAAAAAGGATGACTGGAAGTAACCAACTGTCTGTGTGACTGTCTGTTACCCCTTACCTTCATATTGGCAGTAACTTTTAACACTCGTAAAAGATTTATAAACAAAAAAAATCTTTATATTGCACTCACAAGACCTACCTTAAAATAGGTCAAGCCACATCCACTGAGAGCAATAAGGAAAGGTCGGAAGGTACTTAGATGGGCAGTTCAAGTTGCTGATAACATCTTATAGCGATCACAAATCCACCTTCACGCCGGAGAGATTACAACTTTATCCCTTCGATTTTATTATTGGGAGGTAGGCTTCGGATCCGTAATGGCTAATGAGCAAGTTTTGTGAAGGTGTAAATAACTCTTTTAAGATGTTCCAAATCAGGGATGGCCAAATTGATTCGACCCACGATCTACCATTTACTGACTAGAATCTGCGAGATCTACAAATAGAATAATAAAGCAAACGAGTTCTAAAATTTGAACAACCTGCCTCAAATGAAAGCGGTCTTCCCGGCGCGGCCGATTACAATTTAGGTGTCTTCAAGGCTAGAGTGAATAGGCTCTTAATAAACTAGTGCACCTCACTATCAACGATTGCAGCACTGCTTAACATCAGGCGACAGACCAAACTGCGATCTCACCTGATGGTAAATCAGGTGGGATCGCAGTCAAGCACTAGTTTATATCAATAAAAAAATTGCGATTTTCTTTCGACAATCAAGAAGTTCGACACGGGACGACCAGGTAATAGAATGTAGCAGCAGATAGAAGCTAGCTATGTGCCGCATTTTGACATAGTCCTCTTGGCCTAAAAGTAAATACCCTTGCCCAGATCGACTGGATTACCAGCTGAGATCGACCAGTCGATCGCAATCGACATATTGGCCACCCCTGCCCCCCTAGCCGAGTTACGATCGTTTCGTTTGCGTCGAACGCCTCGAGTAGGCCACGCCTCCTTTGTTTGATAGTAGAAAATTATCCCAAGGGAACATACTCAAGGAATATAAAGAAAATCATCGTATGTGCTATTCCAGGATATTATATAATCGTGTGCCAAATTTCATCTAAATCCGTACAGCCATTTGAACGTGAAGGAGTAACAAACGTACACACACATATACATTTTCTTTATAATATTAATGTGATTACTGTGATTATTCTTTATTGCACGCCTCATAAAAAACACAGTACAAATATTGCTAAAAGCAAGTGTATAAATAGGCTGTCTTATCGCACACGGCAATCTCTTACAGATAACCTTTAGATGAACTTCCCGAACGGAGAAAGATTTAGGGCTGTCAGTAGTTTCAAATATATAATTCAGAGAGGAGAATCCAAAAAAACTTTATACAAAAAATAAATCGACTTCACTAAGAAAAACACTATAAGGATCATAATAACTTTAATTTCGGAAGTCGGTGTTTCTCGGTATTGTTTGTTTCTTATTTAACACCGACTTCCGAAATAAAAGTTATTTTGATCCTAGTGTTTTTTTAGTGAAGTCGGTTATTTTTTTTCGGTCGTTTTTTTTTTTGTCGGTTATAGAAAAAACGGAACCCTTACAGGATTACTTTTTTGTCCGTCTGTCCGTCTGTATCAGTCATGTCACACTTTATCTCGGGAACGCGTGGAGTTAAAATTAAAACCATATACACAGGTCTGCGGTCCCATGAAGCTGTGAAAAAACCGAACTTCTGAGTTAACGAAAAAAAAGATACGGCCGTTTATGTCGCAAAAAACGTATATTTCGACAGTCTCAAGGAAATCAAAATTCATAGAGTACTTCCCGTTGACCTAGAATCCTGAAATATGGCATGAAGCCAGATCTCATATCACAAGTATAGGAAAAAATCTGGAAACTGTAAATTTGTTGTTACGTCAAAAAAAAAAAACTTATTTTGCGATTCGAAAAAATCTTCAACACTCAATTCGGGAATTGAACTGTTTTCATAGGCAAGTTTGTACGGAACCCTCAGTGCGCGAGTCCAACTCGCACTTGCCCAGTTTTTCTTTCATAAGAATTTTCTTCTGACAATAAGAAACACAAAAAGTACCGTACCAAAAAACGGCAAAAAAATCACGTTTGTTGCATGGGAGCCCCACTTATTATTTATCTTATTCTATTTTTAGTATTTGTTGTTACAGCGGCAACAGAAATACATCATCTGTGAAAATTTTAACTGTCTAACTATCACGGTTAATGAGATACAGTCTGGTAACAGACGAACGGACAGCGGAGTTTTAGTAATAGGGTCCCGTTTTACGGAACCCTAAAAAGAATTAACGAAATTGGTTCAGCCGTTCACGCGCGGTGACGTGACCAAGGGAAACGGGGATTCATTTTGATATATTATATACCTATAGATTATACTACGGTTTTATGAAACTCTGTTCTGCATTAATTAAGCACTCCTCACGCATACAAATTATTTAGAAAAGAGGTTACACGATTAATAAAAGGCCTCCGAGCTGGGCTGAACATTGTGAATTTCGCAGAGAAACTTTTGATGGCCCGAGGTGGCATACAAATGTGTTTATTTTCACAAAATAACCATTACAATGTACCTACTTATAATACTAGTACCTACCTATCTAAGTTCCTAATAGAAGTGGAATTCCTTGCCGGAATCTGTGTTTCCTGATGGCTACAACCCGGGAATCTTTAAGTCAAGAGTGAATAGGTTACTTCTAGGTAATCGTCGCTTTCCATCAGGTGAGATAGCGGTCAAGCGCGAACCTATCAAGAATGTTTTGTATGTATCATAGTGAAACGTAAATGCCGTTAAACATACTTGTAAAACGCAAGTATGACTGTCTATTCACTAAAGTGTTAATACACGATAGTACTTGGTTCGACGGATTTGGTTCTTTCGTACCGCGTACCAAGGTCACACTATTAGTGGACATTATAATTCTGTATTCTTTTTTCTGAAAAAAACGGCAATAGATATTTTTGGACTTTTAATCTTATTCATTACGATCCGATGACCTGGTAAAGGTTGCGGGAATCCGATGGATACAAGACGCACTGGACCGTTCATTGCGGCGACACTTGGGAGAGGCCTATGTCCTAAGTCTTTCGGCTGAAATGATGATGATGATGATTACGACCCGCCCTATTAGCTCGGGTGATAAAAATCTTTAAAATTTTCAGTTTACCTCTACTATAACATGCATGTGTCATACACTTAATGTTTCTCGTGAATCACTCTGTCTATTAGTAAAAACAGCATAAAAATCCATTCTGTAGTTTTTGAGTGTATTACGAACAGACAGATGCAGTGGGAGACTTTTTTTTATAATAGTTATAATATTTTTTTTTAATATAAGATTTCTTTGCCGGTTTCCCTAAAAATATCTCAAAATTTCCTTTCATTTGACGAAATTGTAAATTAAATTAATTAAATCCTCAAAATCCTTTGAAACAGTCAGTCTTCTAACAAAATTAGCGGTTTTCAAACAAAGAACCACTAACAAAGTTCCCGTTTGTAACATTAGTAGACAGTGCTCAAGTACCGCGGGGGTCAGCTCCGTACCCCGTGGAGTTCAGTCCAATACGCTTGCACGTAATTACAAAGTTGGCGGCTAACAAAATAAACACGCCCTGTTTAGTTCACCTCATGTTTGTTTGGCTGGGTAGTTTAGTCACTAATTTAGTTCGAAGTTGGTAGGACTTTATCAAAGGCTGAATAAAAACGATGCTGAATAATAATTCAGTGAGGTTGATTCACCAATCACACTAAAGGCGAAAGTTTGTGAATGCGTGGACTGTAAGGAGGGTGCTTTAAGACTCTGACCGGTGTGGTGTCCAGGAAGTCCCTCGTTTTGAGTGCTGAGTACGCGGGCGCGTTGTCATGGTGAAGCAGTACCCGCGAAGCCCGGTGTTCGGTCGCTTATTGCTCATTACAGACAAAACTTCTGGCAGGCATTTTGTAGTATACCATTCGGCGTTCATGCTGCTTTGGTCTGGTAATGGAATTGAAATCAGAAACCCCGTCAAAGTGAAGAAACTAGCGATCAAAATTTTCTCAGCGCTTCTCGATCGCTTCACTTTCATAGGCTTTGATTCGTTTTGAAACAGCCAAACTGTCGATTGACGCTTTGTTTCTAGATCATATTGATAAATCCAGAATTCGTCACCTGTCACAATGCCGTAAACGCGCCGAGATGAGCTTGCTTCAAATTTTTTAATCATATCACAGCACCACTCCACACGGGCCTGCTTCTGAGCTTTGGTGAGGTTGTGCGGCACCCAGCAGCAAACTATCCTCCTCACGCGAAGGTGCTCGTGTAGAATCTTGTGAACGCTTCCCGAACCAATCTGCTGTGTATGCTGAATTTCTTCGTATGCAATTCGCCTGTTTTCTTGAATTAAATTTTTACTGCCAGCACACTTTCTTCCGTGACAGCCGTCGTAGGACGACCACTCCTTTGTTCATCCCCCAAAGTAAGGCGACCGCGCTTGAACTCGCTATACCAGCGGTAGATGGTGGCTTTTGAAGGTCCTTCATCCATAAAAGCAATTTGAAATTTGAAGTCGATCAAATGACTCACCAGGTTTTAGGCCACATTTAAAATCGTCGAAAATCATCACACGAAAATGTTCTCGATGCAGATCCGTTTTTAAATGAGACACGATAATTTGATGTGGTTCTCAAAAAAATGTGGAGGGAAATTCAAAATTCGAACAATGGTATTTTTACTTTTAAATAACCAAAGTTTTCAAAATAATTACAAGTGGCCAGTGCCATAAACATAAAAACTTTTTTTCGCAAAACTTTCTGAGTAGCCTGGTATAAAATACGTCATTATTAACATAGTTTATGTACATGTGTTCAAAAATGCCAGCTCATAAGTAACATCGTAAACTAAATAAATGTAATCTTTAACGGCGTCAAAAGTTTTCTTTAAATCCTACTTTAAATATCCTCAAAATCTTTTAAAGCCACTTATTTACTTTAGGTCTTATGCTGAACACAAACCTTATTTACGTTTTTTTTATAAGGTGGGTAAATACCTTAAAAAAAACGTAAAAAAAAGATACCATGTACAGATAACGTACGGTTCCTGTGGCATAGGGCACGCGAGACAAGGAACCATACTAGTCTTTGATATTCCAGAAAAACCATATACCTCTCCATACCTTTCTCCCGATGCCGACGATGACTTGAAATATCTTCATCCTTATACTGCTAGTTCGTAAAATATTTTCAACACATTACAAATCAAAAAGCTAAACAAATATTAACCTGTACCTAATCTAAAATACCCACGTTTACATGTTTACTAAAATCCTGGAAACATTGTAAACAAAATATAAATTAATATTTAACATGAATAAATGTAGGTCGTTGCGGATAAGTATGAGCACAAATTTGTAAATAAAATGTACCTACAGTGTATACGCTGTACACTTGAAACACGAAATAATGACGCAGCCGCGCTTAAATATAAGTGTCCCCGTAATTTTAAGGGTCTTACTCTCATACACTGGCGAGCAATTAAATTATGTTAGTACGCTTCTAATTAGATAAACCATTTTACAGCAGCTTTGTCAATTATGGAGGCTTATAAATTATACAGCTGAATAGAAATATTATTTTTTCGACATTCCTGCTTATTAGCGACGATCTTTGAAGAATGGCTTGCAAGCGTTTGGAGGAGAATTGAGATGTTGACTAGCATAATAGCATAGCATAATCAGCCTTTTAATGTTCCCACTGCTGGGACTCAGGCCTCCTCTCTAGGAGAGGGAATGGGCCGTAATCCACCACGCGGGTGGATTTCACATGTCTTCGAATTTTTGGTTCTAGGACATGCCGGTTTCCTCACGATGTTTTCCTTCACCATTTTGAGAGCAGTGGTGATGAAACAAATTACACAAAGTAATGCGCCTGGCTGGGTTTGAACCGTTACCACTCGGCCACCACTACTCTAACTTCGTAAAGACTATACCTATATTTTGTTACCAGCCTATTTATAGTGTCTATACCTACAAATCATTTATCTTGTTACTCCGAGGTAAATAAAGCTGGTAACTATTTTCAGACATTATTTGCCAGTCATAATAAATGAATGGCTCGTCTTATGAACACGAGAATTATGAGGATTATTATATTATTTACGTCAGCTTGTAAAACGGGGAAACTCACAGTAAAGCCACTGTGCTTAGTGTTTACCACAACATAATTATAGTTACTGAGAAATTCAGTGGAAAGGTGAAAGAGTTTTTATTATATGAATGTTTTTAGGATTCCGTAGGTGAGGTACCTACGGAATCCTAAAAAGGAAAAAAACGGAACCCTTATAGGATCACTTTGTTGTCCATCCGTCTGTCTGTCTGTCAAGACCCTATATCTCGGGAACGCGTGGAGGTATCGAGTTGAAATTAAAACCATATACTCAAGTCTGTGGACTCTTGAAGCTGTAGAAAAATCAAACTTATGAGTTAACGAGAAAAAAGATACTTCGGTTATGTGGCAAAAAAAGTACATTTCGACACTCTCGAGGAAATCAAAATTCATAGGGTACTTCCCGTTAACCCAGAATTCTGAAATTTGGCATAAAGCAAGGTCTTATAACACAAGTATGGAATAAATTTTAAAACTGTAAATTTGTTGTTACGTCACATTTTTTTTTCCGATTCGGAAAAATCTTCCGAGACTCCATTCCGGAATTGAACTATTTACATAGGTTTTTTTTTTCGGTTGGAAAATCATCTAATGACAAATCTCGCTCTTGGGCGGAGCGAGAGATAGTGTCAGACTTTTACTGACTAAAAACCCACTCCTGTTCCTTCGTTGCCTTCGTCCCAGGGCCCCGGGTTTCGTTTTCACACTACCCATGGCCCCAGTAGGCTTCGACCCTGCTGGGCCCCTACGATTTGCTGACATCTCCCTGAGGCGCGCGTGGAACAATACGCGCCGTCGATGACTTGGGCTCGGTCCGGACGGTTACCGGACGGTCCGACGGCGAACCACCCATTGCTCGCCGTCCGCAAGCCCGCGCATACGGTGGCCGGAAATCGGGATCGGAATCCCGGCGGCGGTAAGGGTGTGAGGACCGTTGCCTCACGCGATCGGCCGCCTCCTTTGCTAGTATTACTGCTTCATAGAAGGAGGCGACCGCCTGCCACTCTTCCTCGCTCCGGACCATGGCTTGTACCAAGGCCCGGCGCGAGAGATCGCCGCCGCCGATCGCCCCCACAAGGACACGGCGTTGCTCTGCCCAAGCGGGGCACACCTCAACCGTGTGCTCCACCGTGGCCTCCGGGCGGTCCACACAGTGGCGACACCCGGGCGTCGCTTCCGCACGAATCCGGTGCAGGAACTTCCCGAACTTACCGTGTTCGGTGAGAACCTGCGTCATGCGAAAGGTGAGGACGCCGTGAGGTCTTTCCAACCACGCCTCAAAGAGGGGACTTACCGCCATAATTGTGGCGTGCCCAAACTATTTACATAGGTAAGTTTGAACGGAACCCTCAGGGCGCGAGTTGGTCTCGCACTTGCCCAGTTTTTTTTTTTAGTTTGGAAATCATCCAAGACTTCTCCCGTTCTAGGGTGGAGCGAAAGGGCGTGTCAGACTTTACTGGCTAAAACCCACTCCTATGTTCCTTCTTTGCCTTGCGTTCCAGGGCCCCGGGTTTTCCTTTCAGAAGCGAACCCGTGGCCCCAGTGGGCTTCGACCCTGCTGGGCACCTACGGTTTTGTTGATATCTCTTTGAGACGCGCGTGGGACTCTAAATGCCGTCGACGACTCGGCTTTGGTCCGGACGGTTACTGGACGGCCGGACGGCGAGCTAGCCATTGCTTGCCGTACGTAAGCCCACGGTGGCTAGAAATCGAAAATGTAAGAACACTATAGATACCGTAGACTTGTCAATTATTTTGTATTCTGTTTGTATTTTGGCATGTTGACTGGTCTACACTGTCCTGTCATTTCTATTAATAACGAAAATACCAATAATTGTTTCAAAAGAGTAGCCGTTGAGTGACTGACCTGCCCCCCTAGCCAAGTTACAACCGTTTCGTTTCGATTCTCTTTTCGCCGATCGCCTCGAGTCGGCCACGCCTCCGAATCCTTTGTTCTGACGTTATCTCAACTCTCAGTCACGTGGTCAGAACAAAGGAATAGGAGGCGTGGCCGACTCGAGGCGATCAACGAAAAGAGAATCGAAACAAAACGGTTGTAACTTGGCTAGGGAGGCAGTTCTTCTCCTTAAGAAACGACCAATTAGAACCTTGCAATAGCTTTTGACGTTTTATAAGTGCCCAAGTTTATTTCAATTCAATTCCAAAATATTTATTTCGCATAGACCTACATGGATACTACAAAGAATATCGCTATTTTAAAATGTCTTAGGTTTTTGTAAACATACAAAATACTTTCTAAGATATAAAGTGAAGTCAAATTTTGTATATCAATTTCTTAAAATTTGTTTCTAAGGTATTCTTGGAGACTCATTTTATAAATTTCCCGGATTGCCCTCTTTTGTAATATGAAAATTAAACCTGCGTCAGCTGCGAACACCCACAGCAAAATGCTATAAGATATAAGGCTGTTTAAATACGCTAGGTAAACTATGTGTGGCTATATTGCCTTATTTTTATTACTACCCGTGCAATTTAATAATAATATAATATAATAATAAACTTTATTGTCAGACCAGAGATCCATATTTTCATTACTTATAATTGATACCTACTAAAGACAAACAAAAAGACATACAATAAGACATACAATACAATACAAAACAATACAATACAACACAATACAAAAAGCCTACTTCACATACCTGAAAGACGGTCTGTGTACCGCAATCCAGTGAGACACCATTAGGCCATCCACCCTACCGGCTACAGTAGCCACGAGGCTATTGGGGCTGTCGCGCATCCGACGCATCAGTGATGCGATTCTCAGCCGCAGCAGTGAGCCGAAATCCGGAACACGCGCGTCCGCGAACATCCCCGACGCGCTACAGAAACGCGGCAACCCCAGCATTACCCGGAACGCGTTATTATATTGGACTCGTAGAGCATTGTACGAGCCCTGTGTATAACTGACCCACAGGGCGCAGGTGTACAGCGACTGGCAGTAGGCCCTGAACAGTGTTATCTTAACTTCACGCGTACACCGTGCGAACCTGCGAGCCAGCATGTTACACCTGACAGCCAACGCTCTACGTTCCCTCTCTAAGTCAGCGTCATCCGACAGACTATCGGTGACCCAGTGTCCCAGATATTTAAAACGAGTGACTCTTTTCAGCGGAACTCCGCCCAAGGAAACCGGTGGAACAGTGCCACATATTTTATTTTGCCCCCTAAACACTAAGAGCTCGCTTTTTGTTGAGATATACCTGAGACCATGAGTCACCGCATAGTCTTCACAGATTCGGAGAAGCCTCCTTAACGCACTAATCGATGGGCTCCATACATACCATATCGTCCGCGTAACTAATTTTATTGACACATTGCCTGTCAATGGAGCAACCGATTTGGGTGTTACTGAGCTCAAAAACCAGCCGGTTGACATACAGGTTGAAGAGCCTAGGTGAGCTAAGCCCCCCCTGCCTCACGCCGCACTCCAACCTGTACTCATCGGATATAGCACCAGCCTATCTAACGCAGTTGGACTGATTGCTGTACCAGTACTTCAGGACAGCAATCAGTCCCTCAGGAAGGTCTGTGTCATGGGAGAGCTTCTTCCAGAGGCAGTCATAAGAAACTAGGTCGAATGCCCTGGAGAGATCCAAAAAACACGCATATACAGGTGTTTCCCTTGCTGCATAGTATTGGACAGTATGCTTGAGACAGAGGATCGCCGTTTCAGTCGACAAAAGTGGTCTAAACCCAAATTGGGCGTCATGTAGGGTGATATATCCATCCAGTTGCCTGTCAACCAAACTGTCCAACACTTTCGCAACTATTGTCGCCAATGAGATAGGCCTGTAGTTGTTCTTGTCACTCGCATCTCCTGTCTTGTTCTTTATTATAGGAACGACAATCGTTCTCATGAGGTCTTCTGGAAGATACGAGTGACTCATACATAAATTAAATAACAGAGTTAATACATGTGGTAAGTGCTTACCCGCATATCGTAAGTGTTCCACGCTTAAGCCGTCATGTCCAGGAGACTTACCCCGCTTCAGGTCCCTCAAAACAGACGCAGCCTCCCCAACGGCGAATATGATTGGCGTGCCCTTGGAACCCTCCATAGCATTCGACCCACTCGTTGATGGACCTAATGGTGACTCTGTCCTAAACGAGGCCATAAATAAATTGGCAATAGCCTTAGCCTCGTTCACGCCACCGACACACACTGGCAGGCCCGACTTGGGATTTAAGCTGTTTGTGGCTTTCCAAAAACTACTGAAGTTTTTACTTTCATGATGACTCGCAATTTCATTCATCTTTAATTGATCTACGTTGTTTTGGCACCACTTTAATTTGTTTTTAATTTTTTTCCTACTTGCCACCAGATTCTCATACAGCGGCCCCGTTCTAGGTCTACCAGCTGCCGCCCAGCTCAGAAAATAAAGCCGAGCCTGCCCGTGCGCATCTTTAACGTGTTTATTCCAACCCGTTTTATTATATTTTTTGCACTGAACTTGTTACTTGTGACTAGTAGTTGCAGCCTCGCAAAGAATATCTACAATATTTTTATACAATTTGTCAACTATCCTACGATGATCTAAGTTAGTACAAATATTTTCACTACGACTACAATCAATAAACTCTGACGGAAAGTCAATTTCCCTTAACTTTTCATTGCAAATTTTGGTGTACATATCAGTTTGTGTAGGATCCCTATATCCCCACTTCACTGTATTACGCTGAGACTGGACAAAGGTACATTTAGATTTTAACATGTCAAGTTCACAGATGAAAAGAAATTGAAAGATCTCGACTGATGAAGTCTACGCTCCGTCCTGCACATATCCAGATCCAAAACTCCGAGAGCTTTCAGCTCGAACTTCAAAATCATTTCGAATGCCTAGGAAGCTCTGTGGACGAATACAACGATGGGTTCGTGGAAACTGTCCATACGGTCGGGTCTAAATTCTATAAGACTCGTTCAAATAAGAGCAAGAGGCTCACAGATCGAACTCTCCAGCTTATGAAGGAAAGGCGTGAGATGATTCTGCAGTCTTCAGACGATGCGTGCACATATCGGCTGCTCAATAAACGGATCTCTAAGTCCTTGAAACGCGATATCCGTCACTTTAATACTGGAAAAATTAAAGACGCGATTGAGCGAAATAAGGGCTCCAAGGTGTTTGCAAGAGATCTGTCTATTGGGCAGAGCCAGCTCACGAAACTGAAGACCGAAGATGGCAGAGTCATATCCGCCAAATCGGAGCTTCTGGGAGAGATCGAGGCTTTTTATGGACAGTTATACACGTCAATCACAAAACCCACTACGAATCTAGCAAACGACCCAAGAGCTAGGTTGACCCGACACTATACCGAAGATATCCCGGACGTCAGCCTGTACGAGATTAGGATGGCTCTGAAGCAGCTTAATAACAACAAGGCACCGGGTGATGACGGAATTACAGCCGAACTCCTGAAGGCGGGTGGTAAACCGATCCTTAAGGCCCTTCGGAAGCTGTTTGATTCCGTCATATTCGAGGGAAAAACACCGCAGGCATGGAGCGGAAGTGTGGTGGTACTCTTCTTTAAGAAGGGCGACAAGGCCCTGCTCAAGAATTATAGGCCCATCTCACTTCTGAGCCATGTCTACAAGCTGTTTTCCAGAGTCATCACGAACCGTCTCGCGCGCAGGTTCGACGACTTCCAGCCTCCCGAACAAGCCGGATTCCGAAAAGGCTTTAGCACCATAGACCACATACACACGCTACGGCAGGTTATACAGAAGACCGAAGAATATAATCTGCCTCTCTGCTTAGCGTTTGTGGATTACGAGAAAGCCTTTGATTCGATCGAGACTTGGGCTGTGCTGCAGTCTCTCCAACGGTGCCAGATTGACTATCGGTACATCGAAGTGCTGAAGTGTTTGTACGAAAACGCCACTATGTCAGTCAGACTGCAGGACCGGACCTCGAAACCTATCCTCCTGCAGCGGGGTGTGAGGCAGGGAGACGTCATTTCTCCGAAACTATTCACGGCCGCAATGGAGGATGTCTTCAAGGTTCTGGACTGGGGTGGATTGGGCATTAATGTCAATGGCGAGTACATCACTCATCTTCGGTTTGCCGACGACATAGTAGTCATGGCTGAAACTACGGAAGAGCTCAGCACAATGCTCAATGACCTCAGTAGAGCTTCCGAAAGAGTGGGTCTTAAAATGAACATGGACAAAACCAAAGTCATGGTAAATAACCATGTAGCACCCACTCCGATCAAGATCGGAGACTCTGCACTCGAAGTTGTAGACGATTACGTCTACCTTGGACAGACAGTCCAGTTGGGTAGATCTAATTTCGAGAAAGAGGTCAACCGTCGAATCCAACTCGGCTGGGCAGCGTTCGGGAAGCTGCGCGGTATCTTCTCATCCAATATACCACAGTGTCTCAAGACGAAAGTCTATGACCAGTGCGTGTTGCCAGTGATGACATATGGTTCCGAAACGTGGACGCTCACAATGGGCCTCATCAGAAGGCTCAAAGTCACCCAAAGGGCAATGGAAAGGGCTATGCTCGGAGTTTCCTTGCGTGATCGAATCAGAAATGAAGATATCCGCAGGAGAACCAAGGTTGCCGACATAGCGCGAAGAATCGCCAAACTAAAGTGGCAATGGGCAGGGCACATTGCTCGCAGAACGGATGGCCGTTGGGGCCGAAAGGTTCTGGAGTGGCGACCGCGTACCGGAAGACGCAGTGTCGGAAGGCCCCCTACAAGGTGGACCGATGACCTGGTGAAGGTTGCGGGAATCCGATGGATGCGAGACGCACAGGATCGTTCGTTGTGGCGACGTTTGGGGGAGGCCTATGTCCAGCAGTGGACGTCTATCGGCTGAAATGATGAAGTTCACAGATTATTTTTAAGGGAAAATGATCCGACCACGACACTTCATACACTACACTAATGTCCTTAATAGTGTCCCAAGCGGCTTTAGTTACTACACAGTGGTCTAACCAGCTAGTCGTACCATGCACATCATTTAATTTAATCTACCTGAGAGAGTTCTATAGTTATACTAAAAATACAGTTTCCGCAATAACATCAAGGATTAAATTCTCGAGCTTAACTTGGGATACATGTCATGTGCACTGAAAACTTGAGACATTTAATTTTAACATGAATTGAATTCAATTTCATTTAATTTCCGACTTTCTCGTCGGTGAAGCCACTACTGACATGGTAAAGAACATAAAACTTTCAGTCGTACAACGTTTGAGAAAAGATTTGCACTGTAAAAGGATCAGTGTCCTGCTAGTGCGAGATGTTTTAGGTTAACACGATCAAAACGTTTACAGCGTTTAGCTTTCTTATTGGTTAACTGCTTGGAGCGGGCCAATCGGAACGCTGTACGTCATAAACGTGTCGATCGCGTTAAAGTAAAACAAACTCTCACTAGACCCTAAACAATTTGATTATATTTTCACTTGAAAACCCGCTCTTATCCTGGCACTTTTAGTCACGCAATTTTCTGTTTTCCGCACTAGTGCAAAAAAGTGCGCGAGTAAGCGACCCCCACGAGTCCCGTTTATTTATTTCTTCGTTAGTGTTTTGAAAAACGTCATTTGATACACGTGGAAATTTGTCACTGCAGCACTCTGCTCCATAACACCTCGGCTCGAATTCTGCCTCGGTTGCAATGACAAACTTTCTCCACTTGTATTAAAATGTACTATTTCAGAGAAGTTACGAATGGTTAACGTGGTACTTGAATGCTGCTCAAATTTTTCTGCTCGCCACAACACAGTTAATCTTGAGTGGGCTTAATGCGATACTTTTAGTATACACTGGCGGCCATATTTATTGGCAAAACATAATATCAATACCTTACGCTCGGATTGTAATGTCCCAAACCGAAAATGTGGAGGTTTATTGTCTTCCAAAGTTAATACAAGTGTAATCCCCAACCTATAAATGTTACTTATTAGTTTTGTGAGAGAGTTACCTTAATCTTGAGGGTAAGGTCGTGGTAGGTAATAGGATTTAGGAGGGGTTAGTGATATATTAATAATTGTAGTGTTTAATAAACGTTATTCAATTTAATTAAATCTAAAACTTTCATTCTGAATACACTACATATATTACATTACCAATGTTAAGCCGTGTACGCACGTACGAACAAATTTGTTGCGTTGCATATACGCAACAACTTGGTTCGCACGTGTGTACCACTAACGAACATCGAACACTCTGTTCGTCAAACATGTTTGCTGCGATCCTATTAGTATGTTCTATATGGACGGTGTACTTCATGAATCAATACGAACACCAAAAAACTTTTCGCTACTTCTTAATCGACAACTATTGTGCCCGAACTCGATTCGAACTATGTTCGCGTTCGTGATCGAATATGCCATCCATACGTACAAAACAAATGTTCATGTTTGGTGTTTGTTTTCGCTATGTTCGTGTTCGTATTTGCGTAGACGGCTTTAGGTGCGATAAAAAAATATAATCAAGTAAGGATGATCTTAAAAGGTAGCGTATTCAAAGTGAATGCCCGCGAAATTCCCGCAAAATTCAAATTATCTTAAGTTTTTTGCATTTTGCAGGTCAGTATCAGGGGCCAAAGTCTGCTATTTTTATAAATTTGTCATTCCAACAAGATCCTAATTGTCATTTTGCTAAAAGTTCATAATCTGCTAATTCATAATGATCGATCATTGATCGGTCAATGGTTTCGTAATAGAGTTACGGTAGAATGACAATATCGAGCTTAATAAAAGCAATGACTGCCCAATGAAGTTCTAATGGAAGGTCACTGATCAAAGGAACTGACAAAATTTTAGCAGATTACTTGTACTGTATAGATTTTTCTATAGTATGTGGCTTTTTTGTACTATTATGATATCGAAAATAGATCGCATAAGTTGTTTCTTAATAGTTAATGGACCGGCTTGATAAATATACTTTTAAGGATTTTGCATTTCTAGAATAGGTTTGAAAATTTGATAGGAAAAAAAACCGCATTCAAATCGGTCCATTCGTTTAAGAGCTACGATGCCACGGACAGACACACAGACACGTCAAACTTATAACACCCCTCTTTTCCGTCGAGAGTTAAACAAAAATACAACACAATACAAACACTATTGTCTACATTTCTTCCTATTTCTCCTTTCGCAGGTCTGCTGGAAGAAATTTCTTTTAGAAATAAGCAGTACCTTTGTACAATTTTTATAATAATGTTTCTTCTCTCGTATATATGTGTGTACATATATTATAAAATAAATAAATAAGAATTGTGTTGTTTTTTCAGTAATGAAGTGACTTTTGAAATGAAATGATATAATGTTGAAGTCGAAAGAAAAATATACAAGTTATTATTGCTCGTCCTAGTTGTTTTCCTCAATTAAGATCCCGAACCGTGACCTGCCTGAGCTGAGCTATGACACTATCTACCACTCATCTTATTTTTATGTCGCCTCCATGCCACCCTCAGAGCTCGTTGCCATGACGTTGCACTTCCACGCGCCACTCGTGATTGTGGGCAAATACTGTTGCGTCCAAATCCCACGGTGACAAAGCAACAAAAAGACTCTTCGCCTCGAAGAAGACCGTACGGTAGTGCGGTATCCCCGTACCATACTCTTTGGGATGTGTTCAGCCGGCAGTCCGGTTACACCTGAGGGGACCATGGACCTCATAGAACATTATCCATAACTCCATAATCTTTACATCTGTTTTAAAAGCATAATAATACTTGTATACGATACACCTTTTTAGGGTTCTGTACCTCATAAGGAAAAAACGGAACCCTTATAGGATCACTTTGTTGTCCGTCTGTCTGTCTGTCAAGACCCTTTATCTCAAAAACGCGTAGAGGTATCAAGTTTAAATTAAAACCATATACTCAGGTCTGCGGTCTCTTGAAGCTGTGAAAAAATTAAACTTCTAAGTTAATGAATAAAAAAGATATGGCCGTATAAGTCGCAAAAAACGTATATTTCGATACTCTCAAAGGAATCAAAATTCATAGCGTACATCCCGTTGACCCAGAATCCTGAAATTTGGCATAAAGCAAGGTCTTATAGCACAGGTACAGGAATAAATCTGAAAACAGTAAATTTTTTGTTAACTACATCACAAAAAAAAAACTTTTCAATTCGGAAAAATCTTCGAGACTCCATTCGGAAATTTTAGTTTGTACGCAACCCTCAGTGCGCGAGTCCGACTCGCACTTGCCCAGTTTTTTTGTTTAATCTTAGCCCACAAAAATGTAAAGACACAGATTATTTATCAACTCTGGAGTAAATTCTAATAATGAGATCTTATAGGTGATCCAATGCAGTCATGACTTACATACCTGCCCCCCTAGCCAAGTTACGATCGTTTCGTTTGCGTCGAACGCCTCGAGTAGGCCACGCCTCCGATTCCTTTCTTCTGACGTTATCTCAACGCTCAGTCACGTGGTCAGAACAAAGGAATCGGAGGCGTGACCTACTCGAGGCGTTCGACGCTAACGAATCGATCGTAAATTAAATTGGCTAGGGGGGCTAGAACTTAGACTCCCAGACCTGAAACAACTATCTGTAGGCCACACAAATATTGGTTCCGGCGGAAAACGAACTCGCGACACACAGCGCTGCAATCGATTGCTCAACTTCTGCGAAAACCGTGCCACCAACTTTGTGGATCGTACACAAGATTTTTTTTTTATATTATTATTGATAGGCTCGCGTTTGATCACTATCTCACCTGATGGTAAGCGATGATGTGGCCGACGGTGGAGCACACTTGCCTAGAAGTAACCTATTCACTCTTGACTTAAAGACCCCTAAGTTGTAGCTGCCAGGGAACACAGACTCCGGCAGGGAATTCCACTCCTTAGCTGTACTCATAATGAATGTGTTCCCAAAACGCTTTGTACGTATGGGTGGGATGTCCACCATTTACCGATGGCGCAACGCCGTACGTCTAGTGCTCCGATGATGAAACGGACTTGGTGGAATTAATTTGTGCAATTCCAACGCACACTCCCGGAAATGTAATCGATAGAAAACCGACAGGCCAGCAACTCGGTGTCGACGAAGAATTATGATGAAGAATTGTGATTTCCTTTTGGAAAACTTGGGCTGAGTTTTCCAAAAGAAAGTGTATTAAATTACATGTCTATTTCATGCTTAGCTGATGCATAGACAAGTTGCCATTATATATTCCGTGACGGTTTAAAACCCGATTCACAGCTGTGGCGGTAAATTGTACCCGACATGTACCACCTTGTCTCATTCTCTCATGTTTACTTCACTAAATTTTTACGGTAAAATGTTTACAAAGTATCACTGCTGTTTACAGAACTTATTTTTCTGTTCATCTACTCATTTAATATTATTTGTACTGTAGTGCTAGTTTTTTTTTTGGTGGGTAAATCATCCAATGACATCCCCTGCTCTTGGGCGGAGCGTGAGGGTGTGTCAGATTTTACTGAATAAAAACCCACTCCTCTATCTTCGTTGCCTTTCATACCAGGGCCGTCTTCCTTTCAGAAGCAGACCCTTGGCCCGAGTAGGCTTCAACCCTACTGGGCTGGGCCTACGGTTTGCTGACATCTCCTTGAGGCGCGCGTGGAACAGTACGCGCCATCGACGACTTGGGCTCGGTCCGGACGGTTACTGGACGGTCGGACGGCGAGCTACCCATTGCTCGCCGTCCGCAAACCCGCGACTGTAGTGATAGTAGGCTAAAAGCGTCTCCCCTTAAATGCTAGGTGCCATCGCACCTACAAAGACAAAGGTAGAGAAATTAACTTGACTCTTATCAGAGGGACTGGCCCGCAATGGCAGAAGACAGATGTGTGTGGGAAAGGGAGAGAGAGGTGTTTACCCATCAGTGGGACATAAGTAGCTAACTAGCTAACTAGATCAGTGCTGTGTTGTAACATGTAAAGGGAGCTGCAATCTGAAACAATAGATACCTCTTTTAATTGAAGTTTTCATGATTAGTTAATTACAGTATACCGGCTGCTAAATGCCAATTTTCACAATATAGTAAACTTCTTTTTTTAAGTGTTGAAATCATCCAATGACTTCTCCTGCTCTGGGCGGTGCGGGAGGGCGTGTAAGACTTTTACTGACTAAAACCACACCTGTGTCCTTCAGTTGCCCTTTGCGTTCTAGGACTACCGGTTTCGTTTTCAGAAATTCCCCGCGGTTCTAGCTATCGGGCATCGGCCCTGCTGGGCTCCTACGGTTTGCTAACATCTCTTTAAGGAGCGCGTGGATCACTATGCACTGTTGACGACTGGGCTCGGTCCGGTAAACCAGCCCCCCTAGCTAAGTTACAACCGTTTCGTTTTGATTCTCTTTTCGTTGACCGCCTCGAGTCGGCCACTCCTCCTATTATTTTGTTCTCTATTGTTTTTGTAACTGAGCGTTGAGATGACGTCAGAATAAAGGAATCGGAGGCGTGGCCAACTCGAGGCGATCGACGAAAAGAGAATCGAGACGAAACGGTTGTAACTTGGCTAGGGGGGCAAGCATACATAACCCAGTTGGTAACATTCCCCACTTGCAAAACTAAGACACGCTTTAAAATTACATAATCTATACAATGAAAGTGACACTTGCGTTGTATAGTTTACATCGCCGTCATACTATACTTGTCTTTTTGTCATAGTACCGATGTCATAAAGTTAAGTTTTTTTTAATTTATAAAGTTGATTCACTTATGAGTATTAAAATATACGATAAAATAGGGCCTATTGGAAATTTGATTGTTTTCATAGAGACTGTAAATCTACGTATATACTTAAAATAATTTCAACTTAATACATCTACGCATTCTTGAAAAAAGGGGTCTTAAATGACAGGCTTCAAGCCGACAAAGGATCATACCTAAGAGGCTTCCTTTTTTCTTTTGAGTAGCAAAATCCTAAAAATTGGTAAAACATAAGTACCTAGGTATAATAAAAAACAGCCCACGCTAATTCCCGATGCCAATCTACCAAAACTTGGGATCAATAAAGTTGTCAAAACTTGTTCGAAACAAGAACATCAAAGAAGTCAAACTAATCCAATTTATGAAGAGTAGGTACAGAACCCTAAACTGAAAAGTGAAGGTTTAACGACGCCCTCCACCCTTTCAAGGGGCATCGATAAGCACATTACGTTGGCCACATATTATGTTAATACAATCCCAAGTATTCGTAAGTGACCATTAAATTGAAGTTTGTAGGGTCTAGAGACATCTTAAGGAGCAACGGTTCAAATTTACTTGTAAGTCCATTTTCAAGAAGAGGGATGAAGCGCATGTACTAAAAACTGAAAACCAGCGCTGGGTGTCTAACGCCTAGCAAATGCTGAGGTGGTCACCCTTTCGGAGCGGGCACGCTCGGCGCATTTTGTACTTTGTTCTTGTTTACTTTGTGTTTGTGTTTATAACCGTTGTGCTGTGTCTGTCCCGAATAAAAGTTTTTCTATTCTATTCTATAAAAGAGTTCTGACTATACATGTAGATGGATGGAGATTGAGAGGGAGGCCAAAGAAAAGATGAATGGATTGTGTGAGGAGTGATATGAAAGAAAAGGGTGTTAGTGATAGTTTGATGGGTGACAGGACAGAATGTTAGAAAAAAACGTGTTGCGTCGACCCCAAGTAATATGAAAATTAACTTAGATATAATTAACTTTGATGAATACGAAAATTAGCGTTGAAAATGAACGTTCAAAGAAAGAAGAAGAAGAAAGAAAGTTCATTTTCAACGCTCTAAAAGTTCGACATAATATTCGGATTTCTGCTTTTTACTTCTCCGTCGTATTATCAATTCAATTCAAAATATTTTATTTCATGTTTATAACTGGGCAGTTTTAAACATGACCTACAATATTCTTTGCTTTTAATGTCCATTGTAAGCCTACATAGCACTGACCTCTACTATTTACCACTGGACAGGGTGTTCCATGTGTTTGACCACTAATTTTTTGTGCGTATTTGAAACACTTGAACTAATTTTGACGTATAATTCAAAAGGCTGCAGAGAAGTGTACAGCACTCTGAACTATTTTTGCACTTTGAATTAATTTCGTTCGAATTCTGTGTTATTACTGCTTCAGGAATTTTATAAAACCTATGAAAAATGAAATCACATGATTTCATATACATGATGATGATGATGATGATGATGTACATACATCATCATCATCATCATCATGTATATTGTAAGCGGCGCGACATTACTAGTTTTAGTACCGCAGACACTCGCTACTGCCGACAGCGCCAAAATGGCGAATATCAAACGAGCACAAAAGCACTTTAACGGCCGCCAGTCTAGTGTGGTAATAGTAGAGGTCAGTGTTACATAGGCATGTTGGCTTACATAGGCAGTTATAAAACGTCAGATGCTAGTGCGAGGTTCCAATTGGTCGTTTCCTATGAAAAAGAACAGACAAAAAACTTCATGGTTACTCTTTTTTAAAAAAAACAGCTCAAGTGCGAGTTACTCGCGCACTGAGGGTTCCGTACAAATTTACCAATGAAAACAGTTCAATTTCAGAATTGAGTTACGAAGATTTTTCCGAATAGACGTAACGTGTCATGTAACTACAAATTTACAGTTTTCAGATTTTTTCCTATACTTGTGCTATAAGACCTTGCTTTATGCCAAATTACAGGTTTCTAGGTCAACGGGAAGGACCCTATGAATTTTGATTCCCTTGAGATAGTCAAAATATACGGTTTTTGCGACATAAATCAAAGCTCGTATCTAGTCTTTTCGTCAACAATGAAGTTTTATTTTTCTACAGCTTCTAGGGACCGCAGACCTGAGTATATATGGTTTTAATTTCAACTCGATACCTTTATGCGTTCTCGAGATAAAGGGTCTTGATAGACAGACAGACACACACAGATTCCGTTTTTCCTTTTAAGGTACGGAACCTTAAAAAACGATTTTAAATATTTCCATATAATGACATAACAAAAACGTCGATCGGAATAGAAAAGAATCGAGTATAGAACGGTCAACATTGTATCCAAAAGAACAATAAAAATAATTAAAAATGGATCGAAATAGAAAGTTATTTATAAATTGAAATCCTTTGACAAGACCATTTTCACGAATTTATCAATTAAAATAATAAAATAAAGAAATTGTTTTATTAATTTATGTACACAAACACTTAAAAACGAAAAGAACAAATAGAGATGGAAGAACACAAAGGTGGTACTTACCCATTTCAAAATAAATTTCTTCCAGAAAACCTGCGACAAGACAGTTGGATGAGAGATGTAGACATAGTGTTTATAAATATGTTAGAAAACTTGTAATGGACTATAATAACTTGACTAAATCACACGTAATACATAAAAATAAAAGTAAAAGTAAAATACATACCTATAAACTAGCTATTTTCTGAAGCTTGTTTTGGTCCCTTAGGGACCGCGAGTTTTCCGCGGATAAGTAACATTAGTCGTCCTAAAAAATTTTGGCACATAAACAAACTTTTTACCACTTTATATTATTGAAATCTTTCTTACAAACTTACGGGTTTGTTGAAGTAACTTAAGAGGGTCCTTTTCCACTCGCCTATCGTCAACATCGAGCATAGTTTAAAAGCTTGTTGCTTCATCTAACGCAATCTAACGCGATATTTGATGAAGAGGCAATGCAAAAACAGAGATAATATCTGAAAACTCTGTTGGCATTCGGTAATTCCGCGATTTACTCGAATATTTCACAAAACTTGTTCTAGAAAATACGTGTTATTTTTTTATATCCTTAAAAGTTTTTCAGAAAAATTGTCGTTAAACTTGCAAGGCTTCTATTGATATATTTTAATGTTTTTAATATGTGAGTACATTATGGAGGGCCAAAGTTCACGTAAAATAGCAGATTTTCAAAGGTCTTTATTAGATTAGTTTTATACAAGTTTATGTTTTGTGTTCTATAGAAGCCTAGACAATATCTACAAGATAGCTGTATATCCAAAATATCTAGAGAAAGATGTGTAATAACATCATAATTGCGTAAGAGCGGTTGTATGAAAATGTACCTCAAAAAGGAAGCTCTTAAGACCCTACCTCCCGAGCAGTGCCATAAAACAGTGACTTTCTGAAGCCTACTCCCCGGTAACGCCTAGGTTAATATATATTATATAATTATATAAATAGTTTTGAAAAAAAAATGTTTATTATAGACTCATGTACAACATTATCAACATAAGATTTTTTCGTATGACTAATACTTTTACCAAAAGAAAAAATTTAACAACATGATATTTTTTCGCTTGTTATCCCTACTCCTTTCAAAGGGCTTTGATCTTTAGAAATATGTTTATACCGAAAAATAGCTGGTTAAGTGTTCTTCAGAATGTATATAGCATATGTAAATCAATCAATATTTCACAAATAAAATGGTTTCAAAGGTCAGCGGGGCTCTATGCGGGCGCAGGTGGCAGTACGAGTTTGTGTGCATTTAACTCTGGCCAGATATTCAAGGGACTATGCGCCTTAAAAGGGGTGAAGATCGAATTGCGTCACAAATTGTTGCACAGGTGTAGGGCACTTGTGTATTCCGTTCTCCGAAGTTCATACTTCAACACTGTAGATGTGCTCTCGTATTGAAACTGTTAACTAGTTGGCTATATTAGTGATGCGATGTTCTGAGAAGTTCTGAGATCTACTTGTGAATGTAAATCATAGAGACGCGGTACAACAGTTAGTTTTGATACTAATTCGAAGTTCTGTTGCGGAGTGAACAAATACAATTGTTGGGTGTTTTGAGTACCTATTTTTGTTTGTGTTGTGTAATGGAATTCAATGAAAAAAACTGGGCAAGTGCGAGTCGGACTCGTGCACTGAGGGTTCCGTACAAACTTGAAAGGTAAATTGCGGTTTACGATTTATGACGAATTAAAAAAAAAACTACTTACTAGATCTCGTTCAAACCAATTTTCGGTGGAAGTTTATAGGGTAATGTACATCATATATTTTTTTTTAGTTTTATCATTCTCTTATTTTAGAAGTTACGGGGGGGGGGCACATTTTACCACTTTGGAAGTGTCTCTCGCGCAAACTATTCAGTACATAAAAAAATGAAATTAGAAACCTCAATATCATTTTTGAAGTCCTATCCATAGATACCCCACACGTATGGGTTTGATGAAAAAAAAAATTTTGAGTTTCAGTTCTAAGTATGGGGAACCCCCATTGTTTTTTTTTTCTATTTTTTGTGAAAATCTTAATGCGGTTCACAGAATACATCTACTTACCAAGTTTCAACAGTATAGCTCTTATAGTTTCGGAAAAAAGTGGCTGTGACATACGGACGGACAGACAGACACATGACGAATCTATAAGGGTTCCGTTTTTTGTCATTTGGCTACGGAACCCTAAAAACGTACTTGATACAACTAGACTGGTATATTAAACTTTTACAATATATATATGAACTTATGTTTTTAAATTAAAATTAGTGCAACGTCCGCTTTTCGAGATGGCTGTGAGGTCTCTGGTCGAGCGGCTTGATAGGCGTCCATTACACGGTCAAGCAAGCGTCAATCAAAACCATCAATCATGAATGATATTTGAATGACGGAATTTTATCGCCATACGTTTTTCGTCATGCAAATTTCAGTCATCGCATTAGACGGTAGGTTTTTCGTCAATCAAAATATTTGACTGTGGCAAAACTGACAGCAAAACCTATCGTGTAATTGACGCCTAACTCGTTCGTGCGGCACCGGGTTGGTCCCGCCCACACAGTGTGCCAACCTTGCAGCAGCGGCAACAACAAATTAAATGAATTACTACTTCAACCACATTTGCATTTTATTACTTCTTTCAACCTAGTGGGCCTTAATTAACAGAACTTAACTCTAGGCTCCAGTTGTCACGATGAGCAATAATTAGCTCGCCATCCTTTTTGTCCCACTCGCGCTTCACAGAGCAGTCTTCAAAGTTGACCGTTGGGGCCGATGCCTGCCAGGACTGCGGGATTGTTCGAAAAACAAGTCAAGAATGCAAAGGACAACTGGACATACACAATTTAAACAATGTAAGTCCAAAGTTAAAGAATTTCTGCTTACCCTCAATTATGATATTACGGAAGAATTTCTTAAACCCTAACCAGTTAGGCATTCACACACACACACAAGTACAATACACACGACACAAAAATTCCCCTTTCCTTCAGTTTAATTTTGGCATTTTTCCTCTACTGATTCCCAAATTGTACTAATTTAATTTAATTTAATTTAGTTTAATTTTATTTTTTTCTTATATTTAAAGTGCACATTACGTATTTAAACCTTGTCACTACAGAACGGACGGATGGATGACCCCTGTAACACAGGTTTACCTAGCGCAGGGGCATTGATCATTTATCTTGTACCTCGCCAATTGTACCTTAAATTAAGTGTCACCTGTAATTGTGTACTTTTTGAAAATAAATTATTATTATTATTATTAACTGAAGGAACACAGGTGAGTTTTAGACAGTCTGACACGCCTTCTCGCTTCACCTAAAGCGGGCTGAACTAATCTCCGGGTTCGAAAAGCTAAAACAACACTGCCATAGATATTGTAATATCGAAGGAGATTGCATGACCATGATACTCAGGACGGAGGACGGACTAAAAAAATATACTTAAAAAATTATGCAAATATAGAAAAGGTGTTTGGATTTGTTAAGAGGGTCCTTTTTCACTCGCCTATCGTCAACATCGAGCATGGTTTAAAAGCTTGTTACTTTTTTTTCATTTATTTGTTTCTAAATTTATACAAGTAATAGGTACAATTAAATACAGATGATGTAAATCATAAACTCATTAGAGTTTTACCGTGCATCATAATCATCGACACAAGATTTAGCCTAACTAAAACACAACAAAAATATCAAATCCTAGATCAAACATAATTATATCCGAAGAGGGTATAAGTAAATAAGACGCAAAATTGACTTCATCTAACGCAATCCAACGCGATGTTTGACGAAAAGGCCACGCGATAAAAGAGAGATAACGCCAGAAAACTCTGTTAGCATTCGGTAGTTCCGTGATTTTCTCGAATATTTTACAAAACTTGTTCCAGGAAATACGTGTTTTTTTTTGAACCCTTAAAAGTTTTTAAAAAAAATTGTCGTCATTTAGAATCTTGATTTAATTTGCAAGGCTTCTATTGTTATACTTTTTGACTTTTTAAATTTTTTAGTAAATTATGAAGTGTCAAAGTTCATGCAAAATAGCAGATTTTCAGAGGTTTTTAGTTTTACACAAATTTATAAATTGATTTCAATATTCAGACTAGATAATATCCACAAGATACTGTGTTACCAAAATATCTAATGAAAAATTTGTAATAACGTCATATCGCGTAAAAGCGGTGGTATGAAAAACAGTGAAAACGTATGTCGAGTTGCATCCCCTTAAGTAAAAGTAAAGGTGGGCTGACGATATAATTGATACAGCAGGAAACGAGTGGCAAAATATAGCAAGTGACAGGGACAAATGGAAGGAACTGGAGGAGGCCTTCACCCGTGGAGGGGCCCATATCCCAACGAACTTACTAACTTAGATAATAAGGAAAAACTACTAACAAATTAGAAATAAAAATAGTGCTTATATTTAAACTTTATAATGTTATGTTATGGGTAATGGGAAATAAAGGCTTTTTATTTTTTTATGTAAAAGAAAAGGTTTGTTTTTATGTCACATGAGTTTTTTTTTTCGGGTGGAAAAATCATCTAATGAGGATGTCATTAGATGATTTTTCCTGCTCTTGGGCGGAGCGGGAGATAGTGTCAGACTTTTACTGACTAAAAACCCACACCTGTTCCTTCTTAGCCATTTTTCCAGGGCCCCGGGGATCTCTTTCGCATCACCCATGGCCCCAGTAGGCTTCGACCCTGCTGGGCCCCTACGGTTGCTGACATCTCCTTGAGGCGCACGTGGAACACTGCGCGCCGTCGACGATTTGGGCTCGGTCCGGACGGTTACTGGACGATCGGACGGCGAGCCACCCATTGCTCGCCGTCCGCGAGCCCGCGCCTACGGATGTCACATGAGTTAGGACGGCTGTCAGGCTGTTAAGCGAATTGAATGTTTATATACCTGATACGATAAAGTATAGTGCTTTTAGGAATAAACCAGATAATTAGGTGCACAAAAGTCTTAAATAAATTTATCTTGGAGCGTTTCATTTCCTTGCAGATCAATTTTTAGGACTGTAATTGGCACATCCAATTAGCCACGTAATTAATAAGTTAAGAGTCGAACGCGGTATTGTTTAACTTTGTGAAGTTTCATTATTGATATGCAATTTAATTATTGGAGATAAAAAATCTTAGATATAAATAACTACAGCAAAAACATACTCGTAATATTAAAAGAGTTAAAGGCGTTTATCAATCACACCTCAACAGTTAAACAAATTTGAGTTTTTAGCGGGTGGACGAGGGTTTTTCTTTTAGGTGGGAAAATTATCTCTCGGCCCTGATATGAAAGGCAACGAAGGAACAGGAGTGGGTTTTTAGTCAGTAAAAGTCTGACATTCCCTCTCGCTCCACACAAAGAGAAATATTAATTAATTGACGATTTACCGCCTAATAATTTTTTTTAGTCTTTTTTAACTGTTTATTGGCTCGCGCTTGACCACTATCTCACTTGATGGAAAGCGACGATGTGGTCGACGATGGATCACGCTTACTTAGACGTAAGATCACAGGTTGTAGCTATCAAGAAATCTCCCCTTACTGTACGCACAATGAATTTGTTCTTAAAACGTTTTGTGCATAGTGTGTAGTCGGTAGAAGTCCGACATGACTCTACTAAAATTGGAATAAAATTGCTAAATACATAACTAGAAGTATTTAGCAAATTTATTCTAAGAGAGAGTCGAAGCTCCAAAGCCTTGGGCATCGCCGCCGAGTTGCTGGCCTGTCGGTTTTTTATCGTTAACATTTTGGGGAGTGTGCACTGGAATTGCACAATCTAATTCCGCCAAGTCCGTTCCATCATCGGACCACTAGACGTACGGCGTTGCGCCACCGTTATATAGTGGACGTCCCACCCATACGCACAAAGCGTTTTGAGAACACATCTATTGTGCGTACAGCCAAGGAGTGGAATTCCTTGCCGGAGTCTGTCTTTCCTGATAGTTACAACTTAGGGGTCTTTAAGTCAAAAGTGAATAGGTTACTTCTAGGCAAGCGTGCTCCATCGTCGACCACATCATCGCTTACCATCAGGTGAGACGGTGGTCAAACGCGAGCCTATCATTAAAAAAAAAAAACTTCCCAGGCACTGGGAGCTGCCGAATCCCCCTCGTTAAAAGTAATAAGGCAAGGCAGACAATCGGATCATGTCTGGAAACTCGAACAAATATAACCCAAGAATTGAATGTTTATTCAGTTTTGTACCTTTCTTGTTACTTATAAATAGTCAAAATATAAAGGGGAGGTTTAATTTTAGTGACAGACGAAAAGCTGGGTTAATAGGGCAGATAAATGGATCGAGGGCTTACAGTAAGCTAAGGATCTCGTCAATAATCTCGAAGTAATAGTCTTGTTCTCAACTCAATCATTCAGTCCAAAAATAAACTCGATCAGATTTAATTCTTATTAGACTACGATAAACAGCTTCTGCTTCACCTTCACCCGACTCAAAATAGGTTTTTCCATACAAACTTTGGACCCCCGTTTCATTCTTCTTCTTCTTCTTCTTCTTCTTCTTTTCGTGTCGATATACTCCAACTAAATTTTATCTGACCAGTATTTGGCAACCTCTACGGCTCTGTTGTTGGCCTCATATAGATCCTGAAAACTGCAGTTGGTTGTGCAGGATGGACAGCATAGCAGATGACGCATGTCCTGTACAGCGGCTCCACACTGGCACTGTGTTAGAGATGGATCGAGGAAGCCCCATTTGACCAAATTATTTTTACAGCGGCCAACCTGAGTCCGCAGTCGGTTAAGAGATTTCCAGATTGGCCACTGCAATTCGCGTCCAGGGGGAAGATGCTCTGACGGGGTGATAAAATGTGTAGGAGTTGGGTGCTTCTGCTTCCACAGCACGCATCTCTCGTCCTCTGCACTGTCTAGATTATATTATATCTGGGGGTATAGATTTGAAAAATCCTCTCTATTTGTATATGTCATGCCCAGACCGTTTAAACGTTAACATTTGATGATATGTCAATCCTCGTTTGGCCATATCATTGATATAGGATTTCTATGATAATAAAAGTTCTAAACAAAGTAGGCCAAACGAGGATTGAAATATTGTTCTACTTGGCTATATCATGAAGTGATAAATTTCTAAGATCTGACCACGACATATAGGTACATCATAAAATTCACCTCTGTGCGTTTCAGAGTTCTAGGTCTAAGGGTTTGGGCTGGGCGTTGGTAAGTCAATGAGTGAGTCAGCGCTTTTTTTCTGTGGGAAAATCATCCAATGACCCCTCGCTCTTGGGCGGATCGGAAGGGTGTGTCAGACTTTTACTGACTAAAAACCCACTCCTGTTCGCCGTAGGGACCCAGCAGGATCGAAGCCTACTGGGGCCAAGGCTCTGCTTCTGAAAGGAAGACTCGGCCCTGGTATGAAAGGTAAAGAAAGGAACAGGAGTTCGTTTTTAGTCAGTAAAAGTCTGACCCTATCTCCCGCTCCGCCCAAGAGCGGTAGATGCTATTAGATGATTTTCCCACCAAAAAAAAAAGACTTACATACGTCATAACGTGCTAAATTGTCAGTCGCGCAAGCGAGAAAGAAGGATGAAGCTATACACCCTATATAACTCTATCCCTTTCACAGTTCAGTTTAGGTCGTAAAATGAATCGCGTTTAGAGCTCGTGGTAGCACTACAGGTATGCAATTTTTTTTTTCATTTATTTGATTCTAAATTTATACAAGTAATAGGGTACTCGTACAATACAGATGATGCAAATCATAACCTCATTAGAGTTTTACCGTGCATCATAATCATCGACACAAGATTTTGCCTAACTAAAACACAATAAAAATATCAAATCCAACATAATTATATCCCAAGGGGTATAAGTAAATAATACGCAAAATTGTCGAGTGAACGTGCGTAACATCGCATCAGAGACTTCAGACGCATATTCTTCAAAATGCAACCGATAGAAAACCAACAAGCTAACAATTTATCGTCGATGCTCAAGACTTTAGAGCAAATAAAAAGCATCTGGAGAAAATAAATGTTTGACTTTAATTTCGAAAAGAAAGCTCCCGTCGATACGAGCCAAAATAATAACGTTCGCTCTTTAAACAAACAAACAAACACACAAACCCTTACCCGAGGAACAAATCATAAATGTTACATAGAAAACCAACATCAATAAATACATCGGGAGTACTTCAATCTTCAACCGGAACATGAATTTCCCCGGAGAAAAGTTTCCAAGTTTGAACTGAAATAAAAATGTATAGGAACTTGCAACGAAGTTTAGGACTCAAAATTTTATTTTTAAACTTATTCGTGCTGCAGGAGTATTCGGATTAAGAGAGGAAGTTAGACGGATGCTTTTGCAATTATTTAAATCTAGCTGACCTGGCGAACTTCGTACCGCCTAATAGCGCCATCTACTGGCATTACCAGAACAGCATAATTTATTTTATAATGACATTTTAATTAGAGATGGCTTTGTATTCGGATTATTTTTGTCGTGATTTTTTCAATTTTTTCTCACTTTTTAAACCTTCCCTGGACTATCTCGAATATTTTAAGACCAAAATTAGCCAAATTGGTCCAGCTGTTTTTCAGTTTTAGCGAGACTAACGAACAGCTATTCATTTTAGGGTTCCGTACCTCAAAAGCAAATAACGGAACACTTATAGGATCACTTTGTGGTCCGTCTGTCTGTCTGTCTGTCTGTCTGTCAAGACCCTTTATCTCGGGTACGAGTGGAGGTATCGAGTTAAAATAAAACTATATACTCAGGTCTACGGTCCTTTGAAGCTGTGAAAAAACAAACTCTTGAGTTTACGAAAAAAAAAAAGATACGGCGGTATTTGTTGCAAAAAACGTATATTTCGACACTCTCAAGGAAATCAAAATTCATAGGGTACTTTCCGTTGACCTACAATCCTGAAAATTGGCATGAAGCAGTCTCATAGCACAAGTATAGGAAAAAATCTAAAAACTGTAAATTTGTAGTAACGTCACAAAAAAAATATGATTCGGAAAAATCTTCGTAACTCAATTCGGGAATTGAACTTTTTTCCTAGGTAAATTTGTACGGAACCCACAGTGCGCGAGTCCGACTCGCACTTGCCCACTTTATATATATATATATTTGATGTTGTAATCGATTTTATGCTCATCTGAGAAATTATGCAGAAAATATTGCATATTGTATTAATGCATAGGTGATATAAAAGTATAGACAGTGTGATGAAAGATCACACGATCATTGTTAACTACTTTGTCAGGTTAGTATAAATAACTAATGTTTACATCAAGATTAAAAGTTACTACACAGTAACACAGTATAGATATATGGAACAGTACGGAGACTACCTACAAATATTCGAAACGGCACACTCACACAAACATACGCATCGACGAGACTCCTAAGCGTTTCTCGCGGTCCTGTCAGTAAGGTCCGACCGAGATCTCGGTCTCGGTCTCGGTCCAGTCATTCTCGGCTAAAAATCAGGCCGAGATTCTCGGTCTCGTTCTCGGCCTGATTTACGCCGAGAATCTCGGCCATGGCCGAGACTTCTTGAGGTCCAACAAATCATTTATTTTCCCTAGATTTAGAGCTTATCGCTCCATCTACCGACGGATGGGCGAATTAGGTGCAGGTTTGACGTTACTCGCGTTACTGTTTACGATTGCTGATTGATTGGCTAATGGCTTAACGTCAACAAGCGCTGACTTGTCGGGGAAATACCTTTCGTATCTCATTTGTTTTTTACATGTATGTCAATTTATTGTCAATATTTGGAATAGTGATTTAAATAAACATAATTCACGGATTGTTATTTGACAAGAATTATTGTTAATAGATAAGTGAAAAAGTTGCGTGCGAATTGAATTGGTTTGGTTTATGTGAGTTTAAATTGGTAAGTAGGTATCTAGTGTTATTTCATTTCTTCCTTTTTTACTTGTTGTGTTGTTGTAATTAGACCTGTGTCGATCGATCATTTATCGTAACCCGGGTCGATCATGACCCACTCGTATGGTGATCGGGTTAAAAAGATTCGATCATTTCGATCATTTGGGTCGCAGTTCATAAAGAATAACTGCGTCCTGAATATTGCGATCCGATTTTTAGATTACGTGTCGCGACTCGCGGGTCATAAGTTACCAGTGCAACTGATTGGATCTCTTCAAACAAAATTCAATCACGCGATCGACAGTGTCGCGAGCCATCCTAAACAAACCGGTTTTCTTTTGGAGAAAGAGTGAGGTGAGTGAAAGTGACTGCATCATGTATGTAAACAAAAGAGATAGAAGACATTTTGCTTGTTACGTCGTGTTGCGTGATGGAATGCACGACTCAATCGATTGTACGAGCACGCAATTAATTACCATAAATATATGAAAATAAAGTCCAATTTGGCTTATTTTGTTACCTGATAATCGAGTCAAATAAGATCGGGTGCTTTTGAGATTCGTGATTCTATCACTCGGGTACAGGTTGCGATCGAATCAAAAAGATTCGATCAATCGTGATCGACACAGGTCTAGTTGTAATTAGCGGAATGGTATCATTATTTCATATTTACATATGTCGATCGGCATTATTTAATAATTATGTGAAATACATACGCAGCTTTTTTAAAGACTTACTTTTTAAACACGTCGCGCGTCGATCGTGCGTTTACCTATGTACCTATTCGGTGCCTAAGTGTTAACAAGTGTTTTTAATATTCTCAATTTTTTTTTCTATGTTAAAATATAGTTCTGTTCGATTTTGATTACGAAGTGTTTTTAATATTCACAATAAAAAAATACTTTTTTTATGTTAAAATATAGTTCAGTTCGATTTTGATTACTAAGTGTTACTAAATGTTTTTAATATTCACAATAAAAATTACTTTTTTTATGTTAAAATATAGTTCTGTTCGACTTTGATTTCTAAGTGTTTTGAATACGTAAAATAAAAAATTGCTGAAACAAACACTATTTCGTATTATTTCGAGATTTAACATACTAAATGTTATAGCGCCATGTCTCGGTCTCGGTCTCGGTCTCGGCCGAGAATTTATTTTATTCTCGTTCTCGGTCTCGGTCTCGGCCGAGACAAAAAAACAAGGTTCGGTCGGACCTTACCTGTCAGTAGCGAATGCCGCTTAGGACTGGAGTCTCGTCGATGCGTATGTTTGTGTGAGTGAGCAGTTTCGAACATTTGTAGGTAGTTTCCGTACTGTTCCATATATCTATACTGTGACAGTAATGATGATTACATAAATTTATTACAAGAGATATTTAACATTTGAAGTTTCTGTTTGTAATGTCATTGCTTAGAAACACGATACTCGTAATACAAAAGCATTTTCATTTTTTTTTTTTTTTTTGTTTAGCTGTGTGTATTATGGAGTAGCGTAGGTACTTTTATTTTAGGAAAAGAATTATGGTTCCGTGCAAAATACTTAGCCTAAAGCATAGCATAATCAGCCTTTTAATGTTCCCACTGCTGGGACTCAGACCTCCTCTCTCTAGTAGAGGGAATGGACCGTAATCCACCACGCGGGCCCAGATGAGGGCAGTGATGCAGAGTGGTAACGGCCCCGACTTACAAGTTGTAGGTCGCGGGTTCAAACCCAGCCAGGCGCACTACTTTATGTAATTTATTTCATCACCACTGCTCTCAAAACGGTAAAGGAAAACATCGTGAGGAAACCGGCATATCCTAGAACCAAAAATTCGAAAACATGTGACATTCACCAATCTGCAAAATACTTATAACCCATAAATTATCATTTGTGCGGTTTAACGAATAGGTACTCGTTAAACTCGTCGTCAAAGACATACGTCTTGGACGCAGTCGCGAGCAACAATTAATCTCATATTATTCAATTAATATCATAATATTTATTTCTTTGAACATTCATAATTTTAAAACAAGGGAGAATTACTTCAAAAAGATTATTTCTGCTATATGATTTGCAGATGTGGTTAAGACTAATCTGCAAAGCCTGGAGCACAGGCCAGCCTTTCGGTATTCTATAGGATGCATTACGGAGAGTGTGCGTGGGAATTACATGACTTGCTTCCGCCATCGCCTTTCTACAATAGGACAACCCGATGTACTGCGAGTGTCCACCCTTAAATTGTACTTCTACGGTCCGGACCACGATATCTATGGTCCGGACTAATATACTGCAGTTCAGTTTAGATCTTCAAATGGATCGTGTTCTACCAAGCATTCAAGACTCTTTTTTCGACTCACTCTAGTCTATTTTCAAAACACACTTACTGGCCCAATAAAAACATCCACCAGTGTAGACAGTTGTTCTAAAAATAAGTTTACCTTTTACAGAAGCCATATACTTACACTGAATATATCTCACGTAATTACCCATCGTGTAATTATATGGAAATTTACCTAATCTTCATCATTATATTATATTGCTGTCGCGTCAAAGATAAGCCAATATTTATTGAAGAAAGCCTTCGACAAACTACTATTTCAAATTTAGCATGCTATCTTTGCAAATAACATCAACGAGATAATAAAAGACGCAACAAAAATTTATTTAATCAGTTCAATAAAGTTTGTCAAAGAAGAAGGATCAAGAGAAACATAAAGAAAAATGGATGCAAAAAAGACTGTCGCAGATTTAGAAAAGAAAGTGGACAAGGCAAAAGACACTGTAGATTACGATGACCTCATATCATATGCTGGTGAATGTGGGCGTTATCAATGGCTACTGTTCTTTTCTACGTTTCCCTTCTACGCTTATGGGACCTTTGTGTACTTCTCCCAGATGTTCATGACAGAAGTATCGCCAAACCACTGGTGCAGAATCCCTGAATTAGAAAACTTAACTGCTATACAACGCAGGGATCTTGGAGTGCCTAAAGATGAGAACGCAAGATTTGGATACTCACAATGTAAAATGTTTGAAGCCAACTGGACTGAAGTGTTAGCAAGAGGAGGGACACCTGATCCGACGTGGAATACAGTGCCGTGTCAACATGGATGGGAGTTCAACCTAACAGAGATACCATACCCTACTATTTCAAGCGAGTTAGAATGGGTCTGTGACAAGAACAGCTACCAAGCATCGGCTCAATCAATATTCTTCGTAGGATCTATCTTAGGCGGTTTTATTATTGGATGGATCGCTGATCGGTTCGGGAGAGTGCCAGCGGCTGTGGTCAGCAATCTAATCGGCTGCGTTGGTGGCGTTGCTAGCACTTATGCTCAAAATATCACTCAATTTGCAGCTGCAAGATTCGTTATGGGTATGGCTTATGACAACTGCATGATTATGGCATACCTTCTAATATTAGAATACGTTGCTCCAAAGTATAGAACTATATTGGCAAACCTATCGTTTGCCATATTTTACTCTCTATTCGTAACTGTGTTACCCTGGTTGATGCTCGCATGCGGACACTGGAAAACTATTTCTCTAGTCACTAGTTTACCTCTAGCTTTAGCTTTAATAACACCGTTGTACTTGCCAGAAAGTCCAAGGTGGCTGTTATCAAAAGGCCGAATTGATGAAGCTGTAAAGAAAGTTCTTGTAATCGGTCGGATAAATAAAAAGGAAATACCGCCGAAAGTAATCGAACAGTTTAAACTATCAGCAATGAATGCAAAAGAAGAACAGTCTGAGAGCTGTTTAGAGATTCTAAAGAGGCCAGTCATAAGAAAAATGTTTATACTAGTATGTATTGAATACATGTGCTGTACTATTGTTTTTGATGGATTAGTTCGAAGTTTAGGTCAACTAGACTTTGACTTTTTCACGTCTTTCTCATTGGTGTCCTTTACTGAGTGTCCATCGATGCTCATTGTGGCTTTCGTTATGGACTGCTTCGGCAGGCGATGGTTGACAATCGTCATGATGGCTATGAGCTGTATATTCTGTATACTTACTGTATTTGCCAGTGGTATTCAATCAGTGATTTTCGCCGTGGTCGCCCGATTCGCTGTCAATATGTCATATAGTGCTTCTATGCAATGGCCTGCTGAGATGTTACCTACATCAGTTAGAGGATCAGGTGTATCAATTGTGCATATTTGTGGATACTTAGCTACTGTTCTTTCTCCATACATAGTATACTTAAAAGTTTATACGTACTGGCTGCCTTTAATGGTACTGGGCCTTATTGCCGGATTAGGTGCTTTAATTGCTTTCTGGCTACCAGAGACTGCAAGAAAGGACATGCCTCATACATTTGATGATGTAGAGGAACTTACGAAGAACCAACGACTTTGGACTTTACCGTTTTTGGAGTTCAGAAAACAGAAAAAGGGTGAAGTGAATGAAAGTTTTGAATCAGAATAAATTGTGAAGTATTTTATTTTAGTCTCAGTTGGCTTTCAATGTTTTGTTACAGGCTTCTTACTTAATCATGTGTACTTGGCAACTACATGTCCTTTGTTCTCAATATGTAATCTCTCTGCGATAACTTTAGTATAATATGTTATCAAATATTTAAAGAAGCATTATGGAAATATAATTATTATCAAAATATTGTTCTCAAATTATTCAGGCGCTATCAATGAATAAACCATAAAGAAATGTAAACAGTTGGCATTTTAACAAATCTATTAAGTGATAAAATGAAATACATAACAGTACTAACATAATTGCGCTGTTTTAATGAAAAACTGTATTTGAATTTTTTACTAGAAGAAAAACTTTCCCATCCCATCGAGTAAATTACCACATAGCTTTTTTTGGATGGGGAGTCATTAACAATTTCTCCCGCTCAGGGTAGAGCGAGAGGGAAAATCAGAATTCACATACTAAAACTTACCTTTGTTCCTATAGTTGTCCTTTGCATTCCAAGGCCGTTGTCCTTTCGAACAAACCCACAGCCCCGACAGGCATTGGAACCAACTGGCCCCGTCAATTATTCTAACACCTCCTTGAGGTAATATTTTACTAAGACATGTAAACTCATTAAAATGAATATAATAATAATAATCAGGAATGTGCCCGACCCAGTTCTCGACAATGCCAATATCACATTATATTGGGATCGATCTATCATCACGGACAGGACTATTGTAGCCAATAAACCTGATATAGTGGTGATAGATTGACTAGAGCGTCGCACAGTGATTGTTAATATAGTGGTTCCTCATGACGAGAACCTCGTGAAAGCTGAGAACAAGCAAACTAAGTATCTTGACTTAGCTCGCGAGGTTGTCGTCATATGGGAAGTGGATACAGCAATCATTGTGCCGATAGTCGTGACAATGGCTTAATAGCCTAGAGTCTCGAACAACATCTGAGGAGGGCTCTCGTTAGGCAGCTAGATCAAGGGCCTAATCCAGAAAGCAGTACTCTTGGACATGGCTCGCATTGTTAATAGCTTCCTTCTTCCAGGAGCCCTGACAACCTGTAGCTTGGACCCTGTGCCGGTTGGCTACTATTTTTTAATATTTTTAAATGTTATTTTATATGACTGTTTAAAAAAAATATTAGAAAATTTAATTTATATAACTATGTTAAAAAAGAATAAAGGAAATAATAATCATACGTTGCAATAGTTTCCCACCAACCGGGGGTTGTCCTTTGGAGCACTTGCATAGATCGTACACGAATAAATCGTCGGTTGGTACCACGTTCCACGACAATTGACTAAGGGGCCTCTGCGAGTTGACTTCGGCCCCTCGTATGCCTGCCAAAGGTTCAGGACTACATTTAATTTAATTCTAATATAAAAAAAATCTCACTGTCATTGTGTTTGTTATAGAACTTTTTCGAAACGGCTTGGCCCACGTCGTCGATGGCGCGTAGTGTTCCACGCGCGCGTCAAGGAGATGTCAGCAACCGTAGGGGCCCAGCAGGGTCGGAGTCCACTGGGACCATTGGTGATGCGAAAGAGAACCGCGGGACTCTGGACGAGGGCAAAGAAGGAACAGGAGTGGGTTTTAGTCAATAAAAGTCTGACACGAAAGGGCGGGAGATGTCATTGGATGATATCTCACCATTAAAAAAAAGCGGCTTGACCGATTTTCATTTTTTTTTTTTTTGTATTTTGGTCTGAGAATAGGTCGTCTGCTATTTTTTACTTTGATAACTTAAATAGCAGAACAACGTTTACTGAGATAGCTGTAAATACACGATAGTCATTTATTTCGAGTTTGCACTCGTTTTTAAGGGTTAGTAACAACATTTACCTTAAAAAAATTGTTAATACCCAAACCTTTACGGTTATCTCATATCTGAAAAAAAGACATTAAAATTAAACCCATTTTGAATCAAAGAGTCATATCAAAAATTCACAAGCATCTGAACACCGAACACCTTTTCTTTTTATTTTAATCAGAGGGTAGATATAAAATGGAACCGCTCGTCAATCCCCAAGTGACCCGAACGATTCAATATTCAATCACCGATGGTTCCGCGAGTATGACGTGAATAAGTAATGCTGGAAATCGATTCAACTGTTAATGGAACGCTAGGAATAGAACTGGCTAAGTATTTTTGAAAGTGGGTGGCTGAATTTTAATAAGTTTTTAAGTAACCATATAAGAAGTTGGTGATGATAGGACTCTCGTTGTACATGGAGCAACCAGCGTGGTTTTTTTTTAATTTGAGATGGGGAATCATCCAATGACGTCTCTCGCTCTACGGAGGAGCGCGATAGTGTGACTTTAAAAAAAAAACACAAAATTATTTATTTCACATAGGCCTACATGGGCACTTATAAAAAAAACCGTCAGAAGCCAGCGCACGGTTCCAATTGGTCGTTTTCTACGGAGAAGAGCCGGTAAGAAACTCCATGGTTACTCTTTTAAAAAAAATATTGATTCTACAATATTTCCATATTACAATATTACTAGACAATCCAGACCGCAAAAGCACAATAAAAATAGTAAACTATGAATCCACGGAGTCTACAGTTACTCACATTCACATCATAAAAAGAGGCTATACAAAAATATTTTACTGACTAAAACCACACCTGTGTCCTTCAGTGCCCCGCCTGGGCAGAGCAACGCCGTGTCCTCGTGGGGGCGATCGGCGGCAGTGATCTCTCGCGCCGGGCATTGGTACAGGCCATGGTCCGGAGTGAGGAGGAGTGGCAGGCGGTTGCCTCCTTCTGCGATGAAGTAATGCTAGCAAAGGAGGCGGCCGATCGCGTGAGGCAACGGTCCTCACGCCCTAACCACCGCCGGGATTCCGATCCTGATTTCCGGCCACCGTAGGCGCGGGCTTGCGGACGGCGAGTAATGGGTGGCTCGCCGTCCGACCGTCCGGTAACTGTCCGGACCGAGCCCAAGTCGTCGACGGCGCGTATTGTTCCACGCGCGCCTCAGGGAGATGTCAGCAAATCGTAGGGTTCCAGCAGGGCCGAAGCCTACTGGGGCCACGGGTAGTGTGAAAGCGAAGCCCGGGGCCCCGGGATGAAGGCAAAGAAGGAACAGGAGTGGGTTTTTAGTCAGTAAAAGTCTGACACTATCCGCCCAAGAGCGAGATTTGTCATTAGATGATTTTCCCACCTAAAAAAAAAAAAAACCTGTGTCCTTCAGGTGCCTGCCCTCTGCGATCTAGGACAAGTTTCATTTTCAAAAATTACCCGTGGCCCTAGCGAGATCGCCCTGCGACTGCTGACACCCAGGACGTCTCTTATCACGGCGACTGGACCGTGAGGATTTACGTGCCATCTCCTTCTCTAGTATTACTGCTTCACAGAAGGAGACGATTACATCTCTTTCCTCCCATTCTGGAGCATGGCCTGAACCAGAGCTTGACGCAAGAGTTCGCCACCGCCGATTGCCTTTACGAGGACATGACGGTGGTTCACCCGAGCGGGGCACACATCTACCGTATGCTTCACCGTGTCCTCCGGGCGGTCCGCACAATGGTGACATCCGCGAGGTTTTTTCCAACAAATCTGTCACAAGAACCTCCCAAAACCACCGTATCAAGTGAAGACCTACATCAGGCGGAACTATGACGTCATCATCATTTTTTCAGTCGAAAAACGTCCACTGATGGAAATAAGCCTAAATGGTGGCGTGCCAAGAAATATTAAAACAAGGTTTTTTGAAAAAAAAAATGAAATAATTACTTTATGAGCAGTGGTGGCCGAGTGGTAACGGCCCCGACTTACGAGTTGTTGGTCGCGGGTTTAAACCCAGCCAGGCGCATTACTTTGTGTCATTTATTTCATCACCACTGCTCTCAAAACGGTGAAGGAAAACATCGTGAGAAAACCGGCATGTCATAGAACCAAAAAATTCGAAGACATGTGACATTCACCAACCCGCACTGGGCCCACGTGGTGGATTAAGGCCCATTCCCTCTTCTAGAGAGGAGGCCTGAGTCCCAGCAGTGGGAACATTAAAAGGCTGATTATGCTATGATTATGCTTAATTACTTTATCTCTTTAAGACTAACTGTAACGTTAGTAAACCTAACTGTAAAATATAATAATAGACAAAAAGAATTGCGAAGAAACATATTTCCACTAATTAATTCTGACAAGCTCATTACCAGGCTTTCAGTCTTTGGCAGGAGGATTATTGATTTCGTAAAAAGTTATTATAAGGCCTAACGCGCACTACGAAACCCCGCTGCGCAATTTTTCTGGCATTTTGTAATCCAAGTTCAATCATAAGTCATTTTTTGACGCCATATTTTAGATAGGAGTTATTGTGTATATATTATGTAATTTTAATTAGTTAAGTGTTTTTATTTTTCTTGTTATATCGTATGTTCAAAATAAAACATTCTAATCATAAGTTACATGAACAGTAAATAAAATTGAAAGGGCAACTGAACAAACGTAGGTTTTAATTTAATTTATTTATTAAATTTAAATTAATTTATTTTATTTTATTTAGTCAGTAAAAGTCTGATACGCCCTCTCGCTCCACCTGGAGCGGGATATAATATTGAAAATATATATACTCGTTGAATATACATATTTGATGATTACCGACCAGGGCTTTCAGTACCGGTATTTCGGGATCCCGTATAACCATAGTCACGGTATTAATGATCCAATACAGCGATCACGTTACTTTTTTATCACGTGTGTGCTGCTAAGTAAGTGTGCAGCTTCATACAATTTCCATATGTCACAGAATTCTGTGCGAATATTCGCGAGAACAAAATTCGCTATCCGTGCTTAGCCTACGAAAGTACTTTCAAAAGAAATGTGAATGTATCGAATATACATCGTAAATATGAAGGTTATAAATACGGATAAGGAATATTTACATGAGGAAAATACATGATTTTTTTTATCAATAAATAAATCTTATATTCACATGTATTTTATATACTTTGACGGGATTGGCGCAGTGGTTGAGCGATTGACTGCTGTACTGCGTATTGTAGGATTGATTCCCGCTTGGACCAAATGTATGGCTTAGTTGTTCCGGGTCTGGGTATCTAGACTATGTGAGTTTTCATGTTTTTGAACGCCCCCACGATACAGGAGTAATTAATTCTTAGTGAAGGACAATTTTAATTAATATGCAGTGATGCAATCGTTGATGGTGAGGCGCACTAGTTTATTAAGAGCCTATTCACTATAGGAAGACACCTAAATTATAGTTGGACGGGAAGACCGCAGCAGGCAAATTGTTCCAGTCCTTCGATGTACGGTAACAACTATTTTTTCCTCTTTTGTTACTTCGATTCAATTGTTTTTTTTTTATTATTATAACGAGGTAAAATTGCTAACTAGTTAACTCTAAACTCCTTTGTATTTGTAAGTCATACTTATTCGGCGGATTCGTTCATTCGGCGAAAATTTTAAATCGCAAATCGATGGTCAATTTCGATTTTAATCAAAATGCTTTCAATCGATGTTGAAACTTGACGGTAAAATGAATCGTGTGTGACTGACTTAAAGAAATTGTACGTCAAGTGGCATCTCCAAAATTTCTCCTCACACACAGTTAGTTTGGCTTGATCAAGACACTGAATCAAGCGGCATGATGGTATATAATAATAATAATAAACGTTTATTTCGGACCTTTCCGTCCATATGTAACACTTACAGCATTTTTACAACACACACAATATTAAAAACAACACACAACAGAAAAAAAATAAACAGTTTACAACACAATTAAACAAAAAGAAACACATGCAGGACAAAAAAAAAACTACATACATTTAGTGCGGTGAGGGGGAACTGTCCAGTACTCACCGTACAGCGTGCAAGCGTATACAGTGGTGCAGCAGTGGAGAGTCCCACCTGTCTGCAAACACGTTCACAATATACTGGTTCTAACACGGCTCATCAGTGACGCACATTGCTTCCTAATAAGGGCATGAAAGCCATCAGTGTGCGCTTCTGCGAACATGGTGGAGGCACTGCAGAACCGTGGTAGCCCCAGCAGCACCCTAAACGCGTTATTGTATTGAACACGTAAGGCGCTATATGCTCCCAGTGTGTAGTTAGCCCACAGGCTACACGTGTAAAGTGTTTGGCAGTAAGACTTAAAAAGCGTAACTTTCACTTGATTACTGCTATGTGCGAACCTGCGGGCCAACATATTACACCGGATAGCCAACGCCCTACGTGCTCTTTCAATGTCTGTGTTGTCTCTAAGGTCTTCGGAAACCCAGTGTCCCAGATACTTAAACTGAGTGACTCTGTTTAAAGCGGTACCAGCTAAGGTGACTGTGGGTATAGTTACATAACTTTTACCAAGTCCCTTAAAAACTAGCAGTTCACTTTTCTTAGCGTTGTATCTGAGCCCATGGGCTTCCGCATAAGACTCACACATTCGAACCAACTTACGCAATCCACCTATCGATGGACTCAGCAGTACCGTGTCATCTGCGTAGCTGATATTGTTGACACATACATCATCTATATAGCACCCGACATTGGCACTGCTGAGCTCACCGACGAATCGGTTTATGTATAGATTGAAGAGCTTAGGTGAGGTCAAACCACCCTGCCTCACCCCGCACTGCAACCCATACTCATCCGAGAAAGAGCCTGCCCATCTGACACATTTTTTCTGATTGTTGTACCAATATCTAAAAATAGAAATAACTTCCGGACTGCAATCAGTCTCAGTCTGCAGCTTCTCCCACAGCTTGTCATACGACACCAGGTCGAAAGCTTTTAAGAGATCTAGGAAGCATGCATAGATAGGAGTCTTTCGATCACTGTAATATTGTACAGTCTGCTTGAGACACATGATGGCACTTTCCGTAGATAAACCAGATCTAAATCCGAATTGCGCGTCATGGAGCTTAATATGCCTGCTCAGTTGTTGGTCAAGCAGACTGTCCAGTACTTTTGCTATAACCGAGGCTAATGAGATTGGTCTATAATTTAACACATCAGAAGTATCTCCAGTTTTATTCTTAGCTATTGGTACCACAACAGTGTACATCAAACTATCAGGTAAGTAAGAGTGGCTAACACAAAGATTAAAAAACATGGCCAAAACCCTCGGCAAGTGACAGCCTGCATTTTGCAGATGCTCGATGCTGAGACTGTCGTGACCAGGAGATTTACCTCTTACCATACCTTTAATAATGTAACCTAACCTAACTTTAAAGTCTCCAGCACTGCAGTCAACATCGATCATCTGCGACGTCGTACCCAAAGGAGACTCCACTTTAAATTGCTGTTGAAAAAGATTGGCAATCCTTTGTGTTTCATGTACACCAGCAACACTCACAGGATGACCAGGCTTCGGATTCAACTGATTCGTCTTTTTCCAGAAACCTTTAAAATCCTTCTTACAGTGGTGGTCTGCAATGAAAATATGGCCACCATAAAAATCCTAAACCAATATAGGCTCTTAATAAACTAGTATACCTCACCATCAACGATTGCATCACTATCGCAATCAAGCACAAGTTTATATCATTAAAAAATCACATGATTTTACAAAAACTCAAAATTGTACGAAAGTTTCTCGCTATTTCGCTGAAATATCCTAAACTACGGCATGTTCCTTCAAAGTCCCGCCTTGACTTCAACTTCATAAAGTTTAAATTAATTTCTATTATTCTTCCACCCTCGTATTTTCCTTGTATTTTCTCAACACATCAGACTTTTATGCTATTACTGTACATTCTCCCGCCATTCTCGACTGAGTAAAGCAATAAAAATTGCCTTAAATGACTCGAGATTCTGACAAATGGGTGCAATCTCTCTGACGTGGCTCTTAATCCCAAGATCTTAGTGCTGAGGAAATAAGGGTCATAGTCCAATGGTTTGTTGACAATTTTGAAAAGAATTTCCCGACGTTGAAGCCTCTTGTATCCTTTATAATGGTTTTGCAGTGAATCATCCTGATTTTTTTTATGTTGGAGGGAATCTTATTGACTATTACATATAAACATTACTATTGAAGTAAATATTGTGTTTTAATACATACTTCTATTAGTATAGTTTTGTGACCCAGCAGGGTCGACGCCTACTGGGGCCAAGGGTCTGCTTCTGAAAGAAAGACTCGACCCTGGTATGAAAGGCAACGAAGGAACAGGAGTTGGTTTTTAGTCAGTAAAAATCTGACACGCCCTCGCGCCCTGCCCAAGAGCGGGGGATGTCATTGGATGATTTTCCCACAGAAAAAAAAAGCTAGTTGGGGAAAGGCTAGGGAATTGATGATTTTCAAGACCTGTCCACGGGTAGTGTGAAAGAAACTGCTTCTGAAAGAAAGACTCGGTCCTGGGACGAAGGCAAAGAAGGAACAGGAGTAGTGGGTTTTTAGTCAGTAAAAGTCTGACACTATCTCTCGCTCCGCCCAAGAGCGGGATTGTCATTAGATGATTTTCCCACCTAAAACAAAAAAACATGTTCTGTCCTAGCCAGAGTAATCCAATTTTTAAGTTCGGTGTTACATGATGACAAAACCATTTCTTCCATATTTTGGCACAAAAACTATAAAGGAACCCTATTTTCTTATACAAGGCTCCTTAGGACCTAACTACGCTACTACACACTGTCTCAGCCTATCAATGTCAGCCTTTGAAATTCATTTCTGATATTATGTTCTCTTGAATATTACAAAGGCACTTATGTAAAGACATAGTAGGTATGCTGTTATATTGTTTATTGCGAAAGGTAAAATGTTAGCAGGTAAAATTTTAATATTATAATTAAATATACAGTGTGGAAAAATAAGTCGAGCCCTGGAGGGAAACTACCTTAAATCCTTATGTTGGCTCAATTTACTTAAAAATTGTTCATTCAAGTGTTCTAAAATAATCTAATTAAAGATATTTCGACTGTCCTAGGTAAACTCTCGAATCTGAAAATTACATTTTTTTTAAATTCTGTTTTAAGCTTAACCTAGAGGTATTTTTAACCGACTTCAAAAAAAAGAAGGAGGTTATCAATTCGGTGCCAATAAAATGCCGTTTCCGATAGTGTACGTGGAATTTTAAATGATGCAAACTATCGATTTTGGCAGTTTCAATATGAATTGGTGAGTGTCCTTGTAAATAATCGAAAGTGCTAGTTTCGATTGATATTGTCAGCGCAGTTAGCTAATGATTCTTAGACCCAACCTAAATATGAAACCAAATTTATAGATATAGTCATTAATGACAAATTTATCCATAAAATAAACTTCAAATCGCTCTCCTGTAAAGTAAGCTTTTTAAATTCCAATAGCTTACCTAGGACCAGTCCATTTGTAACTAGGTAATGATATTATAATAAATTGCCAGATTACAAATGTAAAAAGTACAAATATCATTAAAAAAATGATAAAAGCATACGTGTCTAAAATTTTATAACTAAACATGTGTACCTGATTAAATTCTTTAGAACCCTATATGTATATATCTGGTTTTATTTTCTATATATAATCGACTCACGGAGTCACGATGTAATTAGTTAGTATAACTATAAGTGAACTATTCTTAATTCTTTCTTGTACACCAATTTAAAAAAAAAATTACAAGCTGTTAGCTTGTAATTATTTTTCCAACTTACAACTATCTTTACAGGGTAACCCTAATGCGATAGAGTATTTTTTGTTTTTTTGTAATACATATGTGGATGACAGAGAGATATGCGATCATAACTCAAAAACAATTTGAGTATTATTTTTGTGTTCTTTAGGATAATATCAAATATCAAGATTATTACTAAATAACTTCTGGTGTTCAACTACATGTGGTAATGCAGGAATCTGAACTCATCGGCGAGGCAAATTTATTTTTTAGCAAAAAAGAACCAAGTCGCGTGAATGTTAGGAACGTCAAACATCATCGAGTTGGTCGCATAAAATGCAAAACCGGAGATCATCATCATTTCAATCGAAAGACGTCCACTGTTGGACATAGGTCTCCCCCAAAAGGAACTGCACTTTTGACCCCTGACTGTACAACTACATACAACTGATAATGCGAAATAATTTCATATTTGTGACCGTATCCGAAACGAATATAATATGATTCTTATATCCGTATCTAGATCCGAAATTACGTATCCATAACATATATTGGGTAGGTTTATATCCTTATTTATTAGATTTATTCAGTGCTACGCCACAAAACTTTTTAAGCCTTAGCAACAACGACTACTGGTTCGGGCGAACGGGTATCATCTTGCAGAACAGATCATCGATGGGGCCGAAAGGTTCTAGAGGGGCGACCGCGCACTGGAAGACGCAGCGTTGGAAGACCTCCCACAAGATGGACCGATAACCTGGCGAGAATCGCGGGAATCTGATGGATGCGAGACGCACAAGACCGTTCGTACTTGGGGGAGGCCTATGTCCAACAGAGAACGTCTTTCAGCTGAAATGATGATGATAATGTATTTGCTACGTTCTCAGCTATTATTATTATCTCAGGGTCTCTTGTTGTCACCCTTCCTTAGCTATAAGTACCGTAACAAGTGACATTACCTGTTTTAGACGAGTAAACACATTCACTGTTATGATTACATGTCTATTGTTTATTTCCTTATTATGTTTTCTGTCATTATTTGTTGTTTATGTATCAGTTATAAACGAGATTATATTGTGCCTTTGGAAATTGTTATCTTGTTATTCAAATTAATAGTGTTATAAAAATCATAACCGTTTATATGTCAATCCATAGCAGCTATAGGGGCGGTCTTCAAATTGTCATCTCCTGGAAATCACGCAATTTTTAACTGTTGTTGTTGCCTCTTTTATTTTGTTTTCTTATGTCTTTTTTTTATAAATGCGTAATACTTTAAACTCTCTTATTTTTTACAAAACTTTCCCTATCACATTTTTCTAACAACTGCCATAAGCCAAAGTATAAGTGCAATCACATCTTTCAACCAACTTCAATCTACGTCAGCCATTATCAAGAAAATAAATCGCACTACACCGACCACTTAATTACACTGGCTTCCCTTATCTTTCATAATAAATCCCGATGTCCATCCATCAGTCAATACGCGCTATTAGGGACATTTTCGCCTCTTTTGCGTGACAGCGAACGTGAGATATGGCCCATTCAACGTCCAGAATTTAAAATATGGCCTTGCCTTTCCTCATTGTAGAAAAACGCTGAGGAATGCGTTGTCAGCGTTCATTTTTCTGAGGGAGTTTTAAAAGATTTCTCCGTATTTAGAAACTCCTAAAACTAATCTATGAATGATCGGTAGAAACTTCTGGAGTCAGAGCTAGTATTTTTTTTATTACTTGATAGGCTCGCGTTTGACCTCTGTCTCACCTGATGGTTAGCGATAAGGTCGTCGATGTAGCACTTATGCCTAGAGGTGGCAGCTATCAGGAAACACAGACTCCGTCAGGGATTTCCACTCCTTAGCTGAAATGTGTTCCCAAATCGTTTTGTACGTATGGGTGATGGTTGCAGAATTAAATTATGCAATTCTAATGCACACTCTCCGAAATGTTAATGATAGAAAACTGACAGGCTAGTAACTCAGAGTCAATCACTACTTTAGAGTTTTGATTCAACGAGTGCATCATTGTCAATGATCTGTTTTGGCTCATTTCTCAATCGACTCCAGCGCATCAACCTGTTATTTGGCAGACCCGTTCCAAAGATGAGATTTTTTGATTTTGCGCTTGATAAAGGTTGAGCAGCTGTACCGATATGTATGATACCATCTTACTTTTGCTAAGATCCCTATTTTTTTTGGCAGCCAGTTGAGCTCAAGATTGTCAATTATCGGCACGGTTACACCTCGGGAAGATGGAGCTGGGTGGAACTGGCCCTATTTAGCGGAAAAAAGTCACACCTAGGTTTTAGCAGCATTGGAGTTGACAAAATTAGCTTCGCCCCAATCAGATATATGAGCTGAAAAAGAATCAATAAATGCATGAAGAGAAAATAAATAGACCTCAAACATAAGATATTGCATGCAGTGTAGACAGTATTTATCTATATATATATAAGCGAAATACCACTCACTGATTAATCAAGAAATTTCAGAAACTATAACACCTACAAATTTAAAATTTGGCATGTAGGTTCCTTATAGACATCCGCTAAGAAGGATTTTACGAAACTCCACCCCAAATAGGGTTTTTTTTCGGGTGGGAAAATCATCTAATGACATCCCCCACTCTTGGGTGGGGCGGGAGATAGTGTCAAATTTTTACTGACTAAAAATCCACTCCTGTTCCTTCTTTGCCATTTTTCCAGGGCCCCGGGGATCTCTTTCGCATCACCCATGGCCCCAGTAGGCTTCAACCCTGCTGAGCCCGTACGGTTGCTGACATCTCCTTGACGCGCGCATGGAACAGTACGCGCCGTCGACGACTTGGGCCCGGTCTGGACGGTTACCGGACGATCGGACGATCGGACAGCGAGCCACCCATTGTTCGCCGTCCGCAAGCCCGCGCTTACGGTGGCCGGAAATCGGGATCGGAATGCCGGCGGCGGTTGGGGCGTGAGGACCTTTGCCTCACGCGATCGGCCGCCTCCTTTGCTAGCATTACTGCTTCGCAGAAGGAGGCGACCGCCTGCCACTCCTCCTCGCTCCGGACCATGGCCTGTACCAAGGCCCGGCGCGAGAGATCGATGCCGCCGATCGCACCCCAAAAGGGGTGAAATCAGTGTCCAAAATTTGTATGGAGAAACCTATTTTTACGCGTGCGAAGCCGCTGCCAGAAGCTAGTTATTTATTTCATATCTGAGTCTAGGTCTAGGTGTCTTGTGTATGAGAATTTACTTGTTTATAAACATGTTGCGCCGACCCCAAATAAGATGAGACAAGGGCAGGAAGATGATGATGATAAACGCACCCACAATACAAGAGTAATAATAATTCTTAGTGTGAGGTAACATCATCATCATTTCAGCCGAAAGGCGTCCACTGTTGGACATAGGCCTCCCCCAAGTGTCGCCATAATGACCGGTCCTATGCGTCTCGCGTCCATTGGATTCCTGCGACCCTCACCAGGTCATCGGTCCACCTTGTGGGAGGCCTAAGCTTCCAATGCTACATTTTCCGGTACGTGGTCGCTATTCCAGAACCTTTCGTGCCCATCGACCATCTTTTCTACGAGCAATGTGCCCTGCCCACTGCCACTTAAGTTTAGCGTTTCTTTGGGATATGTCTGTAACCTGCGGATATCTTCATTTCTAATGTGATCACGCAAGGAAGCCCTTTAAGTGTGAGGTAACATTTAAAAAAAAGATCTCCTGAAAAGGCGTCACTCAAAAAAAACAATTATGACTTACAATTTACAATTCTAGAATTCATTATTACCAGCTTTCATAAATTTTACACTCAAATTAAACCTGAATGGCCGGAATAATCGTTTACTCCGCCCAAAAAGGGCCGAGATCATAATTTTAATTTCATCAAAAGATCTCGCCCCAATCTCTCGCATCTCTGATATTATAAGTTAAATTTCTGAGGCGCTCGTTAGATTTACACTGAAGGCTTAACGATGCTGATTATTTCATTCATCTTATAATATCAAAATAATACCCTTACGTCTCCTAGATTATTCCACCCAGCACTTATTAATTTCAAAATAATTTTCCAGATTTTCTTATGAAAGCGGTGTGTAAGAAATTCTTCCATCAGATCATTATGTCACTTATGTCCTGGACCTGCCACCGTACGCGTGGGCTCGCGGACATCGAGCAATGGGTAGCTCGCCGTCCGGCCGTCCAGTAACCGTCCGGACCGAGCCCGAGTCGCTCAAGGAGATGTCAGAAAAACTGCAGGGGCCCAACAGGGTCGGGTTGTGCGAAAGAGAACCCCAAGGCCCTGGAACGAAGGCACAGAAGGAACATAGAAATGTTTTTTACTCAGTAAAAGTCTGACCCGCCCTCACGCTCCGCCAATTGAATATTTCCCACATTAAAAAAAAATGTCCTAGACCTCAGTGTTTCAGATTATTCCCAGAGCCTTAAGCCAATTTGGTGACCATATGTAGTTAATTTGATACCAAGGCCTTCGATTCGACTCGTTATTGTTACCCATTACATAGCGCACACGAGCAAATTTTGTCTTCGCCACTAATTTGTTATTTTCATCAAGTTAAGAGTAAATAACTGACCGCACAGTTGGTGCAGTGATTGAGGAATTGGCTTTTGCACTGCGTGTCACGGATTCGATTCCCGCACGGGACAAAAATTTGTGTGGCCTATAGATAGTTGTTCTGGATCTGAGTGTCATATTTTATGTACGTATGTCAGTTTATATACTTGTGAGCGCACCCATGATACAAGAGTAATTCCTAGTGTGTGGAAAAGTTTATTAAAAAACTTAAATACTAAGAACTCGGCCACACTAAAGTGCTCGGCCACACTGGCAGCGCGGTGCGGGCAGACGCGGGTGCGGAACGCGGGCGATTTGCTTGGCCACACTGATAGCGCGGTGCGGAGAACGACGCGGGTTCAGAGACAGGGTTGTCGCTCGTCATCCGCGCTCTCACTGTGGCCACTTGTATTCAATGAACGTGCTATGGCGTGAGTTGCCCGCGCCCGCTTGCCCACTGTGGACACTCAAAAATTAAGTTCTGATCTTTGAGATTGCCGCGCCGCGCCCGGCCCGCCCCCCCGCTTCCAGTGTGGTCGAACACATAGTAGGTACCTTAGTTATTATTTCCAGCAGGTCGACCCGGAAAGAGGTGGCGAGATAGCATAGACGCACCGCTACCGCAAGGGCAGGTTCGAGGTGGCTTGAGAATAGAATACCTGGATGAAGTTGGGGGAGGCCTTTACCCAGCTGTGGGAAAGTATAAGCTAAATAAAAACAATAAAACTATGCAGCAATCTTCAGCTTCATTTTCCCTGATTTCCTGGGTGGTGTTAGCAAACAGTCCAAATTCTAATGATCTCTTTCATAATTTCTAAGGAGGAAAGAAATAGAATATAATTTATTGTAGCGTAGCGCGCTCGCGTAAAGTACCAAAATACTAGTCTTTGGATATTATTTTACCGAAACCTGTAGATACATTGCTTACGTCATCGATAACGCGGGCGCGGGCGCCGCACCGCTCACAGCTGATCGGGTGAAGGCGCGCGCGAAATTCAAAGTTTCAAACAGCTGTTTTGTTATTGTGATTGAACTAATTAGTATAAAAAAAAGTTTCTTTGGAAAAGTTGTTTGTTATCATGAGTACAATCACGTGTCACCCTAGTACTTCATATTTATTTACCCTAACCCTGATATTATATACATTAAACTTATATATACTGCCATTCTTATACAAGATCGCTTAATTCAAGGCCCAAAACCATGCTGTAGTAGAGAAATCTAACAAATACCGCGGTCGAACATCTGGTATCTCCACATTCCCAACTATTGGCGCGTGCCTGCGTTAGACCCGGTTCAATAACTGCGTGTTGGGGATTATTGGGGGAGGAATCTTTCATTCCACTAATATTAGAAACATTCCGAAGTAACTGACTATACTCGTATAGCAAGACGTAGTACAAATTAATGTTCGTGTTACTAGTAAAAAAAAAACAGTCTATGAGACTTGAGGAACGTTTGATGCGAATGGAGGTATTAAAAAATCATAATGATAAAGTCAGTGAATTGTAGCAGATGACAAAATGTCGTGAGGAATGATTTTGAGTATTCAATTAATGTAGGCTACAAGAAGGGTAGGCAAAAAAGACATTTGATGAACAGTTTGAAAGTTAATATGGCTTGAAATGGGATAACCGAAATTACGACTAATAGAAAAGTTCGAAAGAAGGAGACATTCCTGTTTTTGAAACGGAAATAATCCTGGATTTCCTCCGCTCCAGAATGGGTTTTTTTAAGGTTGGGAAATTATGAAATGACTTCTTTCGCTCTAGGGCGGAGTGGGCCTGCATGACAGACTTTTATTGACTAAAACCACACCTATGTTCCTTCATTTGCCCTTTGCGTACTAAGATCACGGTTTTCCCTTTCAGAGGTCGACCCATGGCCCCAATAAGCTTCGGCCATGCTCGGCTTCGGACTCCTACGGTTTTGCTGACATCTCTTTGAGGCGCTCGTGAAACACTAAGGGTCGTCGACGACTCGGGCTCGTTCTGGACTGTTGCTGGACGGTCGGACAAGCCCATGCCTACGGTGACTGGTAGTCAGGGTCGGTGTCTCGGCCGCTGGGGCGTGAGGATGTGCGTTCCCTCACGTGTGGCCGTCTCCTTCGTTAGCATTAATTACTGCTTTGAAGAGGTGTTTCAGACTCGTAATGACTAAAACCACCCCGAAGTTCCCTCTCGCACTGGTGCGAGTGTGACTTCCACTGGTCCACCGTAAGCGAGGCTCGTCCCGTAGAGGTGTTAACTCTCCTATACCGATGTATAAGAAAGGCACAAGTAGAACACTTCGCGCCGCGAAAACATGCTGTGCCTAACGCAAAAATGTTGCGATGAGATGAAACAAATAATTAACTATAGCAGTTGATTTTTTTGAGGAATGACTTTGTCAGGGCTCCCTGACTTTATGAAAAAGTTACCAGCCCGCGACTCTGGAACGCAAAAGGCAACTGAAGAAATATTAAGAAGGCCCTCCTCGATCCGTCTTTCGTCAATGTGATCAAATTTTAAAAGCTTCTTGATCTATCCAACAAAATCCAATGCAATGTCTGATAAAGAGACAATGTGAAAACAGAGATAACGCATTCAGGCGTTGGGCTTGGCTTGGCTTGGCTTGGCTCTGTTGACATTGGGTAATTTCGTTACTCACTCGAATATTTCATAAATCTTGTTCCAGGACATAAGTTTTTTTTAACCTTATAAGTTGGAAAAAAAAAATTGTCATTAATTGGTAACTCGATTAAATGTTTTTAATTAATGAGTACATTATAAAGGGCCAAAGTTCACACAAAATAGTATATTTTCAGAGTTATTTACTGAATTAGTTTTACACAAAAAAACATTACCTAAATTTGATCTGTGCCTAAGTGCAATTAAGTAAGATTTCGGTGCTTAAATAATAATTGTAACTTAGTTTTCTAATTGGGGATATCTATGTTTCTAATATATGTACAGAAAGATGTGTAATAACTAGAGGTCGGAATTAGGTAAAATTATTCACGTACTTACACTGATTTCATACAGCGAAAGAATAAAGTGGATATGACTCAAATCCCGAGATTAATTTTAAAGAGCAGTATTTTTTTTATGATACTCCGAAATATAGCAGAAAAAATTTCTTCCGGCATTAATGACGAGGAGGATTTGAATTTGTTAACCTCACCTCAGTTGACGTAGAGAGATATTTTTCAATGAAAAATACTAATAAAAATTTTATGTTAATTACTTATCTTTGTTTTATTTGTCTTATCTATCTCTAAGGTTCTTATTATTATTTATTTGTAATATTGTTCGCCACACAGGATTTTTCATTAGAAATCCCGGGAAGATCCAATTATTAATATCAACATTTCGATGCAAGTACATGAATAACTCTACCTAATTCAGACCTCTGGTAACAACGTCATAACCAAGTAAGAGTGATTGTATGGAAATCACTGGAAGTGTATCTTAGTTCTGACACTTCCTCCGCTCCACACAGAGCGGGAGAAGTTGTTTGATTATTACCCACCTAACAAAAAGGAATGACTATGAATTTGAGAATAATCAGATTTTAGAGAGCTTTCAAGTTTTATATATCAGTAGAATAAGCTGTAAAAGCAGAGGCATAATAATGATGTATAATTATTTATATATTGACTGGCCTGTTGGTCTAGTGGTTACTGCTATGCTGGAGGTCCTGGGTTCCATTACCACCCAGGACAAATGTTTGTGTGATGAGCACGATCACTTGTTCTGTGTCTAGGTGTAATTTATTTATAATATGTATATTTTATTTTATAAATTGTTTATCAGTTGTCTAGTACTCATAACACAAGCTGTGCTTAGCTTGGGACTAGACGGCGTTTTGTAATAGTTGTGTAATATTATTATAAAGTTTGAGTCCAATTTTGTGATGATAAGGGACGGACGGCGACGTGACTACGGTCAGCGGTCGCAGAAAGATGGGAGATATGAAACTTCCTTATCAGCTCCACCATTAGGGTGTATTAAAATCATGTTTATTCAGTGAAATATGAAATATTTGAGCAGTATTATGTGTTTTTGCTTGTATTTCTTAATTCTGCAGATTGTTTGAACAGGATTTAATTATCTATACTAATATTATAAAGAGGAATCTATACTTATTAGTAGATACAAAAACGAATCTTTCCTCATTATAATTATAACTAATCTATCTATTTAAATAAAAATGAATAGCTGTTCGTTAGTCTCGCTAAAACTCAAAAACGGCTGGACCGATTTAGCTAATTTTGGTCTTGAAATATTCGAGATAGTCCAGGAGAGGTTTAAACGGTGAGAAAAATTTGAAAAAATCACGAAAAATCCGAATACAACGCCATTTCTAATAAATATGTCATTGTAATATGAATTATGCTGTTCTGGTAATGCCAGTAGATGGCGTTATCCTTACTATTAGGCGGTACGAAGTTCGCCGGGTCAGTTAGTATTTTATGAAGAGGAAAGATTGTTTTTTTTTACTATGAATAAACTCATAAACTACTAGACCGATTTTAAAAATTCTTTCACCAGTAGAATGCTGCTTTATTGCTAAGTAACATAGGCTATATATTTTTTACTTTAACTCGGGCGATGTCGCTAGCAGAAACTAGTACTTGCAAATTATAAAACAAAGTTTCCCCTATATAGGGTGACTGGTAATTAGTGTACGATACTTAAACACGTGATTGTGTTCATGATAACCAACAACTTTTACTATGCGAACAAACCTGAAATCGCGAAAAAAAATCAGCTGTTCAGTACATTTATGTTTGCCTAATGTACTGAACAGCTGATATTTTTTTCGCGATTTCGTATTTGCTCCCATAATAAAAATTGTTTGTTATCATGAGCACAATCACGTGTTTAAGTATCGTACACTAATTACCAGTCACCCTATATATATAACTTTGCAATATAGATAACTTGTGTTTTTCCCATACAACTGCTGCAGTAAAATATTTTCTGATAGTAGTAGAAGTTATTTTTACAATGATTTTGATTAATGTTTGTTTTTATTAAAAGCAATGATGATTTTTTTAATGGAAGCGAAGTTTTTTTTTACGAAATTGATAACATTTTTATTATTTTTTGATTATAATTGTTATAGTTTATGTTTTTTTTTTTTTTAAATACAAGAACAAGTTTTTTTTACTAAACTGATAGAAAATTTTATGACGATAACTTTGTAATTTTTTATTAAATAATTTCACGTATGTTCTCGAATAACTATTGTTCAGAGTTTTTATGCGGTACTCACCAATAGATAGAGATTCGTAAGACATATTTTATGCAAATATAGTATAAAAAAGCCGAGAATTTCAAAAACTTGTAACACCGAAACTGGGGCTGGTCGCCAACCCCGTAGGTATAACCCCGTAGTTACCTATAATTATATTTATAAATATCTTCTCCTAGTGAACATACTCCAAGGATAAAAAACGAAATTGTATCCAATTGTTTCGGGAGGTTCCTGCATCGGATTCAGGCGGAAGCAACGCCCGAGTGTCATCACTGTGCGGAGCACCCAGAGGACACGGTGGAGCATACGGTTGAGGTGTGCCCCGCTTGGGCCGAGCACCGCCGTGTCCTCGTGGAGGCAATTGGCGGCAGCGACCTTTCGCGTCGGGCCCTGGTTCAGGCCATGGTCCGAAGCGAGGAGGAATGGCAGGCGGTCGCCTCCTTCTGCGAAGCAGTAATGCTGGCGAAGGAGGAGGCTGCACGCGTGAGGGAACAAAGGTCCTCACGCCCTAGCCGCCGTAATTCCGACCCCGACTACCGGCCACGGTAGACGCGGGCTTGCGGACGTCGAGCACTGGGTAACTCGCCGTCCGGCTGTTCGGTAATTAACCGGACCGAGCCCAGTCGTCAACAGCGCGTAGTGATCCTCGCGCTCCTCAAAGAGATGTCAGCAAACCGTAGGGGCCCAGCAGGGCCAATGCCCAGTAGCTAGGACCGCGGAGAATTTCTGAAAGGGAAACCCGTAGTCCTAGAACGCAAGGGGTAATTGAAGGATACAGGTGTGGTTTTAGTCAGTAAAAGTCTGACACGCCCTCGCGCTCCACCCAGAGCGCGAGAAGTCATTTTGATGATTTCCCACCTATAAAAAAAAAAAAAAAAAAAAAAACCCCGTAGGTATAACCCCGTAGTTACCTATAATTATATTTATAAATATCTTCTCCTAGTGGCTTCGCTTGCGTGTTATCCCAAGGGAACATACTCCAAGGATAAAAAACGAAATTGTATCCAATTCCGGTCAGCCGTTTGAGCGTAAAGAACAGTGAAGAAGCATGATGCTTCTTCACTAGTATATAAGTTTGAAATACAGATATACTATCCGGCTCGAAGGACTATGTAAAAAGTAGTGCTCGGCGCTATGCTAAACCAGCGCAAAACAACTACCTCGCAGTTGTCTGGCATTTTCGCTGAACTGGACCTTTTTGGCGCTAGCATGAGACACATGATGTTAGTTTTTTCTGTTTTCTAAGTTTCAACATATTTTTCTACATTGTGTGTATCTGTATGTGCGCCAAATAAAATATTTTTCTTTCTTTCTTTTCTTTCTATGGTGACCTAACACTCTTTTCGCGTATTGATGATAGGATATGGTTTGTATGGTAAGTTAAAGTCTCAAATTGTAAGGAAAATAACTATATTACACTAAATCATTACAACACTTAGTTACTAGACAGGTAATGTTAAAATGGTAATGGTTTTTAGTGCGTGTAGCTTTAACGAGATCTGAACGCGAACTGGACCGCATTTTGGTGAACGAGCGAATGTACATACTTGCATTCGATGCAATTATGCATTTTCGCTTAGTGTTCGATTAAAACTCCCGTCTATAGTACTATGACCAGTCCAGTAGCGTTTTCCTTCTCCTAGAACGTATGATTATGAATTGATAATGTCACCCTGCACCTATAAAGTTACCTACCGTTTCTTTTTATTTTTATTGTTGATTGACTCGTGCTTGACTAAAGTCACCTGATGGAAAGCGACGATGTGGTCGACGATGGAGCGCGCTTGCCTAGAAGTAACCTATTCACTCTTGACTTTTAAAGATTGCCATGTTGTAGTTATCAGGAAATACAGACTACGGCAAGGAATTTCACTCCTTCCCCCCTAGCCAAGTTACAACCGTTTCGTTTCGATTCCCTTTTTGTTGATCGCCTCGAGTAGGCCACGCCTCCGATTCCTTTATTCCGACGTCACCTCAACGCTCAGTCACGTGGGCTCGAGGCGATCAACGAAAAGAGAATCGAAACGAAACCCTTGTAACTTGGCTAGGGGGGCTGAGCTGTACGCACAATGAATGTGTTCCCAAAACGTTTTATAAAACGGATAACTTCGAACGGTTGAACTTTGTAATAACTTCGGTTTGTCTTGGAATTACAAGTGCAAATAAACTTTATATCTGTCTCAAAATTACTTATTAATTCTGTTTCTTTGAGTTTTGGAATATTACTATACCTATCTCGGTGACAAACTCAATGTCAAAAACTTTTTTAGAATGTTGAGAAAGTCGAGGAGTTTTCGACAGAGCAAATGGGAAAGTTCTTATCTGGAAGTGTATAATTGCTGTAGAGATATGCAGTTCAAGATGGACAGTTCAAGATTTGCTGACCAAACGGTTGGTGTAACTGGGGGGCAGCTGCCCGTTGATAGGGCTCTTTTATATTTTCGAATCGCGCGGATAACTGTGATCCTACGCTATGTTAAATTTTCGGTAATCGACCGGACCGTGCCCAAGTCGTCGATAGCGCGTTCCTCAAAGAAATGTGTGTGTGAAACCCGTAGTCTTAGATCAGAAAGGGCAATTGAAGGACACTGACGTGGTTTTAGTCAATAAAAGTCTAAAACTCCCTCTCGATCTACCCAGAGTCGGAGAAATGATTTGAATGACCCACCTCAAAAAAAGTAAAGTTTAGTGAAGGTACATTTTTTGACTGGCCTGTTGGTCTAGTGGTTAGTGGTCCTGACTGCTATGCCGGAGGTCGTGGGTTCCCACCCAGGACAAATGTTTGTGTGATGAGCACGATTATTTGTTCCGTGTCTGGGTGAAATATGTATGTACCTCATATTTAGAAATATATAAGTATGTTTATCAGTTGTCTAGTACTCACAACACAAGCTCTGCTTAGCTTGGGACTAGGCGGCGTTGTGTGTTAGTTGTGGAATAAAAAAAAACATCTTCAGTCACCAAAAGCAACTTTAATACTTATAAGCCACAGTGGTCTACTTACAAGCCACTTAGTACAATTACCTTAAAGCCCCGAAACCCTAAAAGCTAATGAAACTTACAACAAAAAAGAGAAAACATATTATTTGTCTAAACAGCAACTTAGTACGCTCACTGCTGGTCTAAATGAGATCACTTTTATTAGCTGGCAACGTCACACATGAAATGGAATTACTTTTACAACACTCTTTGTTCAGAACTCGGCCCCACCCAATATAAGGTACGAGGCTCTACCCGAGCTGTTAGGCTGAGCGCAGACTTGAGTCACGATAGTTTTAAGACAGACAAAAAAATATGAAGACATTACGGTACCTACAGTTATCAAAAGATCACCTAATTAAACTGAGAGCAACAAGGATAACTTGAACAGGTGTCGACTAAACCGTTCAAAGAGTAAACACGTCGCATCATGTATACTGACGAAGAACTCGTAGAAAAATGGTGTGTTCTTGTAGCTATTAGACAATTTTGTTTATGAGATGCTTTGTATGTTTGCGCGTCTTCATAGTTTTAGGGTTGCGTACCTCAAAAGGAAAAAACTTAATCCTTATAGGATCACTTTGTTGTCCGTCTGTCTGTTTGTCAAGACCCTTTATCTTGGGAACGCGTGGAAGTGTCGAGTTGTTTAAACCATAGGTATACTCAGGTCTGCGGTTCCTTAAAGCTGTGAAAAAAACAAACTTGTAAGTTAATGAAAAAAAAAGATACGGCCGTTTATGTTGCAAAAACGTTTGACTGACCTGTTGGTCTAGTGGTTAGTGGCCCTCACTGCTATGCCGGGGGTCGTGGGTTCGATTCCCACCCAGAACAAATGTTTGTGTGATGAGCTCAATCATTTGTTCTGTGTCTGGGTGTAATTTATCTATAATATGTATGTATTTAGAAATATATAAGTAGGTTTATCAGTTGTCTAGTACTCATAACACAAGCTCTGCTTAGCTTGAGACTAGACGGCTTTGTGTGATAGTTGTGGGAAAAAAAAACGTATAGTTTCTCCTTTCTAACTATAGGTTTCTTTATACAAACTTTGGACCCGCGTTTCATACTCTTAGGGGGTGAATATTGGAAAATCATCTCGTAGTGCTCGCCTACGCCATAAAAAGAAACCTTGTGCAAAATTTCACGCTTCTAGCCCCAGCAGTTTCGTCTCTGCGTTGATATGTCAGTCAGCCAGTTTCTCCTTTTATATAATTATAGATAACCTTTATATTAAGACCTCTGAATCAGTTAATCATTATTGGGAATCGGCTAGATAATACACGGGCCACGGGGGATGTTCTCAATTTTCTCAACGTAATCCCCAGCCGTTAATCACACCCGACGGGCGATGAAAAGGAGTTTATCCTTCGCCACGAACCTGCCACTTAATAATAACATCTATTCAGAGTAATAATTAGGTTGATATTGAATGATTTCATTCAAAATCTAGAAATTCATTCATTAATAGTAGCTAATTGATATTAATAGGCTAATTTCTGCTAGTGGCTGGGTGAACGTGCCTATTCCCGGGAGGTGTACATTCGGTTACCTAAATGTACAGTAAAGGCGTTGACTGTAGCCTATCAACAACCCTAGCTGCACCTAACAACCTAGCCCTAACATATAGTTACAATACATACGTATATATATAATACGGGAAGCCTGTTACGATGAGACCTAAGGCAACAGACGAAAGGTGGAAGGATGAAGGGTGTAACGGATGGGATTTTCTCACTGCCGATTCGCAGCCTCACGGACCAACCAATAACTAAGGCTGGGTAAGGCCAGAGCTATCGGCAACCATTTATAGGTGCAGTAACAGTGAGAGGAGTCGATGGTCTCGTTGTAGTGAAACAGCGTTGCTCGTAACGTAGAAAAAGACTTTATTACAGATTTACATGGTATTTACATGTAAAAGTATATTAGTTATTAATGCATTTGTTTGAAACAACTGATGCAGTCAATAATTTTAGTGACAAATAACTATTGTTTACGTCAATTCGGGTTCACTGCGGTCACTGACCTGCTGCGTGCATGTTCACACACAAATACTTTTTTTTACGTTTGATATTATTAAATTCAATTCAATTCATTTATTTCAGGTAACTAGTTCAATTAAAGTTTTACACATTTTACACATAATGAACAAATAAAAAAAAAACTTAGAGTTCCGTACAAACTTATAAACGAAGATTTTTGCGAATCGCAAATTAGGTTTTATATTGTGACGTAACTACTTACAGTTTTCAGATTTTTTTTACTTAGGCGTCGAAGTACCTCGTTGTCATCCCAAAATGTACCCAGAAGACTGGCAGCATTGCCAAGTTGAATGGGTAATACTAAAGCGAGAACTACACTAGACCGACGCAAACGTGGACCACGCCTGATTTTTACGTAACGTCGCGTTGCGTGGCGTCGCGTGGCGTGAATCTAGTGTAGCTCAACCAGTCTAGATTCCATCTAAAATGTATGGAGACCGACGCGCCCAAATCGGCATACGTGGCACACGTGTGCACAGTGTAGTTCTACCTTAATTCTTTGGACGAAGAACGAGCCAGCCCTCTGGTCATTTTCATTCATTTTTATAATACAAAAAAATATGTTACGACTTTATGTGTTGGTATCGCTTTGGTTTATTTTTAGTACTCTTTTACTTTCTGTTTACATATCATTTGACTGCGGGCGGGACCCTACCAGGCGTATATTTATTCAGTCCCCGAGATATCGTGTTGGTACTTAGCGCACTAATGAGTCCTACTTCACTCTTGTCCATTGAATAAAACCTGGATTAAGTACGGTTAGCAGAAAAGTTTTCATATGTATATTTTATTTTGTTGGTTTTATTTTCATGGGTATTTTTAAATTGGGTAAGTACCCAAGGGTAGCAGGGTTTCGTGAAGTGCTTCACACTGGAAATATGATAAATAAACGATTTATTAAATAGGGTCGCTATAAAGTCATTTGGGTGACTTAACATATTCAATTTAAGTACTCTAAACAAGCATCTGCCAGTGGCTTCGCTCGCATGACAGCAGGAAATATACGCCCAGGTTTTTTTTAATTGATATAAACTGGTGCTTATCTGCGATCCCACCTGATAAGCAGTGATGCAATCGTTGATGGTGAGGCGCACTAGTTTATTAAGAGCCTATTCACTCTAGCCTTGAAGACGCAGCTTCGCCCGCATACTTACATAAAATATTACCTTTGTCACTCAGGAATAAAGCAGCTTTCTATCGGCACAGTATAGATATGGAACAGTACGGAAACTACGTACAAATGTTCAAAACGGCACACTAACACAAACATACGCATCGACGAGACTCCTAAGCATTTCTCGCGGTGCTGTCAGTAGCAAGAAACGCTTAGGAGTCTCGTCCATATCTATACTGTGCTATCGGTGAAAAAAATTTCGCTATTGGACCAATACTTTCAGAAATTACCTCCTACAAACAAAAAAACATAAAAACAAAAAACAAACTTTACCTCTTTATAATATTAGAGTAAAAGTGTCGATAATAATATACTTAATTGCTAAAGTAGAACTACATAGACTTATATTTCTTATCCATGCCATGTTATGTTATTAACCATGTGGACAGTTAATTAGTTACTATAAAGACATCATTAATTATTAGCTGCAGTTGAGCCTTCTAATAGAAAGCAACAATATCATTTCCGATTACAAAAAAAAATATTTTTTTAAATATTTCTTTCCACAATATTCAATCATCATTTAAAATGTTGTGGCAATAGCTAAATTATTGTTTGAGACTGGTGCCTAAACTAAGTTGCAAGCTTGTATTCCAGGACCCCACCTTTTACACAGTATAAATCATCTCGATACATTATAATCTAATATACATAATAAACTCCACTTTTTTTGCACCCACTACCGTCCATTCAGTATGCAGCATGCCCTCATTACGATTTACAGCCACGCATCCAACTGAAATCAATAGAAGCCTACAATCTACATACATAATATTGGTGACAAGTTCTGTATGTCATTATTAAGTTTATATATAAAGGCGAAATTTTGTGAGTGTATATTTACATATATGCTCACACTTTTCCTTAGTAAATAATGTTGATGTTTGGGTGTATCCACATGTGGTGAATGCGCCGATCGCGACCCGCTTGCGATCCGCTTGCGACCCACTCGCGACCCGCTTGCGACTGCGTGCGTGCATTTCAAGTTCACGCGCCGTACCTACGCCGCCCGCGCACTGCACATACTTCCTCTCGCCCGCAAATATACACTATGAAAGCCAAGGGATCTGCATGCTTGAAAACTGCGCTAGGAAGCCTTGCTTAGTTGCACTAAAGAAGCGCACCACACAATTACAGTAACTGCATGCGCACAGTGCACGAGCAGCTCGTGAGTGGATCGCTAGTAGCGCATTCACCAGATGCAGACGCACCCTTTGGTAAACTGCTACGTAACAAACAGCCCACGCAAATTCAACATGTTTAGTGATTCATTATTCACGCCAATTTTCGTCTACAAAGCTAATCCCCTCAGGAATTCTCATTTATCTATCATTGCCCAATTTCACATAGTAACAGTAGGTACAGCCGAAATATCAAACGTCGCACAATTGTTTTTTTTAAGGTGGGAGGGAAATCATCCAATGACTTCTCGCGCCCTAAGTTGGAGTGGGAGGGCGTGTCAGACTTACTGACTAAAACCACACCAATGTTCCTTCCAGGACCCCGGGGGTTCCCTTTCGGACTACCCAAGTCGCACAATTAGCTGCGCAGAATCGGAACAATTCGGAACGCCTAACTTCAGAATGGCCAACATATTTTGATCGTACAAACTGTACTTACCTACATTACAAATGTCATGTTTTTGCACACCTTACGTCCTCTCATTAGCACCAACTAAATACGATGCCAACATTGTGTCTCTCGCGTTGAATTGCCCTTTTCGTACTCACGTCGCCACGTCGCGTGTTACGTGATTACGTCACTAACAGGTACTTAACTAGTGGTGCAGTTTAAAAAAATAATTTTCATGTTAAATATCATCGTATCGTCGGTCGGACAACAGTTGTGGAAGATTTCGAAACAAGTAGTTATGGGATTATAACCAATTAAAGATGAGAAACAAACTTTTTTTTTTTGAGGTGTTAAATAAGTCAAGTGCCTTCTCTCGCTTTAGTGTGAAGCAAAAGGGCGTACCAGACTTTTACTGACTAAAACCCACCTGTTTCCTCTTGCCCTTTGCGTTCCAAGACTATTATATGGTACTCTTTAGGAAATTCCGCCCTAGCAGCCCTAGCAGATATCATCCCTACTGGGTTCCTACGGTGATATCTCTTTGAGGTGCACGTGAAACACTACGCGCCGTTAACGACTCGGGCTCGGTTCTAAACGGACGGCCGGACGGCAAGCTACCCCTTGCTCATCATCCACAAACCTGCGTCCAAGGTGGCCGAGCATCTCCCTGCCACACCTGACGCCGGGGCGTCTCCTGATGCGGCGGCTGTGGCGTGAGGATGTTCGTTCCCTCACAGTTGCGACCACCTCCTTCGCTCACATTACTGCTTTGCAGAAGGAAATGACCACTTCCACTTCCCTCTCTAGGGCCCTAGGGCCGATCATTTCCACGAGGACACGGCGGTGCTCCGTCCAAGCGGAGCAGACATCCTCCTTGTCCTTCGTTTCATTTGCCTTAATTCGAAACAGAAACCACCGGAACAGGCCATGTCCGGTGAGGACCTACGTCAGGCAGAAGGTGAGGATGCCGTGATGCCTTTCTAGCCACTCCTCAAAGAAGGGACTTACCGACGCGATAGTTACGTGTTCAACAAACAGTCAACATACATTTTTTTTTAGGTGGCAAAATCATCTTATGACAAATCCCGCTTTTGGGCGGAGCGGGAGACAGTGTAAGACTTTTACTGACTAAAAACCCACTCCTGTTCCTTCTTTGCCTTCGTCCCAGGGCCCCGGGTTTCACTTTCACACTACCCGTGGCCCCAGTAGGCTTCGACCCTGCTGGGCCCCTACGACTTGCTGACATCTCCCTGACGCAAATTAATTAAAAGCTTGTACAAAAATTAGTCAATGACATTATTGATAAGTAACAGTAGGTACAAGCCCCCGCTTTGTTCTAGGTACGCATGGAACTCTCGACGCGACCATTCGACGCCACTTTACACCAATTATCACCCTTTTCATTGTAAAATGTTTTGTTAATCTCCACGTGCAAACTCACGTCTATCTACGTCACGTTCCCTGCCACGATAGATTAAAAGGGATATTTCACGTCAGTTAAAACATTTTGTCGAAAGGATTATTTCTGATGAAAAGGTGTTATTAAATGTCGAGGGATAATTATATGGGCGTGGGTGAACGTGAAGCTTACTAGAATACCTACATACATGCAGTAGGTTAGAGCTCATACACACGCCCGGCATGTTGCCAACGCCAGAGGTAACTGCCTGCAGCCGCTGACACGGGGCGGCGACGGCCGTCGACGCGTCGATAGCGGCCGTCGACATTCCAACTTTGAAGATCAACGGCAGCCGTCGTATGTGTCACTATAGGTGGACGGCTGTCGCCGACGCGTCGACGGCTGCAGTTACCTCTGCCGTCGGCAACATGCCGCGCGTGTATTAGTAGGTTAGTATTTATATTTTAGGGTGAGTTCATACCCAACGCTCTTTTTTTTGAGATGGGATATCCAATGACTTCTCCTGTTCTAGGGTGGAGTTGGAAGGTGTATCAGACTTTTGGTGACTAAAACCACACTTGTGTCTTGAGTGGCCCTTTGCGTTTTCTTTTTAGAAATTACCAGTGGTTTTTTTTCGTAATACAATCAAGATAACATCAAAGCGCCGTAGTAAGACCCTTGAGTTTTTCAAGCTTAGTTAATAATAATAATAATAGTTTATTTTCAGAAAAATACACAGAAAATTCAATTGATAAAAACAATTTTGCCAAATAATAATTGGTAAATACAGAAAAGGAGTTTCGTTGGTACCTGTACTAATGAAAAACATTGTATCACAGGCACCAGCATCTTTCATTCTTTTATAATAAAGGATAATTTTAGCTCTAAAACAGTCCAAAAACGATTTACAAAATCAGATTATAGTAAAAATTTAAGATTCAAAAAATAAATATAAATATAATAATGTAATAATTCCAGAAACATTTAATATTTAATAATAATATTGAAAAATTATATTTTTGAGAATCATCATTTCATCATGTCACATAGATATTCATGGTGGTCATTTTTGTGTGCGCACATGATGTGTAGGTGTGTGACTGTGTGTATCTGTGTAGTGTAATGAATGGTGTGTGTGAGTGAAAGTTAGCGTCGTATGATCTAACGGGTTGGTCTGAGGAGGTCTTCAGTCTCTTGGTAACTTAATTTTAGTAGCAGATTCCGAATTTCATTTTTACATTTAATTTTAGTTAGATTGTAGATGTATGTTAATTTGTTAATGCGGTTGTATAAACGAGAGCTAATAATATGAAAGCTTCTACTGGCGAGGCCAGATCTATGCGGTAGTATATTGCATATTAAGTCCTTCCTGCGCTTGTTATTTTGCTTATAGGGGATTGCAACGTGTTTTCTCATGACGGTCTGTAGTACAAAGAGCTGTCTAACTGTGAGTACAGAACACTGTTGGTACAAGGTTGTAGTCGGGTATCGAATAGGCTTCCCCAGAAGCACTTTTAGGACCGCTCTTTGCGCTCTTTCCACTCGCATCATACTTGTAGAATGTGCACCCCCCCACGCCGGTATGCAGTACATGAGTACCGATTGCGCTAAGGAGAAATACACAAGTTTTAACGTCTTTAAGTCAGCAGAAGATCTAAGTTTTTTAAAAACGTATAGAAGTTTCCTTGTGCGGTTAACTATATTATTTATATGCCTGTCCCAATTAAGTCGGCTGTCAATTTGTACTCCTAGGTATCTGATATCAGATGTGCGCAAGAGAGGTAAGCAGTTGCAAGTGGGCCTAGAGCGTTGACAGGTGTGAGCCTCTATTTTTAGATTATTTGGCGGTTGGGATGCGGAAGAAGGAGAAAATGCAATAAATTTAGTTTTATCTGTGTTTATTGTAAGTAGGTTAGCATTAAGCCAGGAAATCACGATGGAGAGGGCTTTTTCGGTTTCATTACAGGCTAGCTGCCAGTCTTTAGCTTGGACAATCAACGCCGTGTCATCAGCATAAGTAATAATTCTGCAGTTATTGACGGACAATTGACATAGGTCGTTGATATATACTAAAAATAATGTAGGCCCAAGCACACTGCCTTGCGGTACACCATATGTAAGGAATTCATCGTTGCTAGTGAGATTTCCAATCTTCACACAGTTGCGTTGCGTAGCGTCGAATCTTGGTGTGAGCTGACCTGATATTACTTAATTTTTTGAGGCGGGAGTAGGCGTGTCAGACTATTACTAACAAAAATCCACCTGTCCTTCAGTTGCACTTTACGATCGAGGACCACGGTATCTGTTTCAAAAACCCCTACAGTTTTGTTTAGATCTCTTTGAGGATCGCGTGTAACACTACGAACAACTCGAGCTCGGTCCTTACTATACGGCCAGACGGCTAGCTACCCATTGCTATAAAATTCGCACCTGCGTTAGCCCGGGATCGCCCTGTGACCCCCGATGCCCGTGGCGTCTCCTTGTAGCGGCGGCGGCTGGGTTGTGAGGATGTCCGTTCCCGCAACTGTTGCTTCGCTAGTATTACTGCATCAAGAAAGAGGCGACTGCTTCCCAATTTCCTCTCGCTTCAGACCGTGGCAAAAAAGGGCACGAGGAGTCACCGCCACCGATCGCCTCCACAAGCCTCCAACCAAGCGGTACACACCTCCGCCGAATGCTCCACAGTGTGCTCTGATTTAGCCGACCTGTTGTTATGCACATACCTATACAATATGATAAACAAGCGTAATTCGCTTAGATACAGTGATCCATCACACGCGGAGACTCATCCATTAACCCGCTACGTGGTGATCCATTATCACTATTTCCAGCATACATACAAAGATACTTTCCTAACTGTGTTAGGTACCTGGCCTTCTTGACCCTTTTGAAACTTTTTTTTCTAATTTTCAGCCTGTATCGTGAGTATGATACTCTCTGATTAAGATTACTAAATTATTTAAGGCAGTGATCATTATTTAGTCAAAAAAATGGTCAGAATTAGTCTTCAGCAGTCAGAGTGACTAAGTTCAAAGTACTTAACATATCTGAGTTTAACAAATACCATTTATTTAATTTTTAGTTAATTTTAGGGTTCCGTACCTCAAAAGGAGAAAACGGAACCCTTATAGGATCACTTTGTTGCTCGTCTGTCTGTCAAGACCCTTTATCACAGAAAAGCGTGGAGGTATCGAGTTGAAATTAAAACTATATACTCAGGGTCTGCGGTCTCTTGAAGCTGTTAAAAAATCAAACTTCTAAATAAACGAAAAAAAAAGATACGGCCGTTTATGTCGCAAAAAAACGTATATTTCGACATTCTCAAGGGAATCAAAATTCCTGGGGTAGGTACTTCCCGTTGACCCAGAATCCTGAAATTTGGCATAAATCAAGGTATAGGAATAAATCTGAAAACAGTAAATTTGTTGTTACGTCACAAAAGAAAAACGAGACTCCATTCGGAATTGAACTATTTACGTAGATAAGTTTGTACGGAACCCTCAATGCGCGAGTCCGACTCGCACTTGCCCAGTTAAATATTCGTAAAGTTGAAATAGTAACTAGAAATACATCTAAAAGAAAGAGATAAAGAAAATTCCCATGAGAGACCTCAGTAAGTTAAAAACCAAATAAAGTCATTTCGAATATCTACAGTTTTACAATGTTTCAATTATTTTTCGGAGGGGCCATATTCAAAGCCTGCCTCGTGGAAGCTCCTTCAAGGTAATCTGCGATAAACTCACTTGATATTAGTGACAAAATCTTCCATAACTCACTGGAGCGTTATTCTTACGTGTGAAAGCAAATTCGCGGAAAATTAAAGCTCCCACAAACTTCTGACGACTGACATGTTAAATGGGGTTATTTGCATACTGATCATCAAGTCGAGGTGAAAGTTCCGGGCTCGACCGCAGCCATGTTTTATGAGGAGGCTAAACATTGCTATGTTTAGTCATCATCATCATTCTTTATTCTTAGGAACACTTTGTTGTCCGTCTGTCTGTCTGTCTGTCAAGACCCTTTATCTCGGGAACGCGTGGAGGTATGGAGTTGAAATTAAAAGTCCCTTGAAGCTTTGAAAAAATCAAACTTCTGAATTAACGAACAAAAAAGATACGGCCGTTTATGTCGCAAAAAACGTATATGTATTTCGACACTCCCAAGGGAATCAAAATTCATAGGGTACTTCCCGTTGACCCAGAATCTTGAAATTTGGCATAAATCAAGGTCTTATAGCACAGATGTAGAAATAAATCTGAAAACAATAAATTTGTTGATACGTCACAAAAAAAAAATGCGATTCGGAAAAATCTTCGAGACTATTCGGGAATTCAACTATTTACATAGGTAAATTTGCACGGAACCCTTAGTGCGCGAGTACCCGACTCGCACTTGCCCGGTTTTTCTGTATTTTCCTAAATGTTCTCGAATAATAAAAAACAGCGTTTTGGCAAGACCCTACGACATAACATTTAGCATATTTATTTGCGTATTGAAATCGTACAATGTTCGCGTATTTCTCCGAATTATGATGAATCAAATATAGGTATGAATTCTGTGGAAATGCGGAAAAATACTTTGCGAGCGTGTGGCAACTTAATATGCGGAAACGATAGCTATATATTCTCCTCTATTTTTGGACATGAATTTATTTTACTGTTGTTTTTTTTTCGTGTTTTTGTATCCCAAATATAGGATTTTCTGATTTGCAATAGCTCGAAATGTGATGCGTTCATACAGACACACAGAACGTAAGGCAACTAATTGTTGAGCTGATTAAAATTTAAGTAATTATTGCACTGTTTAAAGTTTTATAGAAATGTTATTTTTGTTTCAAATTGTTAGTGTAAACAATTGTTGGTAGACCAAATAAATAAAATAAAAATTGTATTAAGTTACACTTTTTCGTAATGAATAAAAAGTATTTATTTATTGTGCACACCTACCACACTATTGTCTTTTTTAACCCAAATTTGACTAGTAGAGAAAGACTTGTCTACGTACCACTACTGTAAGTGAAGTTTAAATAAATATGAACATTAAAAACTGGCCAAGTGCGAGTCGGACTCGCACACTATGGGTTTCGTACTACATTATTAAAAATAAGCACAAATAAAAACACCGACATAATAACGAGTCTTCTATGGCAACACCCTTTAATTTTAATATATTTTGTTGTTGTAGCGACAATAGAAATACACATTCTATGGAAACTTCAACTCTCTACCTCTTATGGTTTATGAGAAACAACCCGCTGACAGATGGACGGACAGCGGAGGCTTAGTAATAGGGTCTCGTTGGCATCCTTCGGCTACGGAACCCAAAAAGGCAAAGTTAATTTTCTTTTGTAACCGGCTAACAGCCTTATATAAACCCCATGTGATGTTGTGTGATGTCATGTGTTTGTGCGTGTGTGTGTGATATTTCCTCTATATTTTTAATTTCTATGATTTCATCTTACATTTATTTTTCACTAATCTATTAGCACACTATATTGTTCCAACGTCTATGTGTCGACACCCTCATCGGCCTACGCTGAAAACCAACGCTGTGGACTCGTCGCATTATGCATGTGGCCACAGCATTATGCTGAGCGTTCAGCTGTTTGGCTTGAATGTGACGCATATTTTTCAGAATCACAATCAGAATGTATATTTGTGAAACATATTACATAAAGATTTTAATTTTATAGGAGTTGTATTTTGCCATGAAGGCGTTCAAATATTCTCTCTCCCTTGATATACTCGGAAATCAGCTCTTTTCCCTACCGCTTTTAGGCACCGCTTTTACGTCTATGTCTCGAATAACGAGCGCCAATCATTGATAGTCCTAATCGATATCCATCAATGGATTACAAACCATTTTAACAAAGCACAGAGTCTCAGATAAAGAAGGAATCGACAACCTTTGGTTTTAGACGTTCTAACTCCTAAATAATTCATGAGCGGCTACTCTAACTGGATGTTCGGCGTCTGAATATTGTAACAGTCACGAATTCAGCCGGCTAATGCCAGTACTCGCCGGGTTCGCAAAAGGAATTCTCGACGTTCTCAGAACGGATAGAATTCAGCTAAATGTTGACGAGCACTGGATTTTTTTTTAGGCATTGTTTAGACCAAACGTATTGTCGGCCACCGCCTGTGAGCGCGCGTTACGCAGTTTATCGCTTTTCAACTTCTCGTTCACACCGAACCGATTATACGCTATTAGCTACATAATGCGTTGTCGCTGACTCTCGGTGGCCGATTATTGCACTACGCATAGCAAGCCTACTCTGTTGGTCACACAAGTAACGCATTCTACGCAATAGCGTATTATCGGCCTGGTGAGAACGCATACTGCAGACTTTTTTTTTCGGTGGGAAAATCATCCAATGACATCTACCGCTCTTGGGCGGATCGGGAGGGTGTGACGGACTTTTACTGACTGAAAACCCACTCCTGTTCCTTCATTGCCTTTCATACCAGGGTTGAGTCTTCCTTTCAGAAGCAGACCCTTGACCCCAGTAGGCTTCGACCCTGCTGCGCCCCTACGGTTTGCTGACATCTCCTTGAGGCGCGTGTGGAACAGTACGCACCGTCGGCGACTTAGGCTCGGTCTGGATCGGCTGTCCGCAAGCCTGATACTGCAGTCTGAGTCCACGTTTACACTGGGGCTGTCAATGAGCATACTCACAGTCGGCAGCGGACAATACGTTTGGTGTGAACGATGCCTTATGGTTCGGTATATCGCCGACTGATAGATTTCATGTTCTATGTGCCAGCATTTTTCAAACGGTTTGCTTTTGAAGAAACTAATTCCATTTCAAGATGGTTGAATAAACTTCAATGTTTATTCTGTTGGTGAATTGAATTGAAAATAAATGGCTTTGGTCCAATACTTTATCGAATTAACTGACCGAAGATAAAATACCTAAAGCAATATTATAAGAGGTATATTGTTTTTTATGTTTTTGGGAGAAGCTGTAGAAATATCTACTGATTTGATTATGGAGATTCATTCATTGAAAGACCTAATATAGCCAATAGTGCTTCAATATTCCTAGCGAGTCAAGTGTTTAAATTTTAGCTTAGATAAACTACTAGCTTCAGCCAGCAGAAAATTATCCCAAGGAGATGTCAGCAAACCGTAGTGGCCCAGCAGGGTCGAAGCCTACGGGGGCAAGGGTCTGCAACTGAAAGGAAGACTCAGCCCTGGTATGAAAGGCAGCGAAGGAACAGGAGTAGATTTTTAGTCAGTAAATGTCTGACACACCCTCACGCTCCGCCCAAGAGCGGGGGATGTCATTGGATGATTTCCCTTAAAACAAAATCCCAAGGGAACATACTTCTGGGTTAAAAACTATCTTATGCTATCCCAAAACATGGTCTACCCGTGAACCAAATTTCATCCAAATTCATTCAATCAATTTGAGCGTGAAGGAGTAACAAACATACACAAAAACATACATATAAACGTGATATAAACTTTGCCTTTGACTTCGTATGGAGCCCTTCGGGTTCAGTTTAATAATGCTTTCAGAAAACTGATGCCATGGCGTTGTAGTGCATCAGGGATGTTTACGGCTGCGCATGTAGACTGTTTTTATGCTACAATGCGCAAGCGTGCGGTATCACTGGTAGCACGAGTCATGGCTAGCCCCAACAGGGTTCTGAAGATGATAGCTGACAGAGTGGACTGTCCATACATGGCTCACTTCTGTAATTTACATGTGCCATGCCATAATTTTATTTACTAACACTATATGAGTGAGTTTTGCTCGAATTAAAGATTTATCATTAGTATTATTATAATACAGGGTGTCTGGCGGCAGATTTATATTTTCAAAAATTAATAAAAAAATAACTGTTTGACATATCGTTTAATTAAAGGTAAAGATAGATAGTGTAATAGTGCGGATTTAATTTTTTAAAGATTGCATTATCCAAATATCTTCCATCGAGTTGTACGCAATGTTCAAAACGGAGCCTCGTGTTCCGCGCCACACGCTGCAGTAAGCTAGGTTCAATTGCGCCAATTTGTCGACGAATGTTTTCTTTTAAATCCGCAATATTTTGCGGATTGTTAGTGTATACTCTCTCTTTGAGGTATCCCCATAAAAAGAAATCCATTGGGGTCAAATCGGGCTATCTCGGTGGCCACGGGATGTCTCCAAAGCGACTAATCAGTTTGTGAGGGAAAACTTCTCGAAGCAAATTCATCGAAGCTCTGGCCGTGTGTGCGGTCGCACCATCCTGTTGAAACCACGTCTGTGATGAGAACGATGGATGAGCTCGCAGGTTCGGCAAAAAGAAATCCGTAATCATGCGCCCATAATTCTCACTATTGACATTTGTTGCCTGGCCTCGGGTATTTAAAAAAAAAAAGGTCTAATTATCCCATTTGTGGATAAAGAGCACCAAACAGTTACCCTGGGGCACTGCAATGGTTTTTGGTGTTTCAGTCGAGGGTTATGGGTTCTTGGAGACCAGTAACGGCAATTTTGCTTCTTAACCTGCCCGTTTAAATGGAAATGAGCCTCATCGCTCCAAAAAAATGGAATTCAACAGCGAAAACGCTTCAACATTATTTCACAAAAAAAATTGCGACTAAGAAAGTCACATTCTTTCAGTTCTTGATCAATTTGAATTTTAAAAGGATTGAACTTCAGACCCTTTTTCAAAATTTCGTGAATCGGCTCTTGGAAGTCCCAATGAGGCCACCCTTTTCCGTATTGAAAGTCGTGGATTTTCATGTAAACTCCGTTCCACCAGTTCAATGTTATCGGGGTCCTTGAAGATCGACTAGGCCCTGGCCGTGGGGTGTTCAAAGCCGAAGCACTTGCGCGGAACCTCTGCACCCAGGAGCGAATTAAATTCACACTCGGTCCGTCACTTATCCGCCGAATACCGAAGCGTGAGCAAAATTGGCGACGAGCAATCACGTAAGAATCGTTACTCTTGAAAAATGCCTCGATGGCGAATGCGCGATGCTCACCCGACCACTGCGGCATCGTGACTGAGAAATCCACACGATCTGTGATTTTAATGACACCACCCTCCTTCCGCACCGTTTATTACTTTTTGAAATAATCATATTTAAAAACATAAATCTGCCGCCAGACACCCTGTACTTACTGCTACCAGTAGCTTCGCCCGCGTGAAACTAGAAAATAATCCCAAGGGAACATGCTCCAAGGGTAAAAACTATCTTTTACCCTATTCTAGAACATGGTCTACCCGAGTGCCAAACTTCATCCAAATCCGTTCAGCCGTTTAAGCATGAAGGAATAACAAACATACATTTGTACAAACTTCTGCCTATAATCTATTAGTGTCATTAGTTAGTTCGTTATATTTAACGACCTTACCGCCACTAGACGCCTCATGCTTGAACGAGCGCACCAAAATAATTCTGTCAACTGCTGCATGCCCCACAACACACACAAACACCACATTTGCTAGGCGACTTTTCACTTACCTATGTGCACGCATGTACAACCAAATACACCAAAAGCTAGACATACATACAAATGTAAAAAAATATAATTAAAACTTTTCTATTATCCCTAGATTATGATTGGACAGAAGCACTGGTAAAACCTTCATCCACATAAATCTTTAATGTATGGTATGTAGGTAGGTGTAGCGGTGTACTAAGTTTTGATTCGTTCGTATGGTACGGGGGAGCGGGTTACTGCATTCTGATTGGTCGAGACATCAGATCTGTAATCATATGTGTTGACAGACATGCGTCGTCTGTTATTAGACGTCTAGTGGCTGTAAGGTCGTTGGTTATTTTATATGAAGTTAGTTCAACTACATACTTCATTGGAACTAGAACAACTTCAGGCGAACTCTTGAGAAAGGTAATGTTAATAAAGGCAGGCAGATGAAGATGTTACATTAAACTTCGCTCAACGCTAGAATTTTCAAAGTTACAACTTTCTATTGCACTGAATTTTGAAAGAAAGAAAGAAAATAAATCGACTCTAGTGAACCTCTTCTATATGTTATATCTTGTATCACAGTGTTTGTTAACGAAATCGAGGTCTATGAATAGGTCGTAGACTATTTTTTACCCTCCTACCTAGATAGATAGATAGATAGATAGATAAAACATTTACCTCTCCCTCATTTATAGGGTTCCGTACCTCAAAAAGAAAAAACGGAACCCTTATAGGATCACTTTGTTGTCCGTCTGTCTGTCTGTCTGTAAAGACCCTTTAGCTCGAGAACGCATGGAGGTATCGAGTTGAAATTAAAACCATATACTCAGGTCTGCGGTCCCTTGAAGTTCGGAAAAAGCTTCGTAACTAATTTCGGGAATTGAACTGTTTTCATAGATAAGTTTGTACGGAACCCTCAGTGCGCGAGTCCGATTCGCACTTGCCCGGTTTTCTTGCAGAGTCAGATAATTTTTATATAATTATAAGATTTTACACCTCATATTAAGCCAGGACAAACATTTATAAAACAAGTGTACCTACAATGGGCAGCCTTATCTCTTACAGACCACCTGAGGATGGACTGAATGAAAGGAGATAGATTTAGGCCTGGATATAATACTAAATAATGTACCAATAAGAAAGAAGAATAAAACTAAAGTGACAGGACGCAATGCTCCTTGCTGCGGGAACGTTTGAAAGAGTGGCTCTAGAACGCAAAGGGCAAATGAAGAAACATAAGATGATTTTAGTCAGTGAAAGTCTGATACGCCCTCTCACTCCAGTCTAGAGCGAAATAAGTTATTTGATGATTTCCCACCACAAAAAAAGAGGCGTGACTATGTCTGTGTCACTATGGCTTTTGAAAGAAATTGTTCTATTTGCAGAGTAATTTCAACGCATATTTACACTGATGTCTAACGCCAGTCAGCTGCTCTAAAACTCAAGACAGCTCAACCGTAAAAATAGAATATTCTGTGAAAAATAAAACCCCAAAAGAATCGTTGCAGACACTCCCAATACTTATTGAGTGAAAACCCAGCGATAATGGAAATTCAATAAGAGCCAGAGGAACTAAATGACCGACCCGATTCAACTATTGTTTGGCTGATCGGTCCGTGCCAATTTGATTGCGCTATCTAAAAGATTTATTTCTTCGTTTTTTCGACCCGTTTACAGCGTATTTCCAGTTTATTGGGAACATTTTGGCACTCGTGTTATGTCTACAGACCGATTGAGGCATCGGCATGGATATTATCATGTAATCAACAAGAACATAATTTGTTCTGCATTAGAACATTTTTAGGAAGAAGATCGTAAGCGACAATCTGCGCGACAGAAAGCGGTTTTTTCCTTTCGTAAATAAAAAAGTATTCATAATAATATGTTAACAAGAACTATTCTAATCTAATAAATCAGTAGTTATATGAATAACAAATCATATTTATGTCATATTTATTCATATTCATTAATACTTTTTTTTACACAGCCTCTAAGATAATGTCCTTTTTTGTGTCATATAGTTCTCACCATAAGCAAGTAATTCTATACCTAGGGATTTAATGTTGTATGGGCGTTCCCTAGGGATTTAAAGTGATTTGAATTTGGATCGTCAAAACGATTTGAAAATACAACCGTGCTCCAGCACCCAGCGGGCACAACTCAGCAGGGTGGATCATAGATTGGTGGTTTGGTGGTTTGTTTAGATAAGAACCTTAGTTGGTGAATTAAAATGTACGTGCAACAAAATAGTTCATTAGAAAATCATATTAAAAAGTAAGATTAATTCTTTATTTAACTAATAAATAGTTTGTTTCAGTACTTTGTCTGTTTTTATCTTGCAAAGAGTGTTAAAAGTAAGCACCCAAGACAACCAGTTTACATTACATTACACAAAGCTGACTTTGTCTTGGGTAGCTTGATTTCTTCACTTCACTCTTCTTTCTATATTAACTCCCTTCCTGCGCTCGGGAGTTAATTATATAATTCCCTCTCTGCGTTCGGGATTAAGCCTCAGTAACCTTCGCTCCGTTCGGAATTCAAGATGCCATCCGCGCGGAAGTAACGCCCGGGTGTCATAACTATGTGGACCGCCCGGAGGACACGGTGGTGCATACGGTAGAGGTGTGCCCCGCTTGGGCAGAGCACCGCCGTGTCCTCGTGAGGGCGATCGGCGGCAACGATCTCTCGCGCCGAGCCTTGGTACAGGCCATGGTCCAGAGTGAGGAAGAGTGGCAGGCGGTCGCCTCTTTCGGCGAAGCAGTAATGCTTGCAAAGGAGGCGGCCGATCGCGAGAGGCAACGGTCCTCACGCCCCAACCGCCGCCGGGATTCTGATCCCGGTTTCCGGCCACCGTAGACTCGGTTCCATGCGCGCCTCAGGGAGATGTCAGCAAATTGTAGGGGCCCAGCAGGGTCGAAGCCTACTGGGGCCACGGGTAGTGTGAAAGTGAAACCCGGGGCCTTGGGACGAAGGCAAAGAAGGAACAGGAGTGGGTTTTTAGTCAGTAAAAGTCTGACACTATCTCGCGCTCCGCCCAAGAGTGGGATTTGTCATAAGATGATTTTCCCACCCAATAAAAAAAACCATAAAGAAGGTATTTTGTGGACAGATCTTAGAATTGATCACTTCATAATCTGACCGGCCATTTCATGAAATCGTATGTATGTATGTCGTTGGCAAAACTGTAATAATAATAATAATCCTCCCGAACGAATTTCGATCACGGTGGTCACTCTCAACAGAGATTAGCCAAGTACGTAGGAGATAATATAGTGCTGAAGCGTGTACGCCAACACAGGTGCACTCTCTGTTCCTTTACTCTCATAGTCTGATGGGATGGCAATCTGACACCACCAGGTGGTATCAAGTGAAGGACCAATGGTTTTACGTACCAACTTTCAAAATCCGGCAGCTACAGAGTAATTTCTAATGGAAAAACCCCAATAGCACTTTTGGCCCGACCCGAGAATCGAACCCAGGAACCCACGCTCAGCAGTCGCACTTGCGACCACAAGACCAACGAGGCTGGAAAAACTGTAGCATAGTTGCATTCGAACTGCTGATTGACCCATGTTCGACCATATCATGAAATATAATCGTGCGTTTAGCTGTTCACATCGTTAAACGCAGTGTTCATTGATTTAGCTCCCATATCCTAGATATATGTGGTTAGCGGCGGGTAAGGTTCTATTTCATGAAATGCCACCATTTCATGGGTTTATTCCAAAAATCCCCACCGACAAATCTCCACCAGTGGGTGGGTTACTTATTTTTCCAAAAATCCCCACTAAGCTGATATTGTTTAACTAATGGACAGATTTCTGGAAAAAAAAATAACAATCCCCACTGGTGGGGACGGTAGGGATTTCTGGAATAAACAATTTCATGAAATGGTCGGTCATATCATGATGTGATCTAATCTAAGATCTAGCCACAACAGATACACTTACCTACCCACTACCGATCCCGCAAGAATTTCCTCAAACATTAAAATAAAATGAAAAGCTATATTTAGTCCCAAAATCTACGAACCAACTTAAGGAAATGGCCTGTACTCTATAAGAGCAGTACTTTTGGACAATGGGCTATATTTAATGCCCGAGTCGTTCATGTCAGTCTCAGATATCATTATCCGGAATATTCCGGGTTATTTGACTGGTGGTAGGTCGGGAGGATGTAGCCCTGATAATAATGTTATGATTGTATCTCTTGACAGTTTGTTTTAGATCTTCGGTGGTAGATATAAGAGATGCGAATAGTAGTTAAATGAGTATAGTTACGATAGAGCTAGATAATCAACAGTGCACAGAAATTCATGATGGTTGTAATTGTAATGATTCAAAATAAGAATGAATGTAGCTACATAAAACTCTCACTGACAATAACATGGTATAATCAGCCTTGTAATTTTCCTGGTACTCAGGCCTCCTCTCTTGAAGAGGGAATGGATCATAATCCACCACACGGGCCCACCGGAAAAGACAACACGGCTTCCTCACCTTCCGCATGACGCCGGTTCTCACCGGACATGGTGAGTTCGGGAGATTCCTGGACCGGAGTCGAGCTGAAGAAACGCCCGGTTGTCACCATTGTGTGGACCGCCCGGAGGACACAGTGGAGCATACTGTAGAGGTGTGGCAAATTTAGACGAGGGTAAAGGCACATCAGCGAAGCCTTTTTCTTTCATAAATTCGAAAACGAGACAGCGATTATCGCAACCCAGTGTCCGACCACATCGTCGCTTACCATCAGGTGAAATAGTGGTCAAACGCGAGCCTATCAATTATAAAAAAACCCTCGTTGTTAAAGAGCCCTCGCTTGTGCGGGGCCCCTTTGTATACGAGGCCGTTGGCGAGAGCCCATTTCGCCCACGCCTAGCTTAGAATCTAAGTCGATTTTAATTGTATTTAAATAATTCACTAAAAATTTGAGAGAAAACACCGATTCCTGTAGGTAACACAGCTCGGGGGCAATACCATGACGTGTCAAAATGTCAGACGTGCGAGCGAAAAAGAAGGATAGAGCTATACACCCTATATACGTGGGACACTCAGAAAGTTTTGAGAAACTAAAAAACTAACTTCTATGGATAAAATATTTTTATTAAATCTTTTCAAAGAACTCTCCACCAGCCTCTATACAAAGTTTCATGCGTCTGAACCAATTTTCAAAACATTTATTCCAGTCCGCCGCAGACTTCCACGTCCTTCTCTAACGCTAGCGCGTCTTCCGGCGATGGAAACTTTATCCCTTTCGGCTGATTTTTTATTTTAGGGAATAAAAAGAAGTAACACGGTACCAGATCAGGACTGTAAAGAGGGTGCCCAAAGACTATGGCCGGTGTCCAGGAAGTCCCTCGTTTTCAGCGCTGAGTGCACGGGCGCGTTGTCATGGTGAAGCAGTAACCTGCGGAGCCCGGTGTTCGGTCGCTTGTTGCTCATTGCAAACAAAACTGCAGGCATTTTGTAGTATATCATTCGGCGTTGATGCTACTTTGATCACGTAATGGAATTGAAATCAGATACCCCGTAAAAGTGAAGAAACTAGCGATCAAAATTTTCCCTACGCTTTTCGATCGCTTCACTTAGCTTCACGTAGGCGTTGGTTCGTTTTGAAACAGCCAAACTGTCGACTGACGCTTTGTTTCTGGATCGTATTGATAAATCCAGGATTCGTCACCTGTCACAATGTCGTAAACGCACCGAGACGAGACTGCTTCAAATGTTTGAATCATATCTCGGCACCACTCCACACGGGTCTGCTTCTGAGCTTCGGTGGCAAACTATCCTCCTCACGCAAAGGTGCTCGTGTAGAATCTTGTGAACGCTTCCCGAACCAATCTCAAAGAATCAATGCTGAATCTCTTCGCCTTTTTTCTTAAATTAATTTTTTTACTGTCTTCTTTCTTCCGTGACAACCGTCGTAGGACGACCACTCCTTTGTTCATCCCCCAAAGTAAGGCGACCACGCTTAAACTCGCAATACCAGCGGTAGATGGTTGCTTTTGAAGGTCCTTCATCTATAAAAGCAATTTGAAGTCGATCAAATGACTCATCAGGTACATTTAAAATCGTAGAAAATCATCGCACGAAAATGTTCTCGATGCAGATCCATTTTTAAATAAGACGCGATAATTTGATTTGGCTCTCGAAAAAATGTGGAGGGAAATTCAAAATTAGAACAATGGTATTTTTACTTTTATTTATCCAAAGTTTTCAAAATAATTACAAGTGGCCAGTGCCTTATACATAAAAACATTTTTTAACAGTTCCGAGCCCTCAGCTGTTTCCACCTAACGAATTGTTTAATGTGATAAAATATTTCATTTATTATTTGTATTGGTCTTTATTTAACCAGGTACTATACTCCATTCACTTCTGCATTAGACAAAAGAGGTTCATAGAAGCAGGTGTGCACAACATTTATTTTTCGAGATAAATTCAAACAATTTTAATAAATAACGGTTTAAAGGACTTTGTCTGCGTCAAGTTAGTAAAAAATGCACAAACGTAATTAATAATTCTGTGCTTGTGATTCATGCCGAAAGCATCTAATTCGTTTAACGGAAATTAATTCCAGTAAATATATGTAAAATGTATTTGCTATGTCTAGATACACAATATATTTTATTTGATTTATTTGGCTCACCAATAATAGAATACTCGTAAATGAAATACATCAAATAAACTTATGAACGTCAATAAACAGAAAAAGACATGTTGAGGTCGCAGTAGTTGAAGTTCTAAGGTTCTGCCTACCCCTAAAAGGAAAAAGTGTTAGTTTAAGTTTGTTTTTGGTTTATGCTATGATGAAACAAAGATGTATGATTTTAATATGGTTGGTTCATTACAATATACTAAAAGAGTATTAAACCGTTGTTATCTTTTAACAACACTAAATAAATGTTATTTAACGTAAGCTATAAAAAAAGTGGATAAAGTTTAGTAGTTTTCAGTTGCCAAAATGTATAAAGAGTTTGTATGGATCTTGTTCTGAGGTCGATACCCACAGTTTTTAATGTCTGCACCTTTTACTCTTAGGAAGAAAATCATCAAATACCTTCCCCCGCTCTGGGTAAAGCAAGAGTTTGTGTCAGACTTTTACAGACTGAAACCCACCTGTGTTCCTTTAGTTGCCCTTAGCGTTCTAGAGCTACGGTAACTTGCACGCGGCAGCAAATCCCTTCTTTGAGGAAAGGTTAGAAAGGCACCACAGCGTCCTCTCTTTCCGCCTGACGCAGGAATCTCATAGCTCTAGCAGGCTTTGACCATGCCAGCTAGAGCTATGAGATTTTTTGAAAGGATTACCTCCCATAAGAATTGGCCTCGATGATATAAATTTCTCTGCAGAGTTTTAGCCGGGTCCCGTTATGCAACTTTGGCGGAGGGGAATTTCGAAGGAGCATAATTGGCTGTAACTGTACGGTAACTGCTGCTAGCGATTATTAAAACACTACAGAGTAACTTACGACGTCATCTTGCTTCACAACTGTATTTATAAAAAAAATTGTGGAAAAATTGTTGCAGTTTGATGTTGCATTACACCACGCCGAATTTGAAACAGAAACCTCTCAAAACACCCTACTTTCCACTCATTACTCCGTGTTTGTGACTCCACAAAATAATAAAATGACAGCAAACAAATGTCGCAACCAATTGGGGCTGTAATTGGGGGTGACACTGGCATCTGTCAGAATGTTGTCCCAGTGTTGATCACCAGTCACTGTTAAGGAGGTAACGTCCAGATGTCGAAGTAAGGCTGCAAGTAATGTAGGATACATCATACGTAATCAAACTGTCATCAGGAAAGAAGGGATTTGCTGCCGTGAATGTGGCGTGCGAGTTACCATAGCCCTGGCACGCGAAGGGCAACTAAAAGAACACAGGTTGGTTTCAGTCAGTAAAAGTCTGGTACTACTTCTCGCTTTACCCAGAGCGGGGGAAGGTATTTGATGATTTTCTTCCTAAAAGTAAAAGGTGCAGACATTAAAAACTGTGGGTATCGACCTCAGAACAAGATCCATACAGACTCTTTATACATTTTGGCAACTGAAAACTACTAAACTTTATCTACTTTTTTTATAGCTTGCGTTAAATAACATTTATTTAGTGTTGTTAAAAGTTAACTACGGTATAATAAACTTTTAGTATATCTAATGAACCAATAATTTTAAAATCATACAGCGTGGTTTTATCATAACATAAACCAGAAAGAAACATACATAAAATCCACTCCTGTTCCTTCTTTGCCATTTTTCCAGGGCCCTCTCAGGGAATCTCTTTCGCATCACCCATGGCCCCAGTAGGCTTCGACCCAACGCACAATGGTCCGATGAGGACTAAGTGCGGAAACCAGACCACAAAGATAAAGATAAGGCTTCGACCCTGCTGGATCCCTACGGTTGCTGACATCTCCTTGAGGCACGCGTGGAACACTACGCGTCGTCGACGACTTGGGCTCGGTCCGGACGGTTACCGGACGATCGGACAGCGAGCTACCCATCGCTCGCCGTCCGCAAGCCCGCGCCTACGGTGGCCGGAAATCGGGATCGGAATCCCAGCGGCTGGGGCGCGAGGGCCATTGCCTCGCTCGTGCGGCCGCCTCCTTTGCTAGCATTACTGCTTCGCAGAAGGAGACGACCGCCTGCCACTCCTCGCTCCGAACCATGGCCTGTACCAAAGCCCGGCGCGAGAGATCGCCGCTGCCGATCGCCCCCACGAGGACACGGCGTTGCTCTGCCCAAGCGGGGCACATCTCTACCGTGTGCTCCACCGTGTCCTCTGGGTGGACAACACAATGGTGGAGCACACGGTAGAGATGGCCGGGCGTTTCTTCCGCACAAATCCGGTGCAGGAACCTCCCGAACTTAACATGTCCAGTGAGGACCTGCGTCATGCGGAAGGTAAGGACGCCGTAAGGTCTTTCTAGCCACGCCTCAAAGAGGGGACTTGCCGCAATAATTATGGCGTGCCCAGCACTGGGTTGCAAAAGTCGCTGTCGCCATTCCACCATGAGATCCCGCTGGAACTCTGTAGGCAGAACTTTAGAATACCAACTACGAAATACATATAATTTACTTTTCTTGCCCTAGGTTGGGTTGGTAGGCCTTACTTAACTAAAGTTATAACAATTATATAGGTCAAAAAGTAAAAATAAAAAACAGGATTGATAAATGGCGCTGTCTGTGCAATAAAAAGACGTCTAAATGCATAACCGCTGGATTTCTGTCATGTATAGTGAAGGTCGATACCTGCTAAACTGCTTTGAAAGTGCTGATGTAGAAACCAGACTATCAATAAAATAATAGTAAGAACGCAAAAATATGTAAGAATTTCTTGTTTGCAATAAAATAAAACTATCAAAAAAAAAAATACCTGAGACTCGAACCACTATCCCCTTACGTGCCGATCTATCCCTGGGATCGCTGCACTACGATGTTCGTTGATTCCCGTCTGAAATACGTGTTCTTATATAAACGTCATCATTGTCTGCTTAATCCTTTGTCGATGATAGTGTGATGATTTTCATCTAAAATATTAAAATTGTAGTAAATTAAAAAAAAAAAAATATTTTCGTTTCACCGCTTCGATTTTATTACATGTTTTGATTACTTTTTACAAAAATATGAAGTAAAAATGTATAATGATGTGTTAAAAATATGCTAAAAGTCCTTTTATTATTGTAATCGAAGTACCATCGTATATTACATGCAAAAAAGACGACAAAATATTCACAAAAATTATTACTATAACTGGGGATCGAACTCACGCCAGATGTCGTTCAATACCGACATTTCAGAATATTGCTCACCCCGCATAGCAAATAGCGTGATAATTTATAACCTATGTCCTTTCTCAAGCTCTATTCTATCTTTGTACCAAATTTCATCAAAATCGGTTCAGCGGTATAAGCGTGAAAGCGTAACAGACAGACAGGCAGACAGAGTTACTTTCGCATTTATAATATTAAGTATGGATTAAGTATGGATTGTTATTAAATATTATTAAATACCCATTTTTTATCTATTTCTTTGTATAAAAAAACTGGGCAAGTGCGAGTTTGACTCGCCCACTGAGGGTTCCGTACAAACTATTATATACTACTTATGTAAATAGTTCAATTTCCGAATCGAATCTCGAAGACTTTTCCGAATAGAAAAAAGGTTTTTTTTGTGACGCAACTAAAAATTTTCAGTTTTCAGATTTATTCCTAAACTTATGTTGTAAGACCTTCCTTCATGCTAAATTTCAGGATTCTAGGTCAACGGGAAGTACCCTATGAATTTCGATTTCCTTAAGAGTGTAAAGTTTGCGATTTTTGCGACATAAACGGCCGTATCTTTTTTTTTTCGTTAACTTAGAAGTTTAATTTTTCAGAGCTTCAAGGGACCGCAGACTTAAGTATATGGTTTTAATTTCAACTCGATACCTTCACGCGTTCTCGAGATAAAGGACAGACCGACCGGTCGGACCGGTCTTGACAGACAGACCGACAGATGGACGGACAACTAAAGTGGTCCTATAAGGGTTCCGTTTTTTCCTTTTGAGATACGGAACTCTAAAAATAAGATTCAAAAATGTAATTACTCTATACTTCTGGCGACCATGTACAGGAAGACGCAGCGTTGGAAGTATCTTTTGAATGATGACTATGTACGAGTATGTATACTTACTGTTCGCCTAAAGTATTTTTGGCGCCGAGTTTGTCGCTTCTGACATACCGCTGTTAGACCCGCGATGGTTTGTGCTGGTATATAAATACGTTAGCATGAATGAATTAATGTTGTTGTTTAATAAACGAAAATAAAAAGGCCTCCCACAAGGTGGACCGATGACCTGCCTTGCTATTCTGAAAAGTTTATTTGCGAAATCACTTCTGAATCCGCAGTGAAATCATGGTGAAATTAAAGTTTCGTATTCTGAAATGGAGTGAATTCGACACTGGCGCCACCGAGTGATGATCAAAGTGAGAGGAACTAAAACGGTTGAGTATTTTAACATTTATCTACAAATTTGTCTATAGGATTTGGTATTCTGAAATACAATTCGCTGAGTGTGACATTCGAGATGATTTGTGAAATGAGTTTCGAAATGATTTACCATTTACAGAATAGCACGGCTGGTGAGGGTCGCGGGAATCCGATGGATGCGAGATGCACAGGACCGGGCATTATGACGACACTTGGGGGAGACCTATGTCCAACAGTGGACAGTGGCGGCTTTCGACTGAAATAATGATGATCATGATGAAACGTGAATAGATGAGTTTGAATTTGAAACCTAGCACTAGAGTCAGGGCCACAATGTAAGTAGATACTTGTAAAAAAAAGTTACTAATTTGTACATTAACTTTTTTAGAAAACTACATGCGCATGATTAAACCTTCTCAAATCATGTAATAGACAGTAAATATATTATGCTAATTAAGTTGTAGCGACATCTATGGCGTCACATAAGAACTAATCCTGCATCGCGCAATTAAAGTTCTCCGCGCGATTAGAACATATAGAACAGCCCGAAACCATCTATCGGGCGGTTGCCCACCAGACATAACGCCCGTCTGGCCGGAGGATCCTCCCTTTTCAACGGAGGTTTGCGGAACTTTACTCTCCGTTCCGCATACCAAAAAGTAATAATAATAATAGGTCTTATTATCTTTACCTATGAAATTAGAGATTTTTAAAACGGGTTGCTTTGAAGTGTTATATCATTGCATTGACTTGGAATCATAAGTTCAAATAAATTTTATATTAAAGGTATGTTATTCTTCTTTTGAAATTAGGTATTTATTGGTTTCTTTGTGTTTTATATTTTCTGTAATATCGCAGTACGTATAACCATTTTTGTATGAAATCTAAGAAAACTCGCATTATTTTGTAATATGAGTTCTACCGTCACACAACGCCGTCTAGTCTCAAGCTAACCAGTGCTTGTGTTGTGAATACTAGACAACTGATAAACATACTTATATATTTCTAAATACATACATATTATAGATAAATTACACCCAGACATAGAACAAATGATCGTGCTCATCACACAAATATTTGTCCTGGGTGGGAATCGAACCCACGACCTCCGGCATAGCAGTGAGGGCCACTAACCGCTAGACTAACAGGCCAGTCTAAACCTAAGTACCTAATTAATTATACAAATTAAGTACCTAATTAAATTAAGAGCAAAAATCCTTTAAACGCATCAACACAAAAGCTAAAATCATTAAATGGTCGACTACCGACTACCACGGAAACCTCTCAGTCGACAAGTAAATCGCAAACTTAGTTACCTGCGCCTGACGTCTCTTAGTGCACACACAATCAAATATCTTCCGACGTCCGCTGGAGTACTTGATGTAATACCTATGGGGAACTCAAGGGAGTGTGAATGCGAAATAACGGTCTATGCCTCAACTCGCGCTGCGGGAACATTTGAAAGAGTGACCGTGGCTCTAATTAAGTACCTAATTAAATATTTAAAAAAAAATTAAGTACCTAATTCTAATTACGAGCAAAAATCCTTTAAATGCACCAACAAAATCATTAATTGGTCGACTAGCCCGAAGCGAACGTCTCAGTCGACAAGTAAAGCGCAAACTAAGTTACCTGCGCCTGACGTCTCTCTGTACACACACAATCAAATATCCTCCGACGTCGCTCGAGTACTTGATCTCGTATCTACGGAAAACTCACAGGAGTGTGGATGCGAAAAAACGGTCTGCCTTAACTCGTTCAGCGAGAACAATTGAAAGAGTGACCGAGTGACCTGTCCGAGTCCCTAAATGATTATAAAAATTAATGATATGGCCAAACGTGGATCGATATATGATCAAACGTTGAAGTTTAAACGATCTGCCCGCCTAGCCAAGTTACAACCGTTTCGTGTCGAATTCCGTTCTCCAATCGGTAAAGCCTCGGTATCAGCAATTGTAGAAAACGATAAGTTGGTAGCCATGTTGACGCGCCTGAGTCGGCCGCTCGGTCTACAATGTAGCGTTTGTATAACAAAGGATGTAGCGTTGAACATCGTAGAAACGATAACAGTTCATCTATCATTTTGAACGATGTGAACTTGGCTACGAATTTTCTATTCGTTTGTTCTGACCACGTGAGACCGTTAGGTTGAGATGATGTCATTCCCATACGTTTTCGACTAGCGTTAACGATTGCAGATTATCAACTTGGCTAGGGGAGCTGGCCAGTTTCAGTTGACCATATCATAAAATGCCGCCATTTCATAATATGGTCGATCACATCATGAAGTGATCAATTTTAAGATCTGACCTCGACATATACATCACCAAATATCCCATTATATATTTTTTCTGAGTGTACGCTCAATTTTTGCTTCCGTATTTCTCCAACGAGGAAATTCTCGGTTGGATGCCGTGTATACCTCCACGATGCGCCTCGCTTTGTGGTGGAAACATAAAGACAGTTGAATATAAATGTTATAATTCGCTCGACTGAGCCTTTGTGGTCCTTATTTAAGCTTATCACGTTCACAATCTTGTAATTTCCGGTAGCAGATAAAATGGGATTACTTGGCTAGAGTTACTTTCATGTATGTAGATATATGTTCCACTTCAGGTAGCACTTATACGGAATGTTTGTCGATTCGTTAGGCATCAGATCAGAGGGTGCAAGTACTCACGAACTTATCTACGTAAGTACGTCGGTAGGTACGTAGTTTAACAATCGGAATAAAACAAAATTCCTAAAAAAAATCCTACATTTTCTCTATCTACTTATCACCACACGCAACGACCTACACACTACCACAGAATAAGTACAAGACACTACTACACTTCATAGTGTTTACACACGCTCGAGCTAAGTTTGGTCCGACGTACTAAATTCGAGCATGTGCGCTTGACCTTGGTACGGACGGACCAAACTTAGCTCGAGCATGTGTTAACACTATTACTTTTGACTAAATCGTCGCTTCGGTAAGTGACGATGTAGTCAAAAGTCAGTCAAGAAGTTCAGATGAGATAGTAGTCAAATGCGAGCCTGTTAATAATAAAAAAGAAAACATAAGTACCTAAGTGCAAATACTAACACAGGTAGGTAATGTACATCTTAATTCAGGCACAGAATAAGTAATAGTACAAGTTCGGGTAGTTCCCAAAGGTCCACGAGTCTATTGTTCTCGAAAAATGAAAGTCAAACATTACTTCCCAATGAGTCCACGTCATTTTAAAATATTTTCTTTATTTTAGTTCACATGATCGTCATTGATCACACTCGGACTCCAGAATACGTACCTACAATACGTTGATAACACAATTTTGCTCAATATCAGTTCTCCGTCGTTTCCAAATCCAATAATCTCGTAGATTTGGGGACCCGATTACTTACTGTCCTTATCCTTCAAGTTATAACGACTAAATTGAGCAATTCAATTGATGTAATCAGAATCCTATACAGTTTTAAGAGTAGGTATCGTAGACCTAATCAAATTAGTGTATAGTTCAGTAACCCGGGTGAAGAGGAAGCAAAAACACAGTTTGAACAAGCGTGCGTAACATAATCATAGATAACAAATAGAACAATATGAAGTTCCTAATCTCTGCATTCCGTGTTGATAACCTAGGTGATACACCTCTAGTTTTTAATAAGTACAAAAAAAATGGGCTCTATCTGTACCCGTTAGGTACTAATCATATTTATGTAGTTAAAAGTAAAAAAGCAAAATCCCAAAATTGTCTACGAAAATTTGTCATAATTGGTAAATTCATATTTGAATCAATTCAATTATTCATAACAATTGCTACTAGAAAATACTACGCGCAGTGTTTTTCCATTGTTTTTCTGTCATAATCAATAGCCTGTACAATATTTCCATAAATTGAGTGACAGTTTGGTATATAAACAAACCCTAATAACTGTGCGGTTTATGAATATTATTTTTACACCACCTGCTCGATAATACCCGTTTATATGTCATACAACCATCACTTAAAGCAAGTCATTCTGTCCCTAGGGAGATAATGCAGTATGGGCGATCCCTAGGGAATAATGAGATTTGAATTTGGAACGTCAAAAATCTTCAACAATATGTGAACTAAAATGTACGTGCATCAAACAAGTTTATTCAAAATTCAAACTGGCCACTAACAAAAAAAAAACAGAATATAACGTGGCCGTGGTTACTGACGAGGTTCGAAAAAAAAGTAATGAAAAAGCGGGGGCGATAAAGAAAATTGAAACTATAGAATCTTAGAGTAGTGAATTTTGTTTGTTTCAAATCTTAAAACATGTTGAGTGATAGTTAAGATTAACTTAATTACATAATACTTATATTTCTCTAATATTTGATTTGTTTTACTAAACTGTCTTTTAATTATCTCACAGATGGTGTAAAAAGTAGAGTATCCAACACGGAGATAAAGCTGTCTTTATCTTGGGTGGCTTGAATTCCTCACTTCACTCAGATTTCTTTATTAACTCCCTCGCAATGCTCGGGAGTTAATTATATAGCTCCCTCACTATCGTTCGGGATTAAATTAAGAAACCTTCGTTTCGTTCGAAATTCAACTTGCCGCCCGCGACTTAAAGACACTGCTTTATCCCCTAGTCACATAATCTACTATTTTACACCACCTGCTCGATAATGCCCGTTTATATGTCATACAACCATCACTTAAAGCAAGTCATTCTGTCCCTAGGGAGATAATGCAGTATGGGCGATCCCTAGGGAATAATGAGATTTGAATTTGGAACGTCAAAGTGAACTAAAATGTACGTGCATCAAACAAGTTTATTCAAAATTCAAACTGGCCACTAACAAAAAAAAAAACAGAATAAAACGTGGTCATGGTTACTGGAAAAAGCGGGGGCGATAAAGAAAATTGAAACTAAAGAATCTTAGAGTAGTGAATTTAGTTTGTTTCAAATCTCAAAACATGTTGAGTGGTAGTTAAGATTAACTTGTACTTAATACTTATATTTCTCTAATATTTGATTTGTTTTACTAAATTGTCTTTTAATTATCTCACAAATGGTGTAAAAAGTAGAGTATCCAACACGGGGATAAAGCTGTCTTTATCTTGGGTGGCTTGAATTCCTCACTTCACTCAGGTTTCTTTATAAGCCCTCACTGTCGTTCGGGATTAAAATTAGAAACCTTCGTTTCGTTCGGAATTCAACATGCCACCCGCGACTTAAAGACACTGCTTTATCCCCTAGTCACATAATCTACTATTATTGAGTCTTTACTTAAATAATAACAAGACCTTTTCTAATAAGCCCTTTAAGTATTTGTACTAATTAAAAACTAGTGGTGTATATATTTCAAGATGTATGAGTGCTGACTCATCGGATATGCCTATAACCGTTTTTTTTTACCCTCATCGACAACACAATGCCATGTTCCAGCTATACCTAGGTCGAACCAAGTAACAGGTATAAACAGTCCATGTATTTCTGGACACCCTCAAATTTCGGAAATCGGTGTGATAAAACGAAGAAACAAAACAAGAATCACCGGCTTCCGAAATTAAAATTGCAAGTATTTTTTTTTTATTGGAAGTCGGAATTATTAATTTTTCTTTTGTCTTAGATAAAAAAAAAGTGCTTTTTATGCACTTTTTTTTTACTGTATAAATTCTAAAATGAAAATATAAGCTCTCCGAGGCGGGGTGCCAAGATAATCGAGCTCACTTCGCTCTCTCTTGCATACAGTTTATTTATTTTGAAGATTCGATAGAAGAAGAAGAGAAGGTCGTTTCATCAGTACCACCGCGTAGAGTTTTACCTTTCTTTGTAAAGTAGGTACAAGACGGCTTAAATATTTGGCACGGGTCGCTAAATTTTTAACCCTAGACACATAACGTGAGTCGAAATGACTCACACGCGAAGCTTATCTGACTCTACTTTCCTAAACAGTTATTGAATCGTGTCGGTTTTTTAATCAACTCAGTGTCACTACCAGAGGATCGAATGGTGCACGCGTGTCCTAGGTTAATGTTGTATTTACGTAGATATGTCATCACTGTGGGTCAAAATGACCTCACCACATGTTATATGTAACATTTAGAACTTTTAAATACGATTCTATGATTGATTGTTGTTTGTTTTTATAAGTAATTTGGTCTGTTTTGGTAATATGATAAAATCCTCGGCTAATCAATTATTCCTATACGATGACGTCATTTAAAACGCAGGAAGGATTCGATATTTATAAGAGGGAGACAGAACGATTCAGGGTGAATAGCACTATTCTTTTCTCACACTGGAATTATGATAATCTTAAGACGCCATGGTAACACGCAAGCGCAAGCTTAAAGTTATGGGTTTGAATTAATTTCATAAATATTTTAGAAACAGATTTTATTATAGGACTGTACATCATCATAAAAATGATATAATTTAATCGTCATTGTTAATATATGTCGAGTTAGCAATAAGATTGCCATTCATCCAACGTGCAGGCTTTATAACAGCACTCGTCAACGATTTGATCATCCCTCTTTCTCCTGCCGAAGTCTAAAGCTCTGTGGACGTCCATCCAGCCATCTACGCCGCTTCGTCTCGCCATCATAGTTTCAGATGCTCTTAGCTGATTATTATATTCTTCACAGACTTGGTTCACAAATCGTGGCAGCGCTCGCCCACATGCTCGAACAGCTTCTTTATTGATGAAGGTTTTGGCGGCAACCAAACCGATAAAAGAAAGCAAGACTATAAATGTAACAGCCTTCATGGTGATCATAATGGTGAATGTGATGAAAGGGAGGGGATTGTGGCTTTTATAGTGTAAAAGCTCATTACTTATTCTATATTAATATGCATCACGTAGAAATAATGAGATGTCAGTGTGTACCTGCCTGGATCAATGATGTCATGCAGGTTAGCACAGTTCAGTAAGTTCACTATTAAATAGTTTCTTACCATAAACATCAGTGCTTCTTTTTAAATAACTACATACATGATCGGCAAAGCTCGCTTTGCTTGTTATTTCTTCAAGTAGGGTTAGTAAGTGCCGGATGAATACCGTACCTAGCAAAAGTAGAAAATACTAGGTACGAGCCCCGCGCTTTGGAGTGGGCCCCGCTTGGACGTACAAAGATTTGTCAGACTTGACATTGTGCCATATGAAATCTAACCAATTCCCATTTCTTTTCCATAATGATATTATGGATTAAAGAGGGCCCTCCCGATGCATCATCAACCTGAGCATGGTTTAAAAGCTTGTTGATTCATCCAACACAACAACGTTAAGTATGATAAAGAGGCAATTCGAAAAAAGAGAGATAACATCTGAACGCTTTGTTGGCTTTCGATAATTCCGTCATTCACTTGAATATTTCAGAAAACTTGTTCCAGGAAATACGTGTTTTTTTTTTAATCTTATAAGTTTTTGGAAAAAACTTCACCATTCATCTTGATTAAATGCGCAAGGTTTCTAGTATTTTTTTATTTTTTATTTATTATGCTTTGCCAAAGTTTACGCAAAATAGCAGATTTTTAGCGGTGTTTACTGGATTAGTCTTAGACAAATTTATTATTTGATTTCAGTAGAAACCTAGATAATATCCCAAAGATGTTTCTAGAGAAAGATGTGTTATAACGCTATAATCACGTAAGTCAAAGTCAAAAGTTTTTTATTTCACATAGGCCTACATGGGCACTTATAAAAAAGTCGTAAGAGCGGTTGTATGTTTACCTCGGGACGGACGCTCTTAAAGCTAGCTACAAGCCTGCTTGAAAGTTAAAGAAGTATTAATTCGTTATTACAGTTGACACTAATATTATAAAGACGAAAGTTTGTGAAAGTGTGTATGTTTGTTACTACTTCACGCTCGAACGGGAGAACAGATTTCGATGAAATTTGGTGCACGGTTAGACCATGTCCTGGAACTCCTGGAATAGCACATAGGACATTTTTTTATCCACTCCTGGAATAGCACATAGGACATTTTTTTATCCACTCCTGGAATAGCACATAGGACATTTTTTTATCCACTCCTGGAATAGCACATAGGATATTTTTTTATCCACTCCTGGAATAGCACATAGGACATTTTTTTATCCACTCCTGGAATAGCACATAGGACATTTTTTTATCCACTCCTGGAATAGCACATAGGACATTTTTTTATCCACTCCTGGAATAGCACATAGGACATTTTTTTATCCACTCCTGGAATAGCACATAGGACATTTTTTTATCCCGGGAGTAAGTTTCCTTAAAATCATTTTCTGCTATCACAAGAAGCTAGTACCTATAGTATACTAGCTTCTGCCCGCGGCTTCGCCCGCGTGAAAATAGATTTCTCCATACAAACTTCCAACCCCCGTTTTACCCCCTTAGGGGTGGAGTTTCGTAAAATCCGGATTCGAAATTCTTAGCGGATGTCTACACACTATAAGGAACCTACCCGCCAAATTTTAAGTTTGTAGGTGTTATAGTTTCTGAGATTTCGTGATTAATCAGTGAGTGGTATTTCGGACATACATATATATAGAGAGAGATTATACAGCTATAGTCATAATTCGGATCATATTATCACACCACCTTGGCCTTACATTTTATTATTTTGTAACCCTGTTTGAAAAACAAGAGGTTATCCTATGTTATGACTGTTATGAGACATTAATTAAAATAAAAAACACAATGTGGTTTAGGTACCTACATTACTAAGCTTTACAGGCAACGGGGGGAAAACCGGGAGTTATGCCGAGAGATAACCATTGGGTATAAATAACGCTCACAAATTGACATCGCATCAGTACCTACTTCAACTCATCTCATAAACAAAAGAAGTATCGACACGCAAAATGGACAAGACGCTACTTTTTGTTCTACTGGTGACCACAGGTTTATTTTATTTTATTTTATTCAATTTTATTTCCATAAATAGACACACTTACACTCACTACTCTCATACCTACTCTCGCACACTCACCAAGTCACCACTCACATTTCATAAACACCTACATATAATAATATACATATATTTATTTACCTCACACTAATCCAACTGATTAACATCCATAGACTCATATCAAGGTTCAGTTGAAAACCAGCGTCAGGCAACTGCTACGTAGTGGCCTGGCATTATGCTGAACTGGACCTATTTGGCGCAGCCGTGAGACACACAATGTTGATGTATTTTTAAGTTTAAGTATTTAATATTTCTTTCTTTCTATAAACACATTTCAACACATATTAACCCACTAGTTGTTGCCCGCGACTTCGTCTACGTTAAGTTGGTAAAACTGTACAATCATTCTGTGCTTGCAATTCATTCTGAAAGCATCGTAATTATTTATTGTACTTTCACATAAAACTGTTAAAGGTAAAAACGCAAATTACCTTCAGGATACATGTTATGTACTCGTCCAGATCCAGATGTATGAACGTCAATGAATAGAAAGAGTATGTAAGGGTCGTAGCAGTTGGCATTTCTGCCTACCCCAAGGGAAAAGGCACTAGTTTATGTATGTTTCTGGTTTATGTTCCGGTAAAACAACATTGTCACAGTGAGCACGTCACAATCGCAGCGGTAATGCCTGTCTTTGAGGAGTGGCTACAGAGGCATCACGGCATCCTCTCTTTGTGCAGGACTCACCGGATGTGGGTGTTTCGGGAGGTATCTGTATCGAATTCAGCGAAAAGAAACACTCGAGTCTCACCATTGTGCGGATCGCCCGGAGAATACGATGGAACTTACGGGTGAAGTCAGTCCCGCTTGGTAGGAGCGCCGGCGCCGCCGTGTCCTCATGGAGGCGATTAGTGGAAAAAATGCCAACCAGTAGCCTCCTTCAGTGAAGCACTACGATCGAAGAAGGTGGCTGAAACTACGAAGGATGATGAGGGAAGTGATGCTCCAGGTGTTGAAAGCCGCAGGGCGATTGCGGTGGAGCCGTCCGGTCATCTGGTCAAAGCAATCCTGAATCGACGGCGCGTAGTAATCTACGCGCGACTCATAATGATGTCAGCAAATGGATAAGGCCCTCTAGGGCCAATGTCTGCTAAGGCTGCGAGATTGTTCGAAAGAGTTACCTCCTGTAAAATTTTCGCCTCAATAATGTTTCACTGAAGAGTTCAAGCCGTCAGACAGCTTTGGTAGAGGTAAACGAAGGAACATAATCGGGACACCGACCTTCAGCTGGATAACGTTTGCACTGATGGTGCAAAGCCAAAAAGCCAGTGAATCCAAAAATTACCACCATCATCAACTATCTTCCTCCACAACAGTACTTATGAAGAATTTGCGAGAGCATGCTTAAATTGATTGTTGCAGCTTGATCATTTGGGGCGTAAAAATTACTTGTTCATTTACCTAGGATTTTTTGGTGTGTATTTGACTGACGTCCTCGTATATCAGACAAATGTTATTCCATAGTGGGAACTACCCTATGAAGAGTCTCCAACTTTTGAATGAATTTCGGTGAAATCTTAAACGCGTGTATCCCTGTCCAATCGAACTCGCATATTGATGGCCAAACTGAGAGGTCACTGACGCCGATTGCCTCTATGAAGACACGGCGGTTCACCCAAGCAGGATAGACCTCCACCGCATGCTACAACGGGTCCTCCGGGCGATTTGTAAAATGGTAATATCAGAGTACTTCCAACCGAATCCGGAACAGAAACCGCGTGAAACACCCTCAACAGTCCTGAGCTTGTGTATCCATAAAACAATCAAATTCCGGTAAAAAATGTAGCAGTCGATTAGTGTTATCCCTGAGACTGGCCTCCCTCAGAGGGTGGTTCCAGTGTTGGTCACCACTCACTGCAAGGTGGTAACGTACGGATGTCGAAGTAAGGCTGCAAGGAATCTGAGATACATCATACGTTGTCGAACTGTGATCAGGAACGCAAACCTTTCGACCCAGTTTTATATGAAGCAGTGACTGCTAATTATAAAACACACCATTATTAGGCCGCAAGGTGCCATCATCCCGGAGGACACAGTGGAGCACACAGAGGTGTGTGTTGTTGGAGCGCGTAATGATCCACGCGCTCCTCAAAGAGATGTCGCAAAGGGCAACTGAAGGACACAGGTGTGGTTTTAGTCAGTAAAAGTTTGACACGCCTTCCCGCTCCAACCAGAGTGGGAGAAGTCATTGGATGACTTCCACCCTTAAAAAAAGAAACATAAAGGTTCCATCATTATCATTATCATTTCAGCCGAAAGACGTCCACTGTTGGACATAGGCCTCCCCAAGTGTCACCATAATGACCGGTCCTGTGCGTCTCGCATCCATCGGATTCCCGCGACCCTCACCAGGTCATCGGTCCACCTAAGGGCCTTCCAACGCAAGGTGCCATGCTACCCCTTCCGAAAATTTGGCCATGTTATTTTACAGTCAATAATTAAATACATATAAGTATTTACTTTTATCGCCTTTGGTTGGTATCCCTTGAATAATCACGGTCAATTAGTTTGTTACAACCACGGGGAAAAAAAGCTGTAGGATTAAAAATGTCTCCGTCTAACTCCAGTTTAATCATAACGGTTTTCGTCCAATTTTAAACAATAAAACTGTCTGCAAACTTGGGCGATGGTCATTCTTCCGCCCCTCAGAAAATTACGTAAAATACACAATGCCATCTATCAAATATGACGTTCAACTATCATTGTCATCATTATTTCTACTTTCAGTCTTTAGATGGCGTTGCGAGTATCTAAATTGCGTGTGGTGCCATATTTACAACATTTTAGTACGTGATTTTACTCGCCGCTTTGATTTTATTATGTGTTTTGATTAGTTTTTACAAAATATTTAGAAGATACCGAATAGAAATGTCAATTTTATTTTGAAAAAATGGTAAAAGTTATTTTATTACAAAAAAGAAGATAAAATAATGACAAAATTTTTAACTGTAGCTGGGGATCGAACGTGGCAAATGTCGTTCAATGTCGACATTTTGCATTATTGCTCACCCCCCATAGCAAATAGCGTGATAATATGTAGCCTAACAGTTGACCCGGCCTATAAGGATTATGTATGCAAAATTTGAACAGGATTGGTTCAGTAGTTTTTTCGCCAACTAATACCAACGCTCCACCATTTTACTGTTTTATTATATGTATAGATTCAGTATTATATAGAAACTTGTTAGTTATTTCTATTCGGTTTTTCTTCCCTTTTTTATCTTTTTACGTTGCATATAATCCGGTCTCTACTAATGTATGCTTCTTTGTGACTTTAAACTATTATTACTTATTTAATTAACAGCGTTTAACTTTTTGAGTACCCTCATTAGAGACACAATAGAAAGACAATGGCGCGTGAAGGCCGGCGTTAATGCGGGGATCACTCACTGCTCTCGTACACTTACCATTCCACGGATATCTATGCACCACTCACATTTCATAAACACATTAATAATAATAAAATCCGCAGTGCAGTTTTTACCCGACTACGGAGGGTTATGATTTTGACAGGCTATGTATGTATGTGAGTATGTTCATCTGTTCCCTCATAGCTCCTAATCTACCAATCGGAACTCGACATAATATATGAGGTATCGTTAGAACCGTCTTCATTGTCCGCTGAACATAAGCTACGTGACGTGTCACAAAACTCGACATGGCGCCCTCTAGCGGACAAAAAGTATGTGTTAAAAAATAAAAATGGAGATAAATACGCCGTGTTTGGTATCATTTGAAAGGGCTTTACTTGTACATTTCCAAAATATTATTCAAATTTAAAGTGACGCCCTCTAGCGGACAAGAAGTCATGTGTTAAAAAAAATGTTAAGATAAATACACCGTGTTTGATATCATTTGAAAGGGCTTCACTGGTACTTATCAAAATATATCATCAAAATTCAATGTGGAGCCCTCTGGTGGACAAAAAGCACAGTGATTTAACACCAAAATAATTTAAATAAAAAAAAGTAAAAAAACTAAAACCCGACTACGACAAAAAAAAACGACGAAACTAAAAGTATGAAACAAGATTTCCAGGATGCTGAAATAAACAAGGTAAAAAGAAAAGCCGTAGTCACAAGTGTTTCGGTTGTTACCTATAACGTGTGACTGCGGCTTTTCTTTTTACCTTGTTTATTTCAGCATCCTGGAAATCTTGTTTCATACTTTTAGTTTCGTCGGTTTTAGTTTTTTTACTTTTTTTAATATATTTTGTTGATGTAGCGGCAATAGAAATACACATTCTATGGAAACTTCAACTTTCTACCTCTTTCCGGTAGCCGTCCGGACCAAGCCCAAGTCGTCGACGGCGCGAATTGTTCCACGCGCACCTCAGGGAGAGGTCACCAAATCGTAGGGGCCCAGCAGGGTCGAAGCCTACTGGGGCCATGGGTAGTGTGAAAGCGAAACCCGGGCCCTGGGACGAAGGCAACGAAGGAACTGGAGTGGGTTTTTAGTCAGTAAAAGTCTGACACTATCGCGCGCTCCGCCCAAGAGCGAGATTTGTCATTAGATGATTTTGCCACCTAAAAAAAAAAACTCTCTACCTCTTACGGTTTATGAGAAACAACCCGCTGACAGATGGACGGACAGCGGAGGCTTAGTAATAGGGTTTTGTTGGCATCCTTCGGCTACGGAACCCAAAAAGGCAAAGTTCATTTTCTTTTGTAACCGGCTAACAGCCTTATATAAACCCATGTGATGGTGTGTGATGTCATGTGTTTGTGCGTGTGTGTGTGATATTTCCTCTACATTTTTAATTTATATGATTTCATCTTACATTTATTTTTCCTGATTCTAAACTAATCTATTAGCTCACTATATTGTTCCAACGTATATGTGTCGACACCCTCATCGGCCCACGGTAAAAATCAGAGCTGTGGACTCGTCGCATTATGCATGTGGCCACAGCATTATGCTAAGCGTTCAGCTGTTTGGCGTGAATGTGACGCATATTTTTCAGAATCACAATCAGAATGTATATTTGTGAAACATATTACATAAAGATGTTAGGTTAATTTTATACGAGGGCGGCACTGAAAATTTCGGGAATCAAGGAAGTGACACAACATTACAATTTAAAAATGTATTTATTGCTTTTCGAAGTATTCTCCGCGAAATTTGACACATTTTTCTATACGATGGAACCAATCATTGAAGCAACCATTCCATTCGGAAGTTGGGGTCTCCAAAATGGCCGTTTTGTAGGCGTCCACAGCTTCTTCAGGTGATGAAAATCTCTGACCACGCAATTTATTCTTTATTTTAGGGAAAGTATAAAAATCATTAGGGCTTAGGGCGGGGCTGTACGGCGGTTGGTCTAATAATTCTATGTTTTCTTGCTCTAAAAGCTCTTTTGTTCTGTGTGCGGTGTGAGAACTCGCATTGTCGTGATGGAGGATGATGCGGCGGTTGCAGTTCTCTTTACGGAGTTCAGAAACGACCTGTGGCAAACAAATGCTAGCATACCATTCTGCATTAACCGTTCTTTGTCCCTCAAGAGGAATAGTCGCAACATGGCCGGTTTTGGAGACAAACGTGGCCACCATTTTTTTTGCAAAACTCCGTGAACGAACAATTTTTGTTGGCTTTAACTCATTTTCGAACACCCAAACTCGTGACTGGTTTTTTGTTTCGGGTTCGTACGCGTATATCCAGGATTCGTCACCTGATACGATGTTGTATACAGCATTTGAGGATCCAGCGTGAAATCTTTCGAGAGTTCTGACGCACCAAGTAACGCGAGCCGCTTTCTGCTCTTGACAGAGCGAATGCGGTATCCATCGGGAAAACAACTTTTTTACACCTAATTGTTCATGCAAGATTATTTGTATTTGACTCATGCCAATGTCTAAAGTTGCCTGAATTTACTCAATACTCAATACTCAATTATTTATTGCATTCCACAATGTACATGATAAGGTGGTAGGTCAAAAAATTGGACACAATCGTGGACCCTATTGGGCACAGCAAATACAATCCTTATTCTACTTAAAAATTAACTTATTCTAAGAACAATTTTCTTAAAGATTTATTACATTATAAATTATTATTTACTACATTTCAAATTATTATTTATTACCTTATAAATTATTATTTAGTACATTACCAATTATTATTTATTACATTATAAATTAGTATTTATTATTATTATTTTACATTATTTTGCGAGCTGTATAGATTTATCATTTAAATATTCATTTACGCTATAATAACATTTACTTAGTAATAGTTTTTTTAATTTATTTATAAAAACAGCGATCTTTTCGCGATCGATTTCGCGGTATGTTACATGTCGATCTTCTTCAATCAGCTTACGCACAGCATCAACGTTTTCTTGGGTGACTGCAGTTTTTGGACGACCTTGACGGGGATCATCACTGAGCTTGACACGTCCACGATGAAATTCAGCAAACCAGCGGTAAATTGTGGTTTTGGATGGGACTTCATCACCAAATGCAGAAATCATCCGGTTAACACACTGTTTTTGTGTTAAACCACTTCGAAAGTCATAATAAATCATCGCTCTTGAATTTTCTCGAGTCAATTCCATTTTCTCAACGACTAAACAAGTTTGACAAGACCTTGTGACAAGACCGAGAATCTATTTTTTAAATAAATAAATGATATTCGATTTTTAAAACCAAGGAGTTTTCAATTAAAAAGATTTTAATATGACAGGAACAGTGGAAATATTCCATTCCCGATACTTTTAGTGCAGCCTATGTAGGCGTTGTATTTTGCCATGAAGGCGTTCAAATATTCTCTCTCCCTCGTTATACTCGGAAATCAGCTCTTTTCCCTACCGCTTTTAGGCACCGCTTTTACGTCTGTCTCGAATAACGAGCGCCAATCATTGATAGTCCTAATCGATATCCATCAATGGATTACAAACCATTTTAACAAAGCACTGAGTCTCAGATAAAGCAGGAATCGACAACCTTTGGTTTTAGACGTTCTACTCCTAAATAATTCATGAGCGGCTACTCTAACTGGATGTTCGGCGTCTGAATATTGTAACAGTCACGAATTCAGCCGGCTAATGCCAGTACTCGCCGGGTTCACAAAGGAATTCTCGGCGTTCTCAGAACGGATAGAATTCAGCTAAATGTTGACAAGCACTGGTAAATTTTATTTGTAGGTATTGTTCAGACTATACGTATTGTCGGCCATCGCCTGTGAGCGCGCGTTACGCAGTTATCCCTTTTCAACTTCGCGTTCACACCGAACCGATTATATATAGGGTGACTGGCAATTAGTGTACGATACTTAAACACGTGATTGTGCTCATGATAACAAACAATTTTTAGTATGGGAGCAAAGCCGAAATCGCAAAAAAAATATCAGCTGTTCAGTACCTACATTTTTTTTCGCGATTTCAGGTTTGTTCTCATAGTAAAAGTTGTTGGTTATCATGAGCACAATCACGTGTTTAAGTATCGTACACTAATTACCAGTCACCCTATATACGCTATAACATAGTGCGTTGTCGCTGACTCTCGGTGGCCGATTAATGCACTACGCATAGCAAACCTACTATTTTGTTCACACAAGTAACGCATTCTACGCAATAGCGTATTATCGGCCTGGTGAAAACGCATACTGCAGACTTTTTTTTTCGGTGGTAAAATCATCCAATGACATCTCCCGCTCTTGGGCGGATCGAGAGGGTGTGTCAGACTTTTACTGACTAAAAACCCACTCCTGTTCCTTCATTGCCTTACATACCAGGGCCGAGTCCCCAGTAGGCTTCGACCCTGCTTGGCTCCTACGGTGGCGTGCGTGGAACAGTACGCGCCGTCGACGACTTAGGTTAGTTCCGGACGGTTACCGGACAGCGAGCAACCAATTGCTCGCCGTCCACAAGCCTGATACTGCAGACTGAGTCCACGTTCACACTGGGGCTGTCAATGAGCATACTCACAGTCGGCAGCTGACAATACGTTTGGTGTGAACGATGCCTTATGGTTCAGTATATCGCCGACTGATAGATTTCATGTTCTGTGTGCCAGCATTTTTCAAACGGTTTGCTTTTGAAGAAACTAATTCCATTTGAAGATGGTTCAATAAACTTCAATGTTTATTCTGTTGGTGAATTGAATTGAAAATAAATGGCTTCGGTCCAATACTTTATCGAATTAACTGACCGAAGAAAAAATACCTAAAGCAATATTATAAGAGGTAATAATATTGCTTTTTTATGTTTTTGGGAGAAACAGTAGAAGTATCTACTGATTCGATTATTATTATTTTTTTTTATTTTTTTTATTGATATAAACCAGCGCTTGACTGCGATCCCACCTGATGGTAAGCAGTGATGCAATCATTGATGTGAGGCGCACTAGTTTATCAAGAGCCTATTCACTCTAGCCTTGAAGACACCTAAATTATAGTTGGACGGGAAGATCGCAGCAGGCAAATTGTTCCAGTCCTTCGATGTACGCAGTATAAACGACGAAGCGAAACGCTTAGTCCGGACCGTTGAAGTTTCAACAACGTAAGGATGGATACTCGCCGTACGTCGGGTTGTCCGATGGTAGAAAGGAGATGGCGGAATCAAGTCATGCAATTCCCGCGCACACTCTCCAAAATGCAACCTGTAAAATACCGATAGGCTGGCTACCCTGCGCCTGTGCTCGAGGAGATTATGGAGATTCATTCATTGAAAGGCCTTGTTAGGCCATAAGCTACAAGAGCAAAACCTGCAGGTAAAACCTAGTGCTTCAATATTCCTAGCGAGTCAAGTATTTCAATTGAAGCTTAATCTCTTGCAATGGGGAGTCATTGCAGCCAGGTGCAGCACTTTATCACATACATACATTCTACACTACACACTCTCTACTTCTATTTACACTTTTTACACACATTTACACTCTTCACACACCTTTTAATTATATTTGTGCATAATTCCCTTAATGAATTAAGTTTAAATATTGTTTAGTTTTGTAACCTAACAATCATTAGTGAACTACCCACTAGTATACTTATAATGTGTCACGAATGTCGAAAAAAAAAAAAATCTAAATCCCACGACACAGGGTATCCTAGTGTGGGGTCTAGAGCTACTTTATTGCACTAAATAGTTGTTTAGTCTTAAAAATATTGTGATGTTGTTAATTGTTGTGCTTAACGTGTAATATGCAGTGTCTTAATAAATTATTATTATTATTAGCTTAGATAATTTACTAGCCTCAGCCAGTGCCTTCGCAAGCGTGATAATAGAAAATTATCCCAAGGAGATGTCAGCAAACCGTAGTGGCCCAGCACGGCCGAAGCCTACAGGGGCAAGAGTCTGCTTCTGAAAGGAAGACTCGGCCCTGGTATGAAAGGCAACGAAGGAACAGGGGTAGATTTTTAGTCAGTAAAAGTCTGACACACCCTCACGCTCCGCCCAAGAGCGAGGGATGTCATTGGATGATTTCCCTTAAAAAAAAATCCCAAGGGAACATACTTCTGGGGTAAAAACTATCTTATGCTATCCCAAAACATGGTCTACCCGTGAACCAAATTTCATCCAAATTCATTCAATCAATTTGAGCGTGAAGGAGTAACAAACATACACAAAAACATACATATAAACGTGATATAAACTTTGCCTTTGACTTCGTATGGAGCCCTTCGGGTTCAGTTTAATAATGCTTTCAGAAAACTGATGCCATGGCGTTGTAGTGCATCAGGGATGTTTACGGCTGCGCATGTAGACTGTTTTTATGCTACAATGCGCAAGCGTATGGTATCACTGGTAGCACGAGTCATGGCTAGCCCCAACAGGGTTCTGAGGATGATAGCTGACAGAGTGGACTGTCCTTACACCACCCCGTCCCATGTCCTGTCTGTTCACTGCTGTAATTTACATGTGCTGTGCTATAAATTAAGTGGCAGTGGGCAGGGCACATTGCTCGTAGAACGGATGGTCGATGGGGCCGAAAGGTTCTAGAGTGGCGACCGCGCACCGGAAGGCGCAGCGTCGTAAGGCCTCCCACAAGGTGGACCGACGACCTGGTGAGAGTCGCGGGAGTGCGGTGGATCCGAGACGCACAGGATCGGTCGTTGTGGAGACGCTTGGGGGAGGCCTATGTCCAGCTGTGGACGTCTTTCGGCTGAAATGAGGATGATGATGTGCTATAATTTTATTTACTAACACTTAGTTTTAAGATTATTGTTACTAACACTGTATGAGTTTTGCTCGAATTAAAGATTTATCATTAGTATTATTATAATACTTACTGCTACCGGTAGCTTCGCCCGCGTGAAACTAGAAAATAATCCCAAGGGAACATGCTCCAAGGGTAAAAACTATCCTTTACCCTATTCTAGAACATGGTCTACCCGAGTGCCAAACTTCATCTAAATGCGTTCAGCCGTTTGAGCATGAAGGAGTAACAAACATACATTTGTACAAACTTCTGCCTTTATTCTATTAGTGTCATTAGTTAGTTGGTTATATTCAACGACCTTACAGCCACTAGACGCCTCATGCTTGAACTAGTGCACCAAAATAATTCTGTCAACTAGCCGAGGTACGGGGAGCCCCGTACTACGTTCTGATTGGTTCGATTAGTACGGGGGAGCGGGGTACTGCGTTTGATTGGTCGAGACATCAGATCTATAATCATATGTGTAGACAGACATGCGTCGTCTGTTATTAGACGTCTAGTGACTGTAAGGTCGTTGGTTATTTTATATGAAGTTAGTTCAACTACTTCACTGGAACTAGAACAACTTCAGGCGAACTCTTCAGAAAGGTAATGTTAATAAAGCCAGGCAGATGAAGATGTTACATTAAACTTCGCTCAACGCTAGAATTTTCAAAGTTACAACTTTCTATTGCACTGAATTTTGAAAAAAAGAAAGAAAATAAATCGACTCTATTGAACCTCTTCTATATGTTAGATCTTGTATCACAGTGTTTGTTAACGAAATCGAGGTCTATGAATAGGTCGTAGACTATTTTTTACCCTCCTACCTCTCCCTCATTTATAGGGTTCCGTACCTCAAAAAGAAAAACGGAACCCTTATAGGATCACTTTGTTGTCCGTCTGTCTGTGTGTCTGTAAAGACCCTTTAGCTCGAGAACGCATGGAGGTATCGAGTTGAAATTAAAACCATATACTCAGGTCTGCGGTCCCTTGAAGTTCGGAAAAAGCTTCGTAACTAATTTCGGGAATTGAACTGTTTTCATAGATAAGTTTGTACGGAACCCTCAGTGCGCGAGTCCGATTCGCACTTGCCCGGTTTTCTTTGATAAAATTGGCAGAACAATGTTTGCAGAGTCAGATACATTGTTGTGGTATTTATTTATTTATTTGGTCAATTGTATTTGTGGTTATTTAGTCAATTGTATTTGTGGTTACTTACCCCATGTGTCTGGCCCTTGCAATCCGGTAGATACATAAGTGTTCGGTGTCTGCCTCGCCATTCATCCTCCTTTTGTTGCAATGAATATTCATTATTTTTTTATTATTATTATTTTGTTGGCATTATGTACCCGCAACTGCAAAAACAAAAATGTACATATTTTAACTTAATTCTAAAATAAACATACGTACTTGATTCTTGCTAGGAATAAGCGACACTTACCTTTTGCCATTCATATCTTCATAAATTTCACTATTTTAGGGTCACTTTACTGATAACGTTAATCAACACATAATAATCCGATTGAGAATATATATATTTATTTATTTTTTTTTTTATCAAATACCCGACGTCGAATCACTTTCTGTTTTAATATAATATTTTTCGCTGGTTTGCTACTCGTCTGCCGCGCTCAGCCGCCAAATGCATAGTAAATGTAACTGGCACTGTATTGACGGCGCGGCGGTGGCTCGAGACCGGTTAACTTTTAATCGTAATATACACTTATACCTACTAAAAGCTTTATTGAAGTTGGCGATATTTACTCTTATACATACCTACCTACACATCTAACACTAAATATCTATTTATGATTTAAGTATCACCTTGTATACAGTAATATATGCATAATTATATACTTATATATTTACTAGCTGTTACCCGCGACTTTGTCTGCGTCAAGTTAGTAAAAATGCACAAACATCTAATTCATTTAACGGAAATTAATTTCAGTAAATATATTATGTAAAATGTATTTCTTATGTCTATAATTTATTTTATTTATTTGGCTCATCAGTAATAAAATACTCGTTCATGATATACATCAAATAAATTACTTATCATCATCAATAAACAGAAACAGACATGTTGAGGTCGAAGTAGTTGATAAACTATGGTTCTGCCTACCCCTAAAAGGAAAAGGTGATAGTTTAAATTTGTTTTTGGTTTATTCTATGATGAAATAACGCTGTATGATTTTAATATGATTGGTTCAATATAATAGACTGAAAGTGTATTAAACCGTTGTTTTCTTTTAACAACACTAAATAAATGTTATTTAACGTAGGCTATAAAAAAAAGTGGATAAAGTAGTTTTCAAAATGTTAAATGTTGCCAAAATGTATAAAGAGTCTGTACGGATCTTGTTCTGAGGTCAATACCCACAGTTTTTAGTGTCTGCACGTTTTACTTTTAGGAAGAAAATCATCAAATACCTTCCCCCGCTCTGGGTAAAGCGAGAGTTTGTGTCAGACTGAAACCGACCTGTGTTCCTTTAATTGCCCTTAGTGTTCTAGAGCTACGGTAACTTGCACGCGGCAGCAAATCTTCCTTCTTTGAGGAAAGGTTAGAAAGACACCACAGCGTCCTCTCTTTTCGCCTGACGAAGATCTCTAGGGCCAATGCCTGCTAGAGCTATGAGATTTTTCGAAAGATTTACCTCCCATAAGAATTTGCCTCGATGATATTTCTCTGCAGAGTTTTAGCCGGGTCCGTTATGCAACTTTGGCGGAGGTGAATTTCGAAGGAGCATAATCGGCTTCAGCCCATCTTCAGCTGGATAACGTGCACTAATAGTCCACGGCTGCTAGCGATTATTAAAATACTACAGAGTAACCTACGATGTCATCTTGCTCCACAACTGTACTTATAAAGAATTTGTGAAAAAATTGTTGCAGTTTGATGTTGACTTACATCACGTCGAATTTGAAACAGAAACCTCTCGAATAACCCTAATACCCCCTCATTACTCCGTGTTTGTGACTCCACAAAACTATAAAATGCCAGCGAACAAATGTCGCAACCAATTGGGGCTGTGACTGACTCTGGCATCCGTCAGAATGTTGTTCCAGTGTTGATCACCACTCACTGACCACTCTTAAGGAGGTAACGTCCAGTTGTCGACTTAAGGCTGCAAGTAATGTAGAATACATCATACGTAATCAAACTATCTTCAGGAACGCAAACCACGTCGGGGCCTTGTGTGAAATATGTCTTCATGGGTTTTTCATGAAATTCTTAATGATCTTCAATTTTTGGAATCTTTGAAATTAGGTAGTTGTTCCAAACAGTAGGTTGTGGTCAAGTCCGAGGGAGAGACTACTTGAAGTACTGGTAACCTTCACGAACTGCTCAAGATGAAGCATCTTTCTGTGATTAAGTACCTACCTATATTTGCTGGTTTTTTGGGGGTCCTTCCGAAACATCTACGTTCGATGAAGACCTGCGTCAGGCGGAAAGAGAGCCTTTTTAGACTTTCCTCAAAGAAGGTATTTGCTGCCACAATTGTGGCGTGCAAGTTACCATAGCCCTGGAACGCTAAGGGCAACTAAAGGAACACAGGTGGGTTTCAGTCAGTAAAAGTCTGGTACTACCTCTCGCTTTACCTAGAGCGGGGGAAGGTATTTGATGATTTCCTACCTAAAAGCAAAAGGTGCACATACTAAAAACTGTGGGTATCGACCTCAGTATCAACTCCGTGACTCAGACTATTTATACATTTTGGCAACTGAAAACTACTTTATCCACTTTTTTTTGATAGCCTACGTTATATAACATTTATTTAGTGTTGTTAAAAGATAACCACGGTATAATATACTTTTAGTATATCTAATGAACCAATAATTTCAAAATCATACAGCGTTGTTTTATCATAACATAAACCAGAAAGAAAAATACATAAAACCCACTCCTGTTCCTTCTTTGCCATTGTTCCAGGGCCCCGGGAATCTCTTTCGTATCACCCATGGCCCCAATAGGCTTCGAAAGGTCGAACCAGCCAGCAAGGGCTGGGCCCCTACGGTTGCTGACACCTCCTTGAGGCGCGCGTAGAACACTACGCGCCGTCAACGACTTGGGCTCGGTCCGGACGGTTACCGGACGGTCGGACGGTGAGCTACCCATTGCTCGCCGTCCACAAGCCCGCGCCTACGGTGGCCGGAAATCGGGATCGGAACCCCTCGGTTCGGATCGGCTAGGGCGCGAGGGTTATTGTCTCGCGCGTGCGGGAGCCTCCTTTGCTAGCATTACTGCTTCGCAGAAGGAGGCGACCGCCTGCCACTCCTCCTCGCTCCGGACCATGGCCTGTACCAAGGCCCAGCGCGCTTTACGCTATTACAAATCTTGTTATGATAAAATGACTGGACCTAACTGCGGTTTATTTTCGTAAATATTTTTGGCATTTAATTAGAATTCAATATTTTTTTATAAATAGGTCTACAAACATTTGCTGATTTCGTGATAACGCCATCTATTGCTGAAAAGCTTAACCTTACCTTTATCACACACTGAGGCTCTACCACGAGCTCATAACGTGATCCATTTTACGACCTAAACCGGACTGTTAAAGGAATGGAGCTATATAGGGTGTATAGCCCCATCACTCTTTTTCGCTCGTACGACTGACATTTTGACATTATCATGGTAAGGCCCCTGGTCACCTACCGAGCGATAGTTAAATATAATTATATATTTTGACAAATTTAATTCGTGTGTTTGCTATTCAAAGCCAGATGGCGTCACTGAGGCATAGGATGACAGTTTTTCTAAGACATTTTTTCTGATAGCCGCTCTATTGTATCTCTATAGATCTCTTTGTAGACGTTTGAATGCATAACCACTGGATTTCTGTCATGTATAGTGAAGGTCAGTATAATCTGCCAAACTGCTTCGAAAGTGCTGATGTAGAAACCGGACTGTCGATAAAAATAATAGTAAGAACGCAAAAATATGTAAAAACAGTAAAATAAAACAAAACTATCACAAAAAGAAACTGAGTTTTGAACCACTATCCCTTTACGTGCCGATCTAATCCAGACACGACTGCACTACGGTGTTCGTTGTCTTTTGTGTAAAATAGGTGTTCTTATATAAACGTCATCATTGTCTGCTTAACCCTTTGTCGATGATAGCGTGATGATTTTCATCTCAGATATTAAATTTGTAGCTAAATGAAAAAAAGAAATATTATTTTCGTTTTTCCACTTAGATTTTATTACATGTTTGATTACTTTCTACAAAAATATGGAGTAAAAATTTTTATGATGTGTTAAAAATATGCTAAAAGTCCTATTATTATTGTAACCGAAGTACCATCGCATATTATATACAAAAAAGACGACAAAATACTCACAAAAATTATTACTGTAACTGGGGATCGAAGTTACGGCAAATCGTTCAATATCGACATTTTGGAATATTGCTCACCCCCCATAGCAAATAGCGTGATAATTTATAGCCTATGTCCTTTCTCAAGCTCTATTCTATCTTTGTACCAAATTTCATCAAAATTGGTTCAGCGGTATAAGCGTGAAAGCGTAACAGACAGACAGACAGACAGACAGACAGACAGAGTTACTTTCGCATTTATAATATTAGTATGGAAGTATGGATTTATTTTAATTCCCTTATAAAAAACTGATTTTCATCCGTCACTACACTCTAAGGTTCAGTTGAAAACCAGCGTCAGGCAACTGCTACGTAGTTGTCTGGCATTATGCTGAACTGGACCTATTTGGCGTAGCCGTGAGACATTTTGTTATTGTTAATTTTATTTCTACTTATTTTAATTTTATTTTTTTATGTTTATTTTAGTTTTTAAATCAATTATTTGTTGATGAATGAATCATGGTGTACCAAATAAACATATTTTCTTTCTTTCTTTCTTTCTTTAGATAATTTTTATATATTAGATTTTACACCTCATATTAAGCCAGGACAAACATTTATAAAACAAGTGTACCTACAATGGGCGGCCTTATCTCTTACAGACCACCTGAGGATGGACTGAATGAAAGGAGATAGATTTAGGCCTGGATATAATACTAAATAATGTACCAATAAGAAAGAAGGATAAAACTAAAGTGACAGGACGCAATGCTCCTTGCTGCGGGAACGTTTGAAAGAGTGGCTCTAGAACGCAAAGGGCAAATGAAGAAACATAAGATGATTTTAGTCAGTGAAAGTCTGATACGCCCTCTCACTCCACTCTAGAGCGAAAGAAGTCATTTGATGATTTCCCAACACAAAAAAAGAGGCGTGACTATGTCTGTGTCACTATGGCTTTTGAAAGAAATTGTTCTATTTGCAGAGTAATTTCAACGCATATTTACACTGCTGTCTAACGCCAGTCAGCTGCTCTAAAACTCAAGACAGCTCAACCGTAAAAATAGAATATTCTGTGAAAAATAAAACCCCAAAAGAATCGTTGCAGACACTCCCAATACTTATTGAGTGAAAACCCAGCGATAATGGAAATTCAATAAGAGCCAGAGGAACTAAATGACCGACCCGATTCAACTATTGTTTGGCTGATCGGTCCGTGCCAATTTGATTGCGCTATCTAGAAGATTTATTTCTTCGTTTTTTCGACCCGTTTACAGCGTATTTCCAGTTTATTGGGAACATTTTGGCACTCGTGTTATGTCTACAGACCGATTGAGGCATCGGCATGGATATTACCATGTAATCAACAAGAACATAATTTGTTCTGCATTAGAACATTTTAGGAAGAAGATCGTAAGCGACAATCTGTTGGACAGAAAGCGGTTTTTCTCTTCGTAAATAAAAAAGTATTCATAATGGGGACTTAAATATTAACTATAAAATACTAATAAAATACAAATACACAAAATACACTCAGGCGTCGAAGTACTCCTCGCTGTCGCGTTCGGCCGTTTTGCGCGGATGTGGCGCATATTTCTTCAACATAATGTACTTATAATTTGTTAGTTTTAAGTTTGCGCCTTGTTCCGCCAAATAAAATGTTTTTCTTTCTTTCTTTCTTTCTTTCTGTCATCCGGAAATGTGCCCAGAAGACTGACAGCATTGCCACATTGAATGGCAATGCTAATTCTTTGGGCGAAGAACGAGCCAGCCCTCTGGTCACGCAAAGTGTCGATCAGACGACGTGAAATTTCCTTGAAAAGGAGACATGCACTCGGACCCCATGCTTGGGTCATGGGGTCCGAGTGCGCGTCTGCGCGTTTCGACCCCAAACGACTAAAAACTGTAATTACCAATAAGGTTTGAGGGTCTCAGCAGTATGCATAATCATACTTCATACTAATATTATAAATGCGAAAGTAACTCTGTCTGTCTGTCTGTCTGTCTGTCTGTTACGCTTTCACGCTTATACCGCTGAACCAATTTTGATGAAATTTGGTACAAAGATAGAATAGAGCTTGAGAAAGGACATAGGCTATAAATTATCACGCTATTTGCTATGGGGGGTGAGCAATATTCCAAAATGTCGGTATTGAACGATTTGCCGTGACTTCGATCCCCAGTTATAGTAATAATTTTTGTGAGTATTTTGTCGTCTTTTTTGTATACTAATATTATAAATGCGAAAGTAACTCTGTCTGTCTGTCTGTCTGTCTGTCTGTCTGTTACGCTTTCACGCTTATACCGCTGAACCAATTTTGATGAAATTTGGTACAAAGATAGAATAGAGCTTGAGAAAGGACATAGGCTATAAATTATCACGCTATTTGCTATGGGGGGTGAGCAATATTCCAAAATGTCGGTATTGAACGATTTGCCGTGACTTCGATCCCCAGTTATAGTAATAATTTTTGTGAGTATTTTGTCGTCTTTTTTGTATATAATATGCGATGGTACTTCGATTACAATAATAATAGGACTTTTAGCATATTTTTAACACATCTTAGACATTTTTACTTCATATTTTTGTAAAAAGTAATCAAACATGTAATAAAATCTAAGTGAAAAAATGATGACGTTTATATAAGAACACCTATTTTACACAAAAGTCAACGAACACCGTAGTGCAGTCGTGTCTGGGTTAGATCGGCACGTAAGGGGATAGTGGTTCAAAACTCAGTTTCTTTTTTGTGATAGTTTTGTTTTATTTTACTCAAGAAATTTTTACATATTTTTGCGTTCTTACTATTATTTTTATCGACAGTCTGGTTTCTACATCAGCACTTTCGAAGCAGTTTGTTAGATTATACTGACCTTCACTATACAAGACAGAAATCCAGCGGTTATGCATTCAAACGTCTACAAAGAGATCTAAAGAGATACAATAGAGCGGCTGTCAGAAAAAATGTCTTAGAAAAACTGTCATCCTATGCCTCAGTGACGCCATCTGGCTTTGAATAGCAAACACACGAATTAAATTTGTCAAACTATTTATTTAACTATCGCTCGGTAGGTGGCCAGGGGCCTTACCATGATAATGTCAAAATTTCAGACGTACGAGCGAAAAAGAGTGATGGAGCTATACACCCTATATAGCTCCATCCCTTTAACAGTCCGGTTTAGGTCGTAAAATGGATCACGTTATGAGCTCGTGGTAGAGCCTCAGTGTGTGATAAAGGTAAGGTTAAGCTTTTCAGCAATAGATGGCGTTATCACGAAATCGGCAAATGTTTCTAGACCTATTTATAAAAAATATTGAATTCTAATTAATTGCTTCGGAAATGCCAAAAATATTTACGAAAATAAACCGCAGTTAGGTCCAGTCATTTTATCATAACAAGATTTGTAATAGCGTAAAGCGCGGTGGGCCTTGGGCGCGGTCGCCTCCTTCTGCGAAGCAGTAATGCTAGCAAAGGAGGCGGCCGCACGCGCAATACAATAACCCTCGCGACCCAGCCGATCCGAACCGAGGGGGTCCGATCCCGATTTCCGGCCACCGTAGGCGCGGGCTTGTGGACGGCGAGCAATGGGTAGCTCACCGTCCGTCCGTCCGGTAACCGTCCGGACCGAGCTCAAGTCGTTGACGGCGCGTAGTGTTCCACGCGCGCCTCAAGGAGGTGTCAGCAACCGTAGGGGCCCAGAAAGGTCGAAGCCTATTGGGGCCATGGGTGATACGAAAGAGATTCCCGGGGCCCTGGAACAATGGCAAAGAAGGAACAGGAGTGGGTTTTATGTATGTTTCTTTCTGGTTTATGTAATGATAAAACAACGCTGTATGATTTTAAAATTATTGGTTCATTAGATATACTAAAAGTATATTATACCGTAGAATTATCTTTTTTACAACACTAAATAAATATTATTTAACGTAGGCTATCAAAAAAAAAGTGGATAAAGTAGTTTTCAGTTGCCAAAATGTATAAATAGTCTGAGTCACGGAGTTGATACTGAGGTCGATACCCACAGTTTTTAGTGTGTGCACCTTTTGCTTTTAGGTAGGAAATCATCAAATACCTTCCCCCGCTCTGGGTAAAGCGAGAGATAGTACCAGACTTTTACTGACTGAAACCCACCTGTGTTCCTTTAGTTGCCCTTAGCGTTCCAGGGCTATGGTAACTTGCACGCCACAATTGCGGCAGCAAATACCTTCTTTGAGGAAAGTCTAAAAAGGCTCTCTTTCCGCCTGACGCAGGTCTTCATCGAACGTAGATGTTTCGGAAGGACCCCCAAAAAACCAGCAAATATAGGTAGGTACTTAATCACAGAAAGATGCTTCTTGAGCAGTTCGTGAAGGTTACCAGTACTTCAAGTAGTCTCTCCCTCGGACTTGACCACAACCTACTGTTTGGAACAAGTACCTAATTTCAAAGATTCCAAAAATTGAAGATCATTAAGAATTTCATGAAAAACCCATGAAGACATATTTCACACAAGGCCCCGACGTGGTTTGCGTTCCTGAAGATAGTTTGATTACGTATGATGTATCCTACATTACTTGCAGCCTTAAGTCGACAACTGGACGTTACCTCCTTAAGAGTGGTCAGTGAGTGGTGATCAACACTGGGACAACATTCTGACGCATGCCAGAGTCAGTCACAGCCACAATTGGTTGCGACATTTGTTCGCTCACGGAGTAATGAGGGGGTATTAGGGTGTTTCGAGAGGTTTCTGTTTGAAATTCGACGTTTTTTTTTTTTTTTATTCTTGATACGTGATGTAAGTCAACATCAAACTGCAACAATTTTTTCACAAATTCTATATAAGTACAGTTGTGGAGCAAGATGACATCGTAGGTTACTCTGTAGTATTTTAATAATCGCTAGCAGTAGTGGACTATCAGTGCACGTTATCCAGCTGAAGATGGGCTGAAGCCGATTATGCTCCTTCGAAATTCACCTCCGGCAAAGTTGCATAACGGACCCGGCTAAAAGTCTGCAGAGAAATATCATCGAGGCAAATTCTTATGGGAGGTAATTCTTTCGAAAAATCTCATAGCTCTAGCAGGCATTGGCCCTAGAGATCTTCGTCAGGCGAAAAGAGAGGACGCTGTGGTGTCTTTCTAACCTTTCCTCAAAGAAGGAAGATTTGCTGTCGCGTGCATGTTACCGTAGCTCTAGAACACTAAGGGCAATTAAAGGAACACAGGTCGGTTTCAGTCTGTAAAAGTCTGACACAAACTCTCGCTTTATCCAGAGCGGGGGAAGGTATTTGATGATTTTCTTCCTAAAAGTAAAACGTGCAGACACTAAAAACTGTGGGTATTGACCTCAGAACAAGATCCGTACAGACTTTATACATTTTGGCAACATTTAACATTTTGAAAACTACTTTATCCACTTTTTTTATAGCCTACGTTAAATAACATTTATTTAGTGTTGTTAAAAGAAAACAACGGTTTAATACACTTTTAGTCTATTATAATGAACCAATCATATTAAAATCATACAGCGTTGTTTCATCATAGAATAAACCAAAAACAAACTTAAACTACCACCTTTTCCTTTTAGGGGTAGGCAGAACCATAGTTTATCAACTACTTCGACCTCAACATGTCTGTTTCTGTTTATTGATGATGATAAGTAATTTATTTGATGTATATCATGAACGAGTATTCTATTACACTGGTGAGCCAAATAAATAAAATAAATTATATATCTGGACATAAGAAATACATTTTACATAATATATTTACTGAAATTAATTTCCGTTATTTGAATTAGATGTTTGTAGCACGAATCACAAGCACAGAATTATTAATTACGTTTGTGCATTTTTACTAACTTGACGCAGACAAAGTCGCGGGTAACAGCTAGTATGTTAATAAGAACTATTCTAATCTAATAAATTAGTAGTTGTATAAATAACAAATCATATTTATTTAGGAAAGCAGTGTCATCAATACTTTTTTTACACAGCCTGCTCGATAATGTTCCTTATATATGTCATACAATTCTCACCTAAAGCAAGTAATCCTATACCTAGGGATTTAATGTTGTATGGGCGTTCCCTAGAGATTTAAAATGATTTGAATTCGGGTCGTCAAAACGATTTGGCCTACCCCAAATGTCGCCATAATGACCGGTCCTGTGCGTAAATAATATAGATAGTAAGATGCTTATTATAGGTGTTACAAAAATATTCTTTGGCTCAACATGTTTGACCATGGCTGGTGTACAAATTAGGTCGAAAGACAATATGATTTTAAAAATACAAAAACAAATAATAAAAATTCAAATAACAACAATTATCATCTATCTATATCTATATACATATAATAAAACAGTAAAATGGTGGAGCGTTGGTATTAGTTGGCGCAAAAACTACTGAACCAATCCTGTTCAAATTTTGCATACATAATCCTTATAGGCCGGGTCAACTGTTAGGCTACATATTATCACGCTTTTTGCTATGGGGGGTGAGCAATATTCCAAAATGTTCCAATTGAACGACAATCGCTCTAAGTTCGATCCTCAGGTACAGTTAATATTTTTGTGATTGTTTTAGTGTCTTTTTGTACATAATATGGAATGATATTTCCAGAACAATAATAAAATGGCTTTTTATGTATTTTTAAATTGCCATCGACATTTTTATTCGATATTTTTCCAAATATTTCAGTAAAAACCCATCAAAACTCATATTAAAATGGAACCGGAGACAAAAAATACACTTTTTTTTTAAATTTGGTTAGGAATTTAAGGTCAAAAATGAAAATCATCACGCTATTTTGTACAAGGAGTCAAGCAGACAAGCAATGACGTGTATTTAAGAACGGGTATTTAGATCTAGATTCTGCAAGGACCGTGGCGTAGTAGTATAGTGACGGATCCGCGTTTGCTATGTTGCGAGTTCGAACCTCGCGTAATTTTTGTGATTGTTTTCTTTTATTTTTTATTTATATTATTGCTTTTATTAGTACTTTAGGGCTTTTATTTTTATTTTGTAAGTTAGTTTTAATTACGTTATTATTAGATTTAAATGTATTTAAATGAATAAATACAATTCATCGGTGAAGTAAGTTTTTATACGTATTATTTGTACGAGTATCTCGAGAAATTAATCAATTCGTATTAATATCAAAGCGAATTAAAAACTTCATTGATTTCTTTTACAGTACTACATCTTATTATTTTTAAATTTAACTTCAGAACTTCTATCATCACTTTTAAGACAGCGCATTGGGAAGGGTTTACACCGTTCATCCCAATAATGGATAGTGTCATTATTTGCGATGATTGCTTCACACTGTACGGGCCCCAACGTCATCACAATCAACACTGGGACGACACTGACAGTGACGGAGGCCAGCATCACCGATAGCCCCAGACGACTGCGACATTTGTTTGCCATTATTTTAGTATTTTGTGGAGTCACAAACCCAGGTCAGTTGTGGGTCTCATGGTGGAATGGCAACAGCGACTGTCGCAACCCAGTGCTGGGCTCGCCACAATTATGGCGGTAAGTCCCCTCTTTGAGGAGTGGCTGGAAAGACCACATGGCGTCCTTACCTTTCACATGACGCAGGTCCTCACCGGACATGGTAAGTTTGGGAGCTTCCTGCACCGGATTCGTGCGGAAGAAACGCCTGGGTTCCACCATTGTGTGGACCGCCCGGAGGACACGTTGGAGCATACGGTAGAGGTGTGCCCCGCCTGGGCAGAGCTCTGCCGTGTCCCCGTGGGGGCGACCGGTGTCAGTGATCTCTCGCGCCGGGCCTTGGTACAAAGTATGGTCTGGAGCGAGGAGGAGTGGCAGGCGGTCGCCTCCTTCTGCAAAGCGTAATGCTAGCAAAGGGGGCGGCCGCACGTGCGAGAGAACGGCCTTCACGCCCCGCCGCCGTCCTGATCCCGATTTTCAGCCACCGTAGGCTATGGCTTGCGGACGGCGCGCAATGGGTAGCTCGCCATCCGACCTTCCGGTAACCGTCCGGACCGAGCCCAAGTTGTCGACGGCGCGTAGTGTTCCACGCGCGCCTCAAGGAGATGTCAGCAAAACCGTAGGGGCCCAGCAGGGTCGAAGCCTACTGGGGCCATGGGTAGTGTGAAAACGAAGCCCACGCCTACGGTGGCCGGAAATCGGGATCGGAATCCCGGCGGCGGTTGGGGCGTGAGGACCGTTGCCGTTGCCTCACGCGATCGACCGCCTCCTTTCCGCTTCGCAGAAGGAGGCGACCGCCTGCCACTCCTCCTTGCTCCGGACCATGACCCGAGGACACGGCGTTGCTCTTCCCAGGCGGGGCACACTTTCACCGTGTGCTCCACCGTGTCCTCCGGGCGGTCCACACAGTGGCGACACCCGGGCGTCGCTTCCGCACGAATCCGGTGCAGGAACTTCCCGAACTTCCCGTGTTCGGTGAGAACCTGCGTCATGCGGAAGGTGAGGACGCCTTGAGGTCTTTCCAACCACGCCTCAAAGAAGGGACTTACCGCCATAATTGTGGCGTGCCCAGCACTGGGTCGCGACAGTCGCTGTCGCCATTTCTCCATGAGAACCCGCCGGAGCTCTGTCCGCCATGCTGCGACTTGTCGCGGCAGCGGAGTTTCGCCCCGGCGTTGCATCTCCATGCGCAGATCGTGCATGTGAGCAAGGCCTGTTGCTACCAGATCCCATGGCGGCTGTCCAGCAAGGAGGCTCGCCGCTTCGCGGGAAATCGTCCGGTATCCTCGCACCATCCGTATGGCCATGACCCTCTGGCATGCGTTCAGCCGGGCCGCCGGCTGCTTCCGCAGCGCCGGCGCCCATATCGGTGCGCCATAAAGGGCCATGGAAAGGAACAGGAGTGGGTTTTTAATCAGTAAAAGTCTGACACTATCTCACGCTCCACCCAAGAGCGCGGAATGTCATTGGATGATTATCCCACCGAAAAAAAAAGGTCGCTTGTGGGTAAATTATCGCCATCATCTGTCCGAAGACTTTTTACGTGCTTTAAGGTGTACTACTGAGGCTGACATTGAACAGAACAACGAACGCGTTTCGAATAGTTGTCTAGGTTCACTTCAAGACGTGGTCATTTCCATCGGTGGCAATCCACTGAACTGGTCGAATATGGATTACCGGCTCCGCAATTATTGGCATATCAAGGTCGAGGAAATCGGGGTGATATCGTCAATGATCACGACTCACCTCAGAACAAAATGTCCCTGCATTTTTAACATCGTCGCGTTAGGCTCAGCCAGGGTAAAATATTTTGCATTAATGCTCCAGGTGGAACAGGAAAAACATTCATTGCCACTGGCATCCTTGCAGAAATAAGGTGACAAGGCAAAATAGTGATTGCGACTGCCTCTTCTGGAATTACTGCCACACTGCTTCCACGGGGCAAAACAGCGCACGTACTGTTTAACATTCCCATCGATTTAGAGAGCAACGAAATGCCAGTGTGTGGGCTATCACGCAACTGTGACAAAGGTTGGGTACTCAAGGATTGCTCTTTAATCGTATGGGATGAATGTACTATGGCGAATAGAAAAGTAGTGAAGGCTGTAAACAGAACCCTGCAGGACATACGCAGGAATCAAGATGTAATGGGAGGTGTCACTGTTTTGTTTAGCTGCGATTTTCGGCAAACTTTGCCTGTGGTGTCGCGAGAAATTAGGGTTGACGAGGTGAATGCTTCGTTGAAACGATTGAATCTATGGTCACGAGTTTACAGACTGCGCTTGACCATTAACATGCGAGCTCAGTTGGGCGGATATACACAAGAATTCTTGGATGTTCTTTTAAAAGTTTCGTGAAGGCAACTTACCAGAAGAGAGCTCTGAAGTGCGCCTACCAGAGACTCTAAGCAAAGTAGTTCCCACTATTAAAGAACTATTTTGTCTGGTGTACAGGGACGTCGGCCGAATACCGCTACAAGAGAATTCTTGGGTGTGTGAACAGGCCATTTTAACACCCAAAAATGATCAAGCTGCAGCAATTAACGAAAGCGTTCTCTCGCAAATTGATGCGAACGAAGTGGTATTTCTATACCTCTATAAATACTGTTGTAGAGCAAGATGACGCTATATATTATCCCGTAGAGTTTCTGTATTGGAACGGCAAGTGGACTCCCGGCGCACACTATCCAGCTGAAGGTCGGTGTCCCGATCATGCTGCTACGGAATTTAATTCCACCTAAACTATGTAACTGGGCCTAGCTCAAAGTCATCTCTCAAATATTATTGAGGAGGAAATTCTAAAGGGTTTTGGCGTCGAGGAAACAGTGTTTATACCCCGAATACCACTAATCTCTCACAATTAACCCTTCTAATTCAAGCGTGTGCAGTTCCCTGTAAGCGTATGCTTCGCAATAATAATAATCTAAAGGCTGCAGGTGTTGATCTCAGGACAGCTGCTTCTCACACGGATAGCTGTATATCGCTCGCTCCCGCGTCACCAGTCCTGAATCTCTGTACATTTCGGCTCCTGAAAGTAGGACTAGAAATTTGGTTTACAGAGAAGTTTTATAAGAAAAGTAAAGTTTTGGTTTATGATTGATTTATCCGCAAAAACAAATTGTGTTAGAAATATAATGGTTATTTGCGGACGAAGTCGCGGGCAACAGCTAGTAAAAATTAAAATTAAAAATAGGTCAATAGTTGTGCGGTACAAAAAAATAGAAAAAAAATCAGTCAGTAACTTTAGAGCGTAGGTTTGCGTCTTTTCCGCAAAATAATTGTTTTTTCTTTCTTTCTTCTTTCTTAGGTGCTATTCCAGGATACGGTCTACTCCGTGTGGCAAGTTTTATTCAAATCCTGTTCAGTAGTTTGAGTGTGAAGGAGTAACTAACACACAAATATGTGTGTGACGACAAATATGTCGTCTTTATAATATTAGTGTAATGTAGATTTGTCGTGGACAGGAATGACAGGCGGCCGCACGCGCTATGGAACGGCCCTCACGCCCATGATCCCGATCCCGATTTCCAGCCACCGTAGGCGTAGCCTTGCGTACGGCGAGCAATGGGTAGCACGCCGTCCTACGGCACGTAGTGTTCCACGCGCGCCTCAATGAGATGTCCGAAAATCGTTGGGGCCCAGTAGGGTCGAAGATTACTGGGGCCATGGGTTATGTGAAAGTGAATCCCGGGGCCCTGGAACGAAGGCAAAGAAGGAACAGGATTGGGTTTTAGTCAGTAAAAGTCTGACACGACTTCTCTCGCTCTTGAGCAAAGTGGGAGTGCGTGACATTGGATGATTTCCCACCATAAAAAAAGGTATGTTGTGGACAGATCTTAGAATTGATCACTTCATAATCTGACCGGCCATTTCATGAAATCGTATGTAGATATGTCGTTGGCAAAACTATAATAATAATAGTAATCCTCCCGAACGAATTTCGATCACGGTGGTCACTCTCAACAGAGATTAACCAAGTACGTAGGAGATAATATAGTGCTGAAGCGTGTACGCCAACACTGGTGCACTCTCTGTTCCTTTACTCTCATAGTCTGATGGGATGGCAATCTGACACCACCAGGTGGTATCAATGGTTTTACGTACCAACTTTCAAAATCCGGCAGCTACAGAGTAATTTCTAATGGAAAAACCCCAATAGCACTTTTGGCCCGACCCGAGAATCGAACCCAGGAACCCACGCTCAGCAGTCGCACTTGCGACCACAAGACCAACGAGGCTGGAAAAACTGTAGCATAGTTGCATTCGAACTGCTGATTGACCCATGTTCGACCATATCATGAAATATAATCGTGCGTTTAGCTGTTCACATCGTTAAACGCAGTGTTCATTGATTTGGCTAACCCATATCCTAGATATATGTGGCCAGCAGCGGGTAAGGTTCTATTTCATAAAATACCACCATTTCATGATATTTTATGAAATAGAACCTTACCCGCTGCTGGCTAAAATACCACCATTTCATGACGGGCCCTGGTTCAGGCTATGGTCCGAAGCGAGGAGGAATGGCAGGCGGTCGCCTCCTTCTGCGAAGCAGTAATGCTGGCGAAGGAGGAGGCTGCACGCGTGAGGGAACGAAGGTCCTCACGCCCTAGCCGCCGTAATTCCGACCCCGACTACCAGCCACGGTAGACGCGGGCTTGCGGACGTCGAGCACTGGGTAGCTCCGGCTGTTCGGTAATTAACCGGACCGAGCCCAGTCGTCAACAGCGCGTAGTGATCCTCGCGCTCCTCAAAGAGATGTCAGCAAACCGTAGGGGCCCAGCAGGGCCAATGCCCGGTAGCTAGGACCGCGGAGAATTTCTGAAAGGGAACCCCGTAGTCCTAGAACGCAAAGGGTAATTGAAGGATACAGGTGTGGTTTTAGGGTTTTAGTCAGTAAAAGTCTGACACGCCCTCGCGCTCCACCCAGAGCGCGAGAAGTAATTTTGATGACTTCCCACACAAAAAAAAAACCGCCATTTCATGAACTGATCAGTCATATTATGAAGTGATCAATTCTAAGATCTGGCCATAACACATACACTTACCTACCCACTAACATGATACCGCAAGAATTTCCGCAAACAATGAAATGAAATGAAAAGCTATTTTTAGTCCCAAAATTTACGAACCAACTTAAGGAAATGGCCTGTACTCTATAAGAGCAGTACTTTTGGACAATGGGCTATATTTAATGCCCGAGTCGTTCATGTCAGTCTCAGATACTTATACATTATTATCTGGAATATTCCGGGTTATCTGAGTGGGGGTAGACCGGGAGGATGTAGCCCTGTGGGTGCCCTGTGGGTGGATGTTATGATTGTATCTCTTGACAGTTTGCTTTAGATCTTCGGTGGTAGATATAAGAGATGCGACTAGTAGTTAAATGAATATAGTTACGATAGAGCTAGATAATTAACAGTGCACAGAAATTCATGATGGTTGTAATTGTAATGATTCAAAATAAGAATGAATGTAGCTACATAAAACTCTCACTGACGTGCATATAACATGGTATAATCAGCCTTGTAATTTTCCTGGTACTCAGGCCTCCTCTCTTGAAGAGGGAATTGATCATAATCCACCACACGGGCCCACCGGAAAAGACACACATGACGCCGGTTCTCACCGGACATGGTAAGTTCGGGAGATTCCTGCACCGGATTCGTGCGGAAGAAACGCCCGGTTGTCACCATTGTGTGGACCGCCCGGAGGACACAGTGGAGCATACTGTAGAGGTGTGGCAAATTTAAACGAGAGCGAAGGCACATCAGCGAGGCCTTTTTCTTTTATAAATTCGAAAACGAGACAGCGACTATCGCAACCCAGTGTTCGACCACATCATCGCTTACCATCAGGTGAAATAGTGGTCAAACGCGAGCCTATCAATTATAAAAAAAACCCTCGTTGTTAAAGAGCCCTCGCTTGTGCGAGGCCCCTTTGTATACGAGGCCGTTGGCGAGGGCCCATTTCACCTACGCCTAGCTTAGAATCTAAGTCGATTTTAATTGTATTTAAATAATTCACTAAATATTTGAGACAAAACACCGATTCCTGTAGGTAACACAGCTCGGGGGCAATACCATGACGTGTCAAAATGTCAGACGTACGAGCGAGAAAGAAGGATAGAGCTATACACCCTATATGCGTCGTGGGACACTCAGAAAGTTTTGAGAAACTAAAAAACTAACTTCTATGGATAAAATATTTTTATTAAATCTTTTCAAAGAACTCTCCACCAGCCTCCATACAAAGTTTCATGCGTCTAAACCAATTTTCGAAACATTTATTCCAGTCCGCCGCAGACACCTCTTCCACGTCCTTCTCGAACGCTACTAGCACGTCTTCCGGCGATGGAAACTTTATCCCTTTCATCTGATTTTTTATTTTAGGGAATAAAAAGAAGTCACACGGTACCAGATCAGGACTGTAAGGAGGGTGCCCCAAGACTCTGGCCGGTGTGGTGTCCAGGAAGTCCCTCGTCTTCAGCGCTGAGTGCGCGGGCGCGTTGTCATGGTGAAGCAGTAACCCGCGGAGCCCAGTGTTCGGTCGCTTGTTGCTCATTGCAGACAAAACTTCTGGCAGGCATTTTGTAGTATGTCATTCGGCGTTGATGCTGCTTTGATCTCGTAATGGAATTGAAATCAGATACCCCGTAAAAATGAAGAAACTAGCGATCAAAACTTTCCCTACGCTTTTCGATCGCTTCACTTAGCTTCACGTAGGCGTTGGTTCGTTTTGAAACAGCCAAACTGTCGACTGACGCTTTGTTTCTGGATCGTATTGATAAATCCAGGATTCATCACCTGTCACAATGTCGTAAACGCGCCGAGACGAGCCTGCTTCAAATGTTTAAATCATATCACGGCACCACTCCACACGGGTCTGCTTCTGAGCTTCGGTGAGGATTTGCGGCACCCAGCGGCCAACTATCCTCCTCACGCGAAAGTGCTCGAGTAGAATCTTGAGAACGCTTCCCGAACCAATCTGCAGTGTATGCTGAATCTCTTCGCCTGTTTTCTTAAATAAATTTTTTTACTGCCTTTATTTTCTTCCGTGACAACCGTCATAGGACGACCACTCCTTTGTTCATCCCCAAAGTAAGGCGACCGCGCTTGAACTCGCTATACCAGCGGTAGCTGGTTGCTTTTGTAGGTACTTCATCCATAAAAGCAATTTGAAGTCGATCAAATGACTCATCAGGTTTTAGGCCACATTTAAAATCGTAGAAAATCATCGCACGAAAATGTTCTCGATGCAGATCTATTTTTAAATGAGACACGATAATTTGATTTGGCTCTCGAAAAAATGTGGAGGGAAATTCAAAATTAGAACAATGGTATTTTTACTTTTATATAACCAAAGTTTTCAAAATAATTACAAGTGGCCAGTGCCTTATACATAAAAACATTTTTTCGCAAAACTTTCAGAGTGGCCTGGTAGCTTCCCTTTAACAGCTTGTAGTAGGGCCTCAGTTGTTTCCACCTAACCAATTATTTAATGTGATAAAATATTTCACTTATTATTTGTATTGGTCTTTATTTAACCAGGTACTATACTCCATTCACTTCTGCATTAGACAAAAGAGGTTCATGGAAGCAGGTGTGCACAACATTTATTTTTCGGGATAAATTCAAACAATTTTAATAAATAATGGTTTCAATATACAGGGTGTTTGGTGCATCGTGTGCCAAATTGAAATGGTCGACGGGAGACCCCTCCCGTCGACCATCTGCTATCTTTTCAGACCTCTAAAAACTTCTCATGCCCTGTGGATTTTTTTTTCATCGACTTTTTATTGTTTTATGAAAATAAGACCCAAATGTTTCATTCAAATAAATTTTTTAAAAAATATATAAGGCGTAGACTGTGAATTTTAATTTTATTCAGATGTGTTTTGTATTAGAGTACTTTCAAATTTAAAATTAGTGACATTAGCTATCTAGTTTCTTTTAAATTTACTAGCAAAGTTTTGGACTTAAATTAAAGCTGTTATGTTACAGCTATTTACATGGCTATAAAAAAAAAAACCAAAAGCGACTGGAATCTTCCAACATCCTCAAAAATTCTCTAGTTTATCCTCTTGCTAGTGATGTGCCACATGCCATAAAAATCTATTTAGAACTTTGTTAATTCGCTAGAATTGTAAATCGAGTCACATAAGACTAATATTCAAAATTATGATTAAAAAAATATTTTAGCTTAAATTATACCTTGAAAAACCTATTAAAAATGTTATTACACTCTTATAAGGTAAAATCTGTCTCTTGTCTCTCTTTGCGTGGGTTTTACTAGAAATTAAAAAAAAAGAAATTGTATTTTTAACATTTATATCATAATTTTTACAAATACGATGCACCAAACACCCTGTATTTTAACATTACCTACTCAGATAAATTTGATTATTATAAAGTAAGTACTACACACTTAGATATCTAAATGAAATGGTTTTTTTTTTAATAAACAACTTCATTTCAAACAATTTTTCATTTTTTTTAATGCCATATCAACAAGTTTCCTCCTTACAAAACATATGAATTGTACACAATACAAGGCAACAAGATAATTATTTAACATTCATACAAATAGTTATAACTAATATTAGTTAAGTAGTATTATGAAAAGGGTACAATTTAAATGCTCACCAAAATAGTTTTTAGACCCCAAGACCAAGTAAAATATGTTAACTTCAAATAAAATAAACTCACTCTGTATCGAGGTGACTAAAGAACAACGTTTTAAGTTCCAAAAAATATACACTCATCAGAATAATTGTACGTGTTGTATTTATATTCTTTTTGCCTACCAAAATGGATAAATGCTAACCAAATCTTGTTTCCCTGAAATAGTAACATTAATACCGAAAATGACAGTTCTAATTAGCTTTAATGTAATCAAATTATCTAACCTGAATTCTAAATATATTATTGTCAAAGTAAAATTACAGTCGTCTCCCTTTATTTATTCCCCCCGCAACCCGCACAGCCGCCCCCGGCACGTGACGTACATACGTACATTAGTTGTCATTAATTGCCGAAGCGATCGCCACAATTTAGTCACTTCGAGACTTGGAGCAACCCCTTCGTAGTTTTTTTTTTTAAACCACCCAGAAGTAGGAGCCCCGCCTGTCAACCGGTCCTCCGGTAACATTGGAGTTTATTTATTATTTTTAGGTATACTCGTAAAATGATTTATCTGGAAATAATTTATTATTTTCCTTCTAGTGATTCATTTTCGTTACCTTACTCATTTGTTGCAGTAATTAAAAGTGAAATATTTATTTGGCTAGGTTATCATATTTTAATCAAATTCATAAAATAATACCTAAACAAGTAATATGTGTTTGGGATACGCAATATTATATGTACCTACTTATTTAATATTCAAAAAAATTTTACGATTAACCGTTAGCTTTTTTGTCTCAGCAAAACTGACTAAACTTAAAGTCGTGAAATAAAATATTAGTAACATCTATTTAGCGATGATATAAAATATTTGGTCTGAAATTAACTTTAAAGGCGTTTATAAATCTTTATGGCATGGAATAAAAAGGAAAATGTTGTGATGAGCACGATCATTTGTTCTGTCTGGGCGTAATTTATCTATATATGGATGTATTTAGAAATACATAAGTATGTTTATCAGTTGTCTAGTACCCATAATACAAGCTCTGCTTAGCTTGGGACTAGACGGCGTTGTGTGATAGTTGTGGTAATTATATTATACGAGTATTATTATATTATAAATAGATTCATTTCTACAATACCTTACGAAACACAATTTGGTGAGCATTTATCCATTCTGGGAGGTATTTAATTTTGTGGTAGGCGTTTAAACACAAGCCTTATGAAAAACGTTCCAGGTAGGTAGGTACTGACCACCCCTGCTTCTTTTAGGTTTTTAACATGGACACTAGTAGTATAAGTCATCATCATCTTCCTCTTCTTTCTCTTTCTTCTTCTTCTTCCTTCCTTTTTTCTTTTTACTAGTAGTATAAGTAAGAACTAAATAATTTATTTAATTAAAAACCTCATAAATTCAGAAGATGGATAGTTCAAATGAATTCATTTAAGTAACAGTTGGTATATAAGTTGATTATAACAAATTCAGCATCAATCTTAACTGTAATAAAGCAAAATATACATATATTGTACTTTTATTACAAAGTATACTGTAAAACAACCTTTTTTAACTTCTGTCTAATGCTATCGCGAATAAAGTATAATTATGTAATTGATAAGATATTAGGTACGCCGAATTTCAGAGGAATTATGACTAAATTATGTATTATTTTTATTAAATACCCATTTTTTATCTATTTCTTTATATAAAAAAAAACTGGGCAAGTGCGAGTCGGACTCGCACACTGAGAGTTCCGTACAAACTATTATAATTATACTACTTATGTAAATAGTTCAATTCCCGAATCGAATCTCGAAGATTTTTTCCGAATAGAAAAAAGTACTATTTTTTTTTTATGACGCAACCAAAAATTTTCACTTTTCAGATTTATTCCTAAACTTAATATGCTGTAAGACCTTGCTTCATGCTAAATTTCAGGGTTCTAGATCAACGGGAAGTACCCTATGAATTTCGATTTCCTTAGGAGTGTAAAATTTACGATTTTTGTGACATAAACGGCCGTATCTTTTTTTTCGTTAACTTAGAAGTTTAATTTTTTCACAGCTTCAAGGGACCACAGACTTAAGTATATGGTTTTAATTTCAACTCGATACCTCCACGCGTTCTCGAGATAAAGGGTCTTGACAGACAGACCGACAGATGGACGGACAACTAAAGTGGTCCTATAAGGGTTCCGTTTTTTCCTTTTGAGGTACGGACCCCTAAAAATAAGATTCAAAAATGTAATTACTCTATACTTCTGGCGACCATGTACAGGAAGACGCAGCGTTGGAAGTATCTTTTGAATGATGACTATGTATGTATTCTTACTGTTCGCCTAAAGTATTTTTGGCGCCGAGTTTGTCGCTTCTGACATACCGCTGTTAAACCCGCGATGGTTTGTGCTGGTATATAAATACGTTAGCATAAATGAATTAATGTTGTTGTTTAATAAACGAAAAAAAAAAGGCCTCCCACAAGGGGGACCGATGACCTGGTGAGGGTCGCGGGAAGCCGATGGATGCGAGACGCACAGGACCGGTCATTATGGCGACACTTGGGGGAGACCTATGTCCAACAGTGGACGGGTTTCGATTGAAATGATGATGATGATGATGAAACGTGAATAGATGAGTTTGAATTTGAAACCTAGCACTAGAGTCAAGGCCACAATGTACGAGTACTTTGTGGCCTTGACTCTAGTGCTAGGTTTACAGGCTTAGTTTCTGCCTGTAAGTTACTAATTTGTACATTAACTTTTTAAGAAAACTACATGCGCATGATTAAACCTTCTCAAATCATGTAATATACATTAAATATGCTAATTAAATAATAATAATAAGAATATAATATAAATATTCCACAACTATTACACAACGCCGTCTAGTCTCAAGCTAAGCAGTGCTTGTGTTGTGAGTACTAGACAACTGATAAACATACTTATATATTTCTAAATACATACATATTATAGATAAATTACACCCAGACACAGAACAAATGATCGTGCTCATCACAGAAATATTTGTCCTGGGTGGGAATCGAACCCACCACCTCCGGCATAGCAGTCAGGGCCACAACCACTAGACTAACAGGCCAGTCTAAACCTAAGTACCTAATTAATTATACAAATTAAGTACCTAATTAAATTAAGAGCAAAAATCCTTTAAACGCATCAACACAAAAGCTAAAATCATTAAATGGTCGACTACCGACTACCACGGAAACCTCTCAGTCGACAAGTAAATCGCAAACTTAGTTACCTGCGCCTGACGTCTCTTAGTGCACACACAATCAAATATCTTCCGACGTCCGCTGGAGTACTTGATGTAATACCTATGGGGAACTCACGGGAGTGTGAATGCGAAATAACGGTCTATGCCTCAACTCGCGCTGCGGGAACATTTGAAAGAGTGACCGTGGCTCTAATTAAGTACCTAATTAAATATTTAAAAAAAAATTAAGTACCTAATTATTATTACGAGCAGAAATTCTTTAAATGCATCAATAAAAAAGCTAAAATCATTAAATGGTCGACTAGCCCGAAGCGAACCTCTCAGTCGACAAGTAAAGCGCAAACTAAGTTACCTGCGCCTGACGTCTCTCTGTACACACACAATCAAATATCCTCCGACGTCGCTCGAGTACTTGATCTAGTATCTACGGAAAACTCACAGGAGTGTGGATGCGAAAAAACGGTCTGCCTTAACTCGTTCTGCGAGAACATTTGAAAGAGTGACCGAGTGACCTGTCCGAGTCCCTAAATGATTATAAAAATTAATGATTATAAAAATTAAAACGTTGACGTTTAAACGATCTGCCCCCCTAGCCAAGTTACAACCGTTTCGTGTCGAATTTCGTTCTCCAATCGGTAACGCCTCGGTATCAGCAATTGTAGAAAACCATAAGTTGGTAGCCATGTTGACGCGCCTGAGTCGGCCGCTCGTTCTACAATGTAGCGTTTGCATAACAAAGGATGTAGTGTTGAACATTGTAGAAACGATAACAGTTCATCTATCATTTTGAACGATGTGAACTTGGCTACGAATTTTCTATTCATTTGTTCTGACCACGTGAGACCGTTAGGTTGAGATGATGTCATTCCCATACGTTTTCGACTAGCGTTAACGATTGCAGATTATCAACTTGGCTAGGGGAGCTGGCCAGTTTCAGTTGACCATATCATAAAATGCCGCCATTTCATAATATGGTCGATCACATCATAAAGTGATCAATTTTAAGATCTGACCTCGACATATACCATCACCAAATATCCCATTATATATTTTTTTTTCTGAGTGTACGCTCAATTTTTGCTTCCGTATTTCTCCAACGAGGAAATTCTCGGTTGGATGCCGTGTATACCTCCACGATGCGCCTCGCTTTGTGGTGGAAACATAAAGACAGTTGAATATAAACGTTATAATTCGCTCGACTGAGCCTTTGTGGTCCTTATTTAAGCTTATCACGTTCACAATCTTGTAATTTCCGGTAGCAGATAAAATGGGATTACTTGGCTAGAGTTACTTTCATGTATGTAGATATATGTTCCACTTCAGGTAGCACTTATACGGAATGTTTGTCGATTCGTTAGGCATCAGATCAGAGGGTGCAAGAACTCACGAACTTATCTACGTACGTAATAACGTCGGTAGGTACGTAGTTTAACAATCGGAATAAAACAAAATTCCTAAAAAAAATCCTACATTTTCTCTATCTACTTATCACCACACGCAACGACCTACACACTACCACAGAATAAGTAATAGTACAAGACACTACTACACTTCATAGTGTTTACACACGCTCGATCTAAGTTTGGTCCGACGTACTAAATTCGAGCCTGTGCGCTTGACCTTGGTACGGACGGACCAAACTTAGCTCGAGCATGTGTTAACACTATTACCAAAGGAGGCGGCCGATCGCGTGAGGCAACGGCAACGGTCCTCACGCCCCAACCGCCGCCGGGATTCCGATCCCGATTTCCGGCCACCGTAGGCGCGGGCTTGCGGACGGCGGGCAATGGGTGGCCCGCCGTCCGACCGTCCGGTAACCATCCGGACCAAGCCTAAGTCGTCGACGGCGCGTATTGTTCCACGCGCGCCTCAGGGAGATGTCAGCAAATCGTAGGGGCCCAGCAGGGTCGAAGCCTACTGGGGCCATGGGTAGTGTGAAAACGAAACCGGGGCCCTGGGACGAAGGCAACGAAGGAACAGGAGTGGGTTTTTAGTCAGTAAAAGTCTGACACTATATCCCGCTCCGCCCAAGAGCGGGATTTGTCATAAGATGATTTTCCCACCTATAAAAAAAAAACCTTCAATACGTTGATAACACAATTTTGCTCAATATCAGTTCTCCGTCGTTTCCAAATCCAATAATCTCGTAGATTTGGGGACCCGATTACTTACTGTCCTTATCCTTCAAGTTATAACGACTAAATTGAGCAATTCAATTGATGTAATCAGAATCCTATACAGTTTTAAGAGTAGGTATCGTAGACCTAATCAAATTGGTGTATAGTTCAGTAACCCGGGTGAAGAGGAAGCAAAAACACAGTTTGAACAAGCGTGCGTAACATAATCATAGATAACAAATAGAACAATATGAAGTTCCTAATCTCTGCATTCCGTGTTGATAACCTAGGTATATATACGCCTCTAGTTTTTAATAAGTACAAAAAAAAAAATTGGGCTCTATCTGTACCCGTTAGGTACTAATCATATTTTTGTAGTTAAAAGTAAAAAAGCAAAATCCCAAAATTGTCTACGAAAATTTGTCATAATTGGTAAATTCATAATTGAATCAATTATTCATTACACTTGCTACTAGAAAATACTACGCGCAGTATTTTTCCATTCATAATCAATAGCCTGTACAATCTATACATTTATTAAAACAGTAAAATGGTGGAGCGTTGGTATTAATTGGCGCAAAAACTACTGAACTAATCCTGTTCAAATTTTGCATACATAATCCTTATAGCCCGGGTCAACTGTTAGGCTACATATTATCACGCTTTTTGCTATGGGGGGTGAGCAATATTCCAAAATGTCGATATTGAACGACAATCACTCTCGAGTTCGAGCCCCAGATACAGTTAATATTTTTGTGATTGTTTTGGTGTTTTTTTGTACTTATTATAGAATGATAGAAATATCATTCTATAATAAGTACAAAAAAACACCAAAACACAACAAATACATATAAAGCCATTTTATTATTGTTCTGGAAACAGAACAATAATAAAATGGCTTTATATGTATTTTTAAATTGCCATCGACATTTTTATTCGATATTTTTCCAAATATTTCAGTAAAAACCCATCAAAACTCATATTAAAATGGAACCGGAGTTAAAAAATACACTTTTTTTTAAATTTGGTTATGAATTTAAGGTCAAAAATGAAAATCATCACGCTATTTTGTACAAGGAGTCAAGCAGACAAGCAATGACGTGTATTTAAGAACGGCTATTTAGAACTAGATTCTGCAAGGACTGTGGCGCAGCGGTATAGTGACGGATCCGCGTTTGCTATGTTGCGAGTTCGAACCTCGCATAGTTTTTGTGATTGTTTTCTTTTATTTTTTATTTATTTATTGCTTACTTATTTTTGTTTTCTTACTACTTTTTACTTCGAATGAAATGTAATCTATACATATAATAAAACAGTAAAATGGTGGAGCGTTGGTATTAGTTGGCGCAAAAACTACTGAACCAATCCTGTTCAAATTTTGCATACATAATCCTTATAGGCCGGGTCAACTGTTAGGCTACATATTATCACGCTTTTTACTATGGGGGGTGAGCAATATTCCAAAATGTTCCAATTGAACGACAATCGCTCTAAGTTCGATCCTCAGGTACAGTTAATATTTTTGTGATTGTTTTAGTGTTTTTTGTACATAATATAGAATGATATTTCCAGAACAATAATAAAATGGCTTTTTATGTATTTTTAAATTGCCATCGACATTTTTATTCGATATTTTTCCAAATATTTCAGTAAAAACCCATCAAAACTCATATTAAAATGGAACCGGAGATAAAAAATACACTTTTTTTTAAATTTGGTTATGAATTTAAGGTCAAAAATGAAAATCATCACGCTATTTTGTACAAGGAGTCAAGCAGACAAGCAATGACGTGTATTTCAGAACGGGTATTTAGATCTAAATTCTGCAAGGACCGTGGCGCAGTAGTATAGACGGATCCGCGTTTGCTATGTTGCGAGTTCGAACCTCGCGTAATTTTTGTGATTGTTTTCTTTTATTTTTTATTTATATTATTGCTTTTTTTTAGTACTTTAGGGCTTTTATTTTTATTTTGTAAGTTAGTTTTAATTACATTATTATTAGATTTAAATGTATATAAAATGAATAAATACAATTAATCTGTGAAGTAAGTTTTTATACGTATTATTTGTATCTCTAGAAATTAATCAATTCGTATTAATATCAAAGCGAAATAAAAACTTCATTGATTTCTTTTACAGTACTACATCTTATTATTTTTAAATTTAACTTCAGAACTTCTATCATCACTTTAAAGACAGCGCATTGGGAAGGGTTTACACCGTTCATCCCAATAATGGATAGTGTCATTATTTGCGATGATTGCTTCACACTGTACGGGCCCCAACGTCATCACAATCAACACTGGGACGACACTGACAGTGACGGAGGCCAGCATCACCGATAGCCCCAGACGACTGCGACATTTGTTTGCCAGTCACAAACCCAGGTCGGTTGTGGGTCTCATGGTGGAATGGCAACAGCGACTGTCGCAACCCAGTGCTGGGCACGCCACAATTATGGCGGTAAGTCCCCTCTTTGAGGAGTGGCTGGCCACATGGCGTCCTCACCTTCCACATGACGCAGGTCCTCACCGGACATGGTAAGTTTGGGAGCTTCCTGCACCGGATTCGTGCGGAAGAAACGCCTGGGTTCCACCATTGTGTGGACCGCCCGGAGGACACGTTGGAGCATACGGTAGAGGTGTGCCCCGCCTGGGCAGAGTTCTGCCGTGTCCCCGTGGGGGTGACCTGTGTGAGATATCTCTCGCGCCGGGCCTTGGTACAAGGTATGGTTTGGAGCGAGGAGGAGTGGCAGGCGGCCGCCTCCTTCTGCAAAGCAGTAATGCTAGCAAAGGGGGCGGCCGCACGTGCGAGAGAACGGCCTTCACGCCCCGCCGCCGTCCTGATCCCGATTTTCAGCCACCGTAAGCGCTGGCTTGCGGACGGCGAGCAATGGGTAGCTCGCCATCCGACCTTCCGGTAACCGTCCGGACCGAGCCCAAGTTGTCGACGGCGCGTAGTGTTCCACGCGCGCCTCAAGGAGATGTCAGCAAAACCGTAAGGGCCCAGCAGGGTCGAAGCCTACTGGGGCCATGTGATGCGAAAGAGAACCCCGGGGCCCTGGAACGAAGGCAAAGAAGGAACAGGAGTTTTTTTTTTTCGGTCGGAAAATCATCTTATGATAAATCGCGCTCTTGGGCGGAGCGTGAGATAGTGTCAGACTTTTACTGACTAAAAACCCACTCCTGTTCCTTCGTTGCCTTCGTCCCAGGGCCACGGTTTCGTTTTCACACTACCCATGGCCCCAGTAGGCTTCGACCCTGCTGGGCCCCTACGATTTGCTGACATCTCCCTGAGGCGCGCGCGGAGCAATACGCGCCGTCGACGACTTGGGCTCGGTCCGGATGGTTACCGGACGGTCGGACGGCGGGCCACCCATTGCCCGCCGTCCACAAGCCCGCGCCAACGGTGGCCGGAAATCGGGATCGGAATCCCGGCGGCGGTTGGGGCGTGAGGACCGTTGCCGTTGCCTCACGCGATCGGCCGCCTCCTTTGCTAGCATTACTGCTTCGCAGAAGGAGGCGACCGCCTGCCACTCCTCCTCGCTCCGGACCATGACCTGTACCAAGGCCCGGCGCGAGAGATCGCCGCCGCCGATCGCCCCCACGAGGACACGGCGTTGCTCTTCCCAAGCGGGGCACACTTCCACCGTGTGCTCCACCGTGTCCTCCGGGTGGTCCACACAGTGGCGACACCCGGGCGTCGCTTCCGCATGAATCCGGTGCAGGAACTTCCCGAACTTCTCGTGTTCGGTGAGAACATGCGGAAGGTGAGGACGCAGTGAGGTCTTTCCAACCACGCCTCAAAGAAGGGACTTTCCGCCATAATTGTGGCGTGCCCAGCACTGGGTCGCGACAGTGGCGTTGCATCTCCATGCGCAGATCGTGCATGTAAGCAAGGCCTGTTGCTATCAGATCCCATGGTGGCTGTCCAGCAAGGAGGCTCGCCGCTTCACAGGAAATCGTCCGGTATCCTCGCACCATCCGTATGGCCTTGACCCTCTGGCATGCGTTCAGCCGGGCCACCGGCTGCTTCCGCAGCGCCGGCGCCCATATCGGTGCGCCATAAAGGGCCATGGAAAGGAACAGGAGTGGGTTTTTAATCAGTAAAAGTCTGACACTATCTCACGCTCCACCCAAGAGCGAGGAATGTCATTGGATGATTATCCCACCGAAAAAAAAAAGGTCGGTTGCGGGTAAATTATCGCCATCATCTGTCCGAAGACTTTTTACGTGCTTTAAGGTGTACTACTGAGGGTGACATTGAACAGAACAACGAACGCGTTTCGAATAGTGGTCTAGGTTCACTTCAAGACGTGGTCATTTCCATCGGTGGCAATCCACTGGACTGGTCGAATATGGATTACCGGCTCCGCAATCATTGGCATATCAAGGTCGAGGAAATCGGGGTGATATCGTCAATGATCACGACTCACCTCAGAACAAAATGTCCCTGCATTTTTAACATCGTCGCGTTAGGCTCAGCCAGGGTAAAATATTTTGCATTAATGCTCCAGGTGGAACAGGAAAAACATTCATTGCCACTGGCATCCTTACAGAAATAAGGTGACAAGGCAAAATAGTGATTGCGATTGCCTCTTCTGGAATTACTGCCACACTGCTTCCACGGGGCAAAACAGCGCACGTTATGTTTAACATTCCCATCGATTTAGAGAGCAACGAAATGCCAGTGTGTGGGCTATCACGCAACTGTGACAAAGGTTGGGTACTCAAGGATTGCTCTTTAATCGTATGGGATGAATGTACTATGGCGAATAGAAAAGTAGTGAAGGCTGTAAACAGAACCCTGCAGGACATACGCAGGAATCAAGATGTGATGGGAGGTGTCACTGTTTTGTTTAGCTGCGATTTTCGGCAAACTTTGCCTGTGGTGTCGCGAGAAATTAGGGTTGACGAGGTGAATGCTTCGTTGAAACGATTGAATCTATGGTCATGAGTTTACAGACTGCGCTTGACCATTAATATGCAAGCTCAGTTGGGCGGATATACTCAAGAATTCTTGGATGTTCTTTTAAAAGTTTGGTGAAGGCAACTTACCAGAAGAGAGCTCTGAAGTGCGCCTACCAGAGACTCTAAGCAAAGTAGTTTCCACTATTGAAGAACTAATTTGTCTGGTGTACGGGGACGTCGGTCGAATACCGCTACAAGAGAATTCTTGGGTGTGTGAACGGGCCATTTTAACACCCAAAAATGATCAAGCTGCAGCAATTAACGAAAGCGTTCTCTCGCAAATTGATGCGAACGAAGTGGTATTTCTATACCTCTATAAATACTGTTGTAGAGCAAGATGACGCTATATATTATCCCGTAGAGTTTCTGTATTGGAACGGCAAGTGGACTCCCGGCGCACACTATCCAGCTGAAGGTCGGTGTCCCGATCATGCTGCTACGGAATTTAATTCCACCTAAACTATGTAACTGGGCCTAGCTCAAAGTCATCTCTCAAATATTATTGAGGTGGAAATTCTAAAGGGTTGTGGCGTCGAGGAAACAGTGTTTATACCCCGAATACCACTAATCTCTCACAATTATCCCTTCTAATTCAAGCGTGTGCAGTTCCCTGTAAGCGTATGCTTCGCAATAATAATAATCTAAAGGCTGCAGGTGTTGATCTCAGGACAGCTGCTTCTCACACGGATAGCTGTATATCGCTCGCTCCCGCGTCACCAGTCCTGAATCTCTGTACATTTCGGCTCCTGAAAGTAGGACTAGAAATTTGGTTTACAGAGAAGTTTTATAAGAAAAGTAAAGTTTTGGTTTATGATTTATCCGCAAAAAAAAATTGTGTTAGAAATATAATGGTTATTTGCGGACGAAGTCGCGGGCAACAGCTAGTATTTCCATAAATTGAGTGACAGTTTGGGATATAAACAAATGCTAATAACTGTGCTGTTTATGAATATTATTTATTGAGACTTTACTTAAATAATAACAAGACCTTTTCTAATAAGCCCTTTAAGTATTTGTACTAATTAAAAACTAGTGGTGTATATATTTCAAGATGTATGAGTGCTGACTCATCGGATATGATTATAACCGATTTTTTTTACCCTCATCGACAAGTGACAACACAATGCCATTCCAGCTATACCTAGGTCCCTAGGTCGAACCAAGTAACAGGTATAAACAGTCTATGTATTTCTGGACACCCTCAAATTTCGGAAGTCGGTGTCATAAAACGAAGAAACAAAACAAGAATCACCGGCTTCCGAAATTAAAATTGCAAGTATTTTTTTTTAATTGGGAGTCGAAATTATTAATTTTTCTTTTGTTACTTTTTTTTATTAAATAAAATTTTTTTTTACTGTATAAATTCTAAAATAAAAATATAAGCTATCCGAGGCGGGGTGCCAAGATAATCGAGCTCACTTCGCCTCTCTTGCATACAATTTATTTATTTTGAAGATTCGATAGAATAAGAAGAAGAAGAGAAGATCGTTTCATTAGTACCACCCCGCGTAGAGTTTTTCCTTTTTTTGTAAAGTACAAGACGGCTTAAATATTTGGCACAAGTCGCAAAATTTTTAACCCTAGACACTTAACGTGGGTCGAAATGACTCACTCGTGAAGCTGATTTGACTCTACTTTCCTAAACAGTTATTGAATCGTGTCGGTTATTTTAATCAACTAGTGTCACTACCAGAGGACCGAATGGTGCACGCGTGTCCTAGGTTAATGTTATATTTACGTAGATATGTCATCACTGTGCGTCAAAATGACCTCACCTTATGTTATATGTATCATTTTGAAATTTTAAATCCGATTCTATGATTGATTGTTGTTTGTTTTTATAAGTAATTTGGTCTGTTTTGGTAATATGATAAAATCCTCGGCTAATCAATTATTCCTATACGATGACGTCATTTAAAACGCAGGAAGGATTCGATATTTATAAGAGGGAGACAGAACGATTCAGGGTGAATAGCACTATTCTTTTCTCACACTGGAATTATGATAATCTTAAGACGCCATGGTAACACGCATGCGCAAGCTTAAAATTATGGGTTTGAATTATCATAAATATTTTAGAAACAGATTTTATTATAGGACTGTACATCATCATAAAAAAGATATAATTTAATCGTCATTGTTAATATATGTCGAGTTAGCAATAAGATTGCCATTCATCCAACGTGCAGGCTTTATAACAGCACTCGTCAACGATTTGATCATTCCTCTTTCTCCTGCCGAAGTCTAAAGCTCTGTGGACGTCCATCCAGCCATCTACGCCGCCTCGTCTTGCCATCATAGTTTCAGTTGCTCTTAGCTGATTATTATATTCTTCACAGACTTGGTTCACAAATCGTGGCAGCGCTCGCCCACATGCTCGAACAGCTTCTTTATTGATGAACGTTTTCGCGACAACCAAACCGATAAAAGAAAGCAAGACTATAAATGTAACAGCCTTCATGGTCATCATAATGGTGAATGTGATGAAAGGGAGGGGATTGTGGCTTTTATAGTGTAAAAGCTCATTACTTATTCTATATTAATATGCATCACGTAGAAATAATGAGATGTCAGTGTGTACCTGCCTGGATCAATGATGTCATGCAGGTTAGCACAGTTCAGTAAGCTCACTATTAAATAGTTTCTTACCATTAAAATCAATGTTTATTTTTAAATAACTACATATTATGATCCGCAAAGCTCGCTTTGCTTGTTATTTCTTCAAGTAGGGTTAGTAAGTGCCGGATGAATACCGTACCTAGCAAGAGTAGAAAATACTAGGTACGAGCCCCGCGCTTTGGAGTGGGCCCCGCTTGGACGTACAAAGATTTGTCAGACTTGACATTGTGCCATATGAAATCTAACCAATTCCCATTTCTTTTCCATAATGATATTATGGATTTAAGAGGGCCCTCCCGATGCATCATCAACCTGAGCATGGTTTAAAAGCTTGTTGATTCATCCAACACAATACAACGCCATGTATGATAAAGAGGCAATTCGAAAAAAGAGAGATAACATCTGAACGCTTTGTTGGCTGTCGATAATTCCGTCATTCGCTTCAATATTTCAGAAAACTTGTTCCAGCAAACACGTGATTTTTTTTTTAATCTTAAAAGTTTTTGGAAATAAACTTCACCATTCATCTTGATTAAATGCGCAAGGTTTCTATAGTTTTTTTTTTTTTTATTTATTATGCTTGGCCAAAGTTTACGCAAAATAGCAGATTTTTAGCGGTCTGTACTGGATTAGTCTTAGACAAATTTATAATTTGATTTCAGTAGAAACCTAGATAATATCCCAAAGATATTATATCTGTGTTTCCAAAATATCTAGAGAAAGATGTGTAATAACGCCATAATCACGTAAGAGCGGTTGTATGAAAATGTACCTCGGAAAGGACGCTCTTAAAGCTAGCTACAAGCCTGCTTGAAGGTTAAAGAAGTATTAATTCGTTATTACAGTTGACACTAATATTATAAAGACGAAAGTTTGTGAAAGTGTGTATGTTTGTTACTACTTCACGCTCGAACGGGAGAACGGATTTCGATGAAACTTGGTGCACGGTTAGACCATGTCCTGGAACTCCTGGAATAGCACATAGGACATTTTTTGAAGTTATACTTCTTTTGGCACGATAGAGAAAAATGATGAGAGTGAATTTTTACGATGCGCGCGCACACCGACACCTAAATTCTACATCGTGAAGTTAGTTCTAGGTGGCATGCATGAAAATTGATAACTATGTTCAAGTTGTATATTCTAGTATTTTTATATTTAGAACACGTGTTTCGTAAGAGTACAATTAAACAGTGTGAATAAATAAATATTATTTTGGTTTTTTTATTAAATCAATTTCATATACGACGGTGATACTAATAATTTATTATTTATTAGTTTAACTATATATATATTGAATATTAGTGATAAAACTGATTTGAATAAACTGTTTTGAGTGCATTTATAGATTTGAGGTTAATTGTCGGTATGTATAATTTATTTTTCCATACGCCAAAGAAGTATAACTTTTAACGCGTGTACATAAGTACACACACTCTTTTTTATCCTGAGAGTAAGTTTCCTTGGGATCATTTTCTGCTATCACAAGAGGCTAGTACATATAGTATACTAGTTTCTGCCAGTGGCTTCGCCCGCGTGAAAATTGGTTTCTCCATACAAATTTCCAACCCCCGTTTTACCCCCTTAGGGGTGGAGTTTCGTAAAATCCGTTCTTAGCAGATGTCTACACACTATAAGGAACCTACCTGCCAAATTTTAAGTTTGTAGATGTTATAGTTTCTGAGATTTCGTGTTTAAACACCACAAAAACCACTCACTGATTAATCAGTGAGTGGTATTTCGCACACATATATATAGAGAGAGATTATACAGCTATAGTTATAATTCGGATCATTTTATCACACCACCTTGGCCTTACATTTTATTATTTTGTAACCCTGTTTGAAAAACAAGAGGTTATCCTATGTTATGACTGTTACGAGACATTAATTAAAATAAAAAAACACAATGTGGTTTAGGTACCTGCATTACTAAGCTTTACAGGCAACGGGGGGAAACCCGGGAGTTATGCCGAGAGATAACCATTGGGTATAAATAACGCTCACAATTTGACTTTTCGCATCCGTGCTTCAACTCATCTCATAAAGAAAAGAAGTATCGACACGCAAAATGGACAAGACGCTACTTTTTGTTCTACTGGTGACCACAGGTTTATTTTATTTTATTTTATTCAATTTTATTTCCATAAATAGAACACTTTACACTCACTACTCTCATACCTACTCTCGCACGCTCACCAAGTCACCACTCACATTTCATAGACATATAACAACATATAATAACTCCGCGAATTCTTAGGTTAGGTACTTCTATTACGACTCACTTTTTTTTTTAATATGATTATTTTTATTGTGCTTTTCGGTACAATATCGACTGATCTACCTACACTGTTCTTACATAATGTCTATTAATACTGTAATATGAAAATATTGTAAGCAACCACTTTTTTAAAAAAAGAGTAACCATGGAGTTTCTTGCCAGTTCTCCTCCATAGGAAACGAACAATTTGGAACCGTGCACTAGCTTCTGACGTTTTATTAGTGCCCATGTAGGGCTATGTGAAATAAAAACTTTTTGACTTTTGAATAATATACATATATTTATTTACCTCACACTAATCCAACTGATTAACATCCATAGACTCATATCAAGGTTCAGTTAAAAACCAGCGTCAGGCAACTGCTACGTAATGGCCTGGCATTATGCTGAACTGGACCTATTTGGCGCAGCCGTGAGACACACAATGTTGATGTATTTTTAAGTGTATTTAATATTTTTAAGTTACTTAGTATTTAGTAGTTTTCTATAATAATATAATTGTTATCTCATTGTGTGTACCTGTGTGCCAAATAAACGTGTTTTATTTCTTTCTTTCTATAAACACATTTCAACACATATTAACCCATTCAGTATTATATAGAAACTTGTTAGTTATTTCTATTCGGTTTTTCTTTCCTTTTTTATCTTTTTACGTTGCATATAATCCGGTCTCTACTAATGTAAGCTTCTTTGTGACATTAAACTATTATTACTTATTTAATTAACAGCGTTTAAAACACCTCACACTCACTGTTCTCGTACACTTACCATTCCACGGATATCTATGCACCACTCACATTTCATAAACACATTAATAATAATAAAATCCGCAGTGCAGTTTTGTGGCGAACTGTTGGGCATTAGCGACCCCACGGACCCGATCTCCCGGGAGAATTCTTGTTCTTCATCTCCGGCTTGCCTTTATTGGCCGGCCGTGGTGAACACTGACGAGGAACTGAGCTCCCAGGCCCTGGGACGAAGGCAACGAAGGAACAGGAGTGGGTTTTTAGTCAGTAAAAGTCTGACACTATCTCTCGCTCCGCCCAAGAGTGTGATTTGTCATAAGATGATTTTCCCACCTGTAAAAAAAACCTCTCTCTTGCCTTTATTGGCTGGCTTGAGTGGAGATTCGCAAGAGCAAACGTACTCGGGAGAAGGATGTATAATCCAGTAAGGTGCTGATAGGGATCTTGACCGTACTTCCGGGATTGTCCTGATAGCCGTGGTATACCTCTCCACTCCTCAAGCACCTCAGGATAATATGTTGCCCTCTTGTTGCTACGTCACTTCGTGCTAGCGACCGTTTATGGGGGCCCATTTATTGAGTGTGCAAGTCACCCCCTGCCTTTTGTCGATGGATATTAATAACATTGTTTAGGCAGGGGCCATAGACTATAACATAGTTCCTGGTAACCAGTCCACTTAAGACTCCAAAAACCATAGCCTTATATCTTAGTTTTCCATATGTCGCAATAGTTTCCCACCAACCGGGGGTTGTCCTTGGATGCACTAGCATAGTGCGTATAGGGATAATCACCGGTTCGTACCACTTTCCATTAAAAGCGTCTAACAGGGCCTCTGCGAGTTGGTTTCGGCTCCTTGTACGCCTTCCAAAGGTCCAGGACCTTAGGGTGCTGAGATAAATAAATGTATAAAAATAATAATAATATAATATTCGACAACTATTACACAACGCCGTCTAGTCCCACGCTAAGCAGAGCTTGTGTTATGGGTACTAGACAACTGATAAACATACTTATATATTTCTAAATATATACATATTATAGATAAATTACACCCAGACACAGAACAAATGATCGTGCTCATCACACAAACATTTGTCCTGGGTGGGAATCGAACCCACAACCTCCGGCATAGCAGTCAGGGCTACTAACCACTAGACCAACAGGCCGACAATTCCAACATACGTTCACCCATTCAGTATTTTATAGAAACTTGTTAAATTATTTCTATTGTTTTTCTTCCCTTTATTAGCTTTTTATGTTGCATATAATCCGATCTCTACTAATATATGCTTCTTTATGACAATAAACTATTATTATTTATTTCCTTGACAGCGTTTGGACTCGTTGAAAGTCGTCGAGTTCACCAATACGTCTACATAACGCAACAGAAAAGCTTGTATGAAGACTGTGACAGCGTTTGCCGCGAGCTAAATTACATAACATTTCCCGGCACCCGAACATACCGCTACTCAAGTTGTGGGGACTCGGGACAAGGTGGATTAATTTCTCATCAATGCATCTGCCGGTGTTTTGAACAGCAGGGTTGAAAAATAAAATCCAAAACCTATCAACTGCAATCGATGTCATTTTTATGTGTAATTGAACTTATCTATTGTTTCCATGCAATTTGTGACGAAATTGGTTGTTTCAATGTAATCTAATTTTATTGTATTATTACAATTTAATTTATCATTTTTTATTTTGTTTACATCTTATTGTCATTACCAATATTATAATGATTTAATATTCAAATGTTAAAAATTAAATTACACTTTGGTTTTCAAGAATCTCATGCAGGTCGTTAAATGATGTATTTATAATTAGGTACCTATAACTGTACAGACCGAAAATCCATGTTAACATATCTATTTTTTTTGCTTAGTAAATAAATACTTGTACCTAATAACATACAGTGCATTTTATGAATATTTACAATTTCTTATTTTATTTGTCTATTCTTACCTAACCGTGTCAACACATCTAATACAATACGCACCACACACGACGACACATCAAGCAATAAATTTTCAGTTTGGCAAAATTGAGATGTCTCTTCCACAAAATATGCCTATAATGAAGAATTGAAGTTACATGCTAATTTCACATTGTATTATTTCATTGCCGTCAGGACACTTTGTATGTTATAACAGGAAAAGCAGTTTTAAATCGACTTCAAAAAAGAAGAGATTTTTTTTTTAAATAATTCAATGACTTCTCCCGCTCTGGGCGGGGCGTAAGGGCGTGTCAGACTTTTACTGACTAAAACCACACCTATGTCCTTCAGTTGCTCTTTGCGTTCTAGGACTACGGCGGTTTCCTTTTCAGAAATTCCCCGCGGTCCTACCTAGCGGGATTCGGCCCTGCTGGGCCCCTACGGTTTGCTGACATCTCTTTGAGGAGCGCGTGGACCCATTGCTTGACGTCCGCAAGCCCGGGTCTACCGTGGCTGGTAGTCGGGGTCAGAATCTCGGCAGCTGGGGCGTGCGGACATTCGTTCCCTCAGCGGCGTGCGGCCCCTCGGCGGCCTCTGCGTGCGGCCTCCTCCTTCGCTAGCATTACTGCTTCGCAGAAGGAGGCTACCGCCTGCCATTCCTTCTCGCTTCGGACCATAGCCCGAACCAGGGCCCGACGCTAGAGGTTGCGGCCGCGAATTGCCTCCAAGAGGTAGGTACTCAATTCGGTTGTTTTCAAAAATGATGATTTAAAAGAAATGATCCTCTACTCTCCTACATGAAATAAAGGAAAAAAACAGAGCTAATTTAAAATTTTGACATTATTAAGCTGTTGATCCCCCCATTAACGCCGGCGTTCACGCGCCATTGTCTTACTATTGTGTCTCTAATTACGCACTCAAAAGGTTAATTTAACAGTTCTCAGTCCATGACACACTAATCCATGACACTAGAGTCTTCAATGACATTAGATGTATGCTGCTTAATGCTTGTGTCTGCTCACTTTCTTGTGATTTTGAAACATCGACATCATTCTCTTAAAAAACTAAAAAAAAGTTGCACTGCTGACGTAATCACCATCTAGACCCTCCCGTGCCCCATGTCATCAAAAATAAGCAAAGCAAAGATCCCCCCCACCACCCCCCCTGTAGTGCCTACGTAATACTTGAATGGCCCCTAAACGGACGGGGCTGACGATGCCTGCTAGGGCTTGAAAACTGTTCGAAAGTTACCGAGGCCCTGGAACGCAAACGGCAACTAAAGAAACACAGGAGGTTTTTAGTCAGTAAAAGTATAACACGCTCTCTCACTCCAGATCCGAAAGAGTTAGGGCCGGCGCTGACTGGAGTCTCGACACGGCGTGCTTCAGCAACTCGAAGGACGCTTTGGTACGTCGCGTCACGTCGTCGTGGCATCCCGCAGCAAGCCCAGTCATTCACTATTCAACTAGTTTTGCTCTGCGCGGATCCGAAGTTGGTTATGTCGCGTTTCAAACCTTGATTTCAATTAGTTTAGCTGTCTTAATCCTATGACCTATGTGATGCCACGGACAGCCACGGTGCAGGTGTGACGAAAAAAAATAATATTAATTCTAAACTCGATAAATAAGGATAAAAATAACTTGATCAGAAATAAAATTCTTTACCATGCCGCAACATCAGTCAGCGCCTTATTTGATGATCGTATATGATCGTAACAGGCGGCGTGCTATTGTTTCTTTTTATTCTTGATAGGTTCGCGCTTGACCACTATCTCACCTGATGGAAAGCGACGATGCGGTGCGATGGAGCGCGCTTACCTAGAATTAACCTATTCACTCTTGACTTAAAGATTCCCGGGTTGTAGCCATCAGGAAACAGATTCCGGCAAGGAATTCCACTCCTTAGCTGTACGCACAATGAATGTGTTATTGTGTTCCCAAAAGTTTTTGCCCACTTACCTCATTAGAAAGATGTGTATTTAAGTATGTATGTTTATATGTATATAAACTTAGTATTGTATAATTTGGTGTCTGTGGGGTAGTCGATAGTCAATAAAACAATAAAATTACGTCCTTATCATTTTATTCTCACAAGAAAAAACGTTAACGGATCTCTTAAAATTACAATAACGAAAGAATTATCCACAGCTAACAAACGCATAGCTGCATAATACGATATATTTACAATTAAGCTCTTTGGCTTCTAAAAAGAATTTACAAAAAAAAAAACTTTAAAAAATCTTAATAATCTTGCGAATCAACGAACGCAACATAACATAATTTAAAATTATCAATAAAATTTCAACAGAGGACTTAAATAAAATAATGTTAAAATACACTATACAAAGTGCCCAGAAATTCTAATGTGATTTTTATACAAATGTGTCGAATACTGCGTCGGTAAACGATTGTAACCACTAAATGTACAAACAGAACTTATTTATTTTCTTTCCATAAAATTATAATGAATTAATTTCTAATTATAAGTAAAATTTACAAGACATGTAACACTTTATGTAAAAGAAGAGATAAGTAATATTAGATTTAATTCATTAACGCTCAGGCGGTAGCCGGCGCCCGCAAGCCATTGTCTTACTATTGTGTCTCTAATTACGCACGTCAAAAGGTTAATTGTACAAAGCCCTCTTATAGATAGCCGAGAATGTGTTCACTGTAACATTCCGAATGTACAATCATTCATTCCGTGACCTGAGTGGACAAAATGGGGCACTGAAAACCATAAATTTTAATGAGGATTTTTACGAAAATTCACGCCACCAGTTGGCGCCACTTGGCCGGAGGTCTTCTAATTTTGAAAACTTAAACATGACGTTGACGTCTAACATTTGATGTTGACATTGATGTCTAACTAATGTCATTAACTTAAGCGTTTTGACAGGCGCCTGGACCTAAAGACTCAGTGCTGCCACCTGGTGAACTTCATTTTAGAAAACCCTCATCGTATTTAGATAAGCGATTAGAAATGATGATAGGCTACAGACGCATTCACAGCCTATTTATAAAAATATAATACAACTAGAGAAAAATCGCCTTAAGGTATTAAATCTCTTGCATTTGTTTCGCCAAAGAAAATCCTCAGATCACGGATTTTAAAGAGCCTGTACCACAATTTTCAAATAAAAAAATCCTTTATTAAACGTTTCTAAAAACCTAGTGAGGCAGACTGCTATTATGAACACAATACATTGTTTATCTGATTATATAAAAAAAAAATTGGATCAAAGATCAACACGACGGATTTCAAGCTACATTCTATCATAATTATGTAATTTAGTAACCACCATTTAATGGAAATAAGTTATCAAATTTTCATATATTAAATATACACGGTGTTTACTAAAAATATCATCGGAGTTGGTTAGAATAACGATTTTATACAGATTAGATTAAAAAACGGATTTAAAAAAAAATTGTAAAAAACCGACGAAAAATTCCACCACTGGGAGGTTCAGAATCATGTACTGGATCCATAGTATTGGTATTGTTCGTCAAGTCTTTGAGCTCCTTAGTGGTCCTAAGTTGAGCTTTACGAATACTGACAAATGCTTGCACTGACTGGACAGGTCCACTCAAATCTGTATGGTTCTTTCTTCAAAAGACCATCTCAGACAAATCTGCATGGTTCTCATGTGATTTGACCATTACATATTTACTGTATGGACTTTAAAAGATACTTTGACCCCTGAGTTTGTTTCGGTATTTCTTCTCAGGGTAGTCAGCTAGGAAACACCGGCCTCATCTAGTTTAAAATGACGAAAAAAAAATGACGTGTAAAAGTGTTTCTTTAAACCTATTTACAAAATAAATATCATTTATTATGGTATTCGTTTAAGCGTCGATTTCAAAGACACCGTGTAGGTATATCAAGTAATAATGGTATTGCTTGCAAAAAACTATTTCACCAATCACAGCTGATGCGCATTCGTCAATTTGATAGTGGCGAGTATTTTAACCATTTAACCGTCTGCATCGGATATAATATCTGACAAACAATCTCGAATTTATTCCGCCAGTCGCAAATTCACGACTAAATATCGTCAGCTCTTCTGTCACCTATGGGGATTGTAGAACTAAATGAGATGGAGTACCCAGTCACAAATACACGACCCTGGCGAATAGGACACTGAAACACTCGTCGGGACAATCCGACACAGCGGTTAAAGGGTTATTTGTACACTAGTGTTGCTATTACTAATATGATGATAAATATCTCTAATCAGTAATATACAAGTAATTCAGAACGGCAGTCCACACTCAGGCCAAAAAATTACAAACCCCAATCACAAATGGTTTTCAAAATGAACGAAAAGCACAAACATCTAAAAGATTAATTCTAAAAACGCGATAATATTACAATGAAGTACTTTACAAATTGGAAACATAGACGACAGTCCAGGAGCTAGTGACGTATGATGAATTCGTTAAGTGTACCTCAGCTCCTGAGCTGTAGTCGTGAAGCGTACTACCTAAGAGCAGGCACAGAAGGATCAGTACATTTTGGTTTGTTAAGGGAGACCTTAAGTATATCACATCGACTATTTAGCCTTTGGGGTGCTGAATAATTTACAAATTGGAATGTTAATATATTGTCCGTGGTTTCTTAACTTTTATTTGAAGAAAAAGTGCGTTAAAATATGTTGTCTTTACAGGTAATACCTGAGAAGTGTAAAATTTTGCCTTAGTTCTGAATCTAGATTCATGACTAATAAGCAAGTCTCTAGAATAGGACTTAAGAAATTCTTTGTAGACACTGTCTGCGTCAAAAAACCAAAATAAAAAATAAAATAGAAAATCAAAGATAACAAGCCCATATTTTTTTTAAATGATATATCCAGAGCTTGACTGCGATCAAACCTGATGGTAAGCTGTCATGCAATCGATGATGGTGACGTGCACTAGTTTATTAAGAGCGACTAGTGATTTTTAACCACGTCTGCCTTTATAAGACCATGTCACAAAAAAGACAAAAAATCTATGTATCGATAGAGCAGTGGTGGCCGAGTGGTAACGGTCCCGACCATGAAGCAAGTACAAAGGTCCCGACTTACGAATTGTAAGTCACGGGTTCAAACCCAGCCAGGCGCATTACTTTCTGTAATTTATTTCGTCAACACTGCTCTCAAAACGGTGAAGGAAAACAACGTGAGAAAAATTTTAATTTTAAGAACCAAAAATTTGAAGACATGTGACATCCACCAACCCGCACTGGGCCCGCGTGGTGGATTACGGCCCATTCCCTCTGCTAGAGAGGAGACCTGAGTCCAAACAGTGGGAGCATTATAAGGCCGACTATGCTATATCAATAGTCAATGCTTACAATACAGTCTATTACTTGTCCCAATGTAGAGCAGAGGCCACTTCTCGCAGGATAGATAATTAAAATAAGTCTGATAACTAAATAATACGGTAAACCAGCTTCTGCCAGTGACATGGTCCGCGTCAACATCGCAAATATTCTTACTTTTATAACAGAAGTATGTTCATACTCGAGGTATAAAAGTAACTATGCGTCCCTTAGCTTACAACACCGCTCAAGTCAAGAAAATTGGCGGTTTTCACATTTGAATGCCTTTAGATGGAGCTGCTCATTGCGCGTCTAACCATTGTTCACATGATATAGATTTCAGCCAATCAGAAGCCATAATTCGAAAATTAGTGATGGCGTGCAAGTCGGCTGGCCTCTCAACACCGCACAGTTTTTTTCGTTTCCTGTAAAGTTGATAAAAATGACTTATGCGGTGTTGTTACCTAAGGGATGTATGGTCTACGCGTGTACCGAGTTTCATCCATTTAGCCACTAAAACGTGAAGTGGTAACAAACAGACAGGCTGAGTTTACTTTCGCATTTATGATTTAACTATATCTATGTTAAATAAACGCGGACACAGTTAAAGAACCACGGACGGCACACCCAAAGGCTCTAGGGTAAAGCATGAGAAATTACCACTAAATAATTAACCTATACCCTACAAATAGCATTGAGCTGAGATCTCGCTTCTAAACGATTAGTATTAACATCTATGCTAGACTGTGACTTTACTGGAAACTTGGTTATAAGTACCGGGTTATTAGATCACTGAGGTATACTTGATATGATTATTTTGCAACACGATTTCGCTTCGTAACCATGTATCGTATCCCAGATAATATGAGTAGCCCGTGGCTTTTCATAGCATGATTTTTACTCAAAAACCTAGGTTGGAGACCAAGGTTTATAAAATAACCATATCAATATTCCCTTCAAAATCTTTCACATACATTTGCTTGTTAATAATCCTATTTAAAAACTGCGACTGTACGAATCTTGCTAACATTTTTAATCGCTCTGACCAATACAATTATATATTCGTAGATCCGATGTAAACAAATCTGTAGATCCGGTGTAACAAGATCTATAGATCTGGTGTAACTAAATTTGTAAATCCGGTGTAACAAAATTTGTAGATCCGGTGTAACAAAATAGATCCAGTGTAACAAGATCAGTAAATCCGGTGTAACAAAATCTGTAGTTCTGGTATAGCAAAATGCGTATAGTCTCAGTCTAAATCGGTACTTATTTGGTACTAACTCCGCCACACCTCGTAGACTAGTTGTTCTAGATAACATTATGTATGCCTTCAGCATATTGGCTATTATCATTACTTCGGTAGCACACTATAACTGTAAAACTATTGTAACCATAGACATTTAGTTCATATCAATAAGAAAATAAAGTGTACAGATTATATTTAATATAGACAGCGTTGCAGTATAGTGAAATAAATCCTATGTGAAAATTATGGGAAAAATTCAAAATATATTGTTTTAAAGATACTTTTTGCGTGTATATATTATTTTTTTATTTGAAAACGGAGGATTCCTAAAATGCAATTGGTACCTACACTACGCAACTAGAAAAAAATTGTATTAAAAATTTGAACTATTAACACCGGATATGTAAAACTGTAATACGTAATGAAAAAAATTACAGATTGGCTGAAAACACTTATTTTCAATCTTGAAGACGCTAATCGTATACGTGCGTAGAGAAATGTGTCTTCAAAGTATGTATACAAAGTGTATTTCAGATTGTCATGCTATCGTTAGTTCCGCTATCCGCCAATAGAAGCGCTAGTAGCTGCCAACTTTTTTTTTCTTCATGTTTAAAAGTGTTTTCAGCCAATAGTATCTCCGCCTAGTGAACTAAGCATAAAGACACTTGAAAAATTTACTGAATTTCAATTACACTAACAATTTGTCTAATTTTTAATTAACTTTTTAAATTGACAGACACGGAATTTTAACTAATTTCGCGAAGAATTTTGATAAGTAAGAATCAGAGATTACGTCAAACAATTTACCGTCAGTCGTGTGTAATATGTATAAGTTTTACATATTAATACACTACATGTATTATACAAAAATGTGTGTTCCGCAGTTTTGTAAGTACACCAAATACAAATAAGTACATATCACAATCAATTTTAAATAAATAAAAAATACGAATAATCATATCACATTAAATGCCTTATTCGTGGCTAATTTTTATTATAAATAATTTCTCTCATAATAATCAATTTTGCTATAAAATTAATTTGAAAATAACAAGAATAAGATTTTACTTTATCACTGGGTTGTCACAAAAACGTATAAATATTCTTTAACAATTTAAAATAGCCTACAAAACTGCAGTCCACACCCGAATCGAGTATAAATATCCCACAATAACGGTAACAACGATCAGTCACAATATCAACATTATTCAAAACCGACAATTAGATGTAGAAAAAACCGTATTACACTACGCTGCCGCACTTCCCATTCGTTAGCGATAGGTTGGGCCCTAGCGAGGGCCGGCCTAGTGTGTTGTGTGTGAAGCTGGACATACTGCCGTTGTGATCGTAGCCGTTCATGTACTGGTTGTTTTGTAAACCGATTAGGAGTTCAACCAGGGCTTTGCTGGCGCTTTGAGCGTTGAGTAGTTCAAAGATGATGCAATTACATTCTGGTTCTGGGTTCTTGAGCGAGCTTTTCGTGCTGGAGTTGGAGCTGGTGGAGTTCGTGGCCGAGCTGGGCGTGGAGCCGTGCGGCGGCGACGCGTGCAGCGGGCACGACAGCTGCAGCGCGCTCGGGTACTGCGGGGGGATGCCCGACAGGTGGTTGGCGGCCGCGCGCGCGTAGAACACGCAAGTGTGCCCGTCCGCGTCCGGGTAGTTCGGGTTGCCGTTGTGCTGTGGAACAACTTTGTTCATTAGTTGTGCTCATTTACAGATTTTACATTTTTTTTTTAAACAAAAATAGGTAATCCAATGATTAGCATTTTGCAAAATCAGTGATTCTCAATAAAATTACCATTGCAATACAGTCGCCTTATCTTGTATTTAGTCAAATTTATCATAAATGTTATTACGGATCAAGTTATATGTGCTTGCCCAAATCTAGCGGGCGACCTTTTCGCCATGCAATAACTCATAAATGACTTATGATTTATAACTTTGTATGACATTTTTATAAAGTTGGCATTTGAGCGAATCAGGACAGAATCAAGAAAAAATTTAAGGACTTCAGTCTATTCGCATTAAGAAAATAGTGACTCATCAGAGTGCAACTGCTAAGTAAATGCGTCTTCATATTGGGATAAAAATAATAGGTACCGTTATTAATAGCAAACTTTTCACAACACAGTATTTTTAAAAACTAATATCAAGTAATTATTTTACAATTTAACTAGAACTGTCTGAATATTCACTTTTAATAATAGGTGAAGTATTTATTATTAAAATTGACAAAACCGCGTCTGTACTGTCTGAAAGGCTTACTTTAAATAGTCATTGTGAACATGGCTTTCTATTTTACTATTGATCTAATTAGTCAAGGGGCGTAGCTAAGTTGAGTGACAACGGTCACTATTTTCTTAGCGTGAATAAACTATAAGTCGTTACCCGAAGTCAACCGAAGCGTGTGACATATTTTAATACTATAAGGGTCCACGCGGTCCCATACAAAAGTGCTCCAATGCGGCTCTCCGCGCAGGCACCCGTCGCGGTTAGCCGGGCCCCGCGCCCGTGCCGCTACGTAATAATATATTAAGTTATCCATCGACAGGACCACATGCACACCATTAAAGTTAAGCTAGCGACACTGCGTAGATAATAATCCGGTTTCCGCGGCGGTAACCGTCCGCGTGAACACGAGCGTGCACAAGCACGACGTCACACGACGAGTGCCCATCGCGGACGTTTGCTTTACGCAGTTTCAGCCTTCAACGTCTATCGACGGGTCTGAATCCATGGAAATATACATATAACACGGACAAGCTATACATACCCATATCAACAGCTGTGCAGCTGCCAAGTGTCCCGCTGCAGCGGCCGCCCGCAGCGCGAGCGCGCGGTCGCTGGGCGCGGGCGCGCGCGGCGGCGGCACGCACAGCGCGCGCGCCAGTGCGGACAAGCTATACATACCCATATCAACAGCTGTGCAGCTGCCAAGTGTCCCGCTGCAGCGGCCGCCCGCAGCGCGAGCGCGCGGTCGCTGGGCGCGGGCGCGCGCGGCGGCGGCACGCACAGCGCGCGCGCCAGTGCGGACAAGCTATACATACCCATATCAACAGCTGTGCAGCTGCCAAGTGTCCCGCTGCAGCGGCCGCCCGCAGCGCGAGCGCGCGGTCGCTGGGCGCGGGCGCGCGCGGCGGCGGCACGCACAGCGCGCGCGCCAGTGCGGACAAGCTATACATACCCATATCAACAGCTGTGCAGCTGCCAAGTGTCCCGCTGCAGCGGCCGCCCGCAGCGCGAGCGCGCGGTCGCTGGGCGCGGGCGCGCGCGGCGGCGGCACGCACAGCGCGCGCGCCAGTGCGGACAAGCTATACATACCCATATCAACAGCTGTGCAGCTGCCAAGTGTCCCGCTGCAGCGGCCGCCCGCAGCGCGAGCGCGCGGTCGCTGGGCGCGGGCGCGCGCGGCGGCGGCACGCACAGCGCGCGCGCCAGTGCGGACAAGCTATACATACCCATATCAACAGCTGTGCAGCTGCCAAGTGTCCCGCTGCAGCGGCCGCCCGCAGCGCGAGCGCGCGGTCGCTGGGCGCGGGCGCGCGCGGCGGCGGCACGCACAGCGCGCGCGCCAGTGCGGACAAGCTATACATACCCATATCAACAGCTGTGCAGCTGCCAAGTGTCCCGCTGCAGCGGCCGCCCGCAGCGCGAGCGCGCGGTCGCTGGGCGCGGGCGCGCGCGGCGGCGGCACGCACAGCGCGCGCGCCAGTGCGGACAAGCTATACATACCCATATCAACAGCTGTGCAGCTGCCAAGTGTCCCGCTGCAGCGGCCGCCCGCAGCGCGAGCGCGCGGTCGCTGGGCGCGGGCGCGCGCGGCGGCGGCACGCACAGCGCGCGCGCCAGTGCGGACAAGCTATACATACCCATATCAACAGCTGTGCAGCTGCCAAGTGTCCCGCTGCAGCGGCCGCCCGCAGCGCGAGCGCGCGGTCGCTGGGCGCGGGCGCGCGCGGCGGCGGCACGCACAGCGCGCGCGCCAGTGCGGACAAGCTATACATACCCATATCAACAGCTGTGCAGCTGCCAAGTGTCCCGCTGCAGCGGCCGCCCGCAGCGCGAGCGCGCGGTCGCTGGGCGCGGGCGCGCGCGGCGGCGGCACGCACAGCGCGCGCGCCAGTGCGGACAAGCTATACATACCCATATCAACAGCTGTGCAGCTGCCAAGTGTCCCGCTGCAGCGGCCGCCCGCAGCGCGAGCGCGCGGTCGCTGGGCGCGGGCGCGCGCGGCGGCGGCACGCACAGCGCGCGCGCCAGTGCGGACAAGCTATACATACCCATATCAACAGCTGTGCAGCTGCCAAGTGTCCCGCTGCAGCGGCCGCCCGCAGCGCGAGCGCGCGGTCGCTGGGCGCGGGCGCGCGCGGCGGCGGCACGCACAGCGCGCGCGCCAGTGCGGACAAGCTATACATACCCATATCAACAGCTGTGCAGCTGCCAAGTGTCCCGCTGCAGCGGCCGCCCGCAGCGCGAGCGCGCGGTCGCTGGGCGCGGGCGCGCGCGGCGGCGGCACGCACAGCGCGCGCGCCAGTGCGGACAAGCTATACATACCCATATCAACAGCTGTGCAGCTGCCAAGTGTCCCGCTGCAGCGGCCGCCCGCAGCGCGAGCGCGCGGTCGCTGGGCGCGGGCGCGCGCGGCGGCGGCACGCACAGCGCGCGCGCCAGTGCGGACACGTTGCCGCGGGCGCCCGCAGTGCGCAGCGCCTCGATGCCGGTGGCGACCACTTCACTGCTTAGGAAGGCGCGGCGCTCGTATTTTAGGCGGATCCACCTGAAAGAAGATAATTTGACTTGTGATTTCTAACTTTTATATGTACTTGAGAGGACGCAGAATCAATATATTCGGCTAACAAGGTTCGGGTTAGAGCCACCCAACACTCGACCAGCACCGCCTCGCCTCGAGCTGTTAGTATTCTTTTTATGGAGTACTATGGCTACACTAGATCGACACCGGAGCGCCCCGCCCGCGGGCTGACCAGGCGCGAACAGCGATGCATTCGGTAATCGCCCGTTACTCGCATGCTTGCCTTGCGTTGCCGCGTGCTGTCCGCGAGTGTTTTACACGTGAGGAAGATACATCAGCGGCACACCACTCCCCCTCCCTTTATTCCTAGCCTGGATCTAATGACCTTTAACCACAACGGTAACCTAATCACTCGTGATTTAAAGACCCCGAGGTTGTAGCTATCAGGATACACAATTGCACAGGAATTCTACTCCTGTACGGACAATGAATATGTTCCCAAAACGTTTCGTGCGCATGGGTGGGACGTCAACCATATACCATTGGCGAATCACCTTTTGGTGGAATTAAACTATGCAATACCGACACACACCCTCCATAATACACCTTATAGAAAGCAACACGACGTCGATACTCTTTGGAGAAGACTTTGAAGCTTTGATGATCTTCTTGGCTCGATTCTCAATTGACTCATAGGGTTAGAGGTAACAAATCATTTAATAACTTGTCCCGCTCTAGTTGGACCGAGATACAGTATCCGACTTTTACTGACGAAAACCTACCCGTGTTTCTTCAGCTGCCCTTTGCGTTCCATGGTCGCAGTTATTCTTTGAAAAAATCCCACAGCGCTTGCAGGCATCGGCTTTAGCGGACCCCGTTAATTAAGCTGGCATCTCATTAAGGCGCGCGTGGAACAGAACACGCCGTCGACCCGGGCCTGGTCCTTAGCGGACAGCGAGCTATCTTTTCCTCGACGTCAGCCATCCTGGAGCCTTCGGTGGCCTATAATTGCCCTGCGACTCCCGAAGCCCAGGGCGTCTTCTGCAGTAGCTAAGGTTCGCCTCTCAATGATGCTTTTCACCACGTTCTTCGCTCACTCAATCCTTTTTAGATGCTCTCTATACGCTTAATGTATTTGTGATAACATGTGCCTCTCACGACGCGTACTTTAAACAACCTGGATAACCGCATTATGAAACCCAGTGATTTTGATCGTTGGAACAATACAAGCAGGACATAGAAAAGATAACCCATGAAAGTCATCTCCAACAGTTACTCAAGAATCAAACAATTGTCTTGGAATACAACATTCTGCGACGCAGCGAGGAGACAATGAACAAACAGTTCCATTTCATAAAGGAACATCTTCGAAACGTCACTGTTGAAATCAATCAGGTGCGTCTGGACAACAGTAATGCCTTTTATGTGACATCTTCCGCATTAGCCGCGAGTGTCATACTAGCAAATCTAATGCGCATTTAGCACACACTTATTGATACCGTGACAGACATCAGCCACGGTCGTATTGACCCTTACCTTTTGTCTCCTGAACAGCTGGCTCGTCAGATCAATATTATCTCCGGGCAACTACAGGGCAATTTAATGACCCCAATTGAGTCAACAAACCTTTCCGATATGTACAAAATTATGAAGGCGTCAGCAACGTTATATGAAGGCTACCTAATTATAAAGATTCCCCTGGTGAGCAACGAGATCTTTGAGTTAGATAGGATCATCCCTATTCCTCAGAAAAGGGGGTCGAATAACTTTCGCACAATCCCCAGCTCGCCATTTATTGCCTAAAACATCCAAAAGGACCTTGCTCTTCTCTTGTCAGATAGTGACCTGCAGGCGTGCATACATGTCGTTAAGAGCAATAAGTTACTGTGCACCTATGACAAACCTGTTTACTTAAATCTTAGGCGGAATATGCATCTATTTCGTTACAAGAGGGAAGTGCCAAAACGCACTTGACAAGCAGCTGTACGAGACGGTGGAAGTACGTGTGCAGCAGGGTGAGCGCGCCCCGGGGGCGGAGGCGCGAGCTGAGTACGCAGCGCCGCCGTCTACGGAGTGTGTGAGTGCAACTGTGCCAGTGCCAGTGTTCAGTGAGTTTAGTAATATAAATAAATCCACCGAAAGTGTCGATAAGGGCACCTCTACCATGGTCCAACAGTGATAGTGTGAACTTGAATAACCAGACAATTTAGTTTTACAGACTTTACTACTTAGTTTAGTTATACACCTAATGAAATCACCTTGTATCACCGTTCAACTGAAAATTATATCATATAATCTAAATCATTAATTTTTCACGTGTTTAGTTGCACCATTTATCACCTAGATTAAAACACGTCTCCTGTCTTCTCCTTTAGAGTTGGCAGTATGTACGGTGAACCCGCACATTCGTATAATTAAGTAGGTTATGCAACTGCAGCGTTTGCACACGCGCGACCATTTAGTATTACAGTTACTAAGTAAAATAAATCAGTGATTTTTCTACACTCAACACGGGCGGTTTTATTATCATCCCCGGTTTCTATCATTTTTACCATAAGTGTGCAGACTATCGTCGTACAGCCTTAGTGATTATTACATCAACGTGTGACTCAAAACTGAGCTTAGAATCGTGGTGCACCCCTATTTCACGGATATAGTTTGATTTAGCTAGAACTAGATCACTTTGGATATAATGTTATAATGTTGTAGCAATTATTTAACGCTTCTAAGAATATAAAATATCCGAGTATTTTGTGGTATTGAGCAACTTGCTTCTTTGAAAATAATCCTCAAGAACCGTCTTGCACGCAGTCTGTCCTAGAGTGCTGTTACATCCATCTGCGATAATATTGTGAAGATTATGCAATCTTCATATCATCAGCGAAATTGTGTGCAGCAAAAACAATGTTGGTCAGAGTATCGACCCCAGAGGGACTCCGACATTAAAAATCAACTAACGTCCTGTTAGCAGTCATCAACTACCACTCGGATAGACCGATCTTTCAGGAAGTCTACAATCCAATCACACTGTCCAGCGCGTAGACCGAAAAGGCAAAGTTTATCAATAAGGTTTTCGTGCCAGACCCTGTCGAAAGCCTTTGTGATGTCGAGGGAGGCAGCAAGCACTTTTCTATGCTTCTTGATGGCTTCACTCCAGATTTGAAATGCATACGCTCGAAAATCCTCAGTAAATCGTTGTCATCATTATTGCTGAGCATTATTATACACACCAAAATATCGAGAAAAAAAAACTTTTTTTTTATTCTTAATAGGTTCGCGCTTGACCACTATCTCACCGGATGGAAAGCGACGATGCGGTCGACGATGGAGCGCGCTTACCTAGAAGTAACCTATTCATCACTCTTGACTTAAAGATTCCCGGGTTATAGCCATCAGGAAACACAGATTCCGGCAAGGCATTCCACTCCTTAGCTGTACGCACAATGAATGTTCCCAAAACGTTTTGTGCGTATAGGTGGGATGTCCACTATGTACCGGTGGCGCATTGCCGTACGCCTGGTGGTCCAATGATGGAACGGGCGCGGGCGGAATTAGGTCATGCCCGGCGCACACTCCCCGAAATGCAACCTGGCAACTCGGCGTCGATGCTTAAGACTTTGAAGCCTCGACTCAACGAGTGCATCATTGCCAATGATCCTCCTGGCTCGCCTCTCAATTGCCTCAAGTGCATCAAGCTGGTATCGGGCAGATCTATCCCAAAGATGAGAGCAGTACTCCATACACGATCGAACTTGCGCTTGATAAAGTTTGAGCAGCTGTTCCGGCGTCAAGTACCGTCTGACCTTCGCGAGGATTCCCAGCTTTTTTGCTGCCAGTTGAGCCTTTGCTTCGATGTATGGCCCAAAGTTGAGTGTTGACGTCAGCGTAACACCAAGGAGATCAAGATGGTCGGTTATCGGCACGGTTACGCCCCAGAAAGTTGGAGCAGGGCCGAATTGGCTCCTTTTAGCGGAAAATAGACACGCCTGGGTTTTAGCAGCATTGAACTTGACCAAATTGGCATCGCCCCATTCAGAGACTGCCTCCAAGGACAAGTTCAAGCGCTCGACCATAGCCTCACGGAGAGACTGGATCTGTGACCCACTAGCTTGCGCGCTGGATATGTAACTCTCAGCAACAGTGCTGTCGTCTGCATACCCAAAGGTACCGGGCTTAAGCAGATCATTTATGTGCAAGAAGAACAATGTTGCCGAGAGCACTGACCCCTGAGGGACCCCGGCATTAATGGCCATTTGACCGGACGAGCAACCATCGATGACCACTCGGATGGACCGGTCACTCAGGAAGCCTGCAATCCAAGCACACAAACCAGCAGGTAAACCGAAAGAAGGAAGCTTACTTATAAGGCTTTCGTGCCAGACTCTATCGAAAGCCGTATTGTCGGTCATTTAGAATGTCATTAGCTTCTAGGTATGCCAGGAGCTTAGTGTTGAGTACACGTTCCATAGTCTTACAGAGAATGGACGTTACTGAGATTGGCCTGTAGTTAGCTGGGTCAGCCCGACTACCCTTTTTGGGCACGGGCTGTACGTTAGCTTGCTTCCATGCAATCGGCACTTTTCCAGCCTCAAATGAAAGCCTAAATAAGCGTGTCAGGATCGGAGACAGTTCAGGCGCACACGTTCTTAGAACAATTGCCGGTATTCCGTCTGGACCGCTAGCCTTGTTCACGTCAAAGTTACGCAGCACCCTACGGACGTCCTTCTGATGGATGCGAATATCCGACATACTCGTCTCGCAACCATCAGGATTAACAGGGGGCCGCGCGTCACCAGAATCTAGAGGCAAACAAATTTGCTTTCTCCTCAACGGTATGGGCCAGCGACCCGTCGGGTTTCAGCAGTGGCGGTAGTGAGGGACGGCAGACATTCAATTCAACCGACTTAGCCAGTGACCAAAACGCCTTACTTCTGACTTATTGGTTTTTGCAAACAAACAGCTAACATTTATTGAGATTTTCTAATTAAACCTATTTATAAAATTGTTCCAAGGAATTACCAAATATATTTAACTACTTCAACTACCCAATCTCACACTACATCTCTCACAAAAGTTTTTTTTATTATTATTTACACATAAAATAAAAGACAAAGAGAAGGAAACAAAATAGTTACAAAGGTGATGCTTATTTCTATACAATTTTTTTCCAGCATACCTACGAAAAGAGAGTTGCAAAAATAGAGATGAAGACACCGTGTGTAAGAGTAAGAGGAAAATAAATCTTACCTCTCTTTCTCCTCTCGACTAGATGTGGCCATGGGTTTTACGTGACCTCTGAAGTCCGCCTCCCATATTGAATTCGCGAGATCATTGCCCAGAGACACCATCACACTCACGTGGCTCAAACTGAAACAAACACCAATTGTACTGCAAACTTATATAAAATCTTTAAAAACTGAAACTACGTAAAGCGGGCGGCCGCGCGGGTCCCCGCAATGTAGCATTTTTGTATAGAACCGCGCTGGCACCCGCTTCACTCAGTCCTAGGCCTAAAAGTTCAAAAAGTTGTTCATAAAGTTGTAACATATTTTTTGATTGGTCATCCTTAAATTGAAAGTCTAAATTTAATATGGCCAATCGATATAAACTGGATTGTTACGTTAGAACCCACATTTTGCCCATTTACAGTAAACACATCTTAACACTTTCAGCCAGGGACGTGCGAGCAATACAAGTAAACAAGCCCGGCTTTTATGTGAAAATACATGACACCTAACATCTAAATCATGGATATAACAAAAAAAAATAATTAAATAAAAATCTAAACTTTGACGCGCGCGCGTAATTCAGGTTCATTCATAAGATACGATACGCTGATACTAACTATGCAACTGCGATGCATTAGCATCGTTGCCACTCTGCACGGTTCTACGTAACAATTATACGCGATCTCCGATCTCGCTCTAAAAAAAGGCTTCTGTATTTGGCTTAATCTGCCATCTCATTTTTAGGGAAAAATCACTCACACAGACTCACATTTTTATGTTTTTATAGGGATAAAAACATAAAAATGTGAGTCTGTGTTGTGTGTGATGTTTACATAATTTCTATCTTATTATTATCAAATGAAAATGTAGCAATTAAAATCAGGATTACAGCAAGTTTTGCACTGACTGACGGCGGTTTTTTTTTTTTAATTCGGAATATTAGGTAAGTAGTAGGTCAAGGTTGCATTGGCTTGCCCCCTATAAAAGTATCTATCTGACACGCCACTGCTCTCAGCGCCATGTATATAATATAAGCATTTCCTAGAGTAGCAGGCCATGTGGGCGGTGCGCGGGTCACATATATTTTTATGCAGCTGGCCACACTACAATTGAACTATTTTTTGTAGCAAGCTATGTGGGCCGCTAGCGGGATACGCCGTGAATATAGGTCGCGGCGTATCCCGCCAGCCGCCAGCAGGCCGTGTGGTCCGCTGTGACACGGTAATATTATCTATACAGTATTCCAACTCCATACAAACGGACGAAACGCGAGCTATACCTACGCGCCTCGATCTCGAGCTGCGCTCGGGATGCGGACAGTCGCGTCTGTGCCGCTCGACATTTTCAATAAAAATAAGTTCAAGTACATATTTATATATTTAATATGACGAGTAGGATATATTGTGCTGTTTTTCATTCACATAAATATTACTTCATTTAAAACCAAACATATAAATTGTAAAGTAGCTGCAGGTATCTATAACCAAGTAAAAGATATTCCTTTTTCTCCACCTTGTCCATGTTTCCCAAAACAATTTTTAATTAAGCTTTAGAATGCGGATTTTTGTACTTTAAAATTTAATAATAAAGCATTTCGTAGGTACGTCTTAGTCGAGGCGCAAATATTTTTCGGTCGCAAATATTGAACACTTCCTATTCAATTCACAAAGTATTTTATTTGTTTATATAAAAAAAAGTATATTTACAATCACAAAACTAAATGGAAACACAAAGTAGGCAAATGTAATTAAAATGCTGGAGGCGGGCAGCCATAGTGCGGGCAGCCCTATCGCATGTTTACGTACCGCGCGGCTGTAGGCATTTATTTCAAAGATACGGCCGAGTTACAATACTGTATAGATAATATTACCGTGGCTGTGATCCCACAAATTCATATTGATTTTTTGGCATTGGCTTGCTAGATAATAGTCATCATTTCAGCCGATAGACGTCCACTGCTGGACATAGGCCTCCCCCAAACGTCGCCACAACGAACGATCCTGTGCGTCTCGCATCCATCGGATGATATAGATAATAGTAAATGCATTTAAAACGCCGGCCGCCCGCATGGTCTGCGGAGACAGTCATAAAAAATCATATTGGCTTGCAATAGAATAATTTGTGGGCGGCCGGCGGACCACATGGCGCTGAAAGTGTTAATAATAGCTTGTAGATTTGTCTGCAAGATTTACAAGTAAACTGTCTATTACTATCAATATTGATAGACTTTTTCCAGAGAACTAAATACTCACGGCCACTCATCGAGGTCCAGCGAGCGTACTCGCGATATGTGCGAGCCGAGGTTCCGATGTACGCCCGAACACTCGATGCAAATCAACACGCCTAAGTTCAAACTGGCCCAGTCAGGATCTGTGAATAAAATAAGAGAAATAAATAACATAGCCTTAGAGTAAAAAACTCATAAATCAGTCACTGATGGTGTTGCAAGTTACTAAACTTTTTGTGTGAAATTAGAACGTACGTCACGTGGTTTCCTTACTAAAAATGTAATAAAATTAAGTATAAAATTACATTCATGAGCATTTCATTCTAAAGCAAATCACTTAGATTTTTTTTTTTAATGAACTCTGATACACAAGATACATTAAATTAAAATTACTTATATTTAATTTATTATTTCATAACTTTTAGAACAAAAAATATGTTTATATTTTATTTATTTTTTGAGGGGAGATTAATTCCTTATCCTATTTTTATTCCTATTGTTAATTTAAAATAATCAAATGAAGAACAAAATGCTAAGTAACAAGTTTTATTATTATTTTCAAGATATTTACATAATAAATAAACAATTTTATTTTATTATTTGCATTATTATCAAAGATCTAAGAATACATTAGAAAGTTTAATAACCTCATGAGCGAAATGGCTGTTTTTAAAGGTCAAGGAGTGCGATTTCATAACAAATGTTTATTCAAATAACATTGGATTCTTTCCTCCTTCTTAATGTTTGCATAATCATGTGAAACTAGCGTCCCGACCCAGCTTCGCACGGGTGTTACAAATCTTTGAAATTCTCAGCTTTTTTCTACTAGTTTGCATGTATTATACACCTAAACTTTCCACAAGAATCGCTCATTATATTGGCGCAAACCGCATGAAAATCCGTTCAGCAGTTTTTCGCGAACATACAGACAGATAGACGCAGTAAGGAGTTTTGTTTTGTAATATGTAAAAGATGTGTCACAAAATCAGTAAAGCGATAAAAATAAACCACTGGAAACCAGGTGGAACATTGACATACCGGCAGCACCACAATCGCAGCACTTATCGTTCCCGTGGACCCGCCGGATGTAGTACGTGGCGCGCACGTCGCCCGTGGAGTTGGCGCCCGTCGGCATCGGCTGCCGGGACGTCTGGAAGTTACACACGTCGCTGTTATTCTCATGTCGCTTCTTACATTATTATAGACTAGCTTTTGCTTGAGCCTTCGTCCGCGTGAATGTCGGTTATTGCAGACACGAAGTCGAAGTCAAATTATTTATAATAATAATAATAATATATTTATTTGTGAACATAGGGTATGGTTAAAGATGTTGTACAAAAAATATAATGTCCCAACAATGTCCCGCCAGAAGGCATACAAATATTATCAATATTGTAATGATTCGAAAAGTAATATTTATAAATTGCAAAATGAAAATTAGAATACAATAATTATTAAAAAAATTAAATGTCAACAATTAAAATAAGGTCTAACTAGTCACAGTTTAATTAACAACTAATTGCATGTCACATTCAAATAAATAAAATAATAGTCAGTCAAAAGAGTAAATAATGTCAATATATAAAATGATAAATTTAAATAAGTCAAATATTTATTATTGTTATTAAAGCAGAAAGACCAAATGCCAATTACACTGATTATATTAGATACAAATTATGTAAAGTACATCAAAGAAAATATAACACAGATATATTTTCTTTGATAGTCTACTCGCAAATCACCAGAAAATCAGTAAGTCCATCCATTCCCAGCGAACAGATCTAGTCCAGCCCCCTTAGCCAAGTTACAACCGTTTCGTTTCGAATCTGTTCGTTGATCGCCTCGAGTCGGCCACGCCTCCTATTCCTTTATTCTGACCACGTCACTGAGCGTTGAGATGACGTCAAAACAAAGGAATAGGAGGCGTGGCCGACTCGAGGCGATCAACGAAAAGAGAATCGAAACGAAACGGTTGTAACTTGGCTAGGGGGGCAGCACTAGATTCAAGGAGAGCGTTGAATGCGATTAAAATTCGCTTAAAGTGTGACATACGTCGCGCAACCGTACGGCAACGTGGCACCACAATTTTAGCTGACATTTTACGTGAGGACTTGTAAATTAGCTTGCTGTCGTCTATGATTGTTTTTCTTTTTAGTTTTTTTTTTTATATAAGCTGTAATAAATGAATATCTGACCCGGCCCTGCAGCGACGCCAGTATCTGCGCCTCCACGGCGGCGACCCAGGCGTCCCTCTCGGCGGCGGCGGCGCCCACGGCGGCGCTGCCGCTACCAGTTCCACACACTTCCCAGCGCCACCTCTTGCCGTCCAGGCTTACTATTGTGAACTCGCATGATGTGGCGTATTCGCCTTCTGTAATTGAAGAAAATAGTGGTATTAGACGTGAAACAAATAAGCTAGCATCTTAAGTCCTAAGTTAAAGTGGACGAGCGTATTGCTAACATCTCGTCTTCAAAGTGGGGGGCGCACCACGTAAGGGGGTGCATAGAGACTCACACACACACAGTTTTTATGTACATTTCATACAAACTTGTAACATATGTACATACGTTTAAAGGTTATTATGGTTTTTTTTTAAAAAAAGCTTAAATTTTTTTTTTTTATGCTCCTACCGGTAGGCAGGTGTGCATTTATATATTCCAGTAATCCCAGATCCTTGTTGTATATATATATTTCGATAATAATCTAATCTTCATAATTTATTATCTGGTCATAGAAGGGTGCTGATTTTTTTTAAAGAGTAGCCATGGTGTTTCGCGTTTCCTGCCGGTTCTTCTTTGTAGGAAACGACCAATTGGAACCATGCGCTAGCTTGTAACGTTTTATAAATGCCCATGTAGGCCTATGTGAAACAAAATAATTTTCAGTTTGAGTTTAGAATGGGTTCGAGTAGTAAATAAATTACGGAACCCCTACTAAAAAAATCCTGATAGAAAAACCCAATAACACAGGTCACGTACCTTCGTCTCCGTCCTTCTTCACCCCGCTGCTCTTCATCCGCCGATGCCTCTTCTTGACGTGAGGCGTGTCCTTGTCCTGCCCGTTGGTGGAGCCGAGCTCCGCCTCCGAGGCGAGCGACTGTCTGCTGGTCGCAGGTTCTTTCATTGTGTCAAATGCTGACATTAGGGCTTTGTCTGTCGCTCGGGTGGGTTTGTCTTTGTAGCCTGAAAAGGAGGGAGTTGTAGTTAGTGTTTTGTTTTTAAAGTTTAGTGTATATTTGAGTTCTAGACGAGAGATATAAATTGGCAATTATAAGTCTCGAAACCTCTCCAATGGAGATTATAGATTTTTTCGAAATCTCGAAAAAATTACCAATCTCGGCACAAGATTTACTACGCGAGATCTCGAATTGCTAGTCTCGGCTCGCAATTGCATTCTCTGGACCACGGCAAAGACGTCCTGGATGTAATTTTTAGAGTATAATAATAATAATAAGTAGCTAATATTAGTATGAGTATTACTAAGGGCAAAAAACATACTAATAAATAAAAAAGTAAGCTTCTAACTCACCAATAGACAGTCCTCCAATACTATCGTGTATATCGAGACTGGTGTACCCGTTGTACCCTGGCACGGTCGTGATGATGGACTTAGAGCCCCGGGGCTTCTGTCCCGGGACCTTCACTGTTACGTACTGAAGAGAGATCTCTTTTCCATTAACGTCTTCCATGTAGTCCTGAAAATGAATAAACAGTATTTGTAAAAAAAATAAGTTGAATTAGATCTTATTATATATTTTTGAAGGGATACAACGCATGTTACTACAAGAGTTATGAATATAAATGTGGATGGCTGGAGAGGAGAGGTCAAAGAAAAGGTGAATGGATTGTGTGAGGAGTGCTATAAGAGAGAAAAGGGAGTCTATGATGGCGTGACGGCTATATACGTTGTTGAAACTTCAACGGTCCGGACTAAGCGTTTCGCTTCGTCGTTTATACCGCGTACATCGAAGGACTGGAACAATTTGCCTGCTGCGATCTTCCCGTCCAACTATAATTTAGGTGTCTTCAAGGCTAGAGTGAATAGGCTCTTATCTTAATAAACTAGTGCGCCTCACCATCAATGATTGCATCGCTGCTTACCATCAGGTGGGATCGCAGTCAAGCACTGGTTATACCGACGCTACGGTAACATGGGAAGATGATGAGATCTTAAATATTTTTGTTGAAGTGGAATGCAATAAATGAATAAAAGCGAATAGAAATAGATTTAATAGTGTTACAAGTATTTTTTCTTAAGATCCGGTTGTAGTCACTGACTATTTTGTATGAACTCCGCCCGGGTATACGTCGATTTCGCGGCCCCGCAACAGCGGTTTTATTTTTATATATAAAAAAAAAACAATAACTATTCAAGATATTTGTTTTTGCGAGGTCCTTTTAAAAAAAACAAGCTTTATTATTTTTTGTAACTTTCAAATATTTCCGTGACGTAATCTCGTAGACATACACGTTTCAAATCGTAAGTTAGGGTCAGACTCGCGATTTTTTTTTTTGTGAGCCAACTAATTTATATCATGTTTTGATTATTGCCATACAGTCGGTTGGTCATACAGTCAATTTTAATAAAATAATTTTTCATGGTGTGTTTATATTTGTGGATTTCCAGAGGTTTAAAAAAGTTAAAAATGAGTAGAACCTGGCCTTAATCAATAATTTGAATAATTCTAGATCTGTTTTTGAATAATGCAGAATTGATTAAGAAATTGGACTGGTTTTAAAATATATTCGTGTTTATTTTCCACTACAAATAACAAGTTTTATCATTAATAAACTTCAATGCCACTTATGGAACATTTGAATCAATAATTTGGTTTATTGTTTGTTATATTCATTAAATGTTATTATCATCATCTCCCCAGCCTTTTCCCAACCAGCGTAGGGTCGGCTTTCAGTCTCACCGGATGCGGCTGAACACCTGTGTTTTACATGTTATGTGTGTGTACCGATAGGCATCAGACCTCCACAACTCAGTTACTGAGCAACACGACACGACTCATTAGATAGACTGATTGATGGCCAGATTTTCTAGCGTCTATATCTAATAAATAAATAATGAAGTTTAATAAAGAAAGAGAATTCTGACTCACATGCAAGCTCGGATGGTACGTCAGCCTCCCATCATCGCACAACGTCACATACTTCTTCTTCCATTCCTTATTCAGAGCCTTACTGCTCTTCTTGTACAAGTACCCTTGTTTCAAAGGAATCGCTCTGCCCGACCCTAGCTCCCCATTCTTAAGTCTATCATCCCCCTTTTTGGAAGGGGTGAAGAGATTTGATCTCCTTCGAGACTTCCTCGACGTTGTAGGCGTTGACGAAGGTGTGGGCAGATCTTTAGAATCTTTCGGTGGCTGTAAGTTGTCAAGACAATGTGGGGCTGTGAACTTGACATTGTTATTCTCTGTTGCTATGGAAACGAGGCCTGATGACGAGCCGTGGCTGCCAAGCGAGTTGCCCCATCGTGATGATGTGTCAGACCCGTTCGTGCTGTGGATTTCTACGACGTGTGTGGAAGAGATTCCGCTGCTGTTTGAGGATGCGTCGAAGGATTGCGCGCCTCTGTGTAGGTGGTGGGATGAGGCTGAGAGTGTGTGGTGACCTCGGGGTAGGGAGTCCTGGAACAAATATAAATTAGATTAGGGAAGACCATTAAAATTACCAACTAAACGTAAGTATAACATTTAATAGTAAAAAAGTAAATAACATATTTAATGTTATTTATTTTTTACTTAAAATAGAAATATTTTTCTGCAAACATCATCAAAATTGCTTATTAAATTAAGCATCAATTAGCATTTCAAATATTGGTATGAGGAAAAGTAGGGGTAGCAACGTCTCGCTATCTCTTTTACACACACGTGACCAAATGGAGTTAAGTCATAAACTGTCATTGTTAGTTTTTCAAAACTACCCTCAAAATACGGTTTAAGAGGTGACAAAGTGCTAGGAGTTATTTCGATATAGTTATACTTAATTATATAGGTAGTTATAACTTTCATAAAATACTAAGGGCGGAATTCACCAATAAAACTAATCGCGTTTTAACGTTTGGCTCGCATAATCGCGTTTAGCCACTGTCAATGTCACTTGTAAAAATACAACAAAAGAAAAATACAGAAAAGTGACACTAGTGACAGCGGCTAAACGCGATTATGCGAGCCAAATGTTAAAACGCGATTAGTTTTATTGGTGAATTCCGCCCTAAGTAAATAGAATAAATCTACGATTATACAAAGGTAGACGAACGAGTCCAGAGGCTAATTTCGGTCGAGTCGATTATTCGGTCACTTTTTGGCCGAAACCAGAACTTTGGAGTTCTGGTTTCGGCCAGTGGCCGTAACCAAAACCGAATTTTCGATCGATCTCTAAAACATAACTTAAATTATTATTTCGAGTTAATAAACCCTGAAACTAACTTCTTTGTTCTGCTCGCCTCACAAGGCTAAGATTAAGGATATAAATTCAAGTACTCTAAAATAATTATTCACTGCACACAAACCCTTTAATTGTTATCAATTGATTTCCTGGTTATTGGCTGCCCTTCACGAACACGACTGATGGCCAAAGGTATTAAGGTGTTGATCCCCGCACGAACGCCCGCGTTCGTGCGCCATTGTCTTACTATTGTGTCTCTAATTACACTACTCAACCAGTTAAATAGAACAAAGACGAACACAATTATATAATTTTGATTAATTTTACTTAATAGATATAAAACAAAGTCGTTTTGTACGTCTATCTGTTCATTCGTTAGCTAAGGCTGAGCGCAAACTTGAGTCAAGACAGTTTTAAGACAATAGACCAGTCTGCCTCAAAACTAAAACAAAACTGTTTTGTCTACGACACGTCGCGCACCTAAAACGAAACTGTTTTGTCTACTACGACGACGCGGCACACACCGTTTGCGTCAATTCTTTTTCAGTATAAAAATGGACTTCATCGATACTGTTGTATTAAGTATCCTAGTTACGCGTATGACGCAGACGTAAATATTGTACTGAATTATACTAGAGAGGTGGCACGTCACTAGACTGTTTTGTCGTTGATACGCGCCCGCATACATACAAAAGGGAAGCCCACAATGTTAATCAGACTTGTCGCTGTGCAATTCTTGTAGGTATTAGACAATTTTGTCTATGAGACGCTTTGTTTGAAGTTTGGGCGTCTTCAAATTTGTTTTTAAAGCAATAGTCTGTCTTAAAACTGACCTGACACAAGTCTGCGCTCAGCCTAACTGCTTATATAGCACGGAACGAATTTAGATGCGGGTTTCACTAGTAAAAATAGCAATAAACGAAACAAGTTTTCGTATATGTCACAGAAGAATTGCAAACGCCATAAGATTGTAAAATGTCGCGAAAAATTGTAAACTAATTATTCTAAATAAGACACGACTATGTCGGAAACGAACGAATTTGGATGTGATCTATCGTATACTAAACAATTTCTTCATTTAAAAAATAATTAAAGAGAAAATATAATCAAGTACAGATTTATTACAATCATACGGAGTCTGCAACTTTCCAGTGACATAGGTATAAAATTTGCACCTGCGTGAAGCCAGGACAGGGTGGGTCACTAGTTTATGTTTATAATAAGGTTTTTATAAGGTGACTTCATTAGAGAACTAACTGTATGGTTATGTAAGTGCTCATGAATGTGAACAATCAATCTAAAATAGCTAAAACAAAACAGCTGTCCTCAACTTGTAGCAAATAAAGCACACATAAAAGTGCAGAACAGCAGACTTTTATATTTAGGATTCCGCATCTTAATCGGCAAAAACGGACCCTTTATAGGATCACTTTATTGTCGGACTGACCGTCTGTCAAGACCTCTTTTTTCAGAAACGACACTGAAATAAATATCAATTACCTACTCAGATCTGCTACCCTTTGGGGAAGTGAAAAAATACTTCTAAAGATAAAGCTATTTATGTTCTGTTCATGGCGCTTATTTTGACGCTCACAGGGGAAACAAAACCTGTAGGGTACTTCCTGTTGACCTAGAATCATTTTTGGACGGAACCCTCGATGAGCGACTTCGACTCGCATATTGGTTGTTTACATTAATGAGTAAGTACTCAATTAAGTCAAGTATTTCAATTTGACACGGGGTGAAAGTTCACCCCGTGTCAAATTGCCAATAAACAAATAATCAACCGGTATATTGTTTTACATTCAAAGTTGACGAACCGATATAAAACTTTAATTGTACACGCATAAAATGTCTATACGACCAAAGTCGGTTGCCACCTTGACACCATAAATTTGCCTATTTACGGATATATCCGTATATGGCATCAGCGAAAAATAAAACAGGTTTAAGGCTAGTCAGTATACGGATAATTGCGTAGAATCAACATCCTTGATACTTGCCCGCCCTGCACACTTCCTCCTCTCGTATAGAAGTCGTAGGTACGTTTATATCCGTAGACGGCGTCCTGTATAGAAATCATATACGGATATATCCGTAGTCGACATTCAATGTGTTTAAAGCCTGAAGCTATGTATCGTAACTTTCAATGAATATTTATCTCTAAGCACCGATTTTGCACTCTAAACTTTCAATTACGCACAACTGCATCTTAATTCGCGAAGCATCACGCATAACGATTGACTCATCGAAGTTGCAGACAGCCATACAAATTAACTCTAATCATCCAATCAAAGACAATGCAATTCAATCGATCCGATAAAAATATCTCTTTCGAGGATCTCTGAATGACGTCCAGTTCCTAAAATAGTCTAACAATACACTATTGTCCTATATTTGTATTGTCTTGTGACGTCACGACAACATGGCTACCGTTTTGAGGCGTTATTAGTGGATCATAGAATGTAGGGACTAAAAAGCCCTGTACCTTAGATTGTGGTGATAAACTAGATTTTTTTTCGCTGCTTTGTTTTTAAGACCTCAGTAAAATTGTAACATTGGGTAGTGTTTAAATTAAAAATATTTTCTTTACACGAAAGTAAAATAACAATGAGAAAATAAGATGAGCAACATTTGAACATACATTTTTGAAAGAAGCTTTTTTCTTTCTGATTTATTGAAACGAAGCGCACGATTTTTCTGAAGCCAATGCCATCCTTCTTCAACCTGTCAATCAGGGGCGGCCTTAACTATTACGAGACCCTGGACAGCAGATATTTGCCAAGCCCTTGTACTTTTTGTATCGTAGGTACGTAAACCAAAACTGTGTATTTCTTATGATAGGTGAGAAATGCTAAAGGACGGAAGGAAACATGAGTTTCCAGTCTAAAATATTAGTTTAGAAGATTTATAAAAATTAATATGACAGCGATGATAAGCCTATAGGTAAGTATTGTACTAAATGCCTTAAAAGATTTCACACGGATTTGAAAATGACGTTTACAGCTTTTCAATAAATGGGCGATGTCATTTTCATTTGAAGAATAGCAAGAGCTGAAACCCGATCTCGTGTCTTTACTATGAAAGGTAAAAGTAGGATAAAATAAAAAGTTTTGAATATTAGCTTTTTTTCTAATCGAATTCGAGGCCCCTTTGATCAATGAAAGAATTTTCGTAATTCGTAAGCGGCACTTCCTGAGATTACTATCTATGAACCTATAAACATGGTATGTTCTAATATTATTTCATCTCATCTTCACTTCAAAGATTGTTTGTATATTTGCCAATCTATTAAGCCGTAACGGCGGAACAGCTGAGATCACTTTACTATGCCGGACAAAGACTTGGCAGTATGCAGTATCATATTGAAAAGTTATTAACAGTATGAATATTGAACATTTGAATGCATATAGTACATATAGATACGTTTTCCTAAAGGTTCCCTGTATATCAAGTTCTTTTTTATACGCAATTGCGCATTTACTTTGGAATTAATTGAATAGGTCAAGGTCATACAAACCGTTAAACACCTTAACTGGTTCATATCGACGTTTTTGATAATACCTTTTCATATGCAAATGTCTGACTCAGAAACTCATTTCCATATACATTTCCGTAGGAAGCTGTTATCTTGCCTTTATAAGAAAATGGAGCTATCAACCTACCTACACAACTTTTAGCATTAATGTACTCGTACGAAACACTTATTGGGAGTGTAACTTGACATATATTTCGTATTTTCAAGTTTTGTACTCTGAGAAGTGATATCGTACGTCCGTCAAACGTCCAATCGCGATCGCGTCCAATCAAACGGTTCTTCTTCTCGTCGAATTATCAGTATACAGAACAAACAATTACTTAATAACTATTTTGATTAGAATTTGTGCTAAGTTTCAAGTTTATTCGCATACAACCTTAAACACCTTCTAAATCGTTTTGTACGGGTAGTTTTGAAAATCGAACAATAAAAACCTGTTCTCGTATAAGGACCCAAGGATTAAAATTTTGCATACAAATGAATTTCCCCTTTTTACTCCCTTAAAAGTTGAACTTTTAAAAACCTCTTATTGATGTTCGCCTACATCATAAAATTTGTGCAAAAAAAAAACACATTAAAACAAACACATTAAGTACTAGACCCAGTAGCTTCGGCTGTGCGTTGATATGTCAGTCAGTCAGATTCTCCTTTTATATTTATATAGTTAGAAGATAGAAGATAGGCGAAGCTGTATCGAAATATTATTTTTTTACCACATCAGTTCCGGTTTTAATTAAGGCCGAAACTGGAAGTGAGCCGAAAATTCAGTTACGGTTTCGGCTGACAATCGTGTTGCGGTCGGTCACTATTTTTTTTTTTTCGATTGAACTTTTGCTACGCCAGTTTTCCCTAAAGGGTTAGCCAGAACAGAGGGCCCTACCACGAGCTCTTAATGCACATATGACGATACAATACATTTGACGATGTAAACTGAATTGTTAAAGGGATGGAGCTATATAGGGTGTATAGCTCCACTTCATCCTTCTTTCTCGCTCGGACGCTTGACATTTTTACATGGTAAGGCCCCAGTATCGTTTAGCAAAACCAGTAATCCACATTTCGCTAGTTTGATTCTATAGCCATCAACCGAGCACAGTTCCATGTGGTGGTCTTAACAACACTTTGTCCGACCTAGGACTCGAAGACCTCATGCTCAGGAGCTGCGGGATTGTTTGAAATAGTCAGCCCTGGAACGCAAAGGGCAATTGAAGGAACATGGGTGGGTGTTTAGTCAGTAAATGTCTGACACGCCCTCTCGCTCCATTCAGCGCGAAAGAAGTTATTTGATGATCTGCACTAAAAAAAACCTCATTCCAATAAACCAACGGAGCTATTATTAATTGAAGTGTCTGTTTGTAATATCAAATTAACGTAAATACTAAATGCATATGAAAGTATGTATATTCGATACCTTTATGAAAACTGTAATTTTTAACATTTATTGTCTAATTGTTTGTTTCGGCTAATATCCGAAACGACTGGACCGATTTTGACGGTACTTTAACTGATAGATAGCTGATGTTATAAGTAGTAACTACCTAAATAAATAAAAACCTACCCTACTTTTAGTTTAGAAAAGACATTAGGGTTCCTTAGAAAAAGATTCTTGCATTTGCGACCGAAGTCGCGGCCGCAAGCTAGTTATCAAGTATATTTAAAAAAATTAAATATCTCTAATCTTAATCTATGTCAATTGTGTTAATAAATAGGAAGACTTCAACGTAAATATAATAAATCAAATAGCTAGCCCATCCAATATGAATCTACATAAAAACGGTAAACATTTCACTCGCTCCATGTTTACGCAATGCGCGGAAATATACAACTGAATGTTTCTTTGATATTCGATATTCTTTTTCTATTAGAACTGCGTAAAACATTAATTAATTGGCAGAATAAATGGACGACTGAAAAGAAAAATGTTGGTTCATACATACAAACTTTAGGCCCCCGTTTCATCGCCTTAGGGGGTGAATTTTGAAAAACCCTCTTAGTGCTCGCCGACGAAATAAAAGGAATCCATTTGCATAATTTCACGCACATAATCCCAGTAGTTTCGGCTGTGCGTTTATATGTCAGTCAGTCAGTTATTCCTTTTATATCTATATATAAAAGGAGAAACTGACTGACTGACATATCAACGCACAGCTGAAACTACTGGGACTGGGGGCATAAAATTTTGCACATAGGTTCTTTTTACGACGTAAACGAGCACTAAGAAAGGATTTTTCAAAACTCAGCCCCTAAGGGGATGAAACGGGGGCCTAAAGTTTGTATGGAAAAACCTATTATAACGCGGGCGAAACCGCTGGCTGTAGCTAGTATAATATATTGATTAAAAACACATTTGACCAATAAAATTAAATTACGTCTTTAACACTCAGATTTTTATAATCAAAACAAGATTGTAGAATGATATCTTTCTACCTACACACCTTTATTAACCTTGAAATACCTAGGAACTCGTTTTGATAAAAATATAATCAACTAATATAATATTTGATTTATGTGAATGTCCAGACTCCATTGACACACCTCAAATGAGGTGCTGAATTAAATAGTTTATCGTCACCTAACTGTCCCAGGTCGCGGGTTCAAACCCAGCCAGGCGCATTACTTTGTGTAATATAATTTCATCACCAATGCTCTCAAAACGGTGAAGGAAAACATCGTGAGGAAACCGGCATGTCCTAGAACCAAAAATTCGAAGACGTGTGACATCCACCAACCAGCTCTGGGTCCACGTGGTGGATTACGGCCCATTCCCGCTCCTAGAGGGGAGGCCCGAGTCCCAGCAGTGGGAACATTAAAAGGCTGGCTATGCTTATGCTATGCTATAACTGTCCCACGCGGTTTTATCCGGGTCTTTGGTTACTGCTCCGCTCTCGTGAGTCGTAGCGTGATGTTGTATAGCCTTCCTTGATAAATGGGCTATTCAACACTAAAATATTTTTCGATTCGAACCAGTAGTTAAAGAGATTAGCAGGTTGAAACAAATCAACAAACTTTTTAGCTTTATAATATTAGTACTTAATATAGACAAGCTGTTTCAGCAGACGTACTGCCCGTGGGCACGCCATAATTATGGCGGTAAGTCCCCTCTTTGAGGAGTGGCTGGAAAGGCAACACGGCGTCCATACCTTCCGCATGACGCAGGTCCTCACCGGACATGGTAAGTTCGGGAGGTTCCTGCACCGGATTCGTGCGGAAGAAACGCCCGGGTGTCACCATTGTGTGGACCGCCCGGAGGACACGGTGGAGCACACGGTGGAGGTGTGCCCCGCTTGGGCAGAGCAACGCCGTGTCCTCGTGGGGGCGATCGACGGCGGCGATCTCTCGCGCCGGGCCTTGGTACAGGCCATGGTCCGGAGCGAGGAGGAGTGGCAGGCGGTCGCCTCCTTCTGCGAAGCAGTAATGCTAGCAAAGGAGGCGGCCGATCGCGTGAGGCAACGGTCCTCACGCCCCAATCGCCGCCGGGATTCCGATCCCGATTTCCGGCCATCGTAGGCGCAGGCTTGCGGACGGCGAGCAATGGGTGGCTCGCCGTCCGACCGTCCAATAACCGTCCGGACCGAGCCCAAGTCGTCGACGGCGCGTGCTGTTCCACGCGCGCCTCAAGGAGATGTCAGCAACTGTAGGGGCCTAGCAGGGTCGAAGCCTACTGGGACCAAGGGTCTGATTCTGAAAGGAAGACTCGGCCCTGGTACGAAAGGCAACGAAGGAACAGGAGTGGGTTTTTAGTCAGTAAACCCGACTGCAGCACTACTGGTGTAGATACTTATAGCTAATCTCTGTTGTGCAAACCTATTTCTTAGTACTCATGACAATAACATATTTTCTCTCATTTATTTACAAATCCTTTATATTTATTTATTTATTTATTTATTTATTTAGTTATAGGAGAACCAAGAACCAACAGCTATAACAAAAGATTAACAATGGTATAAGAGACATTGAGCCAATTACGAGCCTTCATCCTATTATTCTTACAGCTCTATTTTAAAACCATCCAGGGACCCACTTTTTTTTTTCCGTTGGGAAAATCGTCTAATGATATCACCCGCTCTTGGGCGGAGCGGGAGTGTCAGACTTTTACTGACTAAAAACCCACTCCTGTTCCTTCGTTGCCTTTCGTACCAGGGCCGAGTCTTCCTTTCAGAAGCAGACCCTTGGCCCCAGTAGGCTTCGACCCTGCTGGGCCCCTACGGTTTGCTGACATCTCCTTGATACAGGGACCTATTCAAATATACACACAAAATTTCATCGGTCATTGAAGGAATATGTTTTAGGCTTCCGCAGATAGGCGTGAAGCGAGGACACCTTTTTTTTTTTTTTATTCATATAAACCGGTGCTTGACTGCGATCCCACCTGATGGTAAGCAGCGATGCAATCATTGATGGTGAGGCGCACTAGTTTATTAAGAGCCTATTCACTGTAGCCTTGAAGACACCTAAATTATAGTTGGACGGGAAGACCGCAGCAGGCAAATCCTGTCTGCAAGAGTCCTTAGTTGGGGTTCAAAATGACTTAGTACTCAGGGTCACGAGTTCACAGAATGTATGGGACATTCAGTCGCTATGGGTTACAGATGTTAGCTAGTAAGGAAGGATGTTTGTGTATGAAGTGTAATGCGAATATTGAACCTGTAAGTAATTAGCATTCTCTACCAGGGCTGTTGATTGTTCGAAAGAGACACCCTCGCAAAGAACAATTGAAGGAACACAGGTGGGTTTTAGTCAGTCAAAGTCTAAAACTCCCTCTCGTTCCACGCAGAGCGAGAAAAATCATTCAATGACTCCTCTCGGAAAAAAAGTAATTAGCATTTGAAATTTTGCAATAACATTTAATGCACTATCCATATTTTTTTTTTTTTTTTTAATTGATATAAACCAGCGCTTGACTGCGATCCCACCTGATGGTAAGCAGTGATGCAATCATTGATGGTGAGGCGCACTAGTTTATCAAGAGCCTATTCACTCTAGCCTTGAAGACACCTAAATTATAGTTGGACGGGAAGATCGCAGCAGGCAAATTGTTCCAGTCCTTCGATGTACGCGGTATAAATGACGAAGCGAAACGCTTAGTCCGGACCGTTGAAGTTTCAACAACGTAAGGGTGGATACTCGCCGTACGTCGGGTTGTCCGATGATAGAAAGGAGATGGCGGAATCAAGTCATATTCAATCAAGAATCAAGAAGAATCGTAGCATTTATTTCAAACAAACCATTTACAGGCGCTTTTGAATTGTCATTACTTAAATCAGTCAGTCAAAAAAAAAAAGTGATGCATTGATTGCACATGCGTAAATCTCTATGGATGGACACTCTTTTCATCTCATATTAGATCTCAAAGTACATTTTGCTTATAAAATGGGTAGTGTTGACCAAAATCATCGACGTAATATTTATTCAAGAGGAAATTACGAACAAATACACTGACATATTTGGACAGTACCAAACCACTTATCGCAAAAATGATACGAAAATTGAATAGATTATAAGATTACGTGAGAGACAAAATTGGAAACTTTCACTTACATCGCTATGTGGTACAGTCACCTACTTAACATTACGCAATAAGATTAAACACTCGTATCACATTTATGATTAGATTTATCATCAGTTTATTAGAACATCGACTGCGTGTGACCGAACCAATACGTCATAGTATGAGAACCACACTTCCTGGCATATCATAAAACAAAGTCCTCCACTGCGCCTGTCTGTCTGTATGAACGCGATAAACTCGTAAACTACTGAACGGATTTTCATGTAGTTTTCACCAATAGATAGAGTGGTTCATGAGGAAGGTTTAGATGTATAATACATACACATTGTAGTAGATAAAAGCTAAGAATTTCAAAGATTTGTAACACCCTTGCGAAGTTGGGACGGGGTGCTAGTCAATTACTTATTCTGTGGTCACACTAATTTATAAAGACGAAAGTTTGTGAATGTGTATGTATGTTTGTTACTTCTTCACGTTCTAACGGCTGAACGGATTTTGATGAAACTTGGTACACGGGTAGACCAAGTTCCGCAATAACATTTAGGGTGTTTTTAATATCGTGCGGTTTTGATCACGCATGCGGGATAGCCCCGCACGCGTAACCCCAGCAAACTTCCATTTCATACAAGTATAATGCGTGGAATACGCAAGCGGGGCGCATTTTTTTGCATTTTGAAATTTTCTGCATGCGGGGCAATCCCGCATGCGTGATGAAATCCGCACGACATTTAACACCCAAGGATGCTTTTTACCCGGGATTATATTCGTTTCGGAAGATAGTAATATGTATTAATAAAAAGATCAAGAAAATGCAACTATCTAGTCTACTAATCTCGTGTTGTCTGTCCTATAATAAGTAAACTATAGAAAAAACATCATCAAGACAGTGATTATAGCAATTTCCTCGTTGCTCGTTCATTAAAGTGATCTTTGGTACTTCCATGTTGAGTAGTAAAATTATTATTGAGGCCTATGAAGCGTCGAACCAACGATGTTTTATGGTGTGTACTAGAATTAATTTTACAGTAAGTAATGGGTCCAATTTTCTAGTGGGAATGACAATTTAAATGGAAATTTATTTCCCTGGTTCTCCTTCATTCATTCAATCTTCCATTCAATCATAATTAATTTAATTGCAGAATACAGATCTTAGTCACTTTACTTACTTCTTTCTTTACTTCTCTTTGACGCTCACGTTGAAAACAACGCGTCGTCGACCCGGGATTGGACCTTATCGAACGGCGAGCTACCCATTGCTCGCTGTCCGCAACCACGCGCGTGCGGTAACCGGTAATCGCCCCGCAACTCCTGGCGCCCGGGGCGTTTCCAAGCCTTGGTTTGTTCTCAACTTAGTATATACTTATAGCTTTGTCTGTACATCTGTATACCTCTAAACTAGATGCCTACCAGCTCATACGCAGAGCACTAGCAAGTCACTCCACGTCCCTAAGTGCTGGATTAAGATAAGATATTACTTCAACAATACATGAACGCAAACAGTCACCACCATTATTTTAAATGTCATACAGATTATTTAGCGATAGCTGTATTGATAAGTAGTGGCATGGTTGCTTTCTTTTTAGGGAAAAAAAAACAGGCCATACCTAATGAGATTTTTCTAACCATTATAAATAAAGGGCGGGTTTCTGAATTAAGCATTTTGAGTTAAGAACGTCTCAAACCCTACTTAGATACCGAATTTTGACAGGGTTTCAGGCTAAAGAGTTTGAGAAACACTCAATCACGACCAAATAGTCCCATCTCGTCAGGTCTTCTGTCACCTATGGGGATTGAAGAGTTATCGAGATGGAGTACCCAGTCGCAAACGCACGACCCTGGCGAATAACACACGAAAACATTCGTCGGACAAATTCGACGTAAACTGTTATAGGGTTAAATCAGAAATGGGGGTAAGTATGCTAAATAAAGTATAAATTTGGAGTTCATAATTTATTTAGCTTTCACTGAAACAGGTGTTCACCAAAACAAGTATAGATTGCCCATGATAAGACAAACCCAATTCTATATTAATTTGCCAATTTCTTATCTAAAAGACTCATTCCGGCGTGTTTCTAAATTTGTGTGTTTTGAGTTAAGAACGTCTCAAACCATACTTGAAGGCTAAATTTTGACAGGTTTTCAGGCCAAAGTAGAGTTTGAAAAAACTCAATTCCGAATGCTTCAAAAACAAACCTGAATTCGGGGGAAAGACGTCTATTGTACACTTGATTTTGTAATCGACTAGTTGCTGCCAGCGGCTTTGCCCGCGTGTAAGTAGTTTTCTCCATACAATCTTTGGACCCCCGTTTCATCCCCTTAGGGAATTAATTTTGGAAAATCCTCTTTTAGTGCTCGCCTACGTCATAAAAGGAAGCTTTGTGCAAAATCTCACACTCCTAGTCCCAGTAGTTTCGGCTGTGCGTTGATATGTCAGTCAGTCAGTTTCTCCTTTTATATATATAGATTATGGTATTCACATAATGAGGTGGTGGTTGGTGAATGGTACAATAAAGTCATCATCTCCCCAGCCTTTTCCCAACTAGCTTGGGCTCGGCTTCCAGTCTAACCAGATGCGGTTGAATACCCATGTTTTACATGGAGCGACTGCCTACTGCCTATCAGACCTCCACAACCCATTTAATGGGCAACTCAATACTCCTTGGATAGACTTATGGTTAGACTTTCTGGCGTCTACCTGGATTTGTATTTCGGGCTGGTGTCCGCGACTCCACGACTAAAGCGCGTATTTTGCGTACGGGTGGGACAAAATGCGTCATTCGATCCACCACAGCTCCTCAAGGAAGGCCAGCAGCGCCTTGGTCTATCTGTAACGACTGTCAAAGATCTACGAATGACAACCGGGACCAACGGCTTTACGTGCTTTGCGAGGCACGGGTGTGCACAATAAAGTATTATAATAAATAAATAAAGGCCAGTTTGTGCGATGTGTGTATGTTTATTACACCTTCACACTCAAACAGTTAATCAGATTTGGATGAAACTTGGCTCACAGGTTGACAATGTTTTAGAGTTTAGAATCACCAAAACTATTTTCAACTAGGTAAGTATAATATATGTAGTTAGATTACAAGACCAACCAAATATAAGGCACCAAATACCAAACCAAAACCAAACCAAACCAAATATAGGCATTAAGTCCGCCTTTGTACTTTTGTGTTGCATGAAGTTTTAATAAATAAATAAATAAATATCTTTGGCCTTTCTTTCCTTCAAAAACTCACTATTGAAAAGCTGAGAATTCGTAGTACAAACGCAATGGCTAATAAGTGTAGAATGAAGACATAAATCTAATTTAAAATTACCAGGTGATTGCTTCAGAAAAATCCGGCATTTGAACACCAGTAGGTACACAGTTTGAACATCTAATTAAACTATTAAATGGAACTAATGAGGCGCGAACATAGATAATTGTCTAGGTTTAAAATACAGTATATTATTTTTAGAAGTTGCCTTCAAATGATTCATGAAATTTTCGTCAAGTGTCTAAAATAAAATTAGAAGTAATTAGTTTTACTATGAACTGATTTTAGGCTTGGGAAACGACACAAACAAAGCTCTTTTGGCAAAAGAAATCACCATGAAATAACAGTTTTTGTACAATGATACAACAAAATATTCTAAAATGCAAAACTGATTTCATATAAAAACTTAATCTTTAGCCGATGCCTATTTCTACTTTTTGGTTACTTTTGGGCCTTCATTGTACGTCTATCAAATAGGATACCTATCCAATAGGCTTCTTGGTCTCACAGAAAGAAAGCATAGACAGTTTTTTTTTTTTTAATATTGTTTTCTTTAATTTTTTTATTTTAAGTATTTATAGATTAAATAGTTACTTTTTATTTTATTGTTGTTTGTCCTGTACGAGTCTCAAATAAATGTTTCCTTTTTTTTATTATCATCAATAGGGTCGCATTTGACCACTAGCTCACTGGATAGTAACAATCTATATAATAAAATAAACAGAGTCTGTATCATTGCTCACATGTGTCAAAATGAATGCAAGTTCAAGGTCACTAAGTGGCTTCATACTCTCTCAATTACAGTAAGACTGAAGACCATTTACAGATATCGCTCGCATAACTTAGGTAATAAAGTATCTCTAAATGGACTAACATGGGCGCAAGTTTGCATCGTGGTTTCACTCACACACACACACATAAACACACTATCACATACACATTTCACTCATAGACAATCACATGAACATTCACATATAAATACATTTAAACTTTTAAAGTAAAAAATCTTTTATTAATATTATAAATATATTGTGCTCATCTTAAGATTAATGTTATGAAATGTTCAAATGATAGGCGAGGACGCTGGCGCCCTAAACACAAGTTAAATCTTACATTGGTTGCCAGAGTTCATTGAAAAAGTTTCTTTTGTCACAAAAAATAGTTGTAAATATTGTTGTTGGTTCAAACTTAATGTAGTAATAAATATCTTTTTTTTTTACAATCAACATTGGAGCATGCTTTCCTTTAACTCAATACCTCCTGGTAGTAGCTATCAAACCACACAGGCTCTGGCAGGGAATACCACTACCTAGCTCTACCCACAATTATTCCCTTCCCAAACATTTTGTACATGTGTGAGATGGAAAGATAAAGGGTTTTCTGAATAGCTAGACTGTGCAAGAGCCACCAAAAACGAAATGCCCAAGTACTTATGCAATATACAAGAAGACATTTTTTCAAATCAAAATCAAGAATATTTTTTTTTCACATAGGCCTACATGGGGGGCACTTAAAAAACGTCAGAGGCTAGTGCACTGTACCAAATTGATTGTTTACTATGGAGAAGAACCGGCAAGAAACTCCATGATTAGTCTTTTAAAAAAAGTTGTTGATTACAATATTTTCATATTACTTACAGTATTAATAGATATTATGTAAGAACAGTGTAGACCAGTCAATATTGTACCCAAAAGCACAATAAAAATAATCATATTAAAAAAAAGTGAGTTGTAATAGGAAGTAGTCTAAGAATTCATGGAGTCTACAGTGTTCTCACATTCATTCATTCAAGAGCTAGGGACCATGATTATGATTGAATTTTATTAATCATCTCATGGTTTATCATCATATGAATTTGAATATTATGCTCATGACCAACAAATGACTCGGCACACAATTACATGATTGATTTATCAAAATTCATCACATAAGAAATAATAAATCTTGTGCAACAAAGAAAATGTTGGCTGGGAAATATGGTTCTTTCTTTTCCTTTACAAACTTAAAAAAGTTATCACAACAATATAATAAAAGCGAAAGTTGGTATGTGTGTAAGTTTGTTACTCAGATAGATTATGTCTGGGAATAGTTTATAGGATATAAGAAGTTAATAAATAATGTCAAGGAAATAAGATTTTAATACCTGGTTGGTAATACAAATTAATAGTATATTATTGTAATTATAGATGGACTTGAATAATTATATGAAGCTAAAATTATTACCTCATTTTATAAAGTTTTAAAATATTATTGAGTTATAAAGTATATGTAAAAATTTATAATATAATACTTTTTATCCCTGAAAAATGTATAGTGTCATGGGAGAAAAAACCAAAGGAAAAAGCTGGCCAGTTCTAAATCCTTATTTCTAACTATTGTTTAAACTTAGCCTTTCTTCTCTATAGTGTTATGTTTGCTTTCAGCTATACTGTACTTTTTTATAGACACATAACTAACTCATATTAGATTCCAAATATACATCCCTCAGAAGGTTTATAGCATTATTGTTAGTAAAGACAAGTAGGTAATACTAATAATATCTGACAAGTTATTTGTTTACATTATCATGTCAGTAAGACTTGCCTTTTTCCCCTTTTTGAGTTTAAGTTAAGATGTAATACAGACTGACAAGCACATTAGTGTTTTTACATTTTAATGGATAAACATACAAAATAAAATAGATAAATTATTATGTTTTTAAGGTGTAAAACATGGAGCCTGCAGACCACTATTTATTATGTTTATCATTCCTACAGACTTTTAAAACAAAACATTTTTTTTAGGTCATAATCTTTTGTCTTTGCCTTCTCAATGTGTGAATAGCATTAACTGGTTGCAACACTGCCATATTGTGTTTTGAAAAGAAAAAAATACACACATTTGTATATTTTTTAATTTTGTCATTGAGACCAAGGCATGTGTTAAAGTGTCACACATTGCTTAGTTCATGACCTCTATGAGTATTAAAGACTATTATTACTGCCTTTTTGCTCCTTAATTCAATTTAATGATGATGTATGCCTATCTGTTCTTGAGTTACCAATGATAATAACATCCTATTGTGTAATAGGAAGATGTAATATGCAAGATGTGAAAGATTATGTTTTGTAGCATGTGGTATTTGTGTCCAAAAATAGTTGGCACATTTCTTTCTGTGAGTTCTTTCTTGCACTATTTTTGTTTGTATTCTTTTTAGTAGGCTTAGATTTAGTAGTAAAAAGTATTGCAGTGTTTTGGATTTTAGCACTAAATCTTATATGAATAGCATACTAACTCTAATAATGATAACTTGTTATGAGATCGTGAACTAACTTCTTGCATCGTGATCAAAACAAAGTTATTTTACCGAACAAGGTGGATGGATGCCAAGTAATAGTAAAAAAATTACCTTGTAAAGGAATGTTGAGTGATTGTGGCTTGGCGAATTGACTAACGGCTGTGGAGTCACGGGCCTGGAACCTCCAGACAAGCATTGGGACGATGCCGACAACCTAGTCCCCACAATCTTCTGGCACGCTGCAAAACAAAACATTCACTATAATCACCAACACACAACAACTTTCACATTTTCGATATCCAAAAACCACGACAACTAGATCTAAACGGTTAATCGAACAATAACATTTTCACGCACATTCAAATTTAGACGATTTCCTACGATCGCGTTCCTCAGCTCTTTGTATGTTGTAGCACGAACTGCGACGCCTCAAACTCGATATAGGCGACATGTTAGACTTGAAAATAAGTGTTCTCTCCATCCTTCCATTCAGGATAAGATAGAAAATAAACGTAATGTTCACACAAACGACGCTTTAAAAACGTCAAAAAAATGTAAACAATGCGATGTCGCGGCGACAAACGAACGAGAACGAACTAAACGACCGCGCGCCTGCAGGCCGGTGTTGCCACTGCGTGCGCTAGGACACCCCGCAAACGAAACGAGATCCACAGACTAGCTAATAAGTACGTTTGTAGTACACTCATCACATCGTAGCATCACGCGAGACGAAGCGATCGTAAAAAATCTGTATTATGTAATTTTATAACTCTCTATCGATCTCAATCAGTTAAATAGTCGACACGGCTAATATCATTAACGCTTTTAAATTGACAGAATCCTACCGATGTAGCAAGTAGGTACCTATATGTTCATGAGATAAGTAGATTATTCTTTAAATGATAACAATTTCACGTGTATTATAGGTATCAGTCGAGAGTTTTGACATAATTCCGATTGATAAAAAGACGTACATGGAACCAAATTTAGGAAATAATAAACATGGAGTAGCAAATTTTAATTTATTAACAGTGAGTTTATATTTTAACAGTGAGTTTAAAATTATTAAGTAAGAGTAGGTAAGCAAAATGCATAATTATGTGATATTCAAAACCTGTTTAAAGTTGTAGTCTTTTTTAATTTTATTATAGTGTACCTACCTACCTAATTCGAAACGGCAATTCAGTCTTGGTTTGAAAAAATATTTTTAAGACTTGTCTCCATTTTCGCAAAAGCAAATGGAAATAACAATTCTATTTATGTAAATTAACAACGGTAGAAACATTCCGAAAACAGTGTTGTAGAAAAAACCGCGTAAGCTGACATCATCCGCCATAAATATTCGATGTTCGTTTGAAATCGTTACACTTACCGTCTTGGAAGACTCGTTCCACGTTCAGACCGTACGTAGCGCAGGTCTCATAGTAAGAACATCTTCGCAGCTCGTTCGACAGCTTGCGAGCGCGGTTGTCGTCTACCACGCGTGGACTACTTTCACTTATGGCATCTGGAAGAGCAACCAATCATTTAATAGGAAATACGTCTATCGGACGCGTGTACGTAATTATGTAAATAAACTGTGTAACGTATTTCTTTGATAAGAAAACTGTTTTGATATTTAGAGTTAATATTTGTGTTTTTTTAGCTAACAATATTTTTTTATGGTAGTTATATTTTCGATAAGGTACAACATGTTTCTGCTATGACTCGCATCCACGGCTATCCACACTCTATAAATAGGTATGTAAATATAATCGAGTCATCTTTGGTTTTAGTAGAATACAAGAAGTTATGATAACGAAAAAACAAGGAAAACCAAATCAAATGCAATTTTTCAGTATCATTAAAATTACTTCTTAAACATACTAATACTTTTGGATAATTTAATAAAAACGTAAGATTACATTATAAAATGGAGTAATAGCGCAAGCAAGGTGAAAACTTCAATAAACCCACCTTGGGTTCCGACCAATATGATCGGAATCTCTGCGGAATTCCTATAGTGGGACATTTTACTGAAGTAGTTCGACACCGTATTATAGCTGATCTCGTTGTCCAAGCTGAACACGAAGATTACGGCGTCCACCCAAGCCGTAAACTGTAACAAAAGATAAAATTGTTATAAACATATTGCTCAACAAATCTGATAAGAACATATAATTTTAGAATCAATTTCTTCCGACGTTTATCGGAATTAATTTGTTAAACGGAAACGTATATCAAAATTATCAAATGACGTCTCTCCATTTTCCAAGAAAATTAATAAAGATTGTTTAAAGCTACATTGAATGACTCGATTATGGATTTATGAATTATCTTTGCCTCGAGTCTGCCATGAGACCTTGGTTTGGTTGTGAAAATCAATAATATTATAATTATAAGACACATGAGTTGACGGATTTCTTCATCGTTTCAGCATAATAGTTGAACTAAACGTTGATATTTTCACGCACCGACTTTGATTCTTGTGTTAAACTCTTGTTCAAATCGCAGCTGAACGTCATACAGCTAACACAACCAACTACACTAAAGTAATCCAATATTCTTACGTAAATAAAGACCCTAACATATAGTAACCCTATTGCGAAATATCTTGTAGAGAAAAAACCGCGCCCTATACGGGGACCCATAATAATTACGTGGGGTAATTTCGTGCAGTCGTAGGGGTTTAAAACGGAAGGGTTATGTGATACTTGCGTCTGCAAAAATAATGCATGTGGTATGGACACGGTAATTGTATTTAATGGCATAGCCGTTCGTAGCTATGAGACCAGCATAATGATTGATATAATTGAAAACATGTGTAGGGAAGGTGTCACAATTTTTTTAATAGTTCGTGAAGATTTAATTACGTAGTGATTGTTGACGAAATATAAATGTGTGTATGACAATAATAACGTTGTTTTGCTGTTTGTTTGTGAATTAATTTACGTAAGAGGTAGATACTCAGTTAGTAGTTAGTTACACATGTAACTTAACAACGCCACTTTCTTTTAAAACCATCGCTACGTATGACTTAACTCATTACTATGCAACTGTGTCAATAGTGTTTGTCAAATCTACATAATTTTCGCAAACCGTTGAAACGTAAAAGATGTCTATTATCATGTACAGCAGTCAGTACAAAATGTATGACTAACTCAGCTTCTACTTGAATGAAGATGCGTGCGTGGGAGGGTGTCACCCCTTTCTTCTGAACAACAATCGACAGTTGAGGAGCGTCATCCGGCGGCAGAGTGCGTGACGATGAGACGAGAGGAAAAACCTTGGAAAAACTACTCCACCCTCTACACTCTACAGAATAAATTCTTTTGTCTTACGGAAACTCGCTTTCTATAGTTTAAAAATACAACAGTAAGCACTCCATAAGACCAATTGTTATATTATTATCAGGACAAGATAAAAATAGCGCTTAATTTCCTCGCCTCATCGCCTAGAAAGGGAAAGAAAAATAGATCGTTGTTTCATTTAATAGTTGTATTATTCTTGAGGCATTCATTAACTTGGTGCTGTATAAAATATAAATCAATTATTGCGGAATAAGCAAGAAGTCATATGTAATTTAGTACAGACGTCCGCATTTATTAATAAACAAAAGAACGTTTTTATCATTGTGTCGACTTATCTTATCGAAATATCAGGAACAGATAGCTGAATCGGAATAACAAACGCGCACGCTAATCGAGGCCTTATTGAATGAGATGCCTATTTTTATAATCGTCAAACGAATAAAGGATTATGAGGAGATAGCATGTCATAATGAAATCATTACCGTGAAATTTGGAAGCGAAGGTTGTTGCGTCCGACCCGCAAAATGTGTGAAATACTTTTAACGACCCGTGAAATTATATTGCTGATGACATAAATTGGACGCAAACAGAACCCAATATTATAGTAAATTGCATGAAAAAAAATACACATAAGGTGTAAAATTATACTGCCTAGCTATTATACATAATATACAGATACGTATAACGTAGACATAAAAACAAAAAATATACTGCAGGACAATAGTATTTAAGTGCCAAGTAACATGGACTTCCATACAGACTTTATCCATGTATTTCACACATAATATTCTAGTCAATGTAAAGATGATAAAATGATAAAATTAAACTTAGTTTCAAAATAAAATTCTTACCAGTCCATGGATGTATCACTGGCCTATTTAAGCGTATCACAGTCAACGTTACACCGTTTTAAACTTTATCATTCATTTTAGAACTATTACAGTGCAATGACATTAAAAAAAGTTGATCAGTAAAAGCGTCACGGTGTATCCAGAGCGGCGCGCTGGTGGCGACTGGGCGGGCGGGCGGCTCCTAGCTTGGGCGGCGAAGCCTTCGTTTATTTCCATTTCCCTCCCTCACCCTGTCCGCGCTTTACAAAAAGAGACAGACTCATTGAGTGCAACTTCAATGCAACCACTGCAAGCCTGTATTTCTGGCGTCGAATGTCAGGATTAGCTTTGTAAAGATAATTAAGACCAGGACGATTAGATAATGTAGTCATTACAAAGTGAAGTTATTAACACTATTCAAAGTGATGTCTCTTATTTTTGTTTTTAAGGTATTAGCTGTGAGAACTCTCTGTACCATCAAGAAATATATGTGTGACTTCGGTGGGTAAATGAAGTTAGAAGCGTTAGCATCAAACAATTTGACAGGTCATAGATCATATCAATTTGGTATCTACTACTATGTCTATGTCCAAACTATCTACTACTACTATATTCGTTTGTAATTTGTTTATATCCGTCATTCTAATGAATGCCAACCAAAAGAAACTATAATACATATACCTACACGAGTTTAAATTCAAAACCAGCAGGCTTTCGAACAGCAAAATAAGCTGAAAAGCCACATCATCCAATTATGTATTACAGATGACTAATAGGAGATTAACCGCACTATAATGCTTTTTCTTGAATAATCCAATATAATAGAAATTTTGTTGGCAAAGGACTCTGGAGTTGTAGGTGAGTGGACTGCGAGGGCCAACTTTCTAGACCTTGAGCCTCAGACGGCCTAAGTTCAAGCCGTATCGGTTGAATACCCCCGTTGCAAGGTCAGTCAGTGACAAAATTTTTACAAATAATTGTTTAGGATTGTTGTTTGAAAAGTAAATTTAACAATTTATTAAATTTGGTTTAAGTTCGCTTTTATTTTATTGCTGAACTACTTCTACACGTATAAAAACTGATTTACGCTGTACGCAAGTACTCATTATCTAGAATGCACTTTCATCTTCTATCAACGCCGTGGGCACGGGGAAGGGAAATTACGAGGAAGTAATCGAACACAGCTCGATTCGAGTAGAACTTGTGCGTGCAGTGACCGTGCGTCGTCGCCCACTGCGCCCCGCCTGGTGCAGTGACGAAATTACCCCGGAATGTAGATAAAAAATATCGTTTTTTTTTTTTGTCAAATACTGTTGTTAAAAAGCTATGCAACTGATAATTAAGCCATTATTTCATATTTTTATAATTTCCATTACATGCTTCATTGACTGAACGACAAATGATGTTTTAAAGACATAAACGCATATAAGTAAAGTCCATTAGACACCCAAGTAGGCTAAATGGCACTTTTTCCTTAAAAGAAATTTCAAACAACAAAAACACATTAAGAAAGCGACGACAGGAAGTAGCTAGTGTTGAGTACGACATTATAGTTATTAGAACATTTTTGCTATGGTTCCGCTCATATCTCGCGCATTATCTTTTGAGGCCAATGTACCAGAAAAAGCGGTTTGTACGTCCGCAAATCATTATGATAACATATCCGGTTTAAAAAAAGATATGCATTGTGATGCAAATTCTACTTACAGTAGTCCTACATAGTACCTATGTTTATAATTTAAGTTTACATACATTGAATATCACTCTTCACTTACATCATTTGTGTATCTATTAGGTACAACTTTAAAGGTGTCAACATCAGTACCTCAGCATCATATGTTGTTTATTGATTCCATACTCTAAAACCTCAGCTCTTGTGTTACAACAATGTGCTACAACTACGTACAAATTCGAAACATACCAAGTACCTTCCAAACAGGTTTACGTGTCCCCTCAAAGCCGGAGTACTGAAGACGAACAATAGGCACTATCAATGTAGGGCTGGTGAACGTGCTATATCCCAAAATTCAGTCTCAATAGGGCCTGTCCCTAGGTAAAACTAGATAATTAACTATTATTATTACAATGTAGAGTAGATAGTAGCTGTGTTTTGTTACAAAAGTTTTTTACAGCTTATACGTAAAGTTTCTGAAAATTAAAAAAATACAATATATAAAAAAAAATGTTTTTTTTTTGTTATAAAACGCAATCTTCGTAAAAAACACTAGCTATTTCCGTCAGCCCTACAAAAACACCATGTTAGTTACGCTTTAGTTTTTTTTTTTTTCGAAGCATGAATAGGAGAGTGAATAGCGCCGGCCAGGTAACCCGATCTAGAGACGTGACCCGCTCTCGCCTACATTGTTCGTGCCATACGATACTTTTGCTGGACCGCGCATAAATCACTAAACACCGCGTCATGGTTGGTGAAATGTATCGTCGACTCACAATTTGTAACTGATACAGAATATTTTTATTTCCCCGAGGGGCCCAAGTCCCGACATTACAGCAGTAGTTTAGATTATTCTTGAACAAATATAATGCAAATCAAAATAGAAAATGTTAATAGAAACCGAACCTCATTAGATATAGAGATTGCTGTGAAGATTCCTTTCTGTACATCAAATTTTTCTGCCCTCAGGTCCTTTCACCCGTCGTCCCGAGCTTCAAAAGAGTAATTACCTCTGCTAGTACAAAGTTGGATGAACGTTGAACGCCCTTTAAAGAGGTTACCGACAACTAAACTTGAGACACATTCAATAGAATAAATTTGAATTACACACGAGATAAGGGTCAAAACGTTGTGAAACCTTGCTTCAAATGCATATTTATCTTCTTTTGGTCCGGGCTGTTGAACTTCTGCTGCATCTTTAAGTCACATTATGAAAAGTGATTGCGGATTTTGATACTGCAACAAATCGTTAGGTTTTTTTATGCTGCATTGAGAATGAAACTATGAAAAGAGAACAATGACACGCGATGTTTTGGAAGACGAAACTTAAAATGGGTTATTGTCACGATTATGGGCAATGGGCCAGCTTTAAAAACTTTACGTAAACTGGCATGATTTCTGGATGTGGTTTTTAGTAGAGTCAATAATTACCGTGCCAGTCTGTAGGTGATATTGTAGTTTGACTTTGGCAGCAAAATGCCATCGTTAACAGATACAAATCCTACTTTAAAGTCAGTCATTATTAATTAATTATGTTAAGATCAATGGCACTGACTAACTTTTCTATTCAAATGTCTCGCAGAATAGACGTTACGCCTATTTATTTTTTCAACTGTCAACCCTAAAAGGACTGAATAGAAACACCGCGACGAATGAGCCAATAATGGCTTTGATCCTATTCACAGAGCAAAGGAAACGTGACTGAGAGATTTACGTGTAACTTTGTTGCGCGTTATTGTTGATTGGTATCACGGAAAACAGGAAAAATAAGGTGAAGCAGATAAATATTCAATTAGCTAATCATATTATACATAATTTTAAAAAGATTGTATATTATGCAAATTGTGAAACGTTTGCTAGTCCAATTTAGTCTACTTGAACAACTATTGTAATTATTTTATGCAGTCTTGATTGTACCTTGAATAAAAAATATAACCACTTATTGTTGTCCCAATAACACTTATGAACATTACCATAAAAATAAAATAATGAATAAAGAACAAATTAAAGACATTTAAAATAACATTTTTCTCCCCATTTTATCACAACAGGATCGCTACATAAACACGTGTAGAAACTTAAACTGTTTCGAATAGAATGTTATGGTAATTAACGTAAATAGAGTTTATTTTCTGGTCAAAAACTAACAAACACCACAGGGGCCACAGCCAACGCAACAAGAAAATTACAACCTAATTAAAGAACCCCATACTAATTAAATTGTCTACAAGTAAAGCATTTGCAGTCAAGAAACCCGTTTTATGCAATTACAACCTTGTGTTTATTGCAATAAAACTTAACTTGTTTCTAAATTAAAGCAATAGGTTGATGAGTTTATTATACTAGAGTTTAAAAGCACCACTTCAGACGACACAAAAATTAGAAAGAAGTAATTTCTCAAATGCGTGTGTAAATAATGTAAAAACCCGATTTAAAAAACTTCCCCTACAACGAGGTAAAATACAGGCAACATTTTTCATATCCGGGAAAATTATGGAATGAACGATATAATCATATATTTGTTTTAAGGTAAAGGATCCCCTTTTCAGAACTTCGGTCGATTAAAATAAAATGAACACATTTTTTTTTCGATATTCAAAGGTATTAAAAATACAATGCTTGATCCTTGAATTGGTAAATTCAAACGCATTTAACTAAAAACTAAATGTGCAGTTTAATCGAGTCTTATAAATAACGTACTAACAAAAACCATTGAATTCGTTGTCGTTTTTATTCAAAGGTAGCAAGCAACGGATACCTTCCATAATGATTTCAACGACCTTGATAGTGTACTCTACTCTCTGCTTCAACATTTCCGTGCAAAAATATTCGTTTTAAAATGATAGTGAGATGAAAGCTCGTGTTTCGTTTTATTAGCTTTTAAACCGACTCTTTTGATATACGAGCGTAACATTTTATGGTCCTCTTTTCTTTTTACTTTATTTTGAGATAAGAAAACGACTTTTTTCCCCTTTTCATTGCTTTTATTGAAATCACATTTTCTTTTTAAAAAACTCGCGCAATAATCATAATTGTTTTTAATTTTTAGGTCCAAGTATTCATGCTTGTGTTTTGTTATCAAATAATTTTAGCTTATACCTAAGCTACCGGAGAAGGTACATGGATTATGTTAAATATAAGTAGGTATATTAAAAGGTTCTTTGTGGTTTTCGGCAAGGCCGGTCCACCCCTTCCCCACCTGAGTGCCGTTAAAGGCGACTAAGAGATTATGCCAAGGAAAAGGGCAGGAAATAGGCATCAGTGGATCAATGTCCTCCTGTCTGCCAATAACAACAAACGACCATCGCTAATCTCCTTGTCAAGAGCCGATGAAGGATGAAGTGACGTGTACGGTTTGTCGGATAACGAACACAGAAAATGGCAAACGAAGGTTTGTATTCTGACTTACAACAATCTCTACCTATACAAAGATGCAAATCTAACATAATAGCTCTTTTTATCTAAGCATCACGTAAAAGCTGTCTGCACGTGACCAATAACACCTCATTTATAAAACATTAATGCTTTTCTACATTGTTCTATTTATATACTTGAAATACCTTAGCATCATTCTTAGACTGTTAACATTAGAACTGGTTTAACACAAAGAAATACACGTTAGGTTCACATTTTAAAAACGAATGTAACATTGTATGGTTAAATATAAATCACCTACTCTCTTTTACTGGTGGTTTGCTTGAATTTCCTCTGGGATTCGAAAACTTGGAAGCTCTCAGTTGGTTTGTAAATCCTTACAAATGTATAAAATTATAGTAACATTTTATTACACTAAATTAGCATTACCCATTAAGTTGTCAATGAATTACATATCAATTGAAAGTCAACCAGTAGGAACACTACATTTCCTTAAATAAAATACACAGGAAGCACCATGCAGAATATTATTACGACTGCATCAAAGTTTCAGCGAATGTGGGAAGTCTCATCGAGTTACCTGCAGGAAAGTTTCGACAGAAAATATACGGGTTGATATCGAAGAGGGTGAAATGAATAAATTAGATAACATTAAATGTATTGCTGCCAATTTCTTATGGAACAACCTAGCTGATTAATTACGGGAGAAACTTCTTCTATTAGAAACAGACGCAGGGATGGGGAAGATAGCATACTATAGATATAATTTGTTTGTATACACTATACCATTTCTCGGGTCGTAATTCACTGGTGATGAAATAAAGTTCGGAGGAGATGACTTACTAATTAACTAATTACCTGTACCGGTAATTAACACAGCTGCAATCAACAACCTTGGGGAATTGGTTTTACGTCAATACGATTAATTAATTCTGCAAATGAAGGAATAAGTTCTGAAATATAAAAAAATACTCTTTGCAGCGAAAGGGTTCTTTTTCTTTGCTATTTTCATTTTTGTAATGTAAATTGTATAACCAATCCTTAAAACTAATACAAATATAAATTAAATTGACATCAGCCATAAGTCTCCATTGCAACTTAAAAATTCAGTTCTTTGAACTATCTTCATTGAGATTCAGAACACGGTATCAAGCCTTGAAATCTGGTGTAGAGCTCATCTCTAAATATTTGACCTTCAGTACACGCAAGTTTGCAAGTCGATCACTGTGCGTGACCTATAAGATCAACGCACTTTCAATGTGAAGTAACGGTATCTCTTGAGTTCGAACTATTATGAAGGCAATTTCAAATCTATTGACTTAACAACTCATTGATTTATGGCTCCGTGGCTTTTTTCTTTCTGCATTAAAACAATTTCCTGTACATGGTGCGAGTTTATTACTAGTAGTTTGTGGTCGTAGAGATTTTTGTTATAAGATTATATCAAATTGGTTGCTGAAGAAAGTAAAATTGAAATGATATTTTCTTACAAATCTGTAGAAGCTGTACAACATTATTCAAATCATGTGGTATCCTACAGTTGTCGTGTTCAAATATGGAACAGGCATGCGGTTACGTGTATAGACACGTCTTAATTAAACCACAACATTTCAGGAGGATACTGGTAGATTGTATAATTCTAACAAATTAGCATATTCCTAGCAAATTATTTGTAACATCAAACTCAGGTAAAAGTTCCTTACTTATTGCTACTATAACTTTGCTTCCCCATGAGGTAAACCACTTCACGTGAGCAACACACACAATTTCGTAATTTGTAAACAGTGTGCCTCTTCCAAGTATTTCCATTTTTGCACAGGCGAAGTCCCTGTGGAGTGTATTTGTATGTAAATAATAAATACATAAAACTTATTTACGATTCGCACAGGTGCAGGTAACACGCGTTGCCGGGTCCGAATTTATGAATACATTTCATCGATGGGCCTGACGCTTTTCTTCATTATTAAAGAACATGCTGAACGTGCAAGGCATTTTACGGATATCTTTAAATTGTAGTGGATCATAAGCCGCGTTTAAAACACTAGAATAATTCACCGAAATAAAAATAAATGTCAATCAGCTTCAACTTGACTGCAGTTATGCAATGAAGGCATATTAAGTACGGTCTGCAAACTCCATAATAGAAAACTGGGAAACGATGTTTACAAGGAAATTAAAGAGGAAAATAAAAGGAAACATTTCGAAGAACTTGGGTGCTGCGCGGCGCTGAAGGCAGAAACTTTGATCAAGTTAAAAAAGTTCAAAGTGCTGGCAGAATACCACGCGGTTCTACTTATTTGCGCTTCAGCTTCAGGCTACTTTTGGTTTTTTTTTTCTACTAACCAGTTAAACGTTGTTGTGGGAAGTTATGATTGAATTATGATTTGAACAAAAAAAAAAACATATTAGGCATAAAGTTTCATAGAATCTAAGTTTTGGTTTGAATACAAAGTATTTTTAGAGCTAAAAAGGCTTGCCGAAAATGGTAAGTTTAATTTAAAATATTTTATTAAGCAAAATAATCTGCCTCTGTTAATTTTCATACCCATAATTCATAAAAGGTTGTATTTTAAGCTACAGCCTGAATTAACTAACAAGCTTTGAAAGCCTCGACAAAGGTGTTAAAAGCTTTTATGGAGTAAAAGGGTAAAAGGTACCAGTAGCTATATTTATTTCATGGTCGCAACTCGAACTACAGCAAAAATATCTTAGCATCATCCTACACATACTTTAGTATGAAATGTATGAACTTAACGGTGAACTATCATGAATTTACATAATCATGCTGCTTTCAGCGTGTTCATTATATCTTGGCAAATAAAAACTAGACAACTAATTTATTATTCAAGTTCTTTTCGTATTTGTTTCACGAAACACCAGACTTTATTTGCTTTAACTTTCGCGCAACCATTACGCAGTAACTACATAATTCTTAGCTATTAACAAGCTACAATTTTAGACAGACGATCACATTTTTAATGACTTAATTAAGAAGTAACTGTTGTATTTTGTTTCCTTGTTCACGATCTTAGTAATTTATGTAATCAATTAAGCCTAATTTGTAGCATAATAATGCACTAGGTATTTCAATTTGTAACTTTTACAGCCAGCCGGAACTTTACCTCACGAAAAAAAGTTTTAGCTGTTACACCTGTTTAATGTACCTAACAACCTATAAAACGTATTGTCCGCATGACGATTGACAGCTTTATAATTAGAGCCACCAAACCCCACTCTACAGCTTTGTATACAAAAGTGGCGACTCCATGGCGCCACACGCGATCCCACCCTTCCGACTACAAGTACTTTCACCCTACGTAATTCAACCCTATGGACAAATGTCAGTTGATGACAGATATTACAGGACTCAAATCATTCGGTCTTTCATTCAGTTACAATCACAGGTTGTTTTCCTTTAGTCATTTGTGCAACTTATTTTGTAATGCATGATATTATTTGCCAGTTAGTCCTTTGATGTGGCGCCTGTAATTTGTGGTGCTGTACCTAATCTTGATTTTATTCATTCATAAAATAATTCAGATCATTCAGATATGTTATATGCGCAAGACAACAGGGACAAATGAGCTGCTATTTTCCATTTAAATGATAAAGAAGAACTGACCACCGTATCAGCGGTTCGGTGGGAAGTGCATTGAATTGAATAATTTATCACAGTGCCATAATAATACCTATGCTATCTAGCCACCGTAGGCGTGGGCTTGGGCTCAATGGGTAGCTCTCCGTCCGGACCGAGCCACGACGGCGCGTAGTGTTCCACGCGCGCTTCAGAGATGTCAGCAAAACCGTAGGGGCCTAGCAGGGCCAGGGCCATGGATCGTCCGAAAAGGAACCCCGGGGTCCTCGGACGCAAGGCAAATAAGGAACATAGGAGTGGGTTTTAGTCACCAAAAGTCTGACACGCCCTCTCACTCCACCCTAGAGCGAGAGAAGTCATTGGATGATATCCAACCTAAAAAAAACCTTTGCTAGCTAACATAGTACCTATTAGGTATACTTCATGTCAAACAACACAACCCCCCCTTGCATATGAAAAGAAAAAGTCCAAAAGTCTGACACGCCCTCTCACTCCACCCTAGAGCGAGAGAAGTCATTGGATGATATCCAACCTAAAAAAAACTTATGCTAGTTAACATAGTACCTACCTATTAGGTATACTTCAAGCCAAACAACACAACCCCCCCTTGCATATGAAGAGAAAAAGTCCAAAAAGAATTTAGTACAACAAAACGAACACAACACTGACTCGTTGTGATTTTGTTTTGTGGCTTCTCCCATATTGTTCCCTCGCTTTCGCACGAGTCTCAACTAAAAAGGAAAACCATAGCTCCATGCTTTGTTTGGTCCCCCTTCGTCCTGACCTCATATGCTGCAACTTTCGCTATCTCACTGCATACTTTATAAGATGATTTGGACACAGTCCGAATTGACACATTTTTATTTCAATATTTTTTTTCACTGACGATTCGGACACACACTGTTTAGTACAGTCAGATAAAAGTTTTAAAATATAATTTAGGGGGGAAAAACCGTTACCAAAACTATTTTAGGCTGGATTTAAGGCGGCAACTTCAGGTAATAAATTTCTTTATATTATATTTTAAGACTTTTTTTTATCTGACTGTAGTAACTAAATAGTTTCAATCATAGATATCCGTGGTTTCAATTTTGGTGGTGTAAATAAAATGTGTCGATTTGGACACTGTGTTCGAATATATTGTGTTCGAATATATTGTGTCCGAATCGTCAGGAACTTCTTTATACGCTTCATGTTCATTCAATGAGTTCCGTAGACTGTGGACGCCATTTATCATTATGGGGATGACACCCGTTTGAAGACCCGAAGACATCGACAGAATTTTGTGATTCAGATAATTTTGAATTTTATGACACATTAGTCGGTGCCAGCGACTTCGTCCGCGTTTGGCTCACACAAGCACAAAGCCATTAGGTCTCAATTAAAAGAACTGTTTTTTTTTTGCGCGGAACCATAATTCGTATTCTAAAATAAAAACTCCCAACGCTGTCCCAATGGCTGGACTGATTTTGAAACTCCCTTCAAAATCAGTCCAGCCATTTCGGAGAACAGACGGACAGACAGACTAAAATAATAAAAATTGCTATTTTATTTGTATGCATAAACGTATTATAACTGATAATATCTTTATTGCATATGTGGTCTTCATTATGTACGTGCCTAATTCTAGTTAAACCTCGGTCATTTTTTGCCAGTTCGTCTCATGGGTTAGTAGGTAGATGATGCTGCATTTTTCAAATTCCAATTAGATTGATAGTGATTTCTGAAAACGTTTTATCTCATCAAGGTAAAAGCTTTAGAGTCTAGGCAATACTGGCCAGCTTTATCAAAGGGTGGGAATGAAAATTCATGAGAATCAAGCGAGGAACAGTTTCTAGGGAATTAATACGTTACATAACCTAAAAAATACAGCCCCCCTAGCCAAGTCACAAACGATAAACGTAAACTCTCAGTAGTCTTTAATAGATTTCCAACTTTATGTTATTGGATATAAAGTTGAAAATCTATTGAAGATTACATAGTGTTTTCGTTCGTTCCGGTCGCTAACGCTCAGTAGTCTTTATTAGATTTTCAACTTTATGCTTTTAGGTATAAAGTTGAAAATCTATTGGAGATTACTAAGCGGTCACGTTTATCGTTTGCAACTTGGCTAGGGGGGCAGACGTAGATCAACTTGCATTTTTGGTAGTAGAAAATCATGAAAAATGAGTTTATTATAATTCTTTATTATCAGGCAACTAAGGATAGACAAAATACACAAATAATCGTATAAAATACATAATAAAAGAAACTATAACATTTTATAAACTTTTGCACACGAAGTCATCTCTATAACTTTGATACGTAAATCTGACAGCCCCTAATCGATTAACTTACAAACTCGATATCTGGAAGTTTGTCTTAAATGGCAACAATTTGTCGACGGGGCGCCAAACTGTCGCGCGTCGCTGAACGACGACCATCTTGATCTAATAATGTCCTAAAACCTTTAAAATTATGACGATAAGGTCTATTATCGCACGGTGTCTTCGATGTAGTTTATTAACATGGATTTAATTTGATTAAAATTGGAGGTGGCATTTGCTCCCTTTCTAGTAAAAGGAGTAAGCACAAGCACAGTTAATGTAAAGCCTATTTGATAGTTAAGTTAAAGCCTATTTGAGTTTGAGCAGTATTTCGGTATCTATGTAGGTACTTACAATAAAGCAAGACTCCTTAGACCAAAAATAAGCCCAAGAGACCTATATTACCATGTAGGCTATTGAAACTTTTCTTCTGAGGAAAGATTGATAAACATTTTTCAACACAGTCGAAAATCCGCTCTTAGCAACGCAATTTACTGTTTCTCGCACTAGTGCGGAAAAGTAGGTACGCGAGCTCGCCCCTGTCACAATTTATTACCATTTATTGTATCAGGCTGGGAGCTAAGCGACCGCCACGAGTCACACGTCAACCCCGTTTATTTATTTCTTCGTGTGTTGAAAAACGTCGTTTGGTACACGTGAAAATTTGTCACTGCTGCTGTCGGCTCCAAACACCGCCAAATTCCACCTAGGTCGCAATGACAAATTTTCTCCACATATATCAAAATTTACTATTTTTAGACTGTCCAAGAAAACAGAAAACTATCATGGCAAATGCCGCATCCATCATTTCCAAAGCGCTTTCAATCCACGTTTAAATCCAGTGAGCTAAAGTTTTTCCATCGTACTTTCCGTCAATTAGCGAGGGGAATAATTTGATTGAGAATTTCCTGTCTACCATTTTGTCGTGGAACGTGTATTAAACGAGCCAGGTAAAGTGCTTGTTGTTACGGTAATAAAAATTAAAATGATTTTAGTAGCTTGGTGTCGAAATTGTTTATCGTCTAGACAGATTTTCTATTATAATTAAATCTGATGGCGTGTTTTTTTTTGACATTATTCTGTTTTTTTTTTTTGAGCAGTATGATTACAGATTTATGAATCAGGTACCCCATGAATGTTTGATCTCATCTAAAACTTCTTTGATTTGATAAGGTAAATCTTATTTGATTTGATAAGGTGGAAGAGACTGGTCTCCACGACACAGGGAATCCTAGTGTGGAGTCCAGAGATCTGTAAAATTTTATGTAATACCTTTTGGAACAATAAACATATTTGTATTTTGTATTTGTAAACAGTCCTTTAGAATATGTTATTCCTTATGTCAATAGGCTTCTGCTCCTGGTATAACTGCTTACTGGATGACTAATTTGCCTTTGCCAGCCCACCTCCCTCCAAAAACTGCTTACCAGGCTTACGGCTTACCAGGTTTTTAAGGATGCCTATGAGGAAATTCAGGGATCTTAAGGTTTGCATGCGTGTGTAGAGACGACAATGCACCGTGTCGTAGGTTTCGCAACGTTGCATTTGTGCGACGTAAGACAGTCACGGGCTTGTCGGGTTGGGAGTTGGTCGCATATGTAATTAGTTTAAGTTTGACAAGAATATAACTCTGAGTGGAACTTTATCATCTTTGATTTACAACCCGATCCCGTACTCAACACGTGTATCAGTGAAACCTGTGAAATCAAGGAGCACATGCGCAATTGTGTCCTCCTCCTCCGAGCATGCTCTACACAGGGACTGTCTATGATGCCTATTTTGTGGAGATTGTTATTCAGCGTGCAGTGTCCAGTGATGGTCCTGCCTCTGTTCGGATCTATGAGAGCTGTAGAGGGGGACTTTTCATAGTATATATTAGTGACATTCGTCGTTTTTTAGTGATATTTTGACATTCGCATTCGCATTCGCAAGAAACATGCGAATGTTTGGCGAATGTTTCTGACTAACAAAAAGGAAATAATATATTGATTGAATTGTTATAGAAGACGATACAACTGATATAATTTTTCAGTTTTATATTTACTTTAATATATCTATCACACAACTTGCATTTTACATTTGTAACTTGTTAACCTCAAATCATAACAAATCTCTTCGAATGAACTTATGTGATAAGCTTCGTTTAATCAGTCTGTGACGGCTCTGTTATGTTCAGTTTAAACTTGGCTGACACGAAATGTTAAACCTATATGACATTTTGCGCGCACTTTGTTTGAAAGTCAACATTCGTATTCGCATTCGCGAATGTGAAAAATCTAACATTCGTTACATCACTAGTATATATGTCGTGGCCAGAGATCTTAGAAATTGATCACTTCATGATATGGCCAAGTAAAACTGGCCAGATCCTTTTAAACGTTAAAGTTTGATGATATGTCAATCCTCGTTTGGCCTACTTTCTTTAGACCTTTTATTATCATAGAAATCCTACATCAATGATATGGCCAAACGAGGATTGACATATCATCAAACGTGAATGTTTAAACGATCTGGCCAGTTTTAGTTGGCCATATCTTGAAGTGATCAATTCTAAGATCTGACCACGACATATACTTACATATATATCTAACAACTATACTATTACTATTGCCTTAATCCATTAGATTTATAAAAAATAGGTAATTTGCCTTCATTTGTTAATTATAATTAATCATATTATTTTTGCCAAAAACTTGCTCAATTTAGTTTTAGGGCAAACCGAGTTTGTTCAAGCTCCTAATTAATTTGTCCTTTGAAAACATTCGTTTGAGGTTCGTCCGAGCCTCGGGCGACGATCCCACGTCAGACAAGAAGACTTCTTATGTTAGTCTAAGGTAAATAATACAAAGACATCGGATACCATGTTTTTCTATTTACTGAATAAACATCGATGTAGGTAATTAGGATGAAAATAATATTCAATTTGCTTTATTCTTGTTCTTTCTATAAATAAAACAAAGAAATTCGGTTTTCTCTCTTTGTTTAATGTCGGTTTTCTATCGTTTACATTTTGGGAAGTGTGTTTAGTTCCACCAAGTCCGTTCCATCATCGGACCACGTGACGTACGGCTTTGCGCCACCGGTACATGGTGGACATCCCCACCCATAACGTACAAAACGTTTTGGAAACACATTTCTTGTATGTACGACTAAGGAGTGGAATTCCCTGCCTGAGTCTGTGTTTCCTGATAGTTACAACCTAGGGGTCTTTAAGTCAAGAGTGAATACCTAGGTTAGGTACATCTAGGCAAGCGTGCTCCATCGTCAACCACATCGTCGATCGTCGCTACGCTTACCATCAGGTGAGATAGTGGTCAAACGCGAGCCTATCAATAATAATTTAAAAAAAAAAAATTAAAGAAGTAGTAGTGTAAGTACCTAACTCTATCTATGTACTAAAATGTATGAAACTACCAGTCCCACGATATCGTGACCCCGATTTCAAGCCACCGTAGGCGTGGGCTTGCGGACGACGAGCAATGGGTAGCTCGCTGTCCGGCCGTCCGGCAACCGTCCGGACTGAGCTTGAGTCGTCGACAGCAGCTAGTGTTCTACGCGCGCCTCAAAGAAATGTTAGCAAAACCGTAGGGGCCCAGTAGGGCCGAAGCCTATTGGGGCTATGAGTTCGCTTCAGAAAGGGTAACCCGGGGTCCTGGAACACAAGGCAAAAAAGGAACATAGGAGTGGGTATTAGTCAGTAAAAGTTTAACACGCCCTCTCGCTCCACCCTAAATCGAGAGAAGTGATTGGATGATTTTCCACCTTCAAAATAAATCGTAATACTTGGGTAATAATATTTTACTCTTTTTTAATTTGCGTGACAAATTGGGTGGAATACGCCTCCGCCACACTTTTGTACAGATCGATTGTCGGTAAAAAAAATAGTAATTGATAACATCAAAGGTGAAAGTACAAAGACCAAGCTTGAATAAGGAATAATTCCCTTAGTAACAGAGGGCTAGCGAACTGTTCAATTGGAGACTTATAATAAATAAACATTTTCACATTTATGTATCTGTTTTTTTAGCAGCCCACGCTTCCACGAGTAAGAAAAACCTTAGATAGGTATATGAGGTTACTTATCTAGCAAAGAACAGCATTTTCTATGAAAGTCTACCAGCGAAATAAAAATTCTATATGCTTTATATAGTGTTTTTTTATTGAGTTTTGTTTAAATAACATAAACTAGTGCTTGACTGCGATCCCACCTGATGGTAAGCAGTGATGCAATCGTAGATAGTTTTTTACGAGCCTATTCAATCTACCCTTGAAGAAGCCTAAATTATAATTGGACCAGAATACCGCAGCAGGCAAGTTGGATGACTGATAGATGGCCATCGGACAACCCGACGAACGGCGAGTAGGTATCCACCCTTACGTTGTTGAAACCTCTACGGTCCGGACGAAGCGTTTCGCCTCGTCGTTTATAACGCGAATATCGAGGGACTTGGGGACAATTTGCCTGCTGCGGTCTTCCCGTCCGATTGTAATTTAGGTTGAGATGGTGGAATCAAGTCATGCAATTCCCGCGCACACTGTCCAAAATGCATCCTGTAAAACACCGAAAGGCTGGCTATGTAGGGTTTATAGCTTTATCCCTCTTCCAATTGAATTGAATTCAAATCATTTATTCTCTCTTCACAATATGTTTTTTTTTGACAGTTAAACAATGTGACTTAAAGACTATATTCCACTATTATTAGAGTCTGGTGCCTGAAATAGTTTTTTGGAAAAAAAACCTGTAGTACAGGTCACCAGGGCGTCCCCACAGCAAAAAAAAAAAGAAAGTACATTGTTAGGCGACCTTGAGTGACAGTAATAGATACTATTTATGGTTACAGAACATCAGACCATAACAAGGAGAAAGAGAAAATAAACAAAAAAATATTAATGACAAAACCAAGGTTTTTTTTTTATTGGGTGGGAAAATCATCTTATGACAAATCGCTCTCTTGGGCGGAGCGGGAGATAGTGTCAGATTTTACTGACTAGAAACCCACTCCTGTTCCTTCTTTTCCTTCGTCCCAGGGCCCCGGGTTTCACTTTCACACTGCCCGTGGCCCCAGTAGGCTTCGACCCTGCTGGGCCCCGACGATTTCGAGGCGATCGACGAAAAGAGAATCGAAACAAAACGGTTGTAACTTGGCTAGGGGTTCTGACATTTTAACACGACATGGTAAAACTCAAGGGAGGAGAAATAAAATTGGGAATTTTTGCCCAGACTAAGTTGAAGACACAATCACTCGTGCGGAATTCAAAACTTACTAAGTAAAGCAATTCTTAAATTCTCCCAATTCCTCGAACTCAGTCCATCAAATCTCCCCTCTTAACTCTGTATTTACAAAGGCTAACGCAATCCTAACTTCAATACCACCACAGCTATTCATAATTTATTCAACAAGCTCGCTGCCCGAAGTTTTCTAACCTTTATGAATAAATCAAGAAGCCAATCTATGTTTCATACCCTCTGGTTTATCAATTAAAGTAAAGCATACAGTAATGAATTGAGATTAGGGTATCGCGATGAAGGGAAGGTGTTAGATGATACTAGCTTTTGGCAACGGATTCGCTCGCTATGGTAATTATTTCAAGGGTTGGAAATCATCCAATGACATCTCCTGCCCTTCGTGTCAGACTTTTACTGTGTAAAATCCACTCCTGTTCCTTCTTTGCCCTCGTTCCAGGGCCCCGGGGTTCTCTTTCGCATCACCCATGGCCCCAGTAGGCTTCGAACCTGCTGGGCCCCTACGGTTGCTAACATCTCCTTGAGCGCGCGCTCCTGACGACTTGGGCTCAGTCCGGACGGTTACCGGACGGTCGGACGGCGAGCTACCCATTGTTCGCCGTACGCAAGCATGCTTCTAGGTACTTGTACTATTTCTTATTCTGTGTTCTAGGGTGGCCGTGAAACGCCCAGGGCATCCCTTTCGGCGACCAGGGCGTGAGACTTTCCTCACCGTCACGCTTTCTGCCGCGTCCTTCGCCTGCCTGCATATCCAGTTAACCCTTGATGCGTGATTTATAAACTAACAAACATACAAAATTCGATGTTTATACTATTAGAAGGACAGGATAGATAGGATAATTGAATTCTATTATAAACGCGCAGTTGTGATTTTTATTTTTGTGGTCTTCGTAATATTGGGTTTGATTTCAATTTTATTTTCTAACCCTCTGCGAAAAATCTTTATTTCATTCATGGAAAACGAATCCGATAAATCAACTTATTTATGTATATTTATCTAACATTCAAAGAACCTACATAAAAGGTAACACACATTTCCAAGATTTCCTTTTAGTCCGCGATCCGATTTTCCAGGAAGTCTGTCCTTTATGCTCGAGCTGATGCAATGAGAGTGCAAGTAGGACGAGTCCGTTAGAACTCGCACATGACGCGTATTGTGCGACGTGACGACATGAGAAAACTACTTACGTAAGGACATCTTACAGCAGGTTTATGTGCCTAGTAGCTTCATACAGGTGCTATTATGATAATACCTTGGGTTAAAGCACTAGATATCCGGGTTAAAGCATTATGTTGTGTGAAAAATTTTATGGTCCTTTTTAGGGTTCCGTACCTCAAAAGGAAAAAACGGAACCCTTATCCTCACTTTGTTGTCCGTCTGTCTGTCTGTCAAGACCCTTTATCTTAGGAACGCGTGGATGTATCGAGTTGAAATTAAAACAATATACTCAAGTCCGCGGTCCCTTGAAGCTGTGAAAAAATTTTTCAAACTTCTGAGTTAACGAAAAAAAAAGATACGGCCGTTTATGTCGCAAAAAACTTATATTTCGACACTCTCAAGGGAATCAAAATTCATAGGGTAATTTTCCCGTTAACCTAGAATCCTGAAATTTGGCATGAAGCAAGGTCTCATAGCACAAGTATAGGAAAAATCTGAATACTGTAAATTTGTAGTTACGTCACAAAAAAAAAACTATTTTCCAATTCGGAAATATCTTCGTAACTCTATTCGGGAATTGAACTGTTTTCATAGGTAAGTTTGTACAGAACCCTCAGTGCGCGAGTCCGACTCGCACTTGCCCAGTTTTTTTTGAGTTGGGTAGTCATCAAATAACTTTTCTACCTCTGGATAGAGCGAGAGTAAATGTCAAACTTTTACTAAAACCCATCTGTGTTCTTTCAGTTGCCCTTAGCGTTCCAGGGTCGCGGTGACTCTCTCGAACAAACCCACAGCTCAATAATGCCGAGGGCATTTAGTCAGTAAAAGTCTGATACGCCTTCTCGCTCCACCCAGAGCGAGAAAAGATATTTGATGATTCCATATCTAAAAATCCCTTACAATCCCGCAGCTCAGACCCAGAATAACAATGAATGGATTATATAAAAGATATTAAGGTTACCTTGTAAGTGGTTCCCATATATTCTATATATAACAATACAGAGATGCAGAATTCATATGTGTGGAAGAAGAACACATATTACGCCAACCCTAAATAAAGTGGGATTAGAGCAAATGGAAGATCAAATCAAGGAGCAGTGGTAGCCGAGTGATAACGGCCCCGACTTACGAGTTGTAGGTCGCGGTTTCAAACCCAGCCAGGCGCATTACTTTGTGTAATCACCACTGCTCTCAAAACGGTGAAGGAAAACATCGTGAGGAAACCGGCATGTCCTAGAACCAAAAATTCGAAGACGTGATATTCGCCACTGGGCCCGCGTGGTAGATTACGGCCCATTCTCTCTCTTAGAGAGGCCAACAGTGGGAACATTAAAAGGTTGGCTATGCTATGGAAGATAAAATTGGCTGTCAAGTAAAATTGAAAAAAAAGAAATACCCCACGTCTCATGCAAGTTTTCAAACTTTCTAAAAACAAGCAGGATTTTAATTTAATTACAATTTCTAATAGCAGAGTTTGTTCTAGAAAAACATAATAATGAAAATGGTACCAGCCATATTTCCAAATAAAACTTTTCGACGTAACAAGGGACTCCACGATTTAAAATTAGATCAACAATGGTTGGGAACACGCGTGACCTTTACCATTTTATGTTCTAAGTGCTAGACTGGTATAGTGCTAGGTTATATGATGTTACTTAAAGTCTTGCTCCTATCTATTTAAAGTATGCCATTTTGCCCCAGACACATTGTATAAGGGAATCTGATGCAACAGCACTCAATGCAACTAGGTCATAGAAATTACTCGAAGGACAATAGCTGGCAGGATACGTTTCACGTTATAATTTGCGTTCCTCAGGACATCTACGGCACGGTACAGACAAAGCCAAGTGCTCTACTGGTTTAATCTGTTGGAAGCTAAAGGAGATGAAAGGGGGCTACCAACTTGGTAGTTAGTTATGGGGATGCTTGTGAAGCAAAATGCCCCGGATATGCCAGAAACAATACATTTGAATTTAATTCCCTATTTTACCGTCTACCCAGTTGAATTGGTTACTACGGTCGAAGCCCGAAGGCACTATTTGAGCTTTGTTAAGCACAAAGTAAATACGAATTTGGTTACTTTGTAGTTTTGCCTAACGACTTGCATAGATTTATTATGAAGGTTCAGGGAAACCGGGTGTAGGAATTAGAGTAGATGTAGTGTGAAGGAAGTAGAAATAAAGTCCGAAGTGCACAATAGTAAGAAAGAAAGCTTATTGGACAGAGTCACAGCCAAAGACATTAAATATTTAAATCTCTTTGGTCACAGCAAACAAGAGTTCCGAGTACATCGAGGGATTGGAACAACTTGCCTGCTGCAGTCTTCCCGTCCGATAATTTTAGGTGTCATCAAGGCTAGAGTGAATAGTGCGCCTCACCATCAACGATTGCATCACTACTTACCATCAGGTAGGATCGCAGTCAAGCACTAGTTTATAACAATTAAAAAAAAAGGAGTGGTAGAAATAAGAAGATGACAGAACACAGAAAGAACGTAGAAGTACAAGAGACTTTAGCGCGGCGAATTATCTCACAGATAGATATGCGTTTATATTATTTATAAGAAGAACAATAATTAATAATTAATTGTTAACCATTTGACAATTGAGAATGACATAACATCATGTCGTTCGTTCCCGAAAACAAAAAATAATTAAAAAAAAAAATATATAATAAATAGGAATAAGTCGCTACACCGGGCTTTAATCATCATCATAATTATTCTAGTAGAGAGACGTCCACTGCTGGACATAGGCCTCCTCCAAGTGTCGCCAGTGTCGCCACACGAGTGGTCCTGTGCGTCCATCTATCGGATTGTTCTAATAATTAGCGAGTCGTGAAATGCACCAGTCGCCATCAGCTGTTATCCACATTGATAGCAATGACTTTTTTTGTGACAGGAAGTATTTAACATGTTATTATGAGGTGAATTACCGCACTCCTTTTCATAGAAAGGAGGCCTGTGTCCTGGCAGTTATGAACCTTAAGCTGTTAAAGTAAGCTTATGAAAAAGAAGACAAAGCTTATCAGAGAGAGAGAGAGAGAGAGAGAGCTTGGAGAACATGGGGAGTAGGTCATTAACTAAGTAGGGGGTTGGTCCCTACACTCCCTCAAACACAAAATCTTTCAGCTCCAAGATTCAAACTTCGAACCTCCCGTAAACACAGAGATAATATTATCACAAGTAGAGCAATTAAAAACTCTTTACGGAACTTTCCCGAGCGTTTGCTTCCGAGTTCCCGGGGTAAAATGGGGCAAGCGGGCAAAACGGAACAACGCAAGGCTTTTCCAATTTCAAACTATTAGAAAGACTCGGAATGGGCACAGAATCAGCTCAGCTTAGTGTGGAGAGCATTATGGAGTGGGTATGTTTTTGTAGAATGTGCTAAGGTGAATGTGAGCTACGGATAAGCGAAAATGGGTTTTGAACAGGAATATACAAGGCTTAATAATGAAGATAACTAAACACTACAGTATATTTTATAGCGTAGAGAACAAAACCAAAGTTTATATTTGGAAAAATCTATTAGTCTTTCTCTCTCAAAAGGCTGAATGGCTTTGGACGAAATTGGTACATGAGTAGACCCTTTCGTGAAACAGCACATATGATAGGTACTTTTTTCCCGGGATTATGTTTCCTTGGGATAATGTTGCACTCTCACGCGGGTGAGGCCGCTAGCAGAAGTTAGTTCTATTTTAAGTTTACCAACTTAATTATATATAAATTTGTTAAAAAAAAAATACACAACATAATGTATGTACTCGTATGTATTTTTGGGAAACAATTTCATTATTATTATAACTTACAACTTCAGATCCTAAACAAACTGAAAATATTTTGTTTGCAAAACCTTGACACTGCTTTATTATTGCCTTGAGGGCTGTATAATGAAAGAAAACGACCCTTTATAACCCTGAAACTTGGAACAGTTCAACATGGCCTCTAAATTTCAGATAATGAAAAAACTCTAGCTAGATTAAAACAAAAACCTTCAATTTACACGACCATGTTTCAGATAAAACCGATCGATGATTGGATCCCGTATCCCAGGGACTTTCATCAGAAAGTTTTTATTTTTATTTTGTCCACGTCCATATAGTATAGACCAATTTGTATCAAATTGCTGTGGCGAGGTGCCGATATGCGGCGCGTGCCGGAGTAGGGGGACCATTTATTATGTAGCTGAGCTTCTAGTACGAATTTTGTTTCATTTACCAATCTTTCTTTGAACTCTCGAAGCTAAACCGGCCCCTTTTTCTTGGTGGGTTGTCATCAAATACCTTCTCCCTATCTGGGTGGAGCGAGAGTGTCACATTTTTCCTGATTAAAACCCACCTGTGTTCCTTTAGATTCCCTTTGCGAACAATCCCGCAACCCTGGGGCTAGATGGAGCCCTGCAAATAGAAGGTCAACATAGGTTTCTAACTGAACACCCGACTCTCGAAAGAAAATGTTTCATATCCACCACAAACAGAAAAGAGTTACTTACCAATTGATTGACATTTTACTTTCTTCTAACATTATGTTCAAAAAGTCTTGATATCAATCAAGACTTTTTAGGTAGAAAGTCGTAAGCGACAGTTAGCGCTTTTTGCAGAAAGGGGCCTTTCGTTTCGTAATTCGTTCACAATTGCCTCACCAGAAGGCTTAAAGCCACCCAAAGGCCAATCGAGAGGGCTATGCTCGGAGTTTCCTTACGTGGTCCCGGCCACTTAAGTCAGGGCACATTACTCGCAGAATAGATAGTCGATGGGGCCGAGACCGACCTAGTACCAGAAGATGCAGCCTTGGAAGGCCTTCCAGAAAGTAGACCGACGACGACCTGGAGAAGGTCGCAGGAATCCGATGGATGCGAGACGCAGAAAACCGGTCATTGTGAAGACACTTGGAGGAGACTTGCGAAAATGATGACGATGATCTAACAGATCAATATGAATAACAAGTTAAGGATATTTTTTTTAGAAATGTATTGTCTTAATGACAATACATTTCTAAAAAATATGACTCACACTTTTGAATTAGGGAAGAGAGAACCCATTCCTCGCAAAAACGCAAATTGTCGCTTTTTTTTTTATTATTATTGATAGGCTCGCGTTTGACCACTATCTCACCTGATGGTAAGCGATGATGTGGCTGACGATGGAGCACGCTTGCCTAGAAGTAACCTATTCACTCTTGACTTAAAGACCCCTAGGTTGATAGCTTACGACGTCCTTCCTAAAAAGGGTCGATATATCAAACACCATTACAAAATCGATCCATAATAAATGTCTATCTATGACCAAACAAGTTTGTCTGAGGACTTCATCACATTTGGTCACTCAACGCAGGGGACGCATCCTACTATATTTAGACGACTTTATATCGGGACAATCGGGTTGCGGGTCAATCCGACCTAATGCGATGACGTCACACCGACGGCAGCGGAAGGGTTAGATAATGCGTCAGTGCGTGCTCGTAAATCTAAGTGATGGAGGGGTTTGGTGTCTTAGGATTTGAAGGTCTTTAGGCTTCGTGAGATGTATTTAAAGATTTTGACGAGGGTGTGGTACGAGGGGGTTAAGTCTAGCGGTTAAATAGAGGTGTGCTGAGTGTGCTCACAGTTTTCGGGGTTGGGTACTAAGTCAATTACTTAGGTAATCGTGTTGAATATAAAAGAAATGAACAGAACAAGATAACATCGGAGAATTTAACGAAAAGGCACATACACAGTCAATTCACTTTATGATCTGCCAAGCTCTTGTCCTAATATGATATAATGTCAAATGGAAAGCAATGGTTGCGTCCAACGTTGGAACAAAGTTGACGGGATGTATACATTTTTGGAGTTTCACTTTTCTGTCGTCCTTTGAGGTATGTGGAACAGAGTGTTAAGTCTTGCAAACCTCCATTGAAGAGGGAGGATCATCTGGTCAGTGTTGTGTCTGGTCCGGGCCATTACATATAGTACTGTTGATCGGACTAATTGTATATAAGTTCTTACCGCGCGGACACCTCTACCCTGATGCAGGATTTTTAATTTTTTAATTTTAGTTCCGATTTTAAAACATTTCTACGATGACAAAGCACTTTTTTTTTTAAATACTCTCTTCTGCAAGCGGCTTCGCCCGCGTGATAGCTTAAAATTATCCCAAGGCAACAAACTGCTGGGACAAAAGGTATCCTATGTCCTATTCCAGGACATGATCTACCCGTGGGCTTATTTTCTTCCAAATCCGTTAAGCCGTTTGAGCGTCAAGGAGTAACAAACGTAAACTCATAAACTTTCACCATTAAGCTAGAACTACATTAGACCGACGCACACGTGTAACACGCCTGATTTGTACGTAGAACGATGTCGCGTGGCGTGGATCTAGTGTAGCTCTACAAGTCTAGTTTCCATATAAATTGTATGGAGACCGACGCGCCCAGATCGGCGTGTGTGGCACACGTGTTCGCAGTGTAGAACCTTTATAGCTTAAAACAGCCATTGAACTTCATTTTAAAAATCCCGCCATTAAAATTATAATAAGATTGTTGAGACGTCAAAAGTTGTATTGACGACGTGACTTTGCTGTAGGGTGGTTCATACCATGCACTTTGGATACTTTGACTGTTGTTACCGTTAGAAGCAATAGAGATGCTTCTTCCTACATATATAATGTATGGAGACCGACGCGCCCAGATCAGCGCACGTGTGCGTAGTGTAGTTTCTACCTTTATAATATTATCGTGATAGTATGATAACATTAACTGTACCTACCTAATTATTTGACCAAACTATTATACAACTAATCTGAACCATCCTACCCCACGGAGTAGCCATCACGGAACAATCACAGAAACAATAGACCAAACTAATCACAAATCAATAGCGAGCCGAGTGAACTGTCGTCGGCACTCCGCTCAATTAAAACGATAATCAAACCAGTTGCTTGAATAGATTGCCTTGTTTTGATAGCAAGACGAGTTTTGGGTCTGGTATGGCGAAATCTGGATCTAGATTTTGTAATAGCTGGGCGGAATTCACCAATAAAACTAATCGCGTTTTAACGTTTGGCTCGCATAATCGCGTTTAGCTGCTGTCAGTCACTAGTGTCACTTGTCTGCATCGATATATATGTACTACGTACTAGATTACGCGTGCCGTACACTCACTTCAACCGACTCAGGTGCAGTGTCTTCTATGCACCTTGATATTGATGACATTAGTACAGTTTTGACGTTCATGCAGTGTGAGAGCGGCGCTTATAAATTCAAATTAAAGTGAATTGGCAAAGCTTGGAAAGCGACCTCAACACAGAGCAAAAAGTCTTGGCAGATTGATTGAAATGTGGATTGAAACTTCCTTCAATACATTTTTTTATTGTTTTACAAGGTGGACCGATGGCTTGGTGAAGGTCCCGGGAATTCGATAGATGCGAGACACATAGGACAGGCCATTATGGCGAAACTTGGGGATGCCTATGTCCAGCAGTGCACGTTTTTTGGCTGAAATGATAATGATAAAATAGTATACCAGTATTTGAAAGAAAAAAGGCTGAAGATCTTTACTACAACATAAAACGTAGTAGAAAAGTCTACAAATAAAATTGCAAACCTACTCAGATTCTAGATTTAGTTGCACTTTGCAGTAACTATGTTAGGTAACCCCGTCTAAAAATAGAATCCTTGAAGTTTTCTATTTCTGACGAAGCGAATGTAACCCTTTTTACGGCAACAGGAGGTTTTGTGGGTTGGCCGTGTTTGGAAAACTTTAAATTCAAAGCTACTAAATAGTCAAGAAATGTAGAAAAATAATAGGATAGGAAATATATATTATTTGATAAAGACACGACACGAAACGTGTGTCGTGTAGGCCAATGTGAAATAAAAACATTTTGAATCTAAGACATTACACTCATTTGAAATTTTAAAACCTCTACCATGGGTAGGTCCTTGTCCCCTTACCTATTTAACTATTTATTGTAAAAACAACAACAAAGACGAGCAACATCTCAAGAAACTTTGAGCGAGTGAGTTCTACTCGTTTTATTTACAAAAACATTGGTTTTATTACCCAATGTTTTCGTAAATATCGTAAACCCACTAAGCGACATACAAATTCGATACGATGGGATCGTAAAAGTTCACGATTTTGTTGTGTATAGTAAATAGGAACGTACATAGTAAATACCTACATGTAATGTCTATTAAACTGTGGTACCCTCGTTTTATAGCGCAAATCGATAGGAGCATCCTGGAGGCGGCGGTAGTGTGGGTGCGATGTTGCGCACGGTACGGGAATGGGAGATGCATTTTCAGCTTTTACTAGTGCAAGGGTTTTTTAGGGTTCCGTACCTCAAAAGGAAAAAACGGAACCCTTATAGGATCACTTTGTTGTCCGTCTGTCTGTCTGTCAAGACCCTTTAACTCGGGAACGCGTGGAGGTATCGAGGTGAAATTAAAAAAAATATATTCAGGTCTGCGGTCCCTTGAAGCTGTGTAAAAATCAAACTTCTGAGTTAACGAAAGTTCAATTCCCTGGGAATTGAACTGTTTTCATAGGTAAGTTTGTACGGAACCCTAAGTGCACGAGTCCAATTCGCACTTACCCAGTTTTTTTTTTGAGGTGGGATATCATCCAATGACTTTTCCTGCTCTAGGATGGAGCGAGAGGGCGTGTTAGACTTTTACTGACTAAAATTACATCTGTGTCCTTCAGTTGATCTTTGCGTTCTAGGACCACGTTTTCCGCGGCGTTGGACATAGGCCTCCTCCAAGTGTCGACATAATGACCGGTCCTGTGCGTCTCGCATCCATCGGATTCCCGCGACCCTGACCAGGTCATCGGTCTACCTTGTGAGAGGTCTACCAACGCTGCGTCTTCCAGCTATTGGGCGTATCAACACATATTATGTATCTCACCAAACTGCAGATTCTGTCGCGAGTGCATTTCAGTACCTTGCCACAATGGAAACGCATCAACAAGAGTAGGTCACTATCTGTTTCAAAGTACATGTTCAAAAGCTTGGCCACAAAATAGACAGGTACAGAAGTCAATCTCATGTAAATGCCTAACTAATCTGAATTTTAAAAATATTACATGGCCACATGTTGTCTTCCCGTCCAACTATAATTTAGGTGTCTTCAAGGCTAGAGTGCAACTCTTAATAAACTAGTGCGCCTCACCATCAATGATTGCATCATTGCTTACCATCAGGTGGGATCGCAGTCAAGCACTGGTTTATATCAAAAAAAAAAAAAAAAAATCATCTTCTCTTTCTCGGCGCGGTGCCTGTAAACCATCAAAATACAAGCAAATATCTATTTACCTCTCTGAAACAACTGGTATCCTAAAAAACGTCAATTCACTGTTTAATTTTGAATTTAAACAACCTTCTACTGAACAGTTAGAATAAGATTTTTTTGTGGGTCTATTTATCCACAAAAAAGTTCACAGACGTGTGTCTCAAACGGATAGCACTCGAGCTCGCATTGAGCTGAATAGAGCCGAGATATCGTGTCCGTGAGCGGTGTCTATGTGTGCGTTGTTCGAGCGCTTTTTTTATGTACTCGTAGATTGACTTCTGTATCTATCTATTTTGTGGCTTGGCTGTCTGACTCCTGTACAACATAGATGAGTAGATACCACATCGTCAGTCGTCCCTCACACGCGACGTCATTTGCCTTGAATATTTCATTGAAATTCTATTGATTTCTGTCGAAGCTTGTCTAAAGAGTTCTTTTCGTTGTTTTTCTGTACAACATAATTATGGTACACAAAGTTGTTTACAAACTTTGTGTTTGTTGGAGACGCATATATTGGTATCGATTTGTTTCAGCGTCGATGGACGAAGTACTCATATCTACATACATGTATTATGTAAAGATTGTTACCTAGGTATCAGTGGCATAGCTAGTCCTAATGGGGCCTCGTATCAAAATTTTTGAAAGTAAGTACCTATGTCTTTTTGTACGAAATAGTTTCTACTAGCATAGAAATAGTGCCTTGAGAGGCCTCGAAAATGAAAATGAGCTCATTTTATGGACCATTCAGAAGGTACCTACTAAAATAGGTTGAGTTTTTATTGTCGTCTTGTATGTAGAAAATGCTAAAGCGAGAGGAGCGTGCTAAAAACTATTTACAGAGTAATATATAGTCATTATTCATTCACTCCTGGCCTTTTATCAATATGAGAATTTAAGATTGTCGATAACATGTTACAAATTTTGGCATATGTCGGGGCCCCTGTAGCTCGGGGGCCCCGTATCATTGATACGGCTGATACGGCGGTAGCTGCGCCCCTGCTAGGTATGCTGTAAGAGAATTTTTTAGAAATAAGCATCACATTTGTACCTATTTTTCTGTTTCCTTCTTCTAATTTTTTATCTTATGTGTGCAGGGGCGCCGCCCCTGCACACATAAGATAAAAAATAAATATAAAAAAATAAAACTCCGTGGGTGCTCGGGGGCTCGAACACCCATGAGAAATAAACAGTGAGTGCCGAGCACCCACTTTTTTTTTTTTTTGTGTGGGAAATCATCTTAAGACAAATTACGCTTTTGGGCGGAGCGCAAAATAGTGTCAGACTTTTACAGACTAAAAACCCACTCCTGTTCCTTCTTTGCCTTCGTCCCATGGCCCCGGGTTTCACTTTCACACTACCCGTGGCCCCAGTAGGCTTCGACCCTGTTGGGCCCCTACGATTTGCTGACATCTCCCTGAGGAGCGCGTGGAGCAAATCGCGCCGTCGACGACTTGGGCTCGGTCCGGACGGTTACCGGACGATCGAGCACCCCTGAGAATAGACATCAAGAAACAGATGAGTAATCGCCTTCTATGGATGGGCGTTTTTTCATTACCCAACGACCCGTTTAGCGCAGTGGTTTAGAGCGCCACCCGGTTGAGACACAAGGGTCGCGGGTTCGATTCCCGCACCAACGCAAATGTTTTTTGATGAAACTGATATTTGTGTTGGGTCTGGGTGTTGTGTCTGGTATTATTGGTATGTGGTAACTTCGTTGTTCCTGGTTTCCACAGTACAAGGAACCTTAGTTTGGGACCACGACAATGTATATGATGTTTTCTCAATTTATTATTATTTATTAAATCAGTCAATCAGTCGGTCGATCAGTGTGCATTTCTCATCTCACACTTCGCCACTTTTTCGAGTCACCAAATGAGCATCAGCACCCATGAGGTTTTCTAAAAGTCGGCGCCGCTGTATGTGTGTACATAAATAGTTAAATAAATAAATAAGATTGTCTATAATAATTTGACGGCACGGTTAGCGCAGTGGTTGAACGAGTGGTATCTGCGCTGCGCGTCTCGGGTTCAATTCCCGCACGGAACAAATAGTTTTATTGTCTACAGATAGATGTTCCGGGTCTGGCTGTGTTGTGAAGGTGAGTTTATGTGTTTGTGAACATACATTTGAGAAACGTATACGTATACCAAGGAACGAAGGTGTCGTTTCAATCAGTAAAAGTCTGACACGGCCTCACGCTCCGTCCTAGAGCAAGAGAAATCATTGGATGATTTCCCACCTTAAAAAAAGACTTATAAGTACAAACTGAAGATAATAAATGTATTTTTTTTTTTTTTTTTTTTTTTTTTTTTTTTTTATTAATGATAGGCTCGCGTTTGACCACCATCTCACCTGATGGTAAGCGATGATGTGGTCGACGATGGAGCACGCTTGCCTAGAAGTAGCCTATTCACTCTTGACTTAAAGACCCCTAAGTTGTAGCTATCTGGAAACACAGACTCCGGCAAGGAATTCCACTCCTTGGCTGTACGCATAATAAATGTGTTCTTAAAACGTTTTGTGCGTATGGGTGGGATGTCTACCATGTACCGGTGGCGCAACGCCGTACGTCTAGTGGTCCGATGATGGAACGGACTTGGCGGAATTAGATTGTGCAATTCCAGTGCACACTCCCCGAAATGTAAACGATAGAAAACCGACAGGCTAGCAACTCGGCGGCGATGCCCAAGGCTTTGGAGCTTCGACTCAACAAGTGCATCATTGCCGATGATCCTCTTGGCTCGCCTCTCAATCGACTCTAGCGCATCAAGCTGGTATTTGGCAGACCCGTCCCAAAGATGAGAGCAGTACTCCATACACGATCGTACTTGCGCTTGATAAAGGTTGAGCAGCTGTTCCGGCGTGAAGTACCGTCTCACCTTTGCTAAGATCCCCAATTTTTTGGCAGCCAGTTGAGCCTTTGCCTCGATGTATGAGCCGAAATTTAGAGTAGACGACAGCGTAACCCCAAGAAGCTCAAGGTGGTCGGTTATTGGCACGGTCACACCTCGGAAAGATGGAGCCGGTTGGAATTGACTCCGTTTAGCGGAAAAAAGACACGCTTGGGTTTTAGTTGCATTGAACTTGACCAGATTGGCATCGCCCCAATCGGAAACCGCCTTCAAGGACGAGTTCAAGCGTTCAACCATAGCCTCTCGAGACGACTGGATCTGTGACCCACTAGCACGTGCGTCAGACACATATCTCTCGGCAACAGTGCTATCGTCTGCATACCCAAAGATACCGGGTTTAAGTAAGTCATTTATGTGCAGCAAAAACAGTGTTGCCGAGAGAACCGACCCCTGAGGGACCCCGGCATTAATATCCATTTGACCGGACGAGTAGCCATCAACAACCACTCGGATGGATCGATCCCTCAAGAAGTCTGCGATCCAATCACACAGACCAGTGGGTAGGCCGAAGGAAGGAAGCTTAGCAATAAGGCTTTCGTGCCAGACCCTATCGAAAGCCTTCGAGATATCGAGGGAGACGGCAAGCGCTTCCCCATGCTTCTCGATGGCCTCGCTCCAGATGTGAATGGCATACGCTAGAAGGTCCCCAGTGGACCGATTTTGGCGAAAACCGTATTGCCGGTCACTGAGGATGTCGTTAGCTTCTAGGTATGCCAGAAGTTTCTTGTTAAGCACCCGTTCCATACTCTTACAGAGGATGGACGTAACAGAGATGGGTCTGTAGTTTGCTGGGTCAGCTCGACTGCCCTTCTTGGGCACAGGCTGCACGTTAGCTTGCTTCCAAGCAATCGGCACTTTTCCAGTCTCATATGAGATGCGAAATAGGCGTGTCAAGATCGGAGACAATTCAGGCGCACAAGTTTTAAGTACAATTGCTGGTATCCCGTCGGGGCCACTAGCTTTGTTCACGTCGAGGTTACGCAGGACCCTACGAACGTCCTTTTGATGGATACGAACGTCTGACATCCTCGTCGCGCATCCATCAGGAGAAACAGGTGGCCGTGCGTCACCAGAATTCAGACGAGAAGATTCCGCAAAAAGAGAGGCAAACAAGTTTGCTTTCTCCTCAGCGGTGTGAGCCAGCGACCCATCGGGTTTCAGCAGTGGCGGAAGTGACGGACGGCAGAAGTTCGATTCAACCGACTTAGCCAGGGACCAAAACGCTTTACTACCTGCGGGGTATGAAGCAAGTTTGCTCCCAATTCGGCTTATGTGGTCAAACCGAGACCTCCGCAACACCTTCTTGCAGGACTTGGCAGCCCTGTTAAAGGCCTTCTTCTTTTGAGCCACGTCGCTTGCTTTGCGCGTACGAGCGTCGGCCCAAGCTCGATATGCCGCGTGCTTAAGCGCGTCTGCGCGATCACATTCGGCGCCAAACCATGGACGAGCTTGGCCAGACATTGTTACGTCAGAGAATGGGATGAAGTACTCCATCCCCTGTCGCAACACATCCGTCACGGCATCTACGCACGACGAAGCATCATCTGAAGAAAAGCAAGTGGGCTGCCAAGGATAGCATGCGAAAAAAGACCGCAAGCCATCCCAATCTGCTGACCTGTATCGCCAAACCCGCCGGGTGCCCCTAGGGCTGGGATCGGGTGGGGAGTAGACAGACACAGACTTAACCAGACAGTGGTCGGAACCGCCTAAAGGCGAACATATCGACACAGAGTAGCGGTCTGGATCTGTTGTCAGCAGAAGGTCCAGGCAATTGGCTGTGTGCGAATCCACATCCGGCACCCTCGTTGCCCCCTGGACCAGCTGGGTAAGATTTAATGCTAGCGCTAGCTTACGCATCTCTCGCCCAGCGTGGTCTGTGGACTGGTACGGGAAAAGCCACTCATGGTGGTGGGCATTAAAATCCCCCAGTAACACCAATTGGGCAGAAGGGTACCGCTGCTGAGCCGCATCCGCCGCCTCACTCAGATGCTGCGTGAGCCCAGATGTCTCCTGATCTCCGCTGTGCGAGTTGCTTTGTTTTTATAGTTTCAATGATTCCACATATTATCCAGTTGCGCAAACACTTGACATACAAAACTACACCAATTTTACCTCGTATTATCCCCTAGTAATCAATTTGCGAATAACTAAAACATCCCTTGAACGACACTTGAAGATATCCAGGCAAAAACTCGTTTAGATTAATATTATCGGTTACTTAGAATTTTGTGTTCTGTCAACATTTTTTTTGTCTGTGATTTTGATTACATTACTACTTTAGGTATTCGATGGTATCCTTGAAAACAGCCGAACCATAGCAATTTGCAATATCATTGACATAAGTAAAAAAATCCAATAAGATGAGTTATTAAACTTGATGATTTTTTTTCTAAATTCAATTACTGGTGGCTCGCTGCACAATAACATCAATTTCATCTGCTAGGATTTATATTTTTTTTATCACAATAATTAAAATCTGAAATTATTTCGTACCTACCAACTTAAAAACATTTTGTACCATAATTGCTTAGATATACAAAATGGATAGTTTTATTATTGCGACTATTGAACTGACCTGCATTTCTGGCGAGCCCCCTTCATCTCGTATTAGTAGAAGGTAGCTGTGACCGTCGATTATCACTTCCTTTTTGAAGCGACCACCTGAAATAGAATGAAAAACTTAATTAAAAATTACATAAACAAATTAGGTATCAGAATTTTCAACCCCAAAAAATTCCTGAGACTTGGCCTGGCTCTGTCAAGTAATGGGTATTAAAAACACCGGAGATATTTATATAGCTGATAATTTTCACTTGATTCATTTCATTAGGTAAGTAGGTATTAGATAGGTAATGGATCATGTCCCAGCATACAAGTAGAGAACAAGTAATAAATATTGCTGCTAAAATATAAATTCCCATCCTCGTGGCATCAGCTGATGAGCAAAAGTCTAGCGTGGGTAGAGATGAAAAGGTTTTCGTCACCTAAACTCTTCAGCATCCCACGTTTATAATTGTGTCTATTGTTCAATGTTCGCCTCCTCTTGAAAACTAATAAAATAGCAAGTAGGAAATACATAGGTACGATACACAATATTATCCAGGAATAAGTAAATTTCTACCATTATCGCTGTCTCTTTGATAATGATCGAGTTTCCAGTGTGTGGGTGAAGGTAAATAAATAGCACTTGTAGACCTACACACTAATCAAACCCTCGCCTCGAGGAGAGTGTAATCAGTGCAATAACGCCCTCAACAGGTCGTTGAACTTTCTAAATGTTTATGTTCCTACAAGTGCTGCCATCTAAAGGAGTTAAACAGAAATTTAAACGGCACTGAGTGGTGCTGCCATCTAGTTTAAATTAAAAGAATTATATTTACAGCTAACTTCAAGTTTACGTAGTTCTGCTACTCGACGGTAGATGGCGGTAATTAAAGGTTCATTTTACTTTAAAACTATGATTAGCATTACCTACCAATTCTAATTTATTTAATAATAGTACGCACCTTCAGGACTTTCTTCTTGCATATACGCTCCAGTTAAGTACCGATGAACTAGAGCAGATTTCCCACTGTCCGGTGAACCCAAAACTCCAACCCGAAGTTCTGTTACACCTCGTGACGCGGTCCATTCTTGGCTATTCACGAATGAATCTGTAAAGACAGATAACAATAGGTTATTACCTACTATTGCAATTAGATTTTTAATTATGAGGGAATATAACAGGTGCTGACATCTAGTGGCATTAAATGGAAATACGTTTCAGAACTAAGATAATAGATGGCGCTGACTCCAAAAATTGTATTCATGAATAGAAATAATTTCTAAAAATAAATAAGTAAGTACACTTTATTTATTACACAACCCGATAAAAGTTATGTGAAATACATTAGCATAATTAATCAAGAGAAAAAAACAAAATTGATCACTGGGTAGGAGGAAATAGGAAGCAATTAACCAAAAGACATTTTACAAGAAGTTAAATAACTTTATTCTAACAAAATAAATGTATTTAACCCTTAATCAGACAATGGTAGAATACTTGCCACCACTGTGGTACTAATTTGAAATCGAAAAATCTAACCGAATTCTGAACGCATCCCTTTTTTTTTCTTTTTTATGTCGCGGCCAGATGTCAGTTTTGCTATATTGACATTAATGCTTAGAAAGTCAAATGACGTTTAGCTGTCAAAACCATTTGAATTCAAAGCGCGCGGAAAAATTTGAATGGCGGTCACTTTTAGCGGTACATAATTGCAAAAAATTTTGTTGTGGCGCGAAAAATTCTGGTAAGTATATTGTCAATATTATTTTGTGAATAAAACTACCTTATTATTTATAAAATACAAAATAATGGGAGGTTACGATGTTGTGTGTAGTAAAAAAATGGGTTCAAAATATGTGGCTAATATATGACCGTTGTCTGTTTGTATCCATTGAGAGTCCAGGAGGTGGTCAAAACAAAACAATTTTCTGGTTTTTGTTGCTACATTTTCTTATATTATTCTTACAGATAGTCAACAAAGATGGGATCGAGTAAACCACTATCTAACAGAGAACTCCAACACCTTCTGGAAAACGATTCTGAAAGTGATTCCGACGACGATTTTAGTAATTTTTTGCATTCCCCTTCAAATACTTATTTAGAATTGTCTGATAATGACGTGATTGAGCGCAGATTAGAACGACTATTTGACGGCAATTTTGAGAACGAAAACGAAACAGAAAATTCAATGATACCGGAGGTAAATAATGCGGTAGAAATATGTGGTGCTGGTGACATGTCAGAAAATGATAGGGTTGCACTGGACATGGCTTCTGCTGGTGTGCCTGAAAATAATGAAACTGAAATGAACGGTACTTGTCCTAACACTGAAAACAATGCGACACGCTCATTACTGAATAAGACTTACACAAGGCCAGAAAGAAAATATCAGGACTGGAAAAGAAAGAAGAATATTCATTTTGTGCCTCAATTTACATCCAAATTTGGTCCAAAAATTGCATATTCACATAAAAGTCAACCTATTGATTTCTTTAGTAATATTTTTCCCGACGAACTCATAAATAAAATAGTAATCGAGACAAATCTTTACGCAATTCAAAAAAATAGCAAGAACTATCAGCCAACTACTCAACAAGAGATAAAAGCTTTTCTGGGTGTGATGATAATGATGGGTTTACACCCATTGCCAGACTATGAGCTGTACTGGTCCACAGATCGCTTTTATAATAACCCAGATATTTCATCAGCATTTAATTTGAATAGGTTCAAGAAAATATTGGAGAATTTACACGTAAACGACAACACAACAGCAGCACCCCGTAACTCCGCAAACTTTGATAAATTGCATAAACTGAGGCCGCTTATAGATAAGCTTAATGTTATATTTCGTCAAGAAGCTGAAGAAAGTGGTATTTATTCTGTGGACGAGTGCATGGTGAAATTCAAGGGCCGAAGCACCATGAAGCAATATATGCCTCTAAAGCCTATAAAACGAGGCTACAAAGTATGGGCTCGTTGCGATGCTCGCACTGGCTACCTGTATTGCTTCGAGGTTTATACTGGAAAAGCTGAAACTGCAGACGAAGCTGGATTAGGCTACAGCGTCGTAACGAATTTGTGCAAAACTGTGCCACGTGACTCGTTGGTAGTGTTTGACAACTTCTTCACAAGTTGCAAATTGATTGACGTTTTATATCAAAATCATATTTATTCTATTGGGACTGTGCGAAAGACTAGAAAAGGTTTACCTCAATTTATGAAGGAAAAACCTCAAAACAAAAAAGAAAAGCTCGATAAACACGAATTTTGCGCACAGACCAGCGAACCTATAGTGGCCATAAAATGGCTAGACACGAAAGAAGTTACCGTATTGTCTTCGGCACACAAGCAATCGGAGGTTACAATGGTCAAGCGCACACAAAAGGATGGTACGCGTAAAGAAGTTTTCTGCCCAAAAGCCATAGCTGACTACACATTACATATGGGTGGGGTCGATCATTTTGACCATTTTCGTTCCTCCTATCCAACAGGAAGAAAATCTCGAAAGTTCTGGATGCGTTTATTTTTTTTCATGCTCGATGCTGCCATTATAAATTCCTACATACTTTACTTATCAAAGCATGTACAACGTGATTTTTCACACAGACATTTCAGGCTGCGACTTGCGAGGTCTCTTATCGGAGACTTCACTTGTAAAAAACAAAGACCGACTGTTTTCAAGAACAAAAAAGGCGGAAACTTTGGTGTTCCGGATGAAATTAGACTCCAAAACGTGGGTGTCCACTTTCCTGAATTACAAGATACATACACACGCTGCAAGTTTTGCTCTACTAAAAAGGAAGCGAAGAGATCAAACATGAAATGTTCATACTGCGGTGTAACATTGTGTGTAAAAAACTGTTTCAAAAAATTCCACATGGCTGAAAACCAGGAAAATGAATAAATATCTAGTTTTTAGTTAATTGTTTTATTTACATTATAATTCGTAATACACAATGGTCATATATTTGCCACTTTCTGACCTTTGACCTTTGGTCCTTACCAGACAATGGCAAAATGTTGACCACCTAAAAAAAAAAAATAAGCAACTATGTATTTTTGGATATTTTTTTATATAAGGCTTATTTAGGACACATCCAACCGGATTTCACCAAAAAACATAGTATCTCAGTCTACACAGCTCGCATCCGATTAAGGGTTAAATTATATTCATGTAACGAGGCAACTTTCACTGGTATCCCCTTACTTCCTGGATACGGCCAGAATGATTGGATACGGTTAGATAAACCGAGGATTGGAACCAGTTCTGTCATTGTACCAATCAACCGTGAAGCCGTGAACAAACGTAACTTGAGACTAGTTTGTATAATAATTATTTACACTAGTAAATTTGCAATGTTATCTCATACTAGATAATCCATTGGCTGATTAACCTAAATTAATATGGTAATTTGATTAGTGAAAATTTGTTGTTTAGAGAGATTATGTAGTAGCTAATTGACTTTTATTAATTACCTACTAGCTTTTGCCAGCGGCTTGGCCCGCGCGTAAGCTGGTTTCTCCATACAAACTTCCAACCCCCGTTTTACCCCCTTTTTTTCCATTGGGAAAATCATCCGATTTACCCCCTTAGGGGTGGAGCTTCGTAAAATCCGTTCTTAGCGGATGTCTACACCCTAACTCCTATAAGGAACCTACCTGCCAAATTTTAAGTTTGTAGGTGTTGGAGATGGATGGATGGAGAGGGAGAGGGAGGCCAAAGAAAAGATGGATGGATTGTGTGAAAAGTGATATTATGAAAGAAAAAGGAGTTAGTGATAGCGTGACGAGTGACAGGATAGAATGGAAGAAAAAAACGTGTTGTGCCGACCCCAAATAAAACGGGACAAGGGCAGAAGGATGATGAGGTGTTGGAGATTTCGTGATTAATCAGTGAGTGGTATTTTACTTTTATATTATAAAGATTTAATGCTGTCTGCCTCACTAACACACAACGAACGAACACACTAGAGACTGCATATTGTGCATTGAATGATGGATGAGACTGTAACAATTTTGCGACATCGCTAGTCATAGCTTCATGTGGTTAGTTAGAAAGAAGATACCACCTTCCCTCAACGATCTTTAGAAATACACTCTAACAGGTAAACTGAATAGTTTTACCACAAGTAGCGGACGAAGTCGCGGGCACCAACTAGTTGAAAATATTATGTTTACATATTCTTCTGATTAAACTTATTTTACTAAAGTTGTCCAAAAATAAAAGTCCCGTTTTGACATCTGTCAAAACGAATACTTAAATACGCAAAAAGAATACTCGCAATATAATCCATCATATTATTTAACGCGCCAAAAAGATATTGTATGTATTTTTTTAAAACCCAATGTAATTATTATTTTATTGTTTATTTCAGTTTCGTTCCAAGTTACATTCTAGGGTATTTCTCAAATGTCAAAACGGGCTTTTTATTTTTTAACGAGTTTATTGAAAAATCAACTTTAAGCAGATTAAAAGGGTGCTCCTTCGAAAAAGTCACAAGAACACAGGAATACAGGAAAGTTTTAGTCAGTAGAAGTCTGACACTCTCTCGCTCCACCCAGAGGCGAGTTATTTGATGATTACCTACCTCAAAAAAACTTTTTAGAAAAAAAAAATAACCGACTTCACTAAAAAAAACACTAAAAGGATCAAAATAACTTTAATTTCGGATGTCGGTGTTTCTCGGTATTGTTTGTTTCTTATTTAACACCGACTTCCGAAATTAAAGTTATTTTGATCCTTTTAGTGTTTTTTTTAGTGAAGTCGGTTATTTTTTTTTTCTAAAAAGTTTTTATTTCACACTTTTTAGTTGCGATACACTTATAAACAGAGTGCCTATTTCTAATGACAATTCCAATTAACCCAAATACTGCTAGGTTACATTGTTTTATTATAAAGTTGCTGTGCCTACCTTCCTCCTTCCGGCTCCATCATCAGATCAGTTCGATAGTACCTTATAGCCAAAGAGCATCTCACGACAATTCTAATAAGCCCAAACACGGCTAGGATACATTGATTAATTACGGAGTTCCTGTGCCTACCTTCCGGCTCCATCATCAGATCAGTTCGATAGTACCTTATAGCCAAAGTGCATCTCATGACAATTCTAATGAGTCCAAACACGGCTAGGTTACATTGATTAATTACGGAGTTCCAGTGCCTACCTTCCGGCTCCATCATCATCATCATCAGATCACTTCGATGATACCATTTTCAACGTAACTATTCAGAATCATTCATTTATTTGTATTGTCATAGTCGCTTAACTATATCTTCAATCTGATATCTATTTGAGTATGAAGTTCCGTTGACCATTTCTGGTCTTCTTCATCAGTTCCACTTCATCAAATGTTACTTTTTGACTGTAAATGCTTAAGTTCTTGATGAAAATACTAAAATTACCATAGGGTTGCCTATAATTTTTGAGGAGTTCCCTCGATTCCTCATGGATTCCATCATCAGAACTGGATTTTGAAAAAAATGGGACCAATCTGGAAGCATATCCTATAAAGGGAAAAAAAAATTTTGCAAATCGGTCCATAAACGACGGAGTTCTGAGGTAACACACATAAAAAAAAAAAAAAAAAAAAAAAAAAAAAATGATGATAAAAAAAAAAAAAAAAAAAAAAATACAACCGAATTGATAACCTCCTCCTTTTTTTTGAAGTCGGTTAAAAAAAGGATAGGAGGGACATCGATACACAATCATGCAACAACATGACACAAAGTAAAGAATTAATAATTTTACATATCAAAAGGTACATGATCTAAAGAAATTCTTAGTAGAAACGTAAAAGAGTTTAACCAGAATTACTTTCAGCATCGTAATAGGTACCCTCGGTACTATCGACACATTGTTTTGAAAACGTATAGTAGTGTTACAACAGACGGTGGATGTTTTGGTTTCAACGTAAAACAATTTAGTATTAGCGTACCTACCTGGTCTATCTGTTTTAAAATTAAGTCACGGCTCAACTCTACATAAAGTTGTAAGAATATACCTACTGAGGGTACCTATATTTTAATCACTAATTCCTTTAGTTCATTAAACCCCGAGACAACGCCGGCGTTCGAACATCATTGTCTTTCTATTGTGTCTCTAATTACGCTACTCAATAGGTTAAATTTTAAGTTTGTCCAGCCTATCCTATCATCATCATTGCTATCAACGATAAGATCACAATTGTAGCTTACCCATGTAATAAACAAAAATCGTCGTTGAGACTTTAAGACCTCATAAGTGTAAAATTCAACTATGAGAAAATTGATAAAAACCGTCTACTGAAAAAAATATAATGAAACCAACTACAACAAAAAATATTGGTATCAGCCATATGATTTCATGCTTTTAATTTTGCTATTGTTAGTTGAAAACAGTTTACATGTTAAAGTAGTTTAAATGTAAAAGTAGTATTTTATTAGGAAGCAAATAGTTGATCTTCAAATCCGCAACGACGAATTATTTTAAGAGCCGTGCTACAATGGTCTAGTATTTTTTTACGTTATTTATTACAAACAAACATATAAATTATTTCTCTTTATAATATTAGTAAAGATTCGTTTTCTGCCCGCAGTTTCGGCTGCGTGAGTGTAGAAAATATACATAAAGCCACTAACTAAAATTGCATTCTATTGGTGAATAACTTTTTAAAATCGGGAAAGTAGTTTTTGTTATACATTACAAACAAAAATACAAACCTTTTCTCTTTGTAATGTTAATATAGAAGTATAGGTGTAGAAGTGTAAGACGACACAAATAAGACTAAAAAACGCTTAAAATAACTCCATCTTCAAATAAACCTAATTGCTTACATAACTCGTGAGTGCTAAATGGCGAAAAACGGCGATATTATTGTTATGTCAACTTGTGCTGAAAGTGTTATTGGTTTACGTAACGTAATTGCGAATTTACATTGAAAGGATATATGTCGGTATTAGCATAGGACATTAACATTATCATTCAGGTTTACTACTAAAATCGTGAGCAGCATATTTTTTGACAATTAACAAGTTGATCTTACTGATATATGATGCAGAGAATGAGAGCTGAAACAGAAACTATAGCAGGGGCCGACTCCGTGGGTGCTCGGGGGCTCGAGCACCCAAAAGAAATAAACAGTAGGTGCCGAGCACCCCTGAGAATATACATCAAGAAACAGATCAGTAATCGCCTTTTAGGTTACGTATAAATTATAATATTTCTTGATAATAAATAATGGTGTTATTTTATATTTTTATAAAGCATAATTAGTAATTAAGTACGCAGTATGTAAGTAGGACATTTATTTATTTGTCGGTCGATCAGTGTGCATTTCTCTTCTCACACTTCGCTACTTTTTCGAGTCATCAAATGAGCATGAGCAGCCATGTGGTTTTCTAAAAGTACCTGAACTATAGTACCTTGTTCCTATAACTGGTCATCAATAATGTCGAGAGCGTCCTAAATGAAATTAATACGAATAAAGGTGAACCAAATAGAGACCGTTACAGCTAGAAAAAGAAAACATAAGTGGCAATGAACAGGTCATATAAAAAGAGGTATCGAAAAGCGGAACCAAAACAAGATCCAAGAAATAGAAAAATAAAGCGAGGTAGTCAGTTTCGAAGGTAGGATGAAAGGATAAATGCGAGAAAAAAATGGACTAGGAAAGCGCTGAACTGAACAGAGTGGAAAGCAATGGAGGAGGTCTTTGCCAAAGTTGGGCAAATATACGAATTTGAAGGTTTTTTTTTTTTTTTTTTTTTTTCGGTGGGAAAATCATCTTATGACATCCCCCGCCCTTGGGCGGGGCGGGAGATAGTGTCAGACTTTTACTGACTAAAAACCCACTCCTGTTCCTTCGTTGCCTTTCGTACCAGGGCCGAGTCTTCCTTTCAGAATCAGACCCTTGGCCCCAGTAGGCTTCGACCCTGCTAGGCCCCTACAGTTGCTGACATCTCCTTGAGGCGCGCGTGGAACAGCACGCGCCGTCGACGACTTGGGCTCGGTCCGGACGGTTACCGGACGGTCGGACGGCGAGCCACCCATTGCTCGCCGTCCGCAAGCCTGCGCCTACGATGGCCGGAAATCGGGATCGGAATCCCGGCGGCGATTGGGGCGTGAGGACCGTTGCCTCACGCGATCGGCCGCCTCCTTTGCTAGCATTACTGCTTCGCAGAAGGAGGCAACCGCCTGCCACTCCTCCTCGCTTCGGACCATGGCCTGTACCAAGGCCCGGCGCGAGAGATCGCCGCCGCCGATCGCCCCCACTAGGACACGGCGTTGCTCTGCCCAAGCGGGACACACCTCCACCGTATGCTCCACCGTGTCCTCCGGGTGGTCCGCACAATGGTGGCACCCGGGCGTTTCTTCCGCACGAATCCGGTGCAGGAACCTCCCGAACTTACCATGTCCGGTGAGGACCTGCGTCATGCGGTAGGTAAGGACGCCGTGTTGCCTTTCCAGCCACTCCTCAAAGAGGGGAATTACCGCCATAATTATGGCGTGCCCAGCACTGGGTTGCGATAGTCGCTGTCGCCATTCCACCATGAGACCCCGCCGGAGCTCTGTCCGCCATGCCGCAACTTGTCGTGGCAGCGGAGTTTCGCCCCGACGTTGCATCTCCACGCGCAGATCGTGCATGCGTGCAAGGCCTGTTGCCACCAGATCCCATGGTGGCTGGCCAGCAAGGAGGCTCGCCGCTTCGCGGGAAACCGTGCGGTATCCCCGCACCATCCGTATGGCCATGACCCTCTGGCACGCGTTCAGCTGGGCCGCCGGTCGCTTTCGCAGTGACGGCGCCCATACCGGCGCCCCATAAAGGGCCATGGACTGGACGATGCCTGCGTAGAGCCTCCGGCAGGAGGCGTCTGGGCCCCCGAGGTTGGGCAGGAGCCGCTTGAGGGCAGCCCCATTCCGATTCAGTTTGGGAGCCAGACGTCGGAAGTGCTCCTCGAAATTCCACCGGCTGTCGAGGACGAGTCCCAGGTACTTCATCGTCGACCCGACGCCGATGTGAACTCCTCCTACCGTTAATTGTGAGCGCCGAGGCGGCGCGCTCCGAGGGCCGTGAAAACACATGGCCTCGGACTTTTGCAGCGCCACCTCGAGTCCCAACTGCTGGATCCTATCAACGACTATCGCAACCCCACGTGTCGCTAATTCGACCGCCGCCTGGTACGAGTCTCCCTGAGCCAGGACCAGCGTGTCGTCTGCGTAGCAGACCACGCTGACCCCGTCAGGGAGGTCGCCGCGCAGCACGTAGTCGTAGCCGATGTTCCACAGGGGCGGTCCTAGTACCAATCCCTGCGGAACACCGCACGACATCTCTCGCCGTTTCCACTCTCCCTGGTGACCAGGGTAGATGATGTACCTGTCCGAAAGGTAGGCCTCGATCACACGACAGAGGTAGTCGGGCACCCGGTGATACCGGAGTGCCCTCCTAATGCTACTCCAGGGCAGGGAATTGAAGGCGTTAGCGATGTCCAATGACACCGCCACGACACACCTGCCCTGGGACACCGCATCCCCCGTCGTGAGAGCTCGCACGCGCATGATGGCGTCCACCGTGGAGCGCCTCCTGCGAAAGCCGAACTGGCCGTCCGCCAGATCCGGCCCCACCCGTGTTAGGTGCGCGACGAGGCGGTCTGCAATTACTCTTTCAAAGAGCTTGCCCACCTCGTCGAGCAGCACAATGGGCCGGTACGCGGACGGAGAGTCCGCAGGGCGCCCCGGCTTCGCGATAAGGACCAGTTTCCCCGTCTTCCAGCGAAGTGGAAACCGGCCCCTCTCCATGCATGCGCTGAAGAGCCCTCTTAATCGAGACCCGAGAGCCTCCATGGCCAGGACCCAGGCTTTCCCAGGCAAGCCGGGAAAGCCTGGAAGTCGGGTCCTGGGGCGGTATTCTTGGCACTCAGCCTTCGTACCGCCACACTCATCTCTACCTCGGTCACCTCTGGAGCATTGTCGTCATCGTCGCCACCGTGATCCGCGTTAGACACCGCTGGTGGCGGAGCCATGAGCGGGGGAGAGTGTTCCCCTCGCGCAGGGAACAGAGTGCTCACCACACCCTCCACAATCTGGGGCCGGAGACTCTGCGTGAGTGGGGGAGCCCAGGGGCGGAGTTTTTCCCGCACTACCTTGTAGGGGCGTCCCCACGGGTCTCCGTTCAGAGTCCCCAGCCACACGTTGCGGGCCTCCAACTTGGCCCGCTTTATTTCCGCTCGGAGGGTGCGCTTTGCCACTCTGTATCCCTCGTACAGCTCTGCCTCTCTGGCCTCCGCATCCGGCGGGCGGATGCACGAATTTGAAGGTAACATCGGCCTGCAATAATTATGCAAAAATTAAAAAATGAATTTCTGCTTCCCTGGCGCTTTCATCTTAATGAAATCATCTTAATATAGGCCTAATTACAAGCATATTAGGATTCAAGACGCTTCAATCAATAAGCGTAATCAACGAGCCCTTGTCACCATCGGCGTGCCGGCTGTTTTAGAACCTCATGACCTGGCACGCGACGATGGTAAGAGACCGTACGCCGGACGGTATATCTTTATTTCCATGGAAGATGGGTAGGCCTTTAGTGTGGGACGATACCTGTGTCGACACTCTTGCGCCATCCTATCTTCCTAGCTTGTCATGCTGTGCTGGTGCGGCTGCGGAGAACCTCAAGCGGCGAAAATATAGCAACCTCGTCGGCAGTTATATTTTTGAGCCGTTTGGGGATTAGACTCTTGGGCCGTGGGGTCCGAGTGCTCATGCGCTTTTTAAAGAATTATCTAAACGGCTAGTTGACACTTCGCGCGACCCAAGGGCTGGCTTTTACCTCGGTCAGAGATTAAGCATTGCCATACAACGTGGCAATGCCGCCAGTCTTTTGGGCACACTTCCAGTCGACAGCGATGCGGAATTTTTTGACTCCATATTTTAGGTAGGAGTTGTTGTGTATGCGTAATTTTAATTAGTTAAGTGTTGTTATTTTTCTTGTTCTATCTATGTTCAAAATAAAATAAGCGTAAGACATAATAACTTCCAAAGAAAAAAACCATAAATAATAAAAGGTACAATAAAACTCCAATAAGATTAGTTATTTCAAGTTTCCACCATAAAACGTTTTGCGCGTGCCTGAAGCTCAATGGAGGTCCGATAACATTTGTCACAGTGTGGCCATAAAATAAGATGGTTTTAATGCATAAGCGAGAGCGAGATAACGTTGCTTTCTTCATAGGTAGAGTAACTACAGACAAACAAACCAAAATCTCTGCTACATGAGTATTTAGAAGTATGCGGAACAGGGTATAAAGTCTCACATAACACCGTTGAAAAGGGAGGACCCTACGTTCAGAAAGATGTCGTGTCTGGTCTGGGCTACTGCCCAATATTTGATTTCGGGGTGTTGTATATCGACACCCGCATCGTAATAATAATTCATAATCATTTATTTGCTAATATGGGTAATTACATAAAGTTATTAAAAGTATAACACCCTCTTCTAGAGAGGAGGCCACAGAGTCCCAACAGTGGGAACATTATAAGGCCGACTATGCTAAAAGTATAACACAGTCTGACCATATTACACCTTGAGATATGCAAATCACAAGCTTTTTTTATTGTTATAATACATTTTCTTGCAAAAAATATTTACAATTAATATTTCATCGAACGAAGCAGTATCTCGGATTACAGTCCAAACAAAATTCAAACATAGCACTGTCACTTATTGGTTCATTTAAAAAAATGACTGAATTAATGTTACAACCTTGTTCGTTGCGGGTGTCGATATGTACTAATCCCGCGGAGAACTCTTGCAGGATTTTGCATTTTAGTTCCTAAGTGGCGCCATAGATGTCACTACAAGTACATTTAGTCTGAATTTTGTACAGTGCCCCACCGCGTTTGTCTGTCTGTTCATGATAAAATGATTTTCAGCGTTGATTTGTTGGATTCGTTTCTCATAATAACATTGTTAATTTGTATGTATGTATCTACCCGCCCGAAGACAAAACGTCACATTTTTATGTAAAATGTTTGCAGTATCTGTGGTCTATAATTTAGTAGTATTATAAATGGTTTGTTTACCTTTTATTTCAAGGCATTCTGGATAGGGTATAGTCCATATTATTCAAGTCGCTAAAGCTTCGTCCTTGGGTCTTCTCCCGCGTCGAATTTACAAAGAAACTCAATAAGAATATCTTGGACATCGTAAAATTGTAACATTCTTCTATAATGTCCACGTTATTTTATTTGCCATGATTTATTTGAGTTGAGTTTTGCCATAATGTGATGATTTATTTATTTACTTATTAACACATGATGATGATGACATGATATGATGTTTATTTTAAGGTTAGACAAAATGTATTTTAAAAAAGTACATAGATAGTGAGTCTATACAGTTTTTGATACAGCTTCTGCATTTTCATCAAAAACATGTTTTGGGAACATATTTATTGTAGAAGCCTTTTAGAGTCTGTGTTTCCTGATAGCTTACAACCTCTATAAGTCAAGGGTGAATAGGTTACTTCTAGGCAAGCGTGCTCCATCGTCGAACACATCATCGCTTATCATCAGGTGAGATGGTGGTCAAACGCGAACCTAATAGTAATTAAAAAAAAACATCTTGTAATTACCCATTAAAAAAATCTATTTTCCGTACAATATCAGCCGATTAAAATTAGATCTGGCGAGGGTCGCGGGAATCCGATCGATGCAAGACACACAGGACCGGTCGTTGTGGCGACACTTGGGGGAGGTCTAACCATAGGATGTCTTTCGGCTGAAATGATGATTGACTGATGACATGATTATGACATTCTTGAAGAAAAAAGAAATTTCAATGGTCATTGTCGTTCCATGCTGTGTAAATAATTAATAAAATTGCATATTTTGTAAATTACATGCAGTTTTTGAAAAAACAATAAAGTGCATTCGTTGACCTGTATATACCAGGCTGATTTTATGAGACGAGACATAAAATTTCCAATACGAGATAGCCACATTTACAACACACTGATTTACAGTTTTGCTGAAGAAACAGTACATTTAAAAACTAGTTAGTATTCACAAAAACCTCACAATAGTCAATAAACGAAAAATCAAACAACATAAAAGTGCTCAAAAGAACTTTTACGACATGTTTACAAGTACGAATCGCCATCATTAACGCGGGGTTCCGTACTAAATTACTTTTATTGCTAACCAGGCACCGATAAATCAGATTTGGGGTCTGGGGTTCTTTAGACCCACATACAAGAGTAGTATAGGGTTAAATTAACATTCATGGGACGCCCATAGGGTTTTACGGCGTCGTCAAGGTGTGAAACGAGAGCTTAATCGTGTCTTTTGCCACTTAAAATGATGGGGCTCTCTTGTAAGATGTCACAATTTATGGGACTTCTTTGAATAGCTTGAAAAAGTACGACATGACTTTTATAGTATGTAGTTTTGAATTATGGGCAAACAGTTTTTGTAAGACACAGACGATACGATATTGACATTTATTATTGTCTATACTAATACGAGTATTATAAAGAAGAAAGATTTGTACTTTTGTTTTGTAATTAATGAATTAAAAAACAACTGGCACGATTTAAAAAATTCTTTTACCTTAATAAAACTAAAATAAAATAATAAAACTAATCGCGTTTTAACGTTTGGCTCGCATAATCGCGTTTAGCCGCTGTCACTAGTGTCACTTGTCTGTATTTTTCTTTTGTTGTATTTTTACAAGTGACAGAAATCAGAAATCAGAAACGTTTATTTCAAATAGACCAATTACAGGCACTTTTGAATTGTCAAAATGTCAGTCAGTCAAAAAAAAAACAAGTGAAGACACTAGTGACACCGGCTAAACGCGATTATGCGAGCCAAACGTTAAAACTCGATTAGTTTTATTGGTGAATTCCGCCCTTAGAATGCTAGGTACTTTATCACTGAGTGACATAGGCAATGTATTATTACTATTATTACGCGGACAAAGCCGCTGGCAAAAGCTAGCGTTATAGTGAATCGTTTTCAGTTTTTATTAATTTTCACATTACGATTCTCTACTTTCCATTTACAAAGTTACGCAAATGATTTCTTTCTCAAAAGGTCTCGACTCGTTTCATAGATATTAAAACGGAATGGCAATGAGTATATTGCTGGGCTATACATAAAAAAACAATTTAGTTAGAGAATAAAAACTACAGAGAAGGCATTAAGTCCGCTTTTGTACCTTTGTGTTGCATGAAGATTAAATAAATAAACAAAGTACTATAAGAAGATAAATTGGTGTAAAATGGGTAAAGCGAAGACTATAGTACCACCAGCCCGCCTAGCCAAGTTTCGTTTGCTTCGAACGCCTCGAGTAGGCCACGCCTCGGATTCTTTTGTTCTGACCACGTGACTAAGCGTTGAGATGACGTCAAAACAAAGGAATCGGAGGCGTGGCCTACTCGAGGCGTTCGACGCAAACGAAACGTTCGTAACTTGGCTAGGGGCCGCAGAGCACTCTTCAAATGACTCCTGTATCTTTGCGCGTTTATTAACATATAAACTCGCATACACAAGACACCCAGGTCCGGAACAATTATTGTAGTTCACACAAACATTTGTTTCGTACAGGAATCGAATCCGCAACGTGCAGCGCAGTAGCGGCATGTGATGTGGAGGAATGAGGGAAATTTCATAATATATGTTTTGAGCATAAATGTGAATGGTATAAGTGTTTGGCACACGGACAAACCATGTCCTGGAATAGCACTAGGATACTGTTATCCCGGGAGTATGTTTCCTTGGGGCAATTTTCTACTGCCACTGGCAGAAACCAAAATAAACACTTACACCATATTTTAATTTTTTTTCAATAATTAAATATAATGTATATCTGCCGGGTAATCTGCTAGTACATTAGCATGGTCGGCCTTGTAATGTTCCCACTGCTGGGACTCAGGCCTCCTCTCTAGGAGAGGGAATGGGCCGTAATCCACCATGCGGGCCCAGTGCGAGTTGTATGTCACATGTCTTCGAATTTTTAGTTCTAGGACATGCCGGTTTCCTCACGATATTTTCCTTCACCTTTTTGAGAGCAGCAGTGATGAAATAAATTACACGAAGTAATGCGCCTAACTAGGTTTTAACCCGAAACCTACAACTCGTAAGTCGGAGCCGTTACCACTTGGCTACAAACCCAAAACACAGAGACAGACAAACTCACATAATGTTTGACTGAATTCGTATTGTAATTTCAGTTGAATCAAATAGGAACACAGTAATCCCTAGTACATCAGATACGAACCCTTGGTGAAGTAATCAAGGATTGTTGGAATGCAATATTGGAAGGCTGACCTCAGACTGTGAGCTCGGATTAAGGCGTATAGTCCCTTGAACATCTGACCGGAGTTAAATGCACACATACTCGTACTGCTGCCTGCGCCCGCATAGAGCCCCGCTGACCTTTAAAACCATTTTCATTTACATTATGCTATGTACATTCTGAAGCCTCCATAGGCGCGGGCTTGCGGACAGCGAGCAATGGGTCCGTCCGATCGTCCGGTAACCGTCCGGACCGAGCCCAAGTCATCCACGCGCGCCTCAAGGAGATGTCAGCAAACCGTAGAGGCCCAGCTGGGTCGAAGTTTACTGGGGCCAAGGGTTTGTTTATGAAAGGAAAACTCGGTCCTGGGATAAATGCAAAGAAGGAACAGGAGTGAAGAACAATTAACCAGAAAGGAGTAGGGAAAACAAGAGAAAAAATATCATGTCGTAAATTTTTTTTTTTGCCAAATTATTAGTCATATAATTATAATGTTGTACCTGAATTTATAATAAACATAATTATTATATTTTTTTCAAACCCATTGAACAAGCCGTTACTGAGGACTGCTCGGGAGCTAGCGCCTTAATGGGATTACGACCTAGGTTACAGTAAATTCGCAAGGATTTTACAGTGAACGCAATCTCACCTTCGATTGCTAGATTGTTACCTATTCTATTACCGTTTTTAGATATCTTTAACTTCAAGGAGACCATGGGTAGTGTGAAAACGAAACCCGGGGCCCTGGGACGAAGGCAACGAAGGAACAGGAGTGGGTTTTTAATCAGTAAAAGTCTGACACTATCTCCTGCTCCACCCAAGCGATTTGTCATTAGACGATTTTCCCACCTAAAAAAAAAAAAAAAACTTCAAGGAGAACTTTAACTCAGTGGTTAAGGATCTTCTTGAAAGCCCTTTCAGCTTCAAGCCTTGAGATCCCTGAAGTACTTATTGTACCTGAGCTTTATTGTATACTCTTACCCGTCCTAGTTTCGCACGAGTGTTAGAAATCTTTGAATTCGTCGGCTGCTTTTCTCTGCTATAAGATAGTAACATAAACCATACCAATAACTTCTCTCGCCCTAGCGTGGGGCGAGAGGGCGTGTCAGACTTTTACTGACTAAAACCACATCTGTGTTCTTCAGTTACCGTTTGCGTTTGAGGACCACGTATTTCTTTTCCAGAATTTCCTCGTGGCCCTAGATGGCATATTTTGTTGATATGTCTGTGAGACGTGAGTGGAACACTTCTCGCCCCCAACGACTCGGGCTTGATCCTTACATGACGGGTGGACGGCGAACTACCTATTGCTCGTCGCCCGCAAGCCCGATCCTGCGATGCTGATAGAATTAACCTTAGCGCAACCAGAATATAGTATGTTGAAAGCCTGTGGTCATGTTTAAAATTATAACCTTATATAACTATCACACAGCTAGTTTTAATAACAGTATAGGGTTTCTAGCAACAGACATTTTTAAATTAACTAATTGACCTTTCCCAAATCTGTTGTTAATTGGAGCGGGACACGAAAAGCGTTATGATTGCTGCGTGACCTTGACCCCGCCCACTATGACGTGACAACACGAATGCGAAACGAATTATCAGCAAGTCAACTACACGAAAATGCTGATAATCAGTGCCATAACCAGCCTTTTATACGCCTGGTGCGAGCTTCTACTGTGACCCTTGAAAAAAAATTAATAACGAACAATACAAGAGCGAGTAAACGACCTCGAAAATTTTAACACCCTGCGTGTAAAGTAAAAGCCAGTAACCACCGAAATATTGATCGATTTACATATGCTCTGTACATTCTGAAGAACGCTTAACCAGCATTTTTTTTGTTTATACATATTTCTAAAGATTAAAGCCGTTTGAAAGGAGTAGGGAAAAGAAGCGAAAAAATATCATGTGGTTAATTTTTTTTGGCTAATGTAATAAATAGTCTAACGAAAAAATCATATGTTGATAATGTTGAATTTATAATAATCAAATATTTTTTTCAAACCTAGCCCTTACCGTGGAGTAGGCTTCAGAACGTCACTGTTTTATGGCGCTTACGCAGGCCTCAGCGCTCCGATTGGCCCGCTCCAAGCTCTAAACCAATCAGAGAGCCAAACTCTTCAAAAAGTCACTGTTTTATTGCACTGCTCGGGAGTAAAACGTAAAACAAATTCGCACTAGGCACTCAGAATACCAACGCTGCGTAATTTTTTAAAATATCGCATATGACATAGGAGCCTTTTTGGCCTCGCACAGGTTGTATTTCAATTGTAAGTCATTAGATATAGATTAGTCAGGTTAAAGTCCGTTAAAGGGAATATTAGCTTGAAGATGAGCAAGTCTGTATTCATATCCTTCTCCCATAACATATTTGATTAAGGTTTACCTTAAAATTATTTATAATTTGCTTATTAATATTGTTTAAAGACAGCAATGTATTGTGTATCTACCTTAAGCGCCTATTACACTACTCGATATTCAGACAGTCTTAAGGTAGAACTACACTGCGCACACGTGTGCCACACACGCCGATCTTGGCGCGTCGGTCTCCATACATTTTATATGGAAACTAGACTTGTAGAGCTACACTTGATCCACGCCACGCGACGTCGTTCTAAGTACAAATCAGCGTCGGTCTAATGTAGTTCTAGCTTCAGTCTATGCAGCGTCACACAAGAAAAAGAGCAACTTACGCCAATGTCGTGTAAAGGAATGAAAAAGAACGATGAGATAAATAGATAAACATAGACTAAGACTGTCTGAATATCGAGTGGTGTAATAGGCCCTTTACCCGTATTACCCCTTTAGAAGTAGGTATCGTTGTATCATTCTCTGTCCGCTGTCTGTTGAGGGAAGGGGGGACGCATCGTACCGTGCGATGGGAAGCGACGGAGCATCCGTGTGGCTTCCTTCCGTCGCCAAATGACTGCCTGGGACTTGTCACTGGCTGGCGGGAATATGCCCTTTTAATTTTGCTTTTTTTTTAATAAGAATTATTGCTGGTTCTAACATGGATGTTTGAAGTTGCTTGTACGGAATGTTTTTACGTGACGATTAGTTTTATTTTGGTAAGTATTGGAAGTTGTTAAAATCTTACAGATTAAATCAATATGGTTTTGAAATGAAGATTCAGCAGAAAAGACATAATGTAACGCTACCATTCAAAAAGAAAAGGCGTTCTTGGCTGCTTGCTTCGTGTTCGTAAAAAAATCTTTTTTCCATGAAAAACTAATGCCTCGCTTACGCTCGCAAGCTTACGATCAATTCTGTCTGACTTGGTAAATAGTAGTAGAATCCTGTTAGTTCGTGATAACAACCGGTCGGTCTGCAGCGTGCTACTGAAGTGCTCCCCGTCCTCAGTGTATCCCGTCAACTCCTGATTAACGTCCAGGTTAGTGTTTGAGCCTTTTCTACCGTGTAAGGTCTAAGTTCACAGGGTTTCGTCCAGGCTAGCATCTGTGAAATACAGTGGCTTCTCCAGCGAGGCCCGTTACGAGGCTGTTACAAAAAAGTGAGTCTAACTTAACTTACAGATTCTCAAATCAAGAAGACTTTACCACTAAAACATTTAAAAAGGAAGAAAATATAGCCACATTATAGGCAACACATCACCACGCATTACCATCAACAAACACAATCTATAAAATCTCAGATCAAGTAACTCAACACTCAACAGCCTCCGAATACCTCCGATAGATTCGCAGTGTCAATTTTCTCCACACTCTATAGAGCACACAAAATGCTAAGAGCTTTCAGAGGACGTATAGGATTACTCCCGCAGCTTTGATAGGAATCTCATGCACGGTTGCCATGGTAACGGCATGTGCGAATTGGATTGGTCCGAGAGTGTTTAATGGGATCTGTAATGGGAAAGGATTACACACGTTCATGGTCTGTGTAGATAGACTAATGTGTGAAGATGAAAGTAATGAAGACAATCATTACATAATCACTATTGTCTACATTTAAAGATTTCTCCTTTCGCAGGTCTGCTGGAAGAAATTTCTTCGGAAATTAGCAGTACCTTTGTACTCTTGTCTACTTTGTATTGTCTTTTTCTGTTTGTGTGTACATAAATAGTAAAATAAATAAATAAATAATATCATAATGACTAATATTATAATACTGACTAGTTGGTGCCCGAGACTTCGTCCTCGTCAATACGTCCACAGCGCTACCAGCAAACAGCACAGTTCCATTTAGTGACAATTTCAAGAAGTTTTGTTTTTGCGCAGAATCCTAAATCGGTCCAGCCGTTTTGGAGATTACCGGAGATACCGTAACAGACAAATTTTTTAATAATTGCATTTTAGATAGAGGTGTCAAATATACTTTAGTATGCATTAAATGTTATTTTAATATTACAAACAGACACCATATATTATTATGTAAATGTAAAGATAGACAAAGTTACTGTATTTCTGAAAAGCTCGCGTTTGAAGTTGATGACGGAGCATTCTTTCCTTGTGGTAACCCATTACTTTTAAATTGAAGACGTCCAGAACATAGTTATATCACCGCTAATATTTTCATCACGGCACGAGCTAGGACCATGGGAAAATTATAAAAGGGATACTCGTGGTCCTAGAACGCAAAAGGCAACTGAAGGAACATAGGTAAAAAGTCCGACACGTCCTTTCGCTCCACCTTAGGGCGAGAGAAGTCATAAAATAATTTCCCACATCACAAAAAACGGCACGAGCTACTTTTAATAACAAATACATACATACAAAGTTGGAAAGTAATGGAAGGCTAGCAGCTGAAACCTTGTTTTTATTTAATTCTCTTCACTATGAACCCAATTTAAAATTATTTCCATCTCCAATTGAAAAGAGATGTTCCACCATGTCAAATATATCAGACCCATTTCCGACAGATTTACATAAAAAATCTGTTGAGATGTCCGAAAACTGTCTTGGACAAAATCTATTGACACTTCTTCCCAAAAACCTCTCATCCTTAACAACCACCAATTAAGATTCAAAATCGAATGGACCATATGATTTTCAAATGTAAAATAAGATTTGTCGACTCCATTCATCTATTGTGTATCCACAGATATAAATCCCGCTTTGCCTTGTATTTGCTAAGGAATACCGACATGAATGGAGAGGACATCTGCCTATTCAAGTAGAATTTACTACTAATTCCTTGTGTTATTTTTCTTTTGAGTGGACACACGCTGCGCTCATAATTTGGACATTCTTTTGAATACATTTTGGACCGCCTAGAGGAGTGTACCTACCTATTAGAAGTAATTTTATGGTGATAAGATCTAACTACTATACAATGTTAATATAATCTTTTTAAATAGCTTCATTAGTTTTAAGAGGACTACAAGACGTAAAGCGCGAGTAATCTTACACTGCATACAAAATAAAGACATAGCATAAAATAATAAAACTTGTTCAAGGAATACTGTTTTTTTTAAACCCTTAAAAGTTTTTGAAAAAAACTGTCGTTATTTAGAATCTTAATTAAATTTGCATCGCTTCTATTGTTATTTGACTTTTTAAATATTTGAGTAAATTATGAAGTGTCAAAGTTCATGCAAAATAGCAGATTTTCAGAGGTCTTTAGTGGATTAGTTTTACACAAATTTATAAATTTATTTCACTATAAGCCTAGATAATATCTACAAGATACTGTGTTTCCAAAATATCTAATAAAAATGTGTAATAACGTCATAATCGCGTAAGAGCGGTTGTATGAAAAACACTGAAAATTTATGTCGAATTGCATGCCCTTAAATAATTCCAAGCTTGTTAAAGGACAAAGGTTCACGTCCACCCACCTGACAGACCCTGGCCATGATGGTAAAGGTCGGAACAGAAGTCAAGCGGAAACAATGAACTCACAGACACAAGGGTATCAGGCGGTGGGCGGGTATGGTACAGTCGGGATGAAATGGAAGTAGTAACTGTCTTGTTGAGAGGTGTGTTTATTTATTTCTTTATTGCACACCTTAACTTATTACAGGACAGACAGGGTATGTTGTTAAGTTTCCCAATTTTTTATTCATCATCATCATCATTTCAACCGAAAGACGTCCACTGTTGGACACAGGCCTCCCCCAAGTGTCGCCACAATGAACGGTCCTGTGTGTCTCGCATATATCGGATTCTCGCAACCCTTACCAGGGGGGTTACCATGACGTTTAAAGTAAGATTGTTTTATTCCTATTCCATTGTGGGTAAGAGATGACGCTAGACAACCTGTGTAGCAATGTCTCTTACCCACACAGAAATAAGAATGAAACAATCTTACTTTGAACGTCATGGTACAGGGGCAGGTCATCGGTAGACCATGTAGGATGCCTTCCGACGCTACGTCTTCCGGTACGTGGTCGCCATCCCAGAACCTTTCAGCCCCAACGGCCATCCGTTCTGCGAGCAATATGTCCTGCCCATTGCCACTTAAGTTTGGCGATTCTTCGTGCTATGTCGGTAACCTTGGTTCTCCTGCAATTTTTTATTACGTGTTAAGTATTATAATAGAAAAAGGAATAAGACCAGTCGGATAAAAAACTACATTTGTAAATCTTGCTATCGTAATGAAGTTTGCTACAACCTATCTGTTTGGATCGTTCCTTAAAAGTCCATCTCAGACATTAATCTGCATGGTTCTCATATAGGTGGGTCTATGCTAAAGGAGCCGAGCGGAGCGGTGCAGGAGCTGAGCTCAAATTCGTATAGTATTGTTAGTGTCGTGCTCGGCTCCTTTAGAATCGGTCCACACTACACGGATTTGAGCTCGGCTCATGCTCGGCTCTTCATCGAGAACCTTATGACTTGACCATTACACGTTTACTGTATATTTAAAAGAAACTTTTACCTCTGATTTTGTTTCGGTTTCTTCTCAGGGTAGTCAGCTAGGAAACACCGGCCTCATCTAGTTTAAGTTTAAATGGACTATTTCCAAAATAATTATCATTTATCACAAGAGTATTAAATTTTGGGTTAAGCTCGCCTGTATAGATAAGCTGTGTTATCGTTAATTATAACAATAGAATAACTTCTGCCGGCCTACTTCCTTTTTCTTTGTTTGTGACTCCTTCACGCTCAAACGGCTGAACGGGTTTGGATGAAATTTCGCACATGGATAGAGCATAGAGCATGTCCTTTTAGACTTTTCCTCCTAGGGTAAGCTGCTTTAGGATAATTATCTACGTTCATGGGGTAAAGCCGCTGACTAGGAAGCTAGCAGGCAAATAAGAAAATGTAAATATTTCTTAGTTACAAAAAAAAAAAATGGCGACGCTTCCTCCTTCAACGCGCGCGATGAATCACAGTCCTCACTTAGCTTACTAATTTTTTTGATTTTTCAGCTATCTAGTGATGTAATTAAATTTTAGATGGAAATGATAGAGAAGCTGTAACAACAAACTGTATCCCCCGATTCTGTTATCATTGTTTTTTTTTAATGTCTCCTACTATCGAAGCTATTTTAATAAAACGGCCAAGTGCGAGTCGGAATCGAACATGAAGGGTTCCGTACCGCCCGAAGCAAAAAACGGCAAAAAAAATCACGATTGTTTTATAGCAGGCTCACTTAAATATGTATTTTATTTGTTTTTAGTATTTGTTATTATAGCGGCAACAGGAATACATCATCTATAAAAATTTCAACTCTCTATCTGTCACAGTTCAAGAGATACAGCCTGGTGACTGACTGACGGACAGCGGAGTCTTAGCAATAGGGTACCATTTTTATTAACCTTTGGGTATGGAACCCTAAAAACGTATTCACTAATAGGTATTTTAATATGAATACTAAACTTATGGCGCTTACTGTACAAGAGGGAGGTAAACAGTGTTATACGTGGGAGTTTATAACAAAGATCAAAGGGATCCTTCGTCCAGGAATGTTCAATGATAATATTATCTTAACATAACGAGTGTTTGTAATTCCTAAACAACAGATATCTGTGGTTTGTTTTAGTGGCGTTAACTAGCTGTTAAGAACATTTATTGTACTAGCTGTATTTATTTTTAAATCATACTTTGTGTCTAGTTATAATTAAACTAGATTACGCCAGGAGCTTCACTTTCGACGACTCTCCAGATGTCGGGAGTCGCTGGACGATTTCCGGCCACCGTTTAGGCGCGGGTTTACAGACGGTGAGCAATCAGTAGCTTTCCGTCCGTTTGTCCGGTAAGAACCAAGCCTGGGTCCACGGCAGATGGCAAGATGACAGTAATATTGACGGGGCCATTTAGGCCCCATGCATTGCCCGGGCTTTTTCGAGTTACCGTAGCTGAAAAAGGGCAACTGAAGGAACACGATGGGTTTTAGTCAGTAAAAGTCTGACACTCCCTCGCGCTCCAGCCAGAGCTGGCGAAGACATTTGATGATTTAATACGTGAAGAGAAGTTTCGCTCCAAGTGATAGTAGAAAATTATCTCAAGGAAACACACTCACGATAAAAAAGTATCCTATTTTATTATTCCTTATTCTGAGTACGATAACACTTAGCACCTAGGTCAATACTCAAGCGGGAATTACATTAGACCGACGCACACGTGGGCCACGCGGCACGCCTGAGTTGTACGTAACTTCGCATCGCGTGGCGTCGCGCGGCGTAGATCAAATGTAGCTCTACAAGTCTAGTTTCCATGTAAAATATATGACGACCGACGCGCCCAGATCGGCGTGTGTGGCACACGTATGCACAGTGTAGTACTAGCTTTAGACCGACGCATACGTGGGCCACGCGGCACGCCTGAGTTGTACGTAGCTTTGCATCGCGTGGCGTCGCGTTGCGTGTATCAAGTGTAGCTCTACAAGTTTAGTTTCCATGTAAAATGTACGGAGACCGAAGCGCCTAGATCGGCGTATGTGGCCTACGTGGGCGCAATGTAGTTACTACCTTCATGTTTAACACAAAATGCAATGAAGCGAACCAATCAGTACATTTCCGGACATTCGACCATTAAAACTGTCATGGCCGCCAAAACCACTGACATTTTCTTATTTCCCTAACTTAACCTTAATCTCTTAAAGGTACATTCAGTAACAAAAAATAACTATTGTTTTCCAACCTTAACAGCACAATAGTGCGTGACTGTACCGGCCTTGTTACTAATGTAAAGAACATTTAGGAACAGCCTACACCGAGACGCGAAGCTGAGCGGCAGGGATGCAATATAGAACTTAATTTAGTACAAAAAAAAAAAACAAATGCGAATCGGACTCGTACGAAAAGTGAAACCCTCCGTGTACCGTAAATTTTATTTAAAAAAAAAACTCCCCCTCCCCCACATACAAAAACCGTCTCTGCCTAGCTGTATCGCATTTCATTTGAGGTCAGCTCTCCTCGTAATTTTCGCTAGATATTTCTGTTCTACCCCCCTAGCCAAGTTACAACCGTTTCCTTTCGATTCTCTTTTCGTTGATCGCCTCGAGTCGGCCACGCCTCCTATTCCTTTGTTCTGACCACGTGACTGAGCGTTGAGATGACGACAGAATAAAGGAATCGGAGGCGTGGCCTACTCGAGGCGATCGACGAAAAGAAAATCGAAACGAAACGGTAGTAACTTGGCTAGGGGGGGCTGTGTCGTCGCGTCATTCTCATGTGCTTCTTCCCATACAACAGCTGTGATTTTTATTTTATTTTATTTGTTTGTATAATTTTTAATATATTAAATTCCGTATTATGTATCTGAATTCTCTCACTGAAATTCGTATCTTTATAGGTAGTAAAATCAGCGATTAGCTATTTAAAAAAAACTGCGTAGCGTGGAGCTGACCCTTTTTATTTATTTTTTAGACGCGAAATTACCAAATAACTTCTCCCGCTCTGGGTCAAACGAGAGCGAGTGTCAGCTTTACTGATTATAACCCACTTGTGTTCCTTCAGTTGCCCTTTGCGTTCCACGGCCACGGTAACTCTATCCAACATTTTCAAAGCCCAATCTAAGCTGACCCTATAATAACGTTTCAATGAGACTATGTAGGTAACTGAAGCCTTAAAGCGAGTTATTTTTACGAAACGTTTACCAAGTTTGGCTCTCTGATTGGTTAAGAGTAGAGTCCTTAAGAAAAAAGTCAAGCACTGGTTTAAATCAATTTTTAAAATTTCTAAAAATACACCGCACTGAATTACACAAAAAATAATAATAATAAAGAACCTAAATAGATGTGCCAACAGTTTCACAGCGAGATATTTGAAAACCTGTCCTTCAATTCGAGAAAAAAAATTGTTCATATCTCTCAAAAACAGCTAACTCAAACTTTTCTATATGCATTTACTAAATTTGAAACATTTTTTTTTTATTTTTCTGGAAATTAAGGATAGGTTTGCGGTCGCGGTGAAACTGTAGGCACGTCTATTTAGGTTCTTCATTTTTTTTTTGTGTAATACAGTGCGATGTATTTTTAGAAATTTTGAAAAGTGTAAGTGCCTTTTAAGTGTTTCTTAAAGACTCTTCTCTTAAGAGCTTGGAGCGGGACAATCGGAGCGATGAACGTCACAAACGTGTCAAACTCGCACTGTACTTAGTGCGAGCTTGTTTTTATATTTCTGCGTTTACCGTCAGCTCTCTGATTGGTTAAAAGCTTTGAGCGGGCCAATCGGAGCGCGGGACTTCATAAACGAACCTCACATTAAGCACTCTGATGGTTATAACGGCTCTATGACATTCAATTGTGTTAAGAATTCAGTTGATTGCGTCTCATTGGACACTGATTTGGATATGATGTGATTTATGTCGATATTGTGACGGTTTGGTAATTAATCTTAATTGATAACGTAACGGACAGCGAGTACTCAATTGTTGACTGTGGCGGTAGTTATTTAAAGAAAGAAAATATATTTATTTAGCACACTGACACACACAATAAAGAAGCAAGTGCTTATGTAGAAATTGAAAAGAAAAAAAAAGAAACAAAATAAAACAACAACATTCAGTGTCTCACGGCTGAGCCAAATAGTTCCATGACGTTTTTAACATGTCAGTCGTACGCGCGGGAAAGAAGGATAAAGCTATAAACCCTACCTATACACCACTACTTTTTAATTAATACAAATACTTCGAGGTCAACCGTCGAAACCGAAAAATTTTCCACGAAAATTTGTCATAATTGGTAAACAATTATGACAAATTTTAGTGGAAAATTTAGGGATTTCGTTTTATTTACTTTTGACAACAAAAATATGATCAGTAACGGGTACGGATAGAGCTCCATTTTTTTGTATTAATTAAAAAATAGGGGTGTATATCTCCATCTCTTTAACAGTTCAGTTTAGGTCGTAAAATGGCTCGCGTTAAGAGCTCGTGGTAGGGCCTTAGTTTTTTTTTTAGTTTGATATAAACTAGTGCTTGACTGCGATCCCACCTGATGGTAAGCAGTGATGCATAATGCCAGACAACTACTATAATCACACAATTACTATTACCAAACCATTAAACTCGAGATTGATAACTTTATTGTCATTTTCCAAGTACAATTACCAAAAGCAATGTGCATCTTCTTAATATAATCACCATTTTAGCAAACATCACTTACTTCGCACATCCTACCTCTTAATTACTGTGACGTCACGCATCTTGCGCCGGCGCCGCGTGGTTGCATCTTAAATTAAGTTGCTATAATAACACAAGTGTTGACTAACATGTGATTGTAAGGTTGTCAATTACAGAGTTATGTGTTTTTTTTTTATTTTCCATTGTTTTTAAGCTCTCGTGCCTAAAGGTAAGAATAGAATAGAATAAAACTTTTTTGTACACCAAAATAGTAACAAAAACGGGTAAGGGGCGATCTCAACGGTTAAGCAAAGCTTGCCAAAGTTTGTGGATGAGTAACCATTCCTTTCATACCGAGACACTTTTGTTCCTCTGATAGAACGGCTGATATCTGAAGATCTGTGACTGCCGGTACAGGACTGGTAGTAAGAAGCCGAAAACTCTCGACACCAGTCTTGGAAGTAGGCAACGTGGTACTCAGTTACTAGGTTGTGACCTTGAGTATGATTTCACGTTAACGCGATAGAAAAGTTTACCGCGTTTGGCTTCCTGATTGGTCAAGAGCTTGGAGCGGGCCAATCGGAGCGCTGAACGTCAGTAAAACTTGCACTCAGAAAAGATCTGGCTTGTAAGTAGGTACTCTTACTAACGTTGGAGTGCCTACAAGCTTTATTATGACTACCTACATTTCGCTAGAAATGTTTCAACGACCACTGTTAACGATTATGTTATAGACGTAGACTGTTGTCAGTTCGGTTCACATTTTATTCTGAAGCCTACTAAAACATTGAACATCTGGAAAATGATAGACAAAATTGTATCAAGATTTCCGACAGCCTGTAGCTGGCGCGGGTTGCTAATAATATTTCTAATGAAAAGAAAATAAGCAATGCTTACTTGGATTCTATTATACAAAGTCATTCTATAAGCGATAATGATTGTCTAATAAACCGAAACTGCCCCCCTAGTCAAGATACGATCGTTTCGTTTGCGTCGAACGCCTCGAATAGGCCACGCCTCCTATTCCTTTGTTCTGACCACGTGACTGAGCGTTGAGATGACGTCAGAACAAAGGAATCGGAGGCGTGGCCTACTCGCGGCGTTATGAAAATGTCAGGTGGTCAATCAATCAATCTTGACATTTCGTCAATTGTTGTCTCCGCTACAATATCGATATCGATATAATGACATTTCGTGTAGAACTAAATGACTAGTTTAACTTCGACAAATCGAAGGTTCTTTTCAGTTCTGCGGTTTTTATTATAAGATTATAGCGATAATAATGTCATATATTTTCAAGGAAGTTTAATTTATAAAAAGTTTATTACATTGTCCACAATCACGCTGGCCATAAATTAATATTATTATGTAAAAAACCGGGCAAGTGCGAGTCGGGCTCGCGCACTGAGGGTTCCGTACCAATTTACCTATGAAAACAGTTCAATTCCCGAATTACGTTACGAAGGTTTTTCCGAACCGCAAAAAAGTTTTTTTTTGTGACGTAATTACAAATTACAGTTTTCAGATTTTTCCCTATACTTACTTATGCTATGAGACCTTGCTTCATGCCAATTTTCAGGATTCTAGGTCAACATGAAGTACCTTATGAATTTTGATTCCCTTGAGAGTGTCAAAATGTACGTTTTTTGAGACATAAACAGCCGTATCTTTTTTTTTCGCTAACTCAGAAGTTTGATTTTTTTTACAGCTTCAAGGGACCAAAAACTTCAGTATATGGTTTTAATTTCAACTCGATACCTCCACGCGTTCCCGGGATAAAGGGTCTTGACAGACAGACTGACAGACGCGAGACGGACGGACAACAAAGTGATCCTATAGGTAAGGGTTCAGTTTTTTCCTTTTGAGATACGGAACCCTAAAAAATATAAAACAGTCCTTTAAAATAGCGATAGTCTAAGCCTTTTAATTTGAAAGCCTTGTTAAAACCATTTTGAGGTTGGTACCAGTTATCCTTGACACAACATGTTCGGTGTCGTTTTCATGCTAATTTCTATTTACTTGTTTAAAAATAAAACTTAACTAGCAGGAAATTATGTGGCGCTTTTAAATATTACAAGGTTACAAAACAAGTACCTGTGTTTTACCAAAAGATTCTATGTTAAACAGAACACAACATTTTTAGGGTTCCGTAGCCAAATGGCAAAAAACGGAACCCTTATAGATTCGTCTGTCCGTCCGTATGTCACAGCCACTTTTTTTCTGAAACTATAAGAACTATATTGTTGAAACTTGGTAAGTAAGTAGATGTATTCTGCATTAAGATTTTCACACAAAAATAGAAAAAAAAACAATAAATTTTGGGGGTTCCCCTTATTTAAGAACTGAAACTCATAATTTTTTTTTTCATCAAACCCATACGTGTGGGGTATCTATGGATAGGTCTTCAAAAATAATATTGAGGTTTCTAATAGCATTTTTTCTAAACTGAATAGTTTGCGCGAGAGACACTTCCAAAGTGTTAAAATGTGTGTGTCCCATGTAACTTCTAAAATAAGAGAATGATAAAACTAAAATATATGATCTGACATTACCATGCAAACTTCCACCGAAAATTGGTTTGAACGAGATCTAGTAAGTAGTATTTTTTATCATAAATCGTAAACCGCAATTTACCTTCCAAGTTAGTACGGAATCCTCAGTGCGCGAGTCCGACTCGCACTTGCCCAGTTTTTTTTTATTGTGCACAGACTCGCGTTTGTCCACTATCTCACTTGATGGTAAGCGATAATGTGGCCGACGACGGAAGCACGCTTGCCTAGAAGTAACCTATTCCCTCATGGTATTTTAACACAAAAAAAAGAATAAATAAGTTAATTATTTAAATAAATCACAGCATAGTCGGCCTTATAATGTTCCCACTGTTGGGACTCAGGCCTCCTCTCTAGGAGAAGGAATGGGCTGTAATCCACCACGCGGGCCCAGTGCGGGTTGGTGGATGTCATATGTCCGAATTTTTGGTTCTCGGACATGCCGGTTTCCTCACGATGTTTTCCTTCACCGTTTTGAGAGCAGTGGTGATGAAATAAATTACACAAAGTAATACGCCTGGCTGGGTTTGAACCCGCGACCTACAACTCGTAAGTCGGGGCCGTAACCACTGGATACTAGACTAAATAAATCAACATAGTAACTAAACGGCCAACCCTACTTTACAAGACCTAATTAAAAACTTCCATTTACAATATAATTACGAGAATTTAGACCTTATTTCACACAGAACAAGAAATAACGAGCTGTAATCAACTTAGTGATTAAGTTTAGGTCTAAAAATAGCGAGTATACGGACAAATGAACGCAATTTTGCGTTAAATCCCTCCGAGATGTTGCTTTAAAAGGAACTGTCACCATTAACGCAATGTGCTGCTAACTTGTATGATTATGAAATACTGTACTTCATATTTTGAGTGATGTGGACCACCAATTAACCATAAATGTTATGGAATTTGTGTGACCAGACTGGATTAGGTGCGCAGTGAACATATCAGGGACGCCTTTAAAATCGCGCCAATCACCAAAAAAATCACAGTAAACCGTCACAGACAGATATTTATGGTCACAGATGATATGGACATGTTCGGAGGAGAAGCGAGGACAAAGTAGGTGAAACATTGAGATCTATAAATTCTTAGCAATTTTTTTTTAATGTTAGGCATTTGACCAGTCTGAAGGATGACGAAGAAATGATGAACGCAAGTAATCCTCCGTGGACCACCCACGGAGGATTACTTGCGTTCACCAATGTATGTGTGTATAGTTACCGGCACGGATCTTGAGCGCTGACTTCTACAGTTCTACTTGCGCAATAGCACGCAGAAGTGAAATGTCGGGTCTCTTTAGTGGTATGAAGAGAGATGCGGGGGCGGGGAGTGAAATCCTTGTACAGTGATTGGCTCGCCGATATTGTACGATGCGCAAAACGATCCCCGCTCTTTCGCCGAGCGCTCAAGATTCGTGCCGCCATCTATATGATGCGAAGGAATAACGCAAAATGCTCGTAAAATATAATTGTGTGACTCCTTCTCTTGCCCTTATCCCATATTACTTGGGGTCAGCGCAACACACGTGACTAATGAAAACCAAAAAGCTTGTAACTTGTACCGTTGGCAACCCCTGAGTCACCCGGCGCCACATGTCGCTGAACGCTGATTAATTGACGCAAGCGCATCCGATAATGTCGCAAGTGCATGCTTCTGGTGTTAAGTATACAAAGTAATCATGGAACATAATTTTAGCTGAAAGATGTCCACTGGATGTCTAATGAAGAGGCAATATTGTAATCACATCCATTTAAAGATGGGGGAGGCCTGATGACCTGCAATGCAGGCCAAGCCTAGCTTAGACAACAGTCTCCCACAGTATGAATCCCATTATTGTCATTGTATTAATTTTTGTAATTGCTGTGATATTGTGATGAGTAAATAAATAAATTATTATTACTGCTGGACTTAAGGCTGTGCATCACTTGGACGCCATGGTTTCGAAGCCAGGTCATGACGTTAAAAAATGTATGGTTGCCTGCGTGATAGACAGTGGTCAAGTGAGCAGCATGCATTTTCTTGGCTGCGCGTACTGGCAGCACCACCATAACGTGCTAACCATGCACCAAAATTCGGCTGGCCTGTTGGTGGTGGTTAGTGGCCCTGACTGCTATGCCGGAGGTCGTGGGTTCGATTCTCACCCAGAACAAATGTTTGTGTGATGAGTACAATCATTTGTTTTGTGTCTGGGTGAAATTTATCTATAATATGTATGTATTTAGAAATATTTAAGTATATTTATCAGTTGTCTAGTACTCATAACACTAGCTCTGCTTAGCTTGGGACTAGACGGCGTTGTGTGAAAATTATATTATTATTATTAATATACCGCGCGTCTTCCCGATAGCTGTTCAACCGAGTCGGATTCGATGGTTCTCAAAGTTAGACCTACTATAATTGTGATTTGGGATGTGGCGATAAAAAAAGCTATCGATCCCAAAAATTGCCCACGTTAATGCCAAGTTTCTGTCAGCGTCTTCATATGCGTTAAAATAAAATAAATCTCAGGGAATATTAATAATATCAGGGGAACATACTCCCGGGATACTATACTATGAGCTATGCCAAAACATAGTCCACCTGTGCGCCAATTTTTATCGTGAAGGAATAATAAACAAACATACATACTATCGCTTTTATAATAGTGTGATTGTTCTAATTTCAAAAAGTATTTATTCAAGTAACAGATATAGTGAAGGGATTGACCCATTTCGACTATCGATAATCGAATCGAATATCGATACTTCGGTCATATCCAAATCGAAATAAAGCCTTCTCTCAAAATAATAAATAACACCTAATCAGTATAGGCAAACAACACATAACAATGTAAAATGATTTACTTTGAAATGAACGCGTTATAATCACGCGAGCAGTTATTATGAGCGATGACTAAAGAGACCGCTCCTGTAGACTAGGCTAGATTTATTGATGGTACTATACTGTTGGTAGTCAGGCAATACCGTGAGGTCTCCTTCTATGTTACTGTGTGAGCTTTTCAGGCATTTATGTAGTACAAAAGACCCATTATGCAAGAGTTACGGTAAATCAAACGTGTTTTATAGTGTGTTGGAAAGCTCTTTTTAGTGTCTCCTAGCTTTAATGATATTTGATGCTGATACAATAGAATAGAATGAACTTTATTGTAGACCAAAAATAGAATAGTAAACTTAAATCTATGGATACAATGGCGGTCTTATCGCTGTCAGCGATATCCAGGATGGATCGTAAGAACTAAAAATAATACAGAGGGTAGTCTGTGGTGTACTGCTAATAAATTAATAAAAATACTATTAGATAGTTAGATAGAAATAATTATATACCTATATAAAACACAATACATATCTTTGTAATAATTTATATCTATATATGTGTATACACAGACAGACAGACCCCAAGTCTTTAATTTTTTCTAAGGCATTTTTAGTTAGCTTCTGAAAGGTAAATGGAAATTTCAACCATCTTCAAAAAGGATGTTATCAATTCGACAGGCATGTAGGTAATATTATTGAAATAGCAATATATATAGATATAAATTTATAAAAAAATATAGGTTTAAGTATGTTCGTCCAAAAATTGTGACTATTTCACTTATTTATTTGAAATTCGGTTATAGTTTGCTTGGTTTATAGTTTCGAAACGTCACAAAAAGCACTTACGGTACTTCGGAATCGTACTCGTTTTGTAAAAGACGTATTCAATGATAATAAAAAAGGGGGTTGAGTAAAAAGAGTATTATGTTTTGCGTAATGTTCAGCGAAGCGTGAAATGAGCTGATGTCGCGAGAAAGTCGTTGGGCAATAAGATAACTATTTGATGGCATTTTTCGTACAAAACACATTTCAGCTAGGTTTTTAGGAAGTTAAATCGTATTAACACAGAAACACTTATTTCTAGGGTTTATTTTAGAGAAATATTATAAGACGCCGCCGTGATCAATGTCCGGCATGGCTGTGGCAGATATGCTGTTCACTGTTAGAAAATTGTAATTTTTGACTGACTGATAATGTAATTTATTTTAATATGTTACTGACTGACCGAGAATGTAATTTTAGTCTAATACAATTTAATTTTAATAATTTCAATTTAATATAATTTAATATATTTGTGATATAATTTATCTGACATAATATTGTTGTAATTAGAAAAGTGTTTGTGATGTAAGTAATCGAGAAGTGACTTTATTGTTACTTGAAATAAATGAATTAGTTTTTTTTTTAATTTATACAACTTTGTTATTTTTGTACCTCTATGACATGTTAGAAACCTTAGATGACTCAGAAGATCGGAAAGCAATAATGCACAACTGAATTGACGACCATAAATGACATCAAACTCATTGTACAAAAAAAAAACGAATATAAAAATCGATTAAGCTCTATTTTACTATCGATACAAAGTCCCTCCAAAAAGACGCACCTATCCTTAAAATTAAAGGCTTACTCCAAACTTCGCAACAGACGCAAGTGTGCTCAAAATAATCAAATTAAACCTTCAAGTCGTCCGTTTCTTCAAGCTTTGTTCTACCAGCATCTGCTCCAGTTTACCTGGAGAACATCTGCCCACAAATAATGTGGCATTGAGCCCTTCGCGAATAGATTAAAGAAGCTTTGTGTGAATGCAAACCCTAATCTTGAGTAGTGGTGGGATATTTAAGAAAATATTATCGATAGTTTTAGAATTTCGCTTAAGTGAAAAATTCAGTAACATACTGACTGAAACTTCGTTATTAGCACGTTCTGTTTGTATGAGTCTTGTATCTGATGACTAACATTTTTACAATATTTTGGTATCAATAAATAATTAGTCGATAACATTTTATGATTAAAGCACACAGTCTACGATAAGATAAATTATCTAATTTATGATTTTTTTACAACGTCATATGAAAGTCATTGAAGAGTATTGAACTAGAATATCTGATATCGATATACAAAATAAGGAAATGGAATAGTGGTACAAGATACGAAGATAAGGTTGAGTACATATTTGTTCGGTGTTCTCGTGGGCTACTAACATTTCTAAACAGTGTGTTCGATATCAGGGCAGATAAATATTTTTTGTACGAAACACACTTTGCCAGATTGTCATCCTAAATTACTTAAAGGCCGAGCGTGGTTTAATTTTATTTTTATTATGTATAGGCTCGAGTAACCCTATTCACTCTTGAATTGACTCCTAAGTTGTAGCTATCAGGAAACACAAACTCCGGCAGGGCATTCCACTCCTTAGCTGTACGCACAATAAATGTGTTCCCAAAACGCTTTGTAAGTATGGGTGGGATGTCTACCATGTACCAGTGGCGCAACGCCGTACGACAAAAAAAGTACAATTTTTATCGATACTTTTATTTATTGTTAACTTCATTCTCGTCCCTAAGTTCACTCCTTAATCTTCCAAAAATTTCAAAGCATAATTACATGTTTCCTGATACGTGAATTTCGCGATCATTATTAAATAATTTACCGGCGGTTACCATGGGAACGCCCACTATTTCAAACAGGGACCCATACTGCTTACCCAGTGTTTAAGTGAAAGATCTGTTTGTGTTTATGATGCAAATAATTCTTTTATGACGTTAATTGATTTAGAATTATGACAGATGACACGATGACTTGAATGCATGAGAAAGAATGACGTGAAAGCGAATGGGATCGTATTCTTTGCGCTTTCTGTGAATGCTGTGTTTTGTTTGTATGCTAATTCGCTGAAAAGCTTTACTACATATTGATTTGTCGATTTTACTAGTCTTCGTAGTAGTGGAGTTTTAGTAGTTCTTCGTAGTCTAGTCTTGATATTGATTTTTGTGGTAACTAATGATGTTCAAATTGTCATTTTTCAACTTCTCTTATTTTTGAGGAGAGAAATCATCAAATGACTTATCTCGCCCTAGGGTGGGACGAGAGGGAATGTCAGACTTTTACTGACTAAAACCCACTTATGATCCTTCATTTGCCGTTTTTATTCTAGGGCCACGGTAACTCTTGCAAACGTTCCTTCAGTCCATTGCTACCATAATTCATTTTATAAGCTAGTAACAATAATATTCCACAACTTTCACACAAAGCTATCTAGTCCCAAACTAAGCAGAGCTTGTGCTATGAGTACTAGACAACTGATACCTAAACATACTTATATATAGTGATGCAATCGCTGATGGTGAAGCGCACCACTTATATTTCTAAATACATATAAAAGGAGAAACTGACTGACTGACTTATTAACGCACAGCCAAAACAATAAAATTGGGACTAGGAGTGTGAAATTTTGCACAAGGCTTGCTTTCATGGCGTAGGCGAGCAAAAAGAGAGGATTTTCCAAAATTCACCCCCTAAGGGGATGAAGTGGGGGTCCAAAGTTTGTGTGGAGAAAACTACTTTCACGCGGGCGAAGCCGCGGGCAGCAGTAAGTTATTTATAAATTCCACCCAGACACAGAAAAAAATATTGTGCTCATCACACAGACATTTGTCTTGGGTGGGAATAGAAACCTCCGGCATAGCAGTCAGGGCCACTAACCACTAGACCAACAGGCCAGTCAATATCATAAGCTCTGGCGTGATCAAACGTAACTAGTATAACTGGTGAGCTGGTGACACAGGAAACTGACGGTACTTGCTATTATAACTTCCACCTGGTCGAGGAAATGAACGGGTTTGCTTGATTTATGAACCATGTCATTACTTAAATAAAAAGAAAATATTCATAAAGTTTTTGAATTGTAAAAAAAAACGTATGATATAACGTTGTATTTATAATATTAATACTTTTTTACTAAATAACATTTTTTTTACAATTTTTATTGAAATATTTAAAAATATAATTTATATGTATATTAAAATGAATACAGAAATAATAATATAACCTTTATTTTTTAAACTTAACACATTATTTCGTAAAAGCAAAAATAAACTAAATAATAAAATAACCGAAACAATAATAGTAAAAAACGAGTACCTACTTCGTTTATAATTTCGTTAAAGTCCGTTACGGGTATAGGCCTCCTCCGAGGTTTTCCAGTCAGATCGTCACCTTTCTATTTATTTTTTTCAAAATATACCGAGATGAAAAATTAAAAAGTATGAGAAAATAATTTTCAAACCATTAAAGTACCTACCTACCTATAATTCAATTGGGTTATCGACCCCATAGTTCGAATGTTAATAAGTTTATAGCCTAGAAATCTATTTAAAGTACCTCACTACTGTATTTGCGTCATTGATGATATCAAATCAAGATCTGACATCATTCATCTATCTGATGATGAATGATTCAACCACTTCAGACTAAATGAATTCGCCGAAAATCAAATAAAATACTTACATTAATGTAAACGATTTTTTTTTTACGATGAGGACTACCGTTTTGAAATCAGAAACGTTTATTTCAAATAAACCATTTACAGGCACTTTTGAATTGTCAAAACGTCAGTCAGACAAAAAATTTTTTTTAATTTTTTTATTTGCCTATACTGTCCCACTGCTGGGCAAAGGCCTCCCCCAACTTCTTCCAAGTATTCTTTTCTTCGGTCACCTCGAACCAGTCTTTACGGTAGGCATCTAGGTCGTCTCGCCACCTCTACCCCGAAAAAAAAATATTAAGCTGTGTAAATGGCACGTTCCAAAGCGTGGATCTCTATGGAGAAGAACGTGCAAGAAACTCCATCGACACTCTTATAAATCATTTTATGAGTTACATAAATCTTGGATACATATTTCTTGCCGCTTCTATTATTTGTGTACTTACTAGCGATGTGACAAAATTGGTTATATCGAAACCGGAACCGGAGTTTTGAAATACGGTTTATCGAAATCGGAGGTGCGGCGAAGGCAGAAGCGCCAAATGAAACACTACTAAAACTTGTAGCGACATCTATGGCGTCACATGAGAACTAATCCTGCATCGCGCAATCAAAGTTCTCCGCGCGATATAGAATATATACGACAGCCCGAAATCATCTATCGGGCAGTAGCCCCCCAGACATAACATCCGTCTGGCCGGAGGATCCTCCCTTTTCAAAGGAGGTTTGCGGGACTTTACACTCTGTTCCGCTTACCTCCAAAAACTAATCAAAAACACAGATAAGTGTAATTAATGAAGAGCGAACTCGTGGGTGCGTTAACAAACAAATAAAATCACATAAACAAGAAACCCAGACCCCAAACAACTACCTGTAGGTCATACAAATATTTGTTCCGTGCGGGGATCGAACCCGAGACACGCAGTGCAGCAGCTGATCGCTCAACCACTGCGCCAACCGAGCTGTAATTAAAATGCGATAGCATGGACTTGCCTAACGAACCTTAAAAAAGTAAATAAAAAATAAAGAAACCCATGCGGTTGCTAAAATCCCCTTGGCAACAAACACCGAAACAAAAAACTAAGCAGGTTACCAAAAAAACAACAATAAAATAGGGTTGTGCCACCAAAAATAAAATATCGATAGCGCAATCGAATCGCGATTTACGATGCAGCTCGTGCGGCGCGGCTAAACAATGGCTTCCGTTTCCTGCCCGCCACGTGCGCCCGCGCACCGAAACGACCGAAATTCGTAAATGAAATTCACTTAATTGGACGAGATAAAAATCGAATTATGGACGTATTTGACTTATTAGTAATTAATTTCAGTTATTTATCACATTAAAAATGTTTCAAGAGGAATACATGTAGAAGTGTGTAAAAAGTTATAATTGGTTTTGGAAGAATGTCTATTTAGAAACAATACGTCAGTTATCTGAAGTTTGTTTGTAAAAGAATGTCTTTGTTTATTTTCTGTTTGGCAGTAAAATGTGCAAAGCTTAACCGCAAATATAAAATCCTAACGTCATGGAAAAAATATTAAATACACAACTTGCGTAATACGAATGCAAATATTATTTTTCAGAACTCGTAAATTATTGCTAGTTTTATTTTGAGAAGAAAAAATAATATTATCTGGGAAGATGTTATGCATTTCGAATATCGTTTGATTTTTACGACTTGCTGAGAGCGCATGCCAAATGTGCCAATATTATAGTTTTTAAAATAAAATAAAAATCGATATTTCTATTTTCGAATTTGATGGGTTCACATGACCGCAGTCGGAAGGTTATTGAAATAAATATTAGCTCAGGGTTCTATAGAAATTGCGTCATAATTAAGTATTTTATTTTCTTAAACTTCTTGTTTAATATAAACCAACATACAAATATGATTGACAAGGGCAACATCAACTCAGTTCAGAGAATTCTAACCTGTCACATCAAAAAAGCAAAAGAATGGTAACAACACAAATAAGAAAAAAGAAAAAAAAATGTTTAAGTCTGTCATGTAGTCGTGACCGTGGCGTATTGGACACACTTTGCTTTGTCATGTACACGACTGTGGAAGTCAAAAGGTTAGTCAGATTTATTTTTTACTATCTTTTGCCCGCGGCTTCGCACGCGTACATAAAATATAGGCTATGTCACTCAGGAATAAAGCAGCTTGCTACCGGTGAAAAAATGTTAGAAATCGGACCAGCAGTTTCAGAGATTACCTCCAATAAACAAGAAAACAAACTTTATAATATTAGTGTAGATTTACAACGGTTAGACAACCAATTTTTGACTTGACTGGCCGGTTGGTCTAGAGGTTAGTGGCCCTGACTGCTATGCTGAAGGTCGTGGGTTCGATTTTCACCCAGGACAAATGAGTGAGTGAGTTGAGTGATAAGCACGATCGTTTGTTCTGTGGCTGGGTGTAATTTACCTATAATAGATATGTTATGTATTTAGAAATATATAAGTATGTCTATCAGTTGTCTAGTACTCATAACACAAGCTCTGCTTAGCTTGGGACTAGACGGCGTTGTGTGTTAGTTAAAAAAAAATACACTAACTAAACAAATTCAATTAAAATTATAAAAAAACATGTACATCAATCCCTCTCACAGTACTTCTAACATGCCAATAAAATCATCCTTCATTCATCCACAAACAGATCGCTTGTTGGATTAGAATCCAAGAGATCATTTAGTGCAAACAAAGTGCGAGGTATTGGAGACTGAGCACGAGCAACAGTGCGACACTGAGGCACAACAAACATCCTGTGCTTTTGCCGCGGCGGTAATTGTCCGGGACAAAGAAACGTGCCAGCACAGCAAGCAGGTCAGGCGCGTCAATAGTGCCACGGAGCGTCTTGCAGGCTATGGTGAGCTAATCTCGCGCTCGTCTTACCTCTAGTGAAGAAGAAATGGTGTCAAAATATATAGACTACAAGTTCTGCTCACCCCGTTGAAGAAAGAGTATGAACCGTAAGTAGCTCGCGGATCTAAAGAACAGTGTCGATTGAACAGATTTCCATTCATCTTTTTCCATTTCAATGGACAATGTATGTGAATCGAACCGATTTGTATTGTTTTGTTCCTTGTTATGCACTCGTTCACTCTGTCATTTGTTTTTTAATCGTTGTTACACTTGTTTCTAAGTAATTTAGTTGGCGGCGTGAGGTGCCAGTATGCAAGTGTAATTTTTGATATTATTATGTATACAGGGTTACTGGTAACTCGATGAATTCCTAAAGATTAAATGCAACAAATTAATCCACTAAATGTTTTACCGAAATTCAGTCGTTTTTAAGTTAGTAAGATTTTTAGCTTTTTTTTTATGCAAAATCCCAGATTAAATCGTTTGAAGCCAATTTCAAAACTATTAACAGCGCGACTGTACTGAAATAGTTACCAATAACTCTGTATATATATGTAAAAGGAGAAACTGACTGACGTATCAATGCACAGGCCACACTACTGGGACTAGGAACGTGAAATATTGCACAAGGCGTCCCTTCATAATGTAAGCGAGCACTAAGAGAGGATTTTTCAAAATTCACCCCCTAAGGGGATTAAACGGGGGTCCAAAATTTGTGGAGAAAGCTAGTTTTTAAAATAGGGAAAACATATTGATAGGGTCACGTTTGACTACTATGTCACCTGATGGATTGGTAAGCGATGATGTGGTCGACGATGGAGCACGCTTGCCTTGAAGTAACCTATTCACTCTTGACTTAAAGACTCCAGGTTGTAGCTATCAAGAAACATAAGACTACGACAGAAAATTCCACTTCTTAGCTGTGTGTATAGATAGCGGCACGAATCTTGAGAGCTCGGCGAAAGAGCGGAGATCGCTTTGCGCATCGTACAACATAGGCGAGCCAATCACTGTACAAGGATTGCGGTCCCCGCCCCTGCATCTCTTTTCATACCACTAAAGAGACCCGATATTTCACTTCTGCGTGCTTCTGCGCAAGTAGAACTGTAGAAGTCAGCGTGCCGGCATCTATAGGGTGACTGGCAATTAGTGTACGATACTTAAACACGTGATTGTGCTCATGATAACAAACAATTTTTATTATGGGAGGAAAGCCGAATTCGATCGAATCGAAAAAAATATCAGCTGTTCAGTACATTAGGCAAACATATATGTACTGAACAGCTGATTTTTTTTCGCGATTTCAGGTTTGTTCCCATAGTAAAAGTTGTTGGTTATCATGAGCACAATCACGTGTTTAAGTATCGTACACTAATTACCAGTCACCCTATATACAATAAATTCAGGGAAATAAGATTTTTCTCAATGAGGAATACTTACAGTAGGAAAGACGAAGCTGAAAAAGTCTATTGTTGACAGTGACGTTGCCATAATGAGAATTCGTAGTTCTACTTTCATTGAAAAATGTTCATAGATTTATAACTTTCTCTAATTGTAACATTAAGGGTCTAGTATCGATAACATTTATCAGTAAAATCACACCTGACTCTATTACACATAGTAATACATACCCGAAATAAACACAAATCGTTATGTGCAACTCCATATTCAAAGAGACAGTACATAGGGACTGTAATCTGTATCCGTAGGTACCTATATATATATGTAAATACCGCTCGATATCCCGCCTCATTTGTCCGTTGCATCTGAGCTAGGGTTGGGATGCCATATTTTTATATTAAGTTAAAACCGGGATTATTTAAGGGAAACTTAATAAGGTTATATTAAAAATTTGGATGATGTATGGTTACTTGTTTTGAAGGGAGCTTATTTAAAAAAACATGAAATTGGGCTCCCGATATTTCGATGCCTCCAACGCATACCTAAGTCGTGATATATTTTTTGAGTAAAATTGTTTTTATAAAAATCATAACATTATTTGTTATCACATACATCCAGCGTCTGGTACAGTGATCTTAAACTGATTATTGATAACATAATGCAAAAACATCGATTCAATGTTTAACAACTACAAAAAATGCACTTTGCCTGACAATCTTATTCGTAGAAGGCATCGATTTTTATTTGGCTCTAAGGCCTTTAGCTATCAAAAACAACGTATTATCAAAATAATGTAGCTTACAAACAATATGTCGCACTCTGCGACTGTAGAGCGGCGATACTTGATCTTCTACTTGAATGAAACTCTTGGGACTTTATAAAATTTTACTTATACTTTTCTTCAGGATTCGATATCAGCACATCGCGCTACAATGGTTATGTCCGAACTGCAAAACCTAGACATTTTTTTGTTCTACTCAATTTTCAAACTTATTCTAGAACAGCAAAATCCTTAAAAGTATATTTTGCGTTGCGTTCCAAATCTAACTCATGCGATCTCCTTTCGATATCACAATATCAAGGAGGTTGTAATTTTTAAAAGCATCTATTACGATAAATAAAAATATTCTAATATATTCTAAATATATTGCTAAATATATTCTTGTGATTTGCATTCCCTTTAAAATTATGACGACAAGTAACGGATTTCCATTTTTTCCTATCTGTTATCTAAAGTAGATTGATTGCATCCTGTCATTTACGCCATGTGAAATAGAATAAAGTCGCAATACTAATATTCTACAGCTGGAACATTTGTAAAAGTGACCGTGGCCCTAGAACGCACAAGACGACTGAAGGACACATGTGGGTTTTAGTCAGTAAAATCTGACACGCCTTCTCGTTTTCCACCCTAGAGCGAGAAGTCATTGGATGATTTCCAAATATATGTATAATATCAACATTAATGATGAAAAAGAGTGTCCATGCAGTTTCTTGCACATACTTCTCCATAAAGATTGGAAGTGTAAATAGCTTTACTTTTTTTGTGACTGACCGTTTTTAACAATTCAGAAATGCCTGTAAAAAAGAAAAAACCGGGCAAATGCGAGTCGGACTCACGCCCTGAGGGTTCCGTACAAACTTACTATGAAAACAGTTCAATTCCCAAATTCAGTTATGAAGATTTTTCCGAATCGCAAAAAACGATTTTTTTTTTTGTGACGTAACCACAAATTTTATTTTTTCAGCTTCAAGGGACCGCAGAATATATGGTATTAATTTCAACTCGATACCTCCACGCGTTCTAATATTCTAGAGCTTGCATATTAAGCATAAGCATAATCAGCCTTTTAATGGTCCCACTGCTGGGACTCAGGCCTCCTCTCTAAGAGAAGGAATGGGCCATAATCCACCACGCGGGCCCAGTGCGGGTTGGTGAATGTCACATGTCTTCGAATTTTTGGTTCTAGGACATGCCGGTTTCCTCACGATGTTTTCCTTCACCGTTTTGAGAGCAGTGGTGATGAAATAAATTACACAAAGTAATGCGCCTGGTTGAGTTTGAACCTGCGTCCTACAACTCGTAAGTCGGGGCCGTTACCGTTCGGCCACCACTGCTCTCAGATTGCTGCTTGCAGATTGTCTGAAACTAAATCTAACACCAGTCTCACCTAGGTGAATCACATTACTACTCGGTAGTGGAGAACAGACGGGTTGAGTCGCTCCATGCAAAATACTGGTGGTCAGATGTATCCGCAAAGTTGGAAAAAAAGGCTTGGTCGATTAATTTATTCCAGAACTAATGGTAGTGTCAACCCTGATTTCCTGCACTTTCAGTATCCGCCGTGCGTTTATTTGCTTTCATATCGACGGGACGGCTTGCGTAACGTCAACGCACTAAAATGCGTCAATTTGCAATGCTGTTGCAGTTCTGTTAGTAATAATATGCGGTGATAGGGCACGGTCGCTGTTGTATCGAGATGGAGTTCCACTTTCAAGTCGAAAGGTACATTTGAAGCAAGCTCTCCCTTCAAAATTGTCTTATTTTGTGACAGATCGATGGTAGAACAGTATTGACTTCTGAATTTGTTTCGGTGTTTCTTCTCAGAGTAATACTCATCTAGTTTAATTTACGTTCAAGTGTTTTTTAAAACATATTTGCAAAGTAAATATCATTTATCATTAGTAATTGAGACTAGTCTCATTAGTGATTGTAGCCATAGAATTTTCAATATTGTTAACGTTTTTTTTATTTGTGAAATCATCAAATGTTTTCTCCGATTTGGGGTGTTAGACTTCTATTGACTAAAACCCACCTGTGTCATTCAGTTGCCCTTTGCGGTCCAAGGCCATGGTAAATCTTTCGAGCGTACCCGCAGTACATATTATTATAGAACTTAGTTACAATTTTGGTAGACAAAAAAGTATTTATATTTATAGTTTCTATCCCGAAAATACTAATAAACCTTCTTTATCAACAACAAAAAAACCTATTCACTTCCAAAAGCTTTCTTGCCATATCACTTAATATGTAAAATAAACTTCTCCTCAACACATAAAACTCTTCAGAACCACGAGAAAAACTCTCTAAAGGAAGACTAAACACGTCTTGAAGACCTAACAACAGAAAGTTATCGCTTACGCCCATTTTCTTAGTTTCAGAAGACTTAACGAGTTTCTATTGTGTAGTTATAATAAAAAGGGACGGTGCAACTGGGTCGCCTGTCATGGCGACGCCGACCTCTGTGCTTCGCAAATGGCTTTTCCGATTGCACTATGCGCCGCGCCGCTAGTGCTGCTAAATGTGTCGAGGATAATATTCCCGTTACGGTTTTGTATTAAATTTTAATGTTACGGTTTATTGTTATGCTTATTGTTTTGTTTAGCTGGTTCATAGACTTCATAAGCTTTAATTAACTGGTTTATTTTGTCGTTTGTAGCCATTTTGTTTTTATATCTTTTCGTTTGTACTGTCAAAGTTATTGTGCAGTATGCCTTTGTGTTTGTACCGATTAAACGTATTTTCTTTCTTTTCTTTATTAAAGCAATGATAGTTAGGTCGTTAGGTCATTCTTTACGTCAGTGTATAAAAAACACCATTTACGTAAATTGACGTGATTAAATAGTGATTCGTAATCGGTTCCGAGAATATGATTGATGTATTTTTGTTAACCTGATTGCTATTGCAAATCAGAACGATCAACGTTTACTGTAAACAAAAAAAAAAGAGTTCAAATCTTTCTTTTTCCATATTTTTTAGTACACGACACATCCCTAGTCGATGGTAGTCGCCACGTAGTATGTATGTACAATTTCAATCCCGATTCCCGATATGTCCATTATCGTTGTGCAGCACTATTTGCGACCTATTTTCTCTTCTCTTGGTTTTTCAAGTTTTCAAAATTGGAACGGCACTATTCCGTTAGGTTGGATGAATTGCTTCTTTTTTCAAAGTTCACGCTTGGCTTGTTTTTATTTTTAAATGTTTTTGTTGTTGTTCCGTTAGCGTTCAATTTTCAGATGACAGATTCTAGTCTAATTCAACAATTTGTTGTGTTGCTTGAAATTATTTTTCTTTGTAACTTCAATTCAATTTAAATTATTTTTAAATCGATTAAACGCGTGTTATATCTAAAGGTTATTTAGTGACTAATTGGACAATTCGTGAACTAATTTAAAGATTATAGTGGTCATTTCGAATTAGATAATAGGAATCATTGAAGATAATTTAATTTGACTTAACAATCGAATGCTTGATTTGTGACAGAAATAAAATTTAAATAACCTTTATTAAATGCAATGACGTCATGCTGGTCTTAATTTAAATTTTAAACAGTTTGAAAATAGAATATTTTGATAAATGTGCCATTTTAGCATTTTGTAACTATATAGTTTAACACTATGTTCTAGTATTTTTTTTGTAGTTTACAAACAACACAGAATAGGAAACTACTACCTACATCATTAACAATTTATTGTTATACCTAAAGGCTCACGTTTCGAACACTGCACTTAGAATGACAATGCAAATGGAGGTCAAAATCAATGTCGACATGACTCACATCACTAGTTCGTAGACTCGATATTATGACGAATAGTGTAGATTTTATCGATTACATCATAGCGATTAAGTTGCGCCGACGCCGGTTTGTTTATTTAGGTATTAAGTTTTTATTTTTATTTTTGCGTCGTAAGCAATTGAAGTAGTATTGCAACTGTGTATGGTTTATGGTGAGATAAAACTGGAAATACACTTGAAATATCTTAGTACTTACTCGACTTTTTATAATATAATTTTATTGATCAACTAAGGCTATTAGTAGTTGCAATTTAATAACAAGGCACAATTTAATTAACGTACTAATGACAATGTCATTAACTACTTCTTTAAAGTACTTCAGTCTCTTAAACTTTTTTTATTCATTTAAAATTTACATTTCTCAATTATTTTTTTCATTATTATTTATATTTTTTATCGATAAACCTCTTTCTCTGCTAAATTCAAATAGAGATGGGATGAGATTTTGTTAAGTATCAATATTATCAAGTGTCAAGGACTGATGGACATCGTTATCATAAATAAATTATACTCTTTATACAGTAGTATCAGTCACCAGCCGCTTGTCTGGCTCGGTTACCTACTTCAAATTGGACCATTTCCAACAAGATTAAATTATTCATTTTAAAATGGGTACAACTTAGTTGCAATTTTCAGGGAACCTGACCTTTACAGATGAAATTAGACTTTGTATATAGTAGAGTCTGTCTGTCATGTACAGCCAGTTCCGCAAGGCATCAGTTTACGTGCCAAACATGTAAAACTAGCGGACAAGTACTAGAACAGTTCTTTTAGGGGGAAGCGCCAGAATAGAACGCGAAATTCAAATTTATTTATCACACCATCACACACACACACACTCATAAACGCATCTTCAATTTTTCTGGCTAACTTTTTTATTTTGTTTATTTTTATCTTTTAAATTCAAATAATAATAATAGCAAAATATACACAAAACCTGCACTTATTTAATTAATGTGTAAATTTACGGAAGGGACTGGACCTCTCGACACAACCCTGTGTCGAGAGGTCCAGTCCCTATCCTAGTGTGGGGGCCAGAGATATATTGTTTATTTTAGTTTATAAGTCAACTGATGTATCTAATTTTGTGTATCTTGTACTAACGTTTTGAACAAATAAAGATTATTATTATTAATCATATTTTAATTAACATAAAACTTGATAACCTGCAAAATGCAAAAAAAGGAAAATTTGAATTTCGCGGGCTATCTTGGCGTCTTAACGCTAAGATTAGCTTCGTCCGAAGTTACCAGCTTACCTGAACCCACCTTTTCACCTAAGATCCACGTACATCAGCCATATTTGATCCGCATATTGATCCCAGGAGTGTCGTGCCCATCCGCCTTCACCGCAATATGTTGCAGAACCTTTTCAATAACGTAAGCCCCTACGCTGACCCCAATAAATTGTTAGGCGCACTCGTCTTGGCGGGGAGAGGTCTAAGTGATCGGAGGAAGTGATTGTCAGAAGGTGGCTGAATAGTATTTATATAAGATTTAATTCCATTTTGGTTTTATAATTATTATTTCCTTTATTTGTCTTCTTAACATATTGTTTACATTTTTAAATAATTCTTAAAAAAAAAAACATTAAAAATATAAAAATCAGTAGTCCATCATGTCGGGAGCAGGGTTACTCCTTTCTGGATCAAGCCCTTGATCCAACTGCCCAACGAGAGCCTCCTCAGATGTTGGTCGAGGCTCTTAGCAATCACGCCTGACCTTCACTTCTATCGACACAATAACTGCTGTATCCACTTCCCACATGTCGACAACCTCGCGAGCTTAAATTATTATTATTATAGGCTCGCGCTGGGCGACTGTCTCACCTGATGGAAAGCGACGATGTGGTCGGCGATGGAGCACGCTTGCCTAGAAGTAACCTATTCACTCTTGACTTGTCTATCAGGAAACACAGACCCCGGTAAGGAATTTCACTCCTTAGTTGTACGCATGATGAATGTGTTTCTAAAATGTTTTGTAACTATATGTCATGTAATAGGTGACAAAAACGCGACATCTTATACCTTTCCTAAATTTAAAATTGTGAACCGTATTTATTCGCCTCCTCTCATAACTTGTGTTGATGCAACAGCTTCCCGTGTAAGCGGACATTAAATGAATTTATTATGAGCACGGCGCGCGAAACTTTTGCAATTTCGATAGTGTCTGTATGCGCCCTAATAGTCAGGTTTTATTCTCCGTTTGTCTTTGTTGGAAAAGTGAAGTTTGAACAGATATTAGGTTGAAGATCAATGGCATTGATTATTAGTATGTGATAGATTTTATGGTTGATTTATTTTGTGGAAGTTTATAAGGTAATTGGGTTAGACAAGCGTCATTAGCTTCACTGTTTACCTCCTACTACGGCTGCGCGGTTTTTGAAAGAATTATAGAAGGCCGTGCAATGAAAAGAACAGAAAATATATTAATAAAGAATCATTGTGTCATCATCATCATAATTTCAGCTAATAGACGTCCACTGTTGGACATAGGCCTCGTAATAACGATTCTCGGTCCTGTACGTCTTGCATCTATCGGATTCCCGCGATTCTCAGCAGATCTTTCAACGTCTCGTCAACGACGGCTGGCGCTGAAAATCAGCGCTGTGGCTCTGTTCAATACATGAGCCCCAGCATTTTGCTGAGCGCTGGCCGTTTTGCGCGGATGTGTCGCATAACTCACTCCATTGTATCGATTTGTTATAATGCATCGAGATATAAGTACTAACGTACTAGAGAAGCTACGTCAAATAACTGAATTGTCCTATTTTCGTAATTTGAATCTTTAGTTCGCTGCAGCGCTAAAATAATAACAATTCGTCTAAACCGTAACTAATTTACCACAGCGCTAGATTTGCTGCGGAAGTGTATTTATTCTCGGCAAAAAGGTCTTAAGCGCCATGTAAATCACGGCACTTACGCGTTTTCTTCGACAAAGTGCGGCGCGATCGCCGCAGTTGAACGAGACAAAGTAGGAATTTACGGTGTCTTCTCTAGTAGGTACGTTAGTACTTATATCTCGATGTTATAATGTTATATTTTTTAAAGTTATATGCCATGTTTGTCGTAAATAAACTCTTTTTCTTTCTTTTCTTTCTAGATCATTATTGTGTATTGGGCATTAATTGCGTTTTTATTAATTGCAGAAGTCTGTGTTTCCTGATAGCTACAACCTAGGGGTCGTTCAAAAGTGAATAGGTTACTTCTAGGTAAGCGTGCTCCATCGTCGACCATATCTTCGCTTACCATCAGGTGAGATAGTGGTCAAACGCGAGCCTATCAATAATAAAAAAAAAGACGGTAAAAGTCTGACACATCCTTTCGTACCACCAGGGCTGCGTTCAAAAATAACCAGACTAGCTTCGAGTTGCAACCCAGAGTCGTTCTTTTATAACTCGAGTAACTACCCTAGAGTTAACCCAACTAACTCTAACTCCGAGCAGGGTAGGTTGGTGTAATGACAGTTCCTTGGCATTGACAGTTGAACTCTAGTTCGCGTTCAAAAATGCGAGCTTAGTGTATCTACCCGATGACGTCATTAGAGTTAACTCTAATCTCATTTTTGAACGCAGGGCAGAACGGGAGGAGTTATTAGTTGATTACCCATTCCAAATAATAAAGCTGTTTACCTGGGCTTGCCCTCACTTATTACAAAAACAGCTATAAGTACTACATGGGTAATACGTAATTGTCTACTAAAAAGTACATAAATAACTAATACCAAGTGAAGCAGATTTCTAAAGTAAACATATCGTATATCAACTAATTGATTTGAGCAGTTGCCAGATTTTTTGACATTTGCAATCTGTTGTGCTATAATAGCTAATATTTATTGTCTAATTTCGAAGAAATCTTTCTGTAAGATTTCACCTTAGAAGAACCTTAGAATATTATTCGACGGAACTGCTTGAACAACTGAAATAAGGTACATTAACCTTTTCGTGGGGATACCCTCATGTTTGGGGAGATTGAAGGATTATGGCGGGCTTCAATCGACTAAAACCCCATAGTTCCTGCCGCTACCAAAAAAAAAAGTAAAACGTAAGAACCTAATAAGGTGCCACCGTAGCGTCCGTAGCTGCGTAGGCGCGGGCTTGCGGACAGCGAGCAATGGGTAGCTCGCCGTCCGACCGTCCGGTAACCGTCCGGACCGAGCCCAAGTCGTCTACAACAAATTGTAGTCGACTACAATTGGTCTGACTAATGAAATATAACTTTGTAATTGTTACCATAATAACATATTTAAAAATCAGATAATTATGTAAAAATAAGTAAAGTTTATTTACTTCTTGTGGAGCTTTAAAGCGTCTGACAGAAGTTTTGGTCCATGGAAAGTGTCTGACACTTATGATAATACTTTAGAATAATATTCTACAAAACATATATAAAAATCACCAGTTAAGTAACTCGTTATTTTTAGTTCCCTTTCTCACCTGGTACCTGCCCAGGGGCTCCAAGGAGGAGCTCCACAAGCACACAGGTATTCAAAGCACATGAGACGCTACTGAGAACCTAAGGTTTCATCCATGTGAAAATAAGTTATGTCAGACAGCTCTGGGATCTTGGTCTATAATAAGGTTCTTTACCGCTTGAGTGTCACACATCGGTCCATTAACCAGCCAAAAGCCTTTAACAATAATCCACCAAATTGCCCTCAACTTGAACAGTCTCCATAACCATTTACAGAAATTGGGAGACAATTGTCTCCCAATAGAGGTGGAAGAGGTCAATTTAAATTCAAGGTTGGCGCTAAAAGGGTGCGCCAGTGAGCCAGGAATTGGACTGGATCCAACGGCCTGTTCCGACACTTCTGACCCAATTCCTCCCATATTAGGTCACTGGTTCCAATGGGTAATTTGAATTTATATTGGATAGCTTTTACCTGCCCTGTTGTTCATGTTTATTAGTTTATAGATTTATTAGGGGATATGTTATTGCGGGTTTATTGTTTTGTTTTGTTGATAATGGTATAACGCTCTGAGGTCTTACCATGGTGTGTTGAAGTGACTGTCATGCGAGCGAGAAAGAAGGATGGAGCTATACACCCTATATAGCTCCATCTTTTTAACAATACAGTTTAGGTACTTATTGTATGACTTGATTCCGCCATCTCCTTTCTAACACTTACGTTGTTGAAACTTCAACGGTCCGGACTGAGTTTCGCTTCTTCTTTTATACCGCGTACTTCGAAGGACTGGAACAATTTGCCTGCTGCGGTCTTCCCGTCCAACTATAATTTAGGTGCCTTCAAGGCTAGAGTGAATGAGCTTTTAATAATCTAGTGCAGTAGTGCGCCTCACCATCAATGATTGCATCACTGCTTACCATCAGGTGGGATCGCAGTCAAGCACTGGTTTACATGAATTTATAAAAAAAGCTCGTGGTAGGATCTCTGGTCTGGTGGTTATGCAGCTATGTATGGTTTTACTGCCATAGTAAAAAATATGGGCTGGTCAATGTGGCCATACTTGGGAGGCCTTTGTCCAATATTGAACGTCTTTCGATTGTAATGATGATGACGGTGAAAAAAATATGTAAGGAAGTAGAAATTAATTCTTTATTTATTTTAAATATTGTACACCTTATAAAAACACAGGGCAATCTATAACAGACAACCTTTGGATGGTCTGAACGAAAGAAGATAGACCTAGAGCTGTCAGTGTACAAACATTTTTATGTTTTATACTCTAAGTATTAAGATTTAAATTACATACACTTCAGTGCAATTAATCAGAATATTGGCAACCACTTTAGTCATTCAGCAATCAGAAATCAATTACACTGCCAAGTGTGGCGACATTTGTTTACTATTATTAAAAGGGACACGATGTGACCCAAACCGTTTCATTGGATAGGCAATACTGGGAAGATGGTTATAGACAAGTTAAACCGTTTTGGAGGAGTTCGGCAATAAACACTGAGACACGAGATTTTTATATATTAGATGTAGGTACGTAATACCCAAACCTGTACCAGCTATGTTAATTATTCTTCTTTCTATAATTATTTCTATTAGTTTCGGTCACCATTCACAAGTGAAATCCGCACGATTAGAATGACGAGACACCTTGCCAGATTTGCACAGAAATAACAGTTGGCAGACTATCTTCAGCATGTCAAATTGAGATGAAGTGATGGGGTTATGTTATGACATACCTTCTCTAAACACACATTAACGCGTGCATTAAAGAACAAGACGTTTTATCTACATTGTGCTCACATAATAGAAGCGACAAGAGATATGTAACCAAGGTTTATGTAACTCATAATATGATTTAGAAGAGTGTCCATGGAGATTCTTGCACGTTCTTCTCTATAGAGATCTACGCTTTGGAACGTGCAATTTAGCTTAAGTTTTTTTTTTGACTGACTGACATTTTGAAAATTCAAAAGTGCCTGTAGAATGGTCTATTTGAAATAAACGTTTCTGATTTCTGTTTAATCTAATAATAACAAAATTAGATTCGCTAAAACAACGATAATAAACTACGCAATAATATTATTTATTCCCACGCATCAGACTAGCGTCAAAATAATTTGTTGCTTTAAAAATAACAAAAAGACGTTTTGACTGGCGTGTTTCACATGAGGTCGACTCGTCTCGGGTTTTAATTTTTTTTTTATTTCACGACCAAGGTCGAATGTTGTGAGGTCAAATACAAATAGTTTGCTAAAAATAGTTTTTAGCAACAGAGTGGACGGAATGTTTTATTAAAACATGAAACAAAACTCTCTCGCGAAAAAAAAACAAATGATCAAGAATTTTTAGACTTCAAATGTTAACTTGTTGTATTTTGTTGTGTAAAACTACTAAAATTATGGGTACTTGCGTATAAATCTGCAGTAGGCATCTTTAAGTTCACATGTCCAAACACGTGACTCACTTGGCGCATCTGCAAAGTATTTATTTGTGGGGAAAGATCTTTGTACGAATTTGTTTGTTACACATTGTCAAACGTTGCCAAAATTCCACAAATCCTCCCGTTAAAATCTATTCATAATATTGCTACAATGCACTGAGTTACGTATCAGGAATTTATAAAATACTCCTTGTTAGTTTGACATTTCACTTATGTCAAGAACGGATGACAAAAATTACAAAAAAAAAAAGAAAATTGTTACTTTTTTAAACTTCTATTTAATTTGAATAAAATTATTGTAAACATAATTTGCATAAAATACCTATTTGTTTGGTAAATTCCATTTAGAAAAAAAAAACTAGTTTTCAATCAATTATAGAAACGCATTTTAAATGGTAAGTCGTTGTTTATAAAAAGGGTGTAGTTTAATTGGTTTTATAACGTCAAGTGTGACATTTAGGTTGGCACGCGCTAACCAGGTGCATTTTACTCATAATTAGTGTTGTCCGTTGGCGGAAATATTTTTTTTTTGTCGATTTTTAACCGTAAACTATTTTTATTTGCCAATTTATTTAAAAACGTGTTTGGTTTTAACTTTACAATTGAGTTTAAAGTCTGTAGCAATTGAAGTTATTTAATAAAATTAAAATTTAATCTTTTATTTTAACAATTTGTTCTTTTAGTTTTTATCTAAAATGTTTTACATAAATTGTAGTGAATTTGTAGTCGGAGAAGGAATTTACTGCTATAGAATATGTAGGTATTTGCTTATTACCCATTTAACCACAGATCGTAAATGTCAGTAAAATAACTGAGTAAATAATGTAATCACCTAGCGTTTATGGTAGGTCGGTTTGAATACATATTTAAGTATTATTGATAAGGATGGCAATTAATTTAAAGTTACTAAGCTTAGTTTTATTAAACAATTCCAACATCGCTTAGCAGCTATTAACTTTCGCTATCAAATCCATCTTCAAACATATCAAATTAATTCCAAACATGATATATTCATTAATGCAAGTAATTCAATTAACAAAATTAAATTTTAACAGCTCACACGGGCTTGCATTGGACAAGCGGTCATTGCATGTCTGCCCTCCAATTAACTTTACATAAAAAGATTTTATCGCTGAACTCATCGATCTAAAAGTTAATCAAGCCTGAACGCAATGCAACTGATAAATGTGCAACAGATTAGAAATATTTACGTTATCTGTGGAAGTACCCTTGCATTCATTGGTTAGATTTAGTCGATTTTTATGAACACCGTTTCTTAATCGATTTTTTATTTTTTATAGCGTCCGGATGTCATCAATCTTGAAATAATCAGTCATCTCACTAATGCGGCTTTTAAACGGACAAGTGGCGATTTCTTATCTTGCTTCAATTACGACCTTTAAAATATGTACACTTTACTATTCATATATTTAATGATAAGCTTAGCTATCTTATTAATTATATTAGTTTTTCGACGTAAAGTACACCGCCGTTTATGCCAGCAGGTTTAGAAATTTGTTTAATTCCTTTTCAAATAAATTTAAAGGAAGCTAATCTGTAATAAATAATTGTCAAAAATAGAAACTCTTTTTCTTTGAGTCTGAAATCTGATAAATATAAGAATTATGTCAAAAATAAACATAGCAGTATCGATAAACAATAAAACATGGGAGCACAAACAAGACCAAAGACCACATGTGACCTACAAAAGATCCATAAATGCACAACATGTGTTTTTTTTTACGTCGCATAAAAAAAATAGTCAACTGCGTACTAAATATCAAAAGAACAATGTAAATAGCAGACATTGCGAAAACCTTGAGACGAAGTAACATAACGATTGTACAACGAAACAGTTGAAATAAGAATCTGTTGATCTGTATCAGGCAGTTCAATTAAAATGTTAAGGTGAACTCGGATAGCGACGAAGAAAAAAAAAACAAAAGAAATGAGAGTAGCCACCTAATTGGTATGCAGAGCAACCTTCTATTTTATTGGCTACAATGCAAATTACTGTAACAGTATCCAAGAATTCATTTGTAATGTAACGAGCGTGAAATAGGTTTATTCACTTTGAAAGCTTTTTGCTTTAAATGTAGACCGGATCTAAATATAATATATGATTAAACCGATTAAATTTCAGTCCTACAAATCGCCCAATTAATATTTAGCCCAATAAAATAGGGCACGGCCGGTAACAATGGTCTCATCTACTACAACAGTTTGGTACCTATGATCATTTTTATGGGCAGTGACCATTTAAAATATGACATAGAAACACATGAAACAATGCCTAATGATGTCACGTACAATGACGTTAAGTTATGACGATAAAGTCTTCAAATGACCACACGTAATATGAAAGCTCTGGAGGAAAATGGAATTGCTAATAAGAGCGTAAGACAATTGAATATAGTTGGAATAGTGTATAAATTATTTGTCTTGGATTATACTGGAATTTTCATAAACGTCATAATTGTTTTGTAATTTCTTTAGGAAATGTTCTTGTTAGCTAAGCAGATAGTGGCAATAAACGATATAGTTAAACATACTGCAAATATTTTCAATGTTTCAAGAAACAAATATTGTCGTTCAAACATCAAACATGAACTGATTACGTTATTAGCAACAATAGCTGTAATTTTACGGAAGAATAATCTAAACATCAAACAAAGTAGAATTAAAAATTACGTAGTATTGCAAAATACGTTCGTGCAATGAATAATTCAATCTGAATTGTTTTCCAATCGGCTACTGTTCTTCGTAAGGTAAATGGCTTTTCTATCTAAAATCAATCTGTAATTACTGAACCTGATATTATCGTAAAAAATCAATGGCCGGGTTTAAGTTATCAAAGCCATTATTCATGATGATTACCTAATGGTGCCTTTGATTTTATTAATTACTGGACAAAAGGTGTCATTACTGGAGCAAAAGAAACTCGTTTGATTTACTCAAACGAGTTACTTAGAACTGTGATTATCTTAGCGAGTAGTGTTCACAGCGAATTGTGACATTTTTACTAAGAAAGAGGTTTTAAAAATGTTGAGTATAAAATTGATCATACATTATGTATATACTATGCGATATACGCACGCGTTATTGCGTCAACTAGGTAATTCTAACACTATGAATTTAAACACAATTATACAAGCATTAAGATAAAACTAATAGGAGATAAAATGTAAAGAAGTACTCGTATATCAAATGTTACACATGTTCATATATATTGAACATCTGTATCAATATCAAGAATAAAAATAAAAGAAATCAAAAAGTATCATACGCTACCACTCACCGGATTTCCTCTTTTCGTTCACTAGTACCAACGACTTGGTCCTCTTCACCCGTAAAGAGCGTCGTCGTATGGACCTCATTAATGCCTCGGGCATCCTCGAAAACCTCGGAGAGTCCACTCTTTTTTCCGGCATGAAAAAATTCTTGACGGCCAACATAGTCATTTTCAAATATTTACACTTCCCGCACTAATTACTAAATAATTTAATCGATTACACGAATCCCATCTCTTCATCAATTAACTCACTTATCTCGATTAGTGTCGTTCGATTAATAAAAAAAAAAAAACTGTGTCTAATCCATTTTCTAGTCGATTTACAAGGTCAGCGAATTCACATCAATTAGTAAGTTATGGGCAGCACTATTTGAACGGTTCCTTTTTGGTATGAACGTCACTATTGTTTGTTCTCATCACTATTCCGAATGCGGAGTATCCTGTTTGCCTTTTTGGTAGTCGTATTAATTTTAGGGGAGGCGCGATACGTCCGTTCGTGGACAAAGCGCGCGGCGTACTGGCTTGGAGTGACTAGATGTCGTTGGAGGGGGCTTGCTTTGCGGGTTTGCGAATGTTATCTGTCTTATCAGAATTTACCTAGACTTCATACAATAAGGTCGTAAAATTTACCGTAAATTGATAACCGCCAACAAGGCCGTGTACTGGATGAATGAAGTCTGCTACTGACTCAACATAAATGACGAAATTCTCATGTCGATAGCGATATATATAAATATTGGAGCATTTGTGTATTATGTAAAATAGTCTCTACATTTTGCCACTCACAAAGTCAAACATTGCTTACATTTGTGACTGCTGACAATGGACAAAGCACAAACTAAGGAATTCATTTCATGATGGCTTGGAATATTATGCATATTTCTTACGATAAACGCGTGAAATGAAATGTCCAGACAATTTCTCGGAGCAGAACTAGAAAATATTATAGATAAAATAAAAATGCGGAATAAAATTTATATTAAAGATATGCTAAGTCTAACTTAATGACAATACGGAAGGTCAAATGAAAGGAAATCGATCTTCCGATCATCGCTGCTAGTAAACAAACCGTGCGTATTCCATACTTTAAATATTGATATGAATCATATATCTGCATACATTATCCTCATTCTAGTTTCCTTTCGGGGTGGTCAGAGAGTGCCGAGTCTTATCCATATACATACACTTCCTGTGTCACTTGCAGTTCCATATGAGGAGTGCAAGAATTACTCACGATTTTATTCTTAGCTTCAGAGCTTTTTGCAACCATACTTGGAAAGTGATCTACAAATCAATCAAAAGCCACAGTTACATTTTTGTTGGTTTATCTTGATTCTTTTATCTCTCGATTTCTAAATTTGAAGTTAGAGAACTAGATGCCTTACCATGATGTGTTACAAGGTCAAGCGTGCGAGCGAAAAAGAAGGATAGAGCTATACACCCTATATAGCTCCATCCCTTTAACAGTTCAGTTTAAGTCTTCAAATGGATCTCCCCTCTCTTCAAATGGATCTGAATGGATGGTCTTCTTTCTCCTCCAGAGGAGGCCTGTGTCCCTGCAGTGGAAACAATATAAGGCCGACTATGCTATGCTATGCTTCAAATAGATCGCGTTTAGAGCCCGTGCGTGGGCCTCTGGTCAAATTATTTTAATTTTAAAAAAGAAAAAAAAAACGCTAAATTTTGACAAGTTCTCTTGGAATTTTCATTTAAAAAACCGGTTTTCCGTGTCTAATATTGACAAGATTGGAAAGAAATAACGAGCAATGAAGGAATTTTACACTTTCTTAAAAATCTGGTATGAGTTAGTTAACGTTAAAACAAACAAGATAAAGATTGAAAAAATATGCGCAGTAAGAAATAATTGCTGATTTTGCAAAGGCCTTTGGTGGCTTAACCATTTGTCTGCGATGCCGCAAGAAAGGCTCAGCCGAGTTAATTGAATGATAAATGTAGTTTCGGCCTTTCGGACAGAAATAAGCCTTGTGAAAGTTTATTTGAGGGTGAAACCGCGAAACTTTATCTTGCAAGTGATATTAATGAAGATTATTGAAGATAGATACATTGGAGACGATATATGTACATAAAATATGCGATATATTTAAAGTCGGATAGCATAATTGCATATGTAAACTAGTGCATTCAATTACAATCCTTTCAGGCTTCACTAAATACATCACAGAAAAATACCAGACATAAATTTAATTATGGGTTGAGACATAAATTTAATTATGGGTTGAGTTTGACAATTTCTGCAATGAACTTAGGCCGACTGAGATGCTGGTAACTTAAGTATAAGCCTTGAAATAGGAATGTGCACTCATAATTCCTCTCATTCACGCCAATTTGGCAGTTTTTAAACACCTACGCTAACTGCTGTGCACTCGCCTTATTTAGTTGCTCAGTATTGAGTTTACAGTTTGAGTCATGCCCGAAAATATTTTGACCTGGGATGAAAAATGTGTTTGCAGCTGCACAGATTTGTGTGAATTGTAAGATAATAGAAGTTACAGGTGTTTTCAAGGTTCACAGATTATATTGTTTCGAATTTGAGTCTTTTGATAAATTAGAAAAATAATTCACCCCACAGTTTACTATGCATATTGTTTTAAAGCATCTGAGATGTGATTCCTATCACAATATTAATAAGGTTGCATAGTCATTGATAGCATTGATAGGTCTTAGCTTGTATTCAGAAACAACTTTAGTTTTATGAGCTGCCACTTCGCCATGATAGCCATAAAAAAAGAAACCAAAATTTTCGTTGATCTGCTAAATTAAAATATGCACACAAGTGGTACAAATTGGCCTACATACATCATCATTAGGTTAAAGCGGGCATTCCGTTCATTTAACATTTGTGCCGCGCCTAGATCGAACCCACTCCCTCTATTGTAGTTTAGTGCTAATTAATTTAGTAGCCTTTTTGTTGTTTTAGGCCTGAAGAGATTTATTCTGTACCAGGCACCAGAGCACGATATTTTGTTGAATGATAAGTATATGATATAGGAACATTCTAGTCCTAAGTCTATCCAAATAGCAAGCTTAATGGCACTAAATTAACTACTAGGACAAATAATATTTGTCTAACTTAAATACGAAAATTGTATATATCCAAAATGTTCGTCCTAAAATGTGGTCTAAAATTCGTAAATATCCAAACAACGCTAAAGTGTCGGCTTTCAAGATGAATACTTTAAAATTTAAATGGTAATGGCGACATTAACATTATGGCAACTCAGCGTTTCCAAGATATATACGGTACCCTGTTTTAACCTGGGATCATGCTTAAGATCATATTCCGTGAATTGCGTCAGTGAATTCCTTAAATTGTTTGCTAGTAACAAGAACGCTTTTGTGATGAAAATATTTACTCAGAAAAGTTTAACATTGTAGCAAGATTGTTTGTTAAGATATCCTTAAATATTAAAAAACAAAATCCCATCGCGTCTGTCAGTTTGTTCGCGATAAACTTAAAAACTACTGAATTGATTTTCATTCAGTTTTCAACAATAGGCAAAGTGATTCATGAGGAACATTTAGGTGTATAATACATGCATATTATAGTGAAAGTTGAGAATCTCAAAGATTTCTATTACCCGTTCGAAACTGAGCGGTTCTCTACATTGTTAGAAACACTAATTAGGAATTCGGGTTCATAATTAAACTACTAAATTGTCAGTAAGCAGCCACAACTCAAGTGCCGTCTAGTCGTTCCCAGGGTCCGATCAGAACTGCTCACGGCGCCACCTCTTGATCTGTGCTACATTTAATGAGTTTACCATATCTCTTCATTTTTCATAAAGCAATTTTTTTGTACCTATGATTAGATGAAGATTAGGTATACTCGAAATACAGGACTGGTCTTTGTGGTGATACTTACCTACAGGAGGCCTAAGTTTTGACTGGCCTGTTGGTCTAGTGGTTAGTGGCCCTGACTGCTATACCGGAGGTTGTGGGTTCGATTCCCACCCAGGACAAATGTTTGTGTGATAACGAGCACGATCATTTGTTCTGTGTCTGGGTGTAATTTATCTATAATAAGCATGTATTTAGAAATATATAAGTATGTTATCAGTTGTCTAGTACTCATAACACAAGTTCTGCTTAGCTTGGGACTAGACGGTGTTGTGTGATAGTTAAAAAAAAAGTATGTCCAGCAATGGCCGTCTTTTGGTTGGACTGATGATAATTTGTATTTTTGCAAAAAGATGAAAAAAGTAAGTGAGACGGGCCAAGTACTGGAAGAAAATGACAACGATGAAGAGGATGAAATCCCTAACGTATTTAAGGCACCGTACGTATTGAATTTAATATGATCTCCTTTTAGGAAAATTGCTTTTATATTCACGGATTCCTCTAGGACATTTCTTCAAATTATCGGAATGTGAACTGTACTGACACTGACATAATCTTCTATCTTGACAATAAGAACTACCTTATACAATATTTTTTAAGCTTTGTAAGTTTAAAAGCGAAATAGTACATATAATCAGCCTTTTAATGTTCCTGCTAGGACTCAGTCAGGCCTCCTCTCTAGGAGAAGGAATGGGCCGTACCGTAATCCACCACGCGGGCCCAGTGCGGGTTGGTGAATGTCACATGTCTTCGAATTTTTTGGTTATAAGATATGCCGGTTTTCTCACGATGTTTTCCTTCACCGTTTTGAGAGCAGTGGTGAAATAGTACATGTTTCATTCTAATATATAAAAATCTCGTGTCACAATGTTTCTTATCGAACGCCTCCGAAACCGTTTCGACCGATTTTTATGAAGTTTTTTTGTGTATATTTGGTAGGTCTGAGAGTAGGTCGTAGGCTATATTTTACCCTCTTACCCGCACCCCCCATTTTTTACACCCCTCATTGATAACTTATATGGCAAAACAACGTTTGCCGAGTCAGCTAGTATGTATATAAAATCTGTTTCTGATAGTCTAAGATCCGGCTGCAGAATTAGTGCGCTCATCGAGTATTTGTCTAAAAATTAGCTTTCATTTGATATATATTATTTATTTATTTTTATTGTTGATAGGTTCGCGCTTGACCGCTATCTCACCTGATGGAAAGCGACGATGCGGTCGACGATGGAGCGCGCTTACCTAGAAGTAACCTATTCACTCTTGACTTAAAGACTCCCGGGTTGTAGCCATCAGGAAACACAGATTCCGGCAAGGAATTTTATTTCTTAGCTGTACGCACAATAAATGTGTTCCCAAAACGTTTTGTGCGTATAGGTGGAATGTCAACCATGTAACGATGGCGCATCGCCGTACGCCTGGTGGTCCGATGATGGAACGGGCTAGGCGGAATTAGGTCATGCAATTCCGACGCACACTCTCCGAAATGTAAATAACAAATGTACGTTATGAACGTATATACTCGTATGTCTCAAAATCATACCTGTTTACACCTGACTGCGAAGAGGTGCGGCCAACTGCGCAACGGCAACTGTGATTTTTCAGGGTCTAGACAGATTACCATGAAGTGGACGATATTAACGATATTTTATTTAAAAAACAAGTGAATGTAATTTTTTCCCAAAAATCAATTAACAATAATTTAATTAAAAATACTAGCAGCCACATTTTGATAGGCAACCTGGTAGATATATATTCTCCTAATCATGAATATGCGTAAAAATTTGGTTTTTATTTACTAATTCTGCAGCCTGATCTCGTACTATGAACCCTAAGGGTTTGATAAGATACAATTAGTGTCCATTTGGGGCTTGTCAGAATTGATAATGTTTTCTCAAAATTATTCTATTAATAGAAATTCCAATGGAATCATAATCCGTACCTAATGTTGTTTAAACCGAAACTAATTATTTCGTTTTAGTATTAAATATTTGCATATTGGAAACATTGTTGTGCAGAATAAAATATTTGTAAGAAAAATAAAGTCATCGAAACCACTCCTCTAGAATGTAAGCAGCTCCTCCTGCTGAGAATTGCTTCTAAGAGTTACTATGACCCTCGCAAAGGGCAAGTGAAGGAACAATTTGGTTTTATAATTTTGACAGGTCTATAGGTCTAGTGGTCACTGGCCTTGACTGCTATGCTGGACTTCGTGGGTTCGATTCCCACCCAGAACAAATGTTTGTGTGATGAGCACGATCATTTGTTCTGTGTCTGGGTGTAATTTATCTATAATATGCATGTATTTAGAGATATATAAGTATGTTTTTCAGTTGTCTAGTACTCAAACCAGAACTTCTTCTGCTTAGTTTGGGACTAGCCGGCGTTGTGTGGAAGTTGAGGAATATTATTATTTAGTCAATAAAAGTCTGACACTTCCTCTTGCTCCGTCCAGAGCGGGAGAAGTCATTTGATGATTTACCATGCAAAAAAAATAAAAATTAAGCAGTTATTTCAAGTCGACAATGTACACAACATGGTAGGTTAAGATAAAGATATAAATTATATTGTTGAAACGTGTTGCGAAGAGCAAAACATCTGCATTGCTTGGGAACAGGCTGATAATTCAACTCGTTTTTACCAGTTACACCCAGATAGTAATGAACAAACAGTAAATCTTACACTGTCACATCAAACAAATGAGAAAGAATATACAAAAGGTAAAATTAAGTAAATTAACTTTGCTATTTAAGATTATGATAAAAGAAAACAACTATTACTATGGAAATTTCTGTTCCTAAAGCGAATAATCAAGCAATTAGCATTCGAAATAAACTTAATAATAAACTTAAACTAAGCGCTGCATCGCTTTATTTACAAAATTCAACAGAGAATCGTGCAAATTCTTATCGCTGTATCGTAGTTGCACGTTGCGGTTCACGTTTTGCATCAACGACCATTACAGCATGACCTTCCAATCTCTCTTTTGTTTTCTTAAAATGGATCCAAGAACGAAAGAACTATGTCTTTTGAAATGTCTTGCTAAATTGGATGGTGTCGTGCTTCAGCTTTGTATTCTAACTGAGATTTATTTTTAGTGTGATGTTTATAGGCAAATATACTGCGGAGATTTTGTAAGAATATATTCGGGGAATAAAAAGTAGGGAACATTTATTTCCTAGTTTCAAATATTAGTGAGCATTGGCAAAATATACTATACAATGCGTTCCAAACAAGAATAGGATCGATTGCCTTGTTGTGACGTCACGTCATACTGTCAATTCGCAAGAAATTGGACAAAATTGAAGAACTCAGAGATGAGTAAAATTGAAGAACTGGATTCTGATTAAACTTTTTTCGTTAACAGTTCGTAAATAAATTAAATTTAAAAAAAATCTTGTTTTGCTCACCATAATAATTCTTCGATTTGACAGTGAATGACGTGACGTCACAACATGGCAATCGATCCTATTCTTATTTGGAACGCATTGTACTTATGACAGCTGAAGTAAACACCGTAAACAACAACTCGCTAGTAAGTACAAAAATAAACTACTACTTATTAATAAATTACTACTTACTATACTAGTAAACGGTATTTAAATCAACTTGAAACAGTAGTTACCTGTTTGTCGTTGCAGCAAAAACTGACATTACAAGACAATTATCATTAACCTGCTTAAGAGACCAAAATAGGAGCAATATAGTTATTTCGGTATAGGCTACAATGGGAAGATAATGTGCTCTGTAGTTCTGTAGTAAGTGATGACAACGTATTCTATATGTCAGTGTGAAGTATCAGCTGCTTGTTTTCTTACACACTATTAATTATTATCATTAACCTGCTTAAGAGACCAAAATAGGAGCAATAATGTTATTTGGTAAAGGCTACAATGGGAAGATAATGTGCTCTGTAGTTCTGTAGTAAGTTATGACAACGTATTCTATATGTCAGTGTGAAGTATCAGCTACTTGTTTTCTTACACACTATTAATTATTATCATTAACCTGCTTAAGAGACCAAAATAGGAGCAATAATGTTATTTGGTAAAGGCTACAATGGGAAGATAATGTGCTCTGTAGTTCTGTAGTAAGTTATGACAACGTATTCTATATGTCAGTGTGAAGTATCAGCTGCTTGTTTTCTTACACACTATTAATTATTATCATTAACCTGCTTAAGAGACCAAAATAGGAGCAATAATGTTATTTGGTAAAGGCTACAATGGGAAGATAATGTGCTCTGTAGTTCTGTAGTAAGTTATGACAACGTATTCTATATGTCAGTGTGAAGTATCAGCTACTTGTTTTCTTATGCACTATACTCCATGCCCAGTAGGCCCCAGTAGGCTTCGACCCTGCTGGGCCCCTACGCTGACATCTCCTTGATGCGCGCGTGGAACAGTACGCGCCGGCGACGACTTGGGCTCGGGCCGGACGGTTACCAGACGATCGGACGACGAGCTACCCATTACTCGCCGTCCGCAAGCCCCCTACGGTGGCCGGAAATCGGGATCGGGATCCCGGCTGGGGCGTGAGGGCCGCTCCCTCGCGCGAACTTCTCCTGCTCCGAGAGGAGCGCAAGTTAGTGTCGTCGGACTTTACTGACTAAAATTTTTCCTTTGTTCCTTCTGTTGCCCTTTGCGTTCCAGGACCACAGTAACTCTCACGAATACATACCTATGTTACTACTGTAAAACATATAAATCCACTGGTTACTTTTGTAATTAACTGCGATAACTAATCAGTGGTTAGATTTGATCTCAGTGATGTGATAGGTGTGGTTATTTTTAGCAATGGCGAACCCGTCTTGTCTATAACTTGAAGCAACATCTGAGTAGCTTTCTGCAATATTTATGGAAGAGTTCTATGTGTTGAATATTACATTTCATCCTAATATTAATACCAGGCTATTACTGTCCCATTTCGTATAGAGAAGAGTGAATTAAAATTTAAAGTTTTGATTTGATTACTGGCAATAACTTCAAACTAATGTCAAAGTCAAAGTTTTTTATTTTACACAGCCTACATGGGCACTTATAAAACGTCAGAAACTAGTGCACGGTTCCAAATTTGTCGTTTCCTATGGAGAAGAACCGGCAAGAAATTCCATGGTTACTCTTTTAAAAACATTGTTCATCATCATCATCATCATTTCAGTCGAAAGACGTCCACTGCTGGACATAGGCCTCCCCCAAGCGTCGCCACAGCGAACGGTCCTGTGCGTCTCGCATCCATCGGACTCCCGCAACCGTTACCAAGTCATCGGTCCACCTTGTAGGAGGCCTTCCAACGCTACGTCTTCCGGTACGTGGTCGCCATTCCAGAACCTTTCGGCCCTAACGGCCATCTGTTCTGCGAGCAATGTGCATAAACAAACAAAACAATGTGCAAAACATTGTTGTTCTTACAATATTACCATATTACAGTATAAGTAGATATTATGTAAGGACAGTGTAGACCGGTCAATATTGTACTAAAAAGTACAATAAAAATAATCATAATAAAAAGTGAGTCGTAATAGGAAGTAACCTAAGAATTCGCGGAGTCTACAGTGTTCTTACATTCACATTATAAAAAAAAGGCTAATTAAAAAAAAGCAAGAAAAATAAATATATAATAATTGTAAAGCATAATAATATATCCAAGTATTGGTGTAACTCCATGCGCAAAGCCACACCTAAATATGTATTTATTTGCAGAACGAAGTAAGTATACTTTTTGAATAGTTCAAATAGTAATCAACTAAAGAAAATGCTTTACCGTACTGCTTAGAAGGGCAAAGATCAGTGCAAGAGATTGTTAGACTCATTGCAGCTCTGTGATCTTTGACCTATCGTCATGGCTTGAGTTGCCAACGTCATTAATACTTTTGCTTGCAACAATTCAATTCAATTCGAAGTCATTTATTCTCTCTAGGCAGTATTGTTTGTCTTAAAAATTAATAATGTTTGCGACTAATATTATGCCTGAAATAGCTTTTTAAAAAAGCTTGTTTACAGTGCACCAGGGCTTCATAGCAGAAAAATTAAGTGAAATATTATAGACGACTTTGTGTGAGCAACATCGTTTATGGAAATTAAGAAATTTAATAACAAAAGGGACACTGCACCATCCATTAGAACGACACAATAATTATTTTTATAATATAGTTTTTAACAAAAGTCAGAATATTTGTTATTTTTAAAAAAACCTATATTTTGAAGAGAAAATAAATGACAAGTGATTGATTGACTGATTTTCATTAATTGGTTTTTTGAAGTTTAGACAATTTGTCTGCAGTGTAAAAAACTGGACCGTCACGCTGGGACCAACGCGCCCGGGATGGTGTTGCTGAATCGCGTACAGTCGGCTCCATTCGTCATCAGCCTCTTTTATTACTATCTAACAAGGAGTGCATCGTTTCAAGGATTGTATGTATTAATCACCATAATATTTCATTGGTATAATTATAATGCGCGTATTCCGGTATCTTAGTATTTAACCTTTTGAGTGCGTAATTAGAGACACAATAGTAAGACAATGGCGCGTGAATGCCGGCGTTAATGCGGGGATCAACAGCTTAATACTTTATTATAGAGTGCTTTAGAAAAATACGCGTATGTTTTTGTACATTTGCGCGATGTTAAAATTATATAAGTTTTGACTTTTGTAGTGTGGTCATAAGCAAAAACCCATTTTTTTAAATATAGTTTTTACTGAGCATTGAAGTTGCGGTTTATCTGGCCCTCGATCACGCAATATATTTTTTTTAAGCGCTTCGTCAAAGACAGCGTTTTACTCAATGCTAAAAATAAGTTGTATGAGCTGTATCTCCATGCCTACAGGAGCGACTGGATATACGTCAAACCTGTCTGTTTAATTGTAGGCTCAATTAATTCAGGTCGTTTTGGGAATGCTGCTCTCGCCCACGACAAAGTAGGACCCGGGATAGAACCGGTTGAATCCTCCAAGATAGGAGCTTCCTTTAATAATTTGTCTGGCTGATAAGACTTGGCAGGCAAAGGGGAATAAGGATTTGATTAAGGTTCTTGAAAATTACTTGGTTTTCTGCTGCGGACGTGTTGTTTGAGAAGATTAGATGTAAGGATGTTTTTCTGTGTTTATAGTTGTAATTAGTTCTAGTTAGAGGAGTTAAATTAACAAATCACGTCGTTTCAAGAAATGTACCTATTACTTAAAAAGGAAACCCCATCAAGTTTGAAGTGAAAGGGTAAAATGTGATCATTCAAACTTCGCGAATCAACAAGAAACTTCGATTTGAACAAGAACAAAATATAAAACTAAATCCTAGCTCAATGCTGAAGATCTAGTTAACATTTCAAACGAAAACAACTAAAAGCCAACACTCATTAGGCGAACTGGTGAACTAAAACTGACTACGAAATTAAAGGTTAACTGCTTTGAAAGCAAACAAAGGCTGGGAAACAATTAATTTGGGAGAAAATAGAGCTTCTACTGTTTAAAGGGCTTGAACAGACGATCGGTTTCACACTATTACTTTTCGCGACTGAGACGATACTTTAATCGATATTCTGACAAGAATTAGTCATATCTATAATTTCTTCCGTATTCATGTTTTGTAGAAATTAATATATTCATCACTCGTTGTTTATGCAGCTGTAAGTTATTGTTGCGTAACACGGACTTCCTAATTTTAATTATTTCCAACTAGACAGTTCTAAAATACAAATTTAACAAAAACTCTGGTAGTTTCATTATCACAACAAAATGTTATTCCTCAGGGTAGACCCCGCCTTGCCTATAAAATTAACGGGCTAGAGAAACTTGATAATTGATATTATCACGATTTCAGATGGAAATTGCTTTGGAGATGCAAGAAAAACAAGGTGTATTGTTTTATCCTAGCTGGCATTTGTGATGTTTACTTGGGGTTGGTAGAAATACATGATATCAGACTGTGTTACTAATAATATACTCAGTATAAGTTATTTTCCTATCAGTTTGTTTACATGAAGCCATTACTTGTTAAAATCTATTAATTTTTGGTTAACTATTTTATTTTAAGTATATTACTATACTATAAAAACCGGTCGACACTATTAGAAATCAGAAACGTTTATATCAAATACACTTTTGACTTGTCAAAATGTCGGTAAGCCAAAAAAAAAGTGAAGCTAAATTTCATTAAAACATTCTAACCGTATGCAAGTCAGAGCAGAGCAGAGTCGCTTTAAGTTAAATCTGACCTACCTTTTTCATACCAATGTCCACTACATTGAACATTAAGACATAAGACCTCACGCCTGTCCACCCACAGTATTAAATAAGCCAAATAATACTGCATTCACTATGTCTCATTTCGAGTAGGATGTTATATTAATGTCTAATTTAAACAACGCAGGAACCAGAATAGAACCTTGTGGCATTCCGTGTAGGTAGGGCAAGTCTAATGATATAGTCGCATTTAGAACTAGCACAAAGAGTGGAGGCGGTATGATCTTGGCTTTAGGTTACCTTAAAAGGCAAAGGAAAGATTAGAAGAGTATTGAGTGCTCACTAATATAAATGGATAATAAGAAGCAATCAAAAGCATGTGCACCAACGAATTGTAATTTAATTTTTTAATAATATCATGCGTGTATTTTTACACAAAGTGACGTGCGTAGTGTAGGTAACACTCGGTTCGGAGCCACCCTTACATCGCAAACTTGAAATATATTGCCAGAACTGACACGGATTAGCTGTAAACTTGTTTTCAATTGTTTCTGTGTATGTTGTGTAAAAACGACGGCACCTCGTGTTGTTCTGATGTCTGAAAAGATTTTTGAGCTAAATCATATTTGGTACGCTTCCAGACAGAGTGACATGTAAGCTTGTTGCAAATAATATCTTGCTTGAACCGCACAGGATAATGAGGCCTGCGGTTTTGCTACAACGCTTTTTGGGTACACATTATCTGATGAAAATAATACTATGAAGCCAGATATACAGACAGAGATACATTATCAGTGTGTACTAGTTTATTTCATGAAACATTAAAAATTAAATCTAACAGCAACAATATTATGAGCGTAAGGGCTCCTAACCAAGAGTCCAGCCAATCCAGATATTAATAGACAGGAATTATGAGTTTTGTCATTAAACACAAACGTCCAAAGCTTGCAATCTGAAAACATCCTAAAATGCTGGCCTAACTGACTTGCCTTGCTTTGTGCAAATTTATATGCAAATAGTTTTAGCAGATATGTTCTCCATTTGCGTGGGGGTACAAATATCATGGATTATGAAGGTAAAATATCGGTATAAAAGGAATAGCGAATGGATAAGCCTCGGGCGTTGGTAATGATACGCCTACACAACACAATGTAAGAAGAACTGAATGTTGAATTATTTTTGTGATTTTTGTATTTACTTTTGTTTCATCTTTCGAAAGGTCAGGTTTGCAGAAGTATATTTGTTGTTTTTAACCGACTTCAAAAAAAGGAAAAGGTTCTCTCTCTGTTCGGTTGTTCATATTTCTTTTTTTTTTCATTTGTTTCCTCCGTAATTTATTGAACAATTTGGAAAATTCTTTTAATTGAAAGCATATAATTCCGATTGTTTCCGTGTTTATCAAAATCTAGTTCTGAAGATGATTTTAAAGGTACATTGATAGCTTTTGTGGTATTCAAGAAGTCTTACCAGTCAAACATCAATACAAATAATTCAGAAGATGATTAGAAAGAAACTCTTGATGAGATGAAACTGATATATAGAAGACCACAGATGACCAAAGAAACATGGCAAACACACAGATATATCGATTAAGATAGATAAAAGACTATGACGAAACAAATTTGAACAAATAGTGCCAATAAAAAATAGGATAGAATATTGATTTATTTGCTCAGAACCTGCAGTATTTACAATAAGGTGATAAAATAATATTAAAGTACTCTTGCACATTCTACCATTTTGGCACGCAAACATTGATGCAAGTTCATCATCAAACATATAAAATTGATACACTATTAAAATTTATCAGCTAGAAAATCCGATACGGAGTAATAACATTTGTTTAATAGAAGTGCAGTTAGTTTATTTTTGAAAAATGTACTATGAAGCCGGAAGATAGGCACAGGAACACCGTAATATAACAATGTATCATAACAGAGCATTCTATAATTTCTGTCAATCAATAAAGACTAAATGTGTGTGTGTGGTTTTATAGGATTTCTAAGTGTTTTGTAACAAACCTGTATTTTCCAATACAACTTTCCAACCTACTAGAAGATTATGGTTTCTAATGTAGTTGATGGAAAGATTTCACCAGCTCCTCATAATGACACTACGAAAGTATTACCTGAAACAATAATAGAAAATGTTAGTACCATTTAAATCCCATTAGTTCGCCATCAAACCACCATACAGGGTATAACGACATCGTAAACCGAATAATAGAAACATCTACGAATCTCGAATAGACATAAGAATTTTATAAACTTGGTCATGTATTTTTTACAAAGGATTTTACGACTGTGGCCACAGAAGGCAATGAAAGATTTTACGATGCAAAGGGACGTAGAGATAAATTTTAAAGACATATAAAAAGTCCCTTTCGATAGAAATTAGGAAGACCGTCGGCAATTCTGAGTGCCGTTACAATTAAACCAAAATACACTTTAAGCAGAAGACAGAAAGTGTATTATGGAGTAGTTATTTAAATTAGCAACTTCAAATGCAATTGGTGAACTTAAAATAAAATTTAACTTGCGGTTATTCATGTATTGAACGCGATTGTAGATAGAGCTAATGCCACGGTTTTATGGCTGCTTCTGTATTCTGAAGATATTTGTATTGTATTTAACGCATATAGGTACACGTTCTTCTTTTTGTACAATTACAATAAAAAAAACTGGGCAAATACGTGTCGGACACGCGCGCTGAGGGTTCCGTGCAAACTACCTATGTAAAATTGTTCAATTCCCGAATCTCGAAGATTTTTACGAATCGCAAAAAGTACAAAACAATAAATTTTACATAACTATAAATTTATTGTTTTCAGATTTCTTCCTTTAACTGTGCTATAAGACCTTACTATATGGATTCTGGGTCAACGGGAAGTACCCAATGAATTTTGATTCCCTTGAGAGTATCGAAATATACGTTTTTTGGAATTATTTTTTCTTTCGTCAACTTAAAAGTTTGATTTTGTCACCACTTCAAGGGACCGCAGACCACAGACGGACAACAAAGTGATCCTATAAGGGGGTTATATTTTTTCCTTTTGAGGTACGGAACCCTAAAAATGGTAGAAAAAAAACCTGACGTTTTTTATCAACCACTCCTATCTATAAGGTCAACTACATCGGATATTAGAGGCAATAAAACAATTTCTCAGTATACACCTGCAGTATTGACTGCACCTTTAGTCTATCGCCCACGAATACTCTTGGTCATGGCCGTTCCAAAGTAGTGCAAATAGCCCTATAAACATTGCCGACGACAAGCAAAACTGGTTGATAATAGCTGAGCAGTTGATGGACGCAGAAGAAAATCACAGAGTAGTCACAGTAAAAGTCGCTTCGTTTATATGCATTACCCTGAATAAGGCTTCCTAGTATTATAATAGGTTTATAGTTTGAGGTGAAGAGACGGACCTTGAAACAGATTATGATGGGATGTGTGGAAGAAATTAGACTATGAATGATATCTGTGTGAATATTGGGTCGATACCAATCAAGTTGTTGCTTTAGGAAATTGTACATTTTGAATTGCGATAACTTCAGATTTACTTGGATTTATGAGTTCAAGTACACTTTTTATTTATCGGTTTCTATGGCTTTAGTTTTTTCTGTAATACCGCCCTATTCACCACCATGAAAATCCTTAAAAGATTTTTTTCCATATCATGTGTTCCTAATATATTTTTTTTTATATATCTCAGGACCCTGGGGTCCGGTACCTATGGAAGGCATACGAAGGGCCGAAGTCAACTCGCAGAGGCCCACTTACATACTTTTCGTGGACCGATAATAAATTATCCCTGTATGGGCTATGCTATTGCGACATATATGGAAAACAAAGATATCATAATACCAACGTTCCTAATACGTTATTAGGGAGTTAAGTAGTATAAGTAACGCTCAACTAGGGTATGATATTATTGTATTGAGGTCAATGAGAATAGAAATTCCAGATCTAAATAGTTTTCGCTATCTGTGTATGTAAAATCTGTGTTTGCAAATGCACGCACAAAACAGAAGAAATTCCTAGTGCGAGATACCCCAGGTAACATGAATAAATCGCTTCTAATCTAATTAATTTCTGTCGTTGAAACTGCATGTGTTTTTTTTTCTATTTGACTTACATATCTGATTGGCTTATTTTAAAGCAACAACCTCCTTTTTTTGGATCAAATTACTTTTCCCGCTCTGGTTGAAACGAGAGGGAGTGTCAGACTTTTATTGACTAAAACCCACCTGTGTTCCATAGCCACGGTAATTCTATCGAACAAGCCCAGCCCCAGCAACCGTAACCTTCTAATATTATGTTTTCTCTATCTGCCTTAAAGTAGCTACATAGCTATTTCCGTCCTTTGTGCATCTTCTATCCTTGGTACCTAAATTATAACCATTATTAACAAAGTAAATTGGTTATAAACCATGACTTGACCAACTCGCACTGAGTCTGCGTGAAAGATTACGGTCCGTGCCGGCGGTAGCCAACTCTCGCGCCGGGCCCAGGTTCAGGTCATAGCAAGATGGAATGAGAAAGGAAAGGGCTGCAAACGTGAGAGACCGGACATCCTCACGCCCCAGTTGCCGTCCCAGGAGGACGGTTCGGTAAGAACCGAACACCTCGAAGAGAAGTCAGCAAAACCGTAGGGACTCAGTAGGGCCGATACACGCTGGGGCCACGGCCTTGGTATTTTTTGAAAGAGTTACCGTGGCTCTGGAACCCCGGAAGAACACAGGTGGGCTTTAGTCATTAAAAGTCTTACTAACCCTCTCGCTCCACTCTAGAGCGCGAGAAGTAATTTGGTGAATTCGCACCTCAAAAAAAAAAAACAGTCTTTTCAAGAGAGGAAACTTAAGTGTCGGCAGTGGGTACATTATATGGCTGATTGTGCTTTTGCTTACATAGCTTGTAACCTAAGACTTCACGCCATCAAACATGAACTGAGAAGACATTAACTAGGTATTGTCCGCGGAGTTCGCAGTTTGTCGTACATTCCCACGGCTCACGGCCAACAGATTACCATCATCATGATAATGGTGGTCATTAAGCGTGCAATGTGGACACAGCCGGCTTTAGGGAAGTGTAACGATGTGATGCGACACCATAAGACTAAGGTCCGTCGTTTACAAATTGATGTAGTTAATTTAATGTTGTTTGCTATTCTACGGGAAATCCAAGAAGACCGTAATGGCCCTAAAAGCCAGGCTTTTTAAGAAGTGTATCGCGTCACTAAGATCCTCTGATCTATCTGTTCGCGTTATACTCAAAAACTACTGAACGGAATTTCATGTATAGACAGAGTGGCTCATGAGGAAGATTTAGGTAATATAATAAATGCATGTTATAGCAGAGAAAGCCGAGAATTTCAAAGATTTCTAACACCCGTGCGGGTGGCCAGAAATTAAATGGAAGCTTAACGAAGAATGGACAGGTATTTTAGATTATGGGCTATGATACCTACCACAAAACTGCATAACAAAATGGTAAACAAGCATATTTTTCAAACGATGAAGCGAAACAAAAGACTACGGCAAAAATAGAGAGTCCCGAGCCAAAAACACGTTAGCCAAATCCAGCCAAGCGACCTACATCGCAGATTTGAGAACAAAATTATTCATTTCAACGTGACGAGGGTAGTCGGGCGACACAGGTTTTTACTCAGCCTAATGACGCCTACATTTATTATTAAACTGAGTTTAAGCAAGTTTTGTTTCTTTGACTTGGAGATGAAGGTCGGTTTACTGACGACTTGTTGGAACTAAGGGAGATAACTGTTTACAAGCAGCGGGTTCAAGGTTCAAGAAGTACCAGTGACAGTATGAAGTGACAACATAAAGTGACAGTGGGAAATGACAGTGGGAAGTGACAGTAGGAAGTGACAGTGAGTTAAAATAATGTTGAAATAATATACCTATCCAAATAGCTGATTGGCTATGTTTATATTGGCTTTGTTTTTATTTCATAAAGCACTGACTAACTTCATAAGTGATTTATTATTGTTATACTAACTACCTAAGTCATGTTATTCATCAATAGGTTTATTTCATATAACTTCTTTTTTATAATGTAAATGTGTTGGGAACACTGTAGACTTCGCAGACTCATAGATTATTTTCTATTTCGATCCACTTTACACAATATTATTTTTTACTGCACTAATTTGTTACAAAATAGACTGGTCTACACTGTTCTAACATACCTTTTAATATTGTAAAAAATAATCCATTATTGAAACCCACATTTCTTGCCGTTTCCTCTCCATAAAACGACCAATATGAACCATGAACTAGCAGTTTCTATTTTATAAGTGCCCATGTAGGCTAACGTGAAATACCATTACCTTGCAGTAAGACAAATTTAAGGAATGTACTAAGTGGTAACAAGACCTATAAAATATATTTCTATAATGATCTTTGGCTAATAAAATGGCAATGATATTGGTAATCAATTTAGTACAGTGCCAAATTGGACGCCCATAACAATTTCATGCTTAGAACATTCAAGACTTGTTATAGAACTATCGGATGGTGATGAAGAATGCCGTGTGAAAGATGAAGTCGACAGGGAACAACGATATAAGGTGGAACAAGTAGATGAATATTAGATTACGGAAGTAATACAGCTAGATAACGTTGAGCTAACTTGGGATCTAGATAAAATAAAAAAGACCAAAAACAAGATAGCGTAAAGAAGACTTTGAGAAATACTCAACTTTAAATGATATAACTTATTTTGAAATTTCAGTGGTTATTTGGAAATATAATTTCAATAACTTCCTTATAGATATCATTTGCTCGATGATTTGTAAATCGAATCAGTATCCCACATTACGCGTGAACGATAATCGCATAATAAATAATCGAATAATCGAATCGATCGAAAGTCATCCACTTGTGACTAATATGGGGGATATTCGATCGTAAATTGTATCTAGTTTTGGATCGTAAAGCACTCGGGCCTCGGCGTATGTGGCGTCTTGATATTTATAGGAAAGGGGAACATTTTTTTGGTCGACTTTTGGTTCAAAGGCGCAATGAATACCGTTACCGATATCAATCTTTTACGGTTAAATTGTTTTGTATTCCTTTCGACTTTCTTTGAGGTTTATGATGTAAGAAGTGTCGATTTTTAGATTCGGCAATAAGAGAAAATCCTGAAGAACTTACAATTTGAAATAGCAAAAACTAAGTGCAGTGAAGTTCTTTCTTAACCTGATATGAAAAGAGAGTTGTCTACTTTTGACAGTATTTTGGTTATAAGTCAAAGCTTGCAAAAAACTCAACAGATTCACAGAAATCTTAGGAGTTCCTCTTCTGCTATCTATGCCAGCAACTAGAGTTTCAAAGTACCTAGATCATTTTTTTTTAAATGGTTTCGTCCTGCGACAGTAATTATTTATGTATTGTGGGTGCGTTCACAGAGATTAAACTTACATTCAGAAGCCATCCAGACCCGGAATATCCATTTGTCGGTCATCCGAACCGACGACATGCAGCGCAACAGCCAATTGCACAATATGCGTCTGCTGTACCGACACGAAATTACCATACGCATCCCCGATTCTTGATAGAATTGGCCAGTACCGGTGGATCCATTGACAGCACTTGGACATCTGCCCAACCCATAAGGGTTAAAAAGCGTGAACAACAATTTTAAGAGGCCAATGACGTAAATGCAAGAGGCAACGAACTCATAAAAATGGTGGTCAATTCAAACATTTATCCGGAAATATTTAGGTCGTTTATTTGTGCAGTTTCGTGGAGACAGTTTCATAAAGTTAACATCGAAATAATTTAGAATTTGTTTGACAAGGAGCTTTATTACTGAAGTCAGAAGTGGGAGAGTAGAGCTCGTTGGGAAAGACTCTGTCAAACGATTGAATGGCATTAATATGTTTGGGTTACTAAATAATTGTATATGTATTTTAATTATTCTGATTCGCCTTGTATTATGCATCTATTTGAAAATCAATCAACTTCCAAAATCACCACCATCCATCCCATCTATCGTTGCCAGGCGTCCGGATAAAGCCGGACGCGGTCAGGCTTTTTAGTTGTGTGTCCTGCCAAATTAGGCAGAGTTCGACCTGTCCGGCTTTTGTTACCGTAAAACGGGGCTACTCGGGACACATTTTGACATACTTTAGCAAATATCTTGTTCATATTGCATAGAATTCTATGGTAAAAAATTTATATGGGTCTTGGAGAACCTCTTACTTATGTAAATATACGTTTGAAGTAACCACTTACAAAACGAACTGAAAAAAAAAAATAAAGATGAGTCTGTCCCAAATATCGCATATTTGGGGCTATTATGGACAGCAATGGAAAATGAATATATAATCCATATTATGAGCCGAAACAGTCACTTTAAACAAGTCTATCGATATTTGGGACAAAAAATAACTAATACCACGTAAAATAATCCTTTCTTTTTTTGGAATTGGTAGAATTTGAAAGAAAAAAAAAAAAATAGGTATTTCGAAAACTTTTATTGCAAGCGTAAACTTCTACTAATGGTATTTATAACGTTATTTAATCAAACTTTCTTCCAAACAAAACAAATCTCTATTATTTATCTTAAACAATACCTCAAAGAAAAACAAAACAGTAAGTCAAAAAATAAAACAGTAACTAAAAAATAATAAAAATTTAAGCAGTTAGCGTAAACTTCTACTAATGGTATTATTAATGTTACCTATAAATCAAGCATCTTCCAAAACAAATAAATCTTACCTAGTTATTAATCTTATACAATAACTAAAAAAAATCAGTCTTAATTTTCCTTGTACAATTTTCATTTAGGAAGGATCTAATTACGGTATTCAAATCAGTCAAAAAAACGGTATTGGTTTGTAAATTGTGATAGGAACTGGATAATACAATTTTCAAACTCAATATTCAAAAAAAAATACCTAGGCTTTTTAAATTCGACCATTTTGTTTAGAATTGTCATTTGAGTTCTGCCTTACCTTGTATCGCTAGCACAAGCAGAACAGACATGCAATTAGTCTAGCAATTATATCACTTAATTTTATTGTTTTTTCATTAGAATTAGATTTTATGAATTTTATTGTTATTAAAAAGACATGTTGTCTGCAAAATGTCGGCCTTTTTGACCAAATGTCCGACTAAATAGGATAGTCTGTCCGGCTGTTCGGTTTCAAGACCTAGCAACCCTAATCCCATAATACACACAAAACGTTTTGGAAACATATTCGTTAAAGAGTGGAATTCCCTGCTGGAGTTTATTTCCTGATAGCTACAACCTAGGAGTCTTTAAATCAGGAGTGAATATTTTACTTCTTGGCGTGCTCCATCGTCGACCAGCGGAGTTACCATGACGTTCAAAGTAAGATTGTTTCATTCTCATTTCAGTGTGGGTAAGAGGCAGAGCTATACAGATTGTGCAGCGTCATCTCATAACCACACTGGAAATAAGAATGAAACAATCTTACTTTAAACGTCATAGTACAGGTCCAGATCATCACATACAATCAGGTGAGATACGCGAGCATATCAATAATAATTTAAAAAAAATGATTTGACATATATTTGCTCCAGTATTTTTAAGGAATTTTACCGAGAGTGCAACGAAGGCGGAATCAATCGGAATTACAGTTGTAAAGTCAAGGTTTCATCTTAACATCAAGTACCTATGTGCCTTAAGCTAGAACTACATTAGACCGACGCACACGTGTAACACGCCTGATTTGTACGTAGAACGACGTCGCGTGGCGTGGATCAAGTGTAGCTCTACAAGTCTAGTTTCCATATCGCCCAGATCGGCGTGTGTGGCACACGTGTGCGCAGTGTAGTGCGCACATTGACTGAGTATCTTATAACCTTTTAATCCCCATATAAAACGGTATCGGTACAACAAATTTATGATAGGAAAATTAGCAAGGCTTGTCAGACTTTCAAATCGATAGAAAAATCAGCTTTTCCGACAAGAAACACAGCAACGATTAGGTGGTTAACCATCTAGGTAGCTTATGACGCAATCCAAGAGTGAATAACCTCATAAATAAGGTAAGATATACACGATATGAGCCTAATCCAAATACTGTATGGCACGAGTTACATAGAACTGAATTACAGTATAATGGCCGCACGTCACTTTGAATTGTAGCTGACCTCGTATAATACGGAGTTTCCATAGAACGCGAGGCCAACTTTAAACTTATACAATTTTTCATGTGAAAAATTATCAGATGACTTCTCCCACTCAGGGTGGAGTGAGAGGGAATGTCAGAATTTTACTGAGTAAAACCCACAGTGTTCCTTCAGAAGCCCTTTGTGAGGGTCACGGTAACTCTTTTGAACAATTTGCAGCCCTAGCATGGGCCCTAACTGGCCCCGTCAATCTTGCTGACATCTCTTTGAGGCGCGCCTAGAAAACAACACGCTGTCGACCCGGGTTCAGTCTTTACCGGACGGCGAGGTATTCATTGCTTGCCATCCACAAGTCTGTGCTTACGACTCTCTATCCCCGGGGCGTCTCCCGAGGCCAGCTTATAGTGGTTTTATTGTCACTGTAGGACACCCACGGATAAAATTTCCTATAAACTTTATAAAGTCCTTGTAAACATTTCGCTGGCAATTTAATACTAGTTACTGGATGAAAAAGGGGGTTGGGGAAAGTTGTAAAGCTTTCTGGGTGGTGTTGCTATTTATAATTGGGTCAGGAAAGGGTTATCTTTGGTGACGTCAATTGATGTTGATCTGGTTCGGTACATCGTATGTAGATTATTGGGGATATTTTCCTAAGGCGATTGTTTGAAAAGTGAAAATTCAAAAAATGACTTTAAACCACGACCAGGCAATAGTTTGAAAAGTAAAAATTCATAAAACGACTTAAAACCAAAATTTTGAAGAACATTGCCTGGATGTAGTTGGTATAACTACTTAACTCATAAAACATTATCCTTCACACAAACATTATTATTAGGAATATTACTTGTACTTGTATTTTTTTTATAATTGATATAAACCAGTGCTTGACTGCGATCCCACCTGATAGTAAGCAGAGATGCAATCATTGATGGTGAGGCGCGCTAGTTTATTAAGAGCCTATTCACTCTAGCCTTGAAGACACATACATTATAGTTGGACGAGAAGACCGCAGCAGGCAAATACCTATGTAATTATAGTTATCACATAATACTTAGTTGTCACTTGGATTCTTGCCTATATATTTAGTATGTATGTGTTTATGTATATATTTTAGTGTTAAGTATGCACTTTGCCTTTTCATCAATGGTTTAACTTGTTTTATAATGTTGGAGCATTATAAAACAAGTGCAACCCCATTAATGACCAGGCAATCTCTGTCCATTCCAGGTTACCTGGAAGCATTGATATACATGCCTGGAAGAGATCGCAGAATGCGATAAGGCCGCCAATTGTATGTTTTAAATTTAAGGCTCAAATTGTATAATTTACTATCTTGATGTACAATAAAGTTTATGTAAATAAATAAATATCCTTCTAGGACAGTCGAGTGATGACGTACTAAATAAACACGATTAGCAAAATAGTTTTAGCAATTAAGTTTTTTGGAAAAACTATGTTCTCATTGGTCCATAGTGTTTTTACAACTTGAAAAAAACTTGTTTGTTTTGTAAAAACACATTGAGCAAACGAAACATGACACTAACCATTCACTGACGTCATTTGACCCGAATTTATATTTATTACATGAATCGCGAAAATGTAAATGGGTCACCGACATCCCAAGGTGATGCATTTAGGCAGAGTAAACATTAGACCAGAGGTGTTCAACTAGCGAACATATCTCGCTTGATATTGTCTATAATGTTAAAGTTATCGCATGAAATAACTAGGGTTTTTGTTTTGCGGTGGCATATCCTCTTAAGGTTGGCTTACGCTTGAGGAGCCTGCACGAGTGGAGCACGAGCGGAGAACGAGCGGAGCACGAGCGGAGCACGAGCGGGCCACGAGCCGAGTACGAACGGAGCACGAGCCGAGCTCAAATTCGTGTAGTTTCGCTCGTGTTTAACTCCTTTAAAGTCGGTCCACACTACACGAATTTGACCTGCTCGTGATCCACTCGTGATCGGCTCCTCCAGCGTAAACCCACCTTTAAAAATAACTCCTTCCACTGGTTGAGCGAGTGGGAATAACAGACTTTTACTGACTAAAACCCACGTGTGTGTAACTCTTTCGAACAATCCTACAGCCCCGGCAGGACTAAACTGAGCTGTAAGTTGAGCCGCGCCTTATACCCGCTTCTTTTGACACGAAATCGATAAGCAAAAACTATTTGGATAGGGTAGCAAGGTGAGTCATTTATTTACTTCTTACTAAAACTTTAGGTAACTACTAAATTATAGAGTAAACAAGGTCAGGGCTTAATTTGAAATCTTAAAAGCATTGCTTTGCCTGTGTTTTTGTACAATATTTTATACTAAACAACAAATTAATGATTGCATCACTGTTCACCATCAGGCGGGATCGCAGTCAATCACTAGTTTATATCAATTAAAAAAAAATAGTAACATTAAAAATAAATATTTTCAAGACAACATCAAAATTGGTTATTAAATGGAGCGGCAATTAACATTTCAAATATTGTTATAAGAAAGAGTGGGGGCGCGGTAGGAACATCTGGCTATCTCTTTTTTACACACATAACCTAATGACGATGACGTCAAAATTCAGTATGTGCAATTGTACATCATTATTCTGTTATTTGACAGTTTCCTCTTCTACCAGATTTGAAAGGTTAATATTAACTTACCTAATATTAAACGGATTTTAAAAATTCTTTCTAATTGCGAATTTGAATAAAGTTACTTTTTGATACAAATAATAATTTAAAAAAAATAGTCAACTACTCAATTAGGTTTGTACAAAATAAGTTTAAAAACGTATGAAAGAAAACGTTGAGCACCTCTGAATTAAACCACTCAATCAATTTCATTGAAAAATATTTTGAGCCAAACGAAAACATAAAAATATTTAGAATGAGTTAACCTTAACATGTTTGTGCGAACAGGTTGAGATACATGATACATTGAGAAAACAACATTCAATGAAACCACTGTTTATCTTAACATAGTGCGAAATGATTGAGGAAAAGTGGTTTTAAAAAGTGTTATCAAGAGCAGGGAAACGAGTGACAGGGCATAATGGAAGAAAAAAAACGTGTTGCGCCGACCCCAAATAACACGGGACAAGGGCAGGAAGATGATGATGATGATGATGAAGAGCAGGGAAACGTTGAAAAATAGCGTTCATCATAATTTCCTTAGCCTTTTTCCAACTAGTTTGGCATTGACATCCAGTCTACCCGAATGCGGCTCAATACCCGTGTTTTACATAGAGCTACTTTCAGACCTCAACAACCCAGTTATTGTGTAATACGACACTCCTAAGAAAATATAAAAAAAAACCACTGATGTAAAATTATATAACCCAATTAATTTAATAAACAAGCTTAAATTAACAAAACATAGATAAAAAAGTTAGATACAACAAAAACGCCTTTAAGAAACGATACGTAATGAGTTATGTACTTTTTTTTTCTTTTTACCCTCATGACATTGTAGAATTTTGTGTTTTGATAATTTAATACTTAATAGTTTATTTGAGTACCTACATTTCTCATGTCAACATGTTTAGTATTTAAGAATGACTTGTATTTCTCATATTAAGTGAATTGTATTCTTTTTGAGAAATAAATGTCTTAAACCGTAAGAAAATAGTCCTATGGATGTCTATCCATATGACTCAGTCAGCCAAACGTCATATAATAAAAAAAATGTGTAATATAGAAATGAGGGGTTGATGATCTACCAAAAAATGAGAAAAAGATGATGAATTCGGGCGCCACGGTAGATCACCCAAAAACTAACCGGAATTACCCAAATGGAAGAGAGTGAACTTTTAACCTGCGGGCGGTAGGCGATGAAGGGAAAAATATAAAAAATAAACTAGGATTAACCTTCTGTCTTTTATTTTCCTGCCCGTAGTTTCCTGACCAGGTTTAGTACTTAATTTTAAGAATATGATATCATTGCATCTTGGCTGTTTAGTTTGGGTACACTACATAAATACGAAAAACTTTATTCCGACAGTCACAAATACGAATTTCAAAATACCGATTTTCATAATTCCGAATGGTTCAAAATTCCGAATATAATAACTCCGACTTATCAGTACTCCTATTTTTATAATTCCTAAATTTCAATATTCCTAACGTTTATAATTACTATTCTCAAAATACCGAGTTTCAATAGCTCGAATAACAAAAAGTCCGACTTAATGATAATTCGAAACATCAAAAATACGAATTCCGATTATTAAAATACCGATTAATACAATTCCGAAATAAAAACGCCTTGTAAAACTGTATAGCAAGACAAATAAACATTTATTTGCTCGTCAGAGAGAAGTGTAATATTATGTATAGTATGAGGGGTTTTTTTTTTTTTTCGGTGGGAAGATCATCTTATGACATCCCCCGCCCTTGGGCGGGGCGGGAGATAGTGTCAGACTTTTACTGACTAAAAACCCACTCCTGTTCCTTCGTTGCCTTTCGTACCAGGGCCGAGTCTTCCTTTCAGAATCAGACCCTTGGCCCCGGTAGGCTTCGACCCTGCTAGGCCCCTACAGTTGCTGACATCTCCTTGAGGCGCGCGTGGAACAGCACGCGCCGTCGAGGACTTGGGCTCGGTCCGGACGGTTACCGGACGGTCGGACGGCGAGCCACCCATTGCTCGTCGTCCGCAAGCCTGCGCCTACGATGGCCGGAAATCGGGATCGGAATCCCGGCGGCGATTGGGGCGTGAGGACCGTTGCCTCACGCGATCGGCCGCCTCCTTTGCTAGCATTACTGCTTCGCAGAAGGAGGCAACCGCCTGCCACTCCTCCTCGCTCCGGACCATGGCCTGTACCAAAGCCCGGCGCGAGAGATCGCCGCCGCCGATCGCCCCCACGAGGACACGGCGTTGCTCTACCCAAGCGGGGCACACCTCCAACGTGTGCTCCACCGTGTCCTCCGGGCGGTCCACACAATGGTGACACCCGGGCGTTTCTTCCGCACGAATCCGGTGCAGGAACCTCCCGAACTTACCATGTCCGGTGAGGACCTGCGTCATGCGGAAGGTAAGGACGCCGTGTTGCCTTTCCAGCCACTCCTCAAAGAGGGGACTTATCGCCATAATTATGGCGTGCCCAGCACTGGGTTGCGATAGTCGCTGTCGCCATTCCGCCATGAGACCCCGTCGGAGCTCTGTCTGCCATGCCGCGACTTGTCGCGGCAGCGGAGTTTCACCCCGACGTTGCATCTCCACGCGCAGATCGTGCATGAGTGCAAGGCCTGTTGCCACCAGATCCCATGGTGGCTGGCCAGCAAGGAGGCTCGCCGCTTCACGGGAAACCGTGCGGTATCCCCGCACCATCCGTATGGCCATGACCCTCTGGCACGCGTTCAGCTGGGCCGCCGGTCGCTTTCGCAGTGACGGCGCCCACACCGGCGCCCCATAAAGGGCCATGGACCGGACGACGCCTGCGTAGAGCCTCCGGCAGGAGGCGTCTGGACCCCCGAGGTTGGGCAGTAACCGCTTGAGGGCAGCCCCAGCCCGATTCAGTTTGGGAGCCAGACGTCGGAAGTGCTCCTCGAAATTCCACCGGCTGTCGAGGACGAGTCCCAGGTACTTCATCGTCGACCCGACGCCGATGTGAACTCCTCCTACCGTTAATTGGGAGCGCCGAGGCGGCGCGCTCCGGGATAGTATGAGGGGTAGTATTAAAAAAAAAAAAAAAACTAATGACAGATGCGTTTTCCTACTCATAATTGCATAGATTGTTTACAGTTATTATCCTTGTGTATATATATCCTATAAATTTCTAACATAAGTTCTAACCTAACCGAACCTAAGTGATTCATCAATAATACAGGGGATTTGCAGCATGCAAGCAGGCATGCAGCGTGCAAGCAAACATGCAGCATGCGAGCAAGCATGCGACAAACAAGCAGGCATGCAATACGCAAGCAGGCATGCAGCATGAAAGCAAGCATGTAGCATGCAAGCAGGCATGCAGCATGCAAGCAGGCATGCAACATGCAACAAGCATTGTTTCTGTCACGGCTCCGGCGCTGCGGGGTTTGGGCGGCCCCACGCGAGCTTATCGTCACAGATGGTTTTAACGCTCACCACCGCAGCTTCGGCTTGCTGGCCGGCTAAGCCGGCCAGCCTCAGCCGCGGCGGCGGGCCTTCAAACCATCTGCTCCTCAGCACGCGGGCTGCCCTACCCCTCCGCGCCTACGCGGGTTTAAATTACACTCTCGGGGTAGGGCAGACAAGACTGCGTGAAGTCGGTTTTACAACATGTTGACTTTTAGTTTATTTCGAAGTATTGAAAATCGGAATATCGTTTTTCGGACCGAGAACCCTTCGTGCATTTGATTCTTCGAACGTATGAAAATCGGAAAACTAACAAATCGCATTTACGACTTTCGGAATAATAAATTTCGTGATTTTTAATAATAGACCTTATAATTCTTAGGTATTATGAATTTCGGACTTTTGAAAATCGGAACATCGAAATTCGGAATAAAATATTTCGGAGTATTTGGGTGTTCCCTTTAGTTTTTTTTAATTATAAAAAAAAAAGGTTGATGGAACATCTCGATGAACAGACTCCCCCTCATGGAGACTCCAGGCGAGATCCAACAAAGAAAAACTCAAAATCCAGCAGGAACTCCAAAATGTCTGATCTCAGTCTTGAGATGGTCAGACTTTCTGGCGTCTGAATACCTGAAACGGCTGTCAAAGATCTACGAATGACAAATGGGACCAGCTTTGGTTTGAAAAGTACTGAAAATTCAGAACGCACTCAAAGTAACAACTTCAAGTGTCAATTAAGTTCCCAAGTTATTAGCTTCTAAGTACCCAAGTACATGCGAAGTCGTTATAGTTAGCGAACTTCAGTTAGCTGGAGTTACCGCACCACTCAAACTTGCACGTTTGTAATATTTAGTTAGCGAATAAGTCGGAAAATTAGCGCTAAAATTTGCATGGAAAGTTCGTAATAAAATTATGTAGGGGATGGTGGGTCTTGGTTTAGTTGTAACGTAGCTGGAGGCTGTGAGTTGGAAGTAGTTTGTGTGAGGGTGTTATTTGTGAATGTAGACGGCCCTGTGTAGTGGTTGAGCGTTTGGCTGCACGCTGCATGATGCAGGTTCGATTCTACGGGTACAGGCCTACAAATAGCTGTTCCGGGTCTGGATGTTTTGTGTATGAGTTTACGTGGATCTAAGGAATATCGTGTTACCCAGTAACTGAGTTGTGGAGGTCTGATAGGCTGTCGCTCCATGTAAAACATGGGTATTCAGCTGCATCTGGTTGGACTGCCGGGCTTTGGTATAGGCCATGGTCCCGAAGCGAGGAGGAGTGACAGGTGGTCGCCTACTTCTATGAAGCAGTAATGCTAGCAAAGGAGGAGGCCGCACGTGCATGCACAAGAGAGCAGCCCTCATGCTCCAGACCCCGGGATCCCGATCCCGATTTCTGGCCACCGTAAGCGCGTAGTGTTCCACGCGCGCCCCAAGGAGATGTCGAAGCCTACTGGGGCCATGGGTGATGCGAAAGAGATCCCTGGGGCCCTAGAACAATGGCAAAGAAGGAACAGGAGTGGATTTTTAGTCAGTAAAAGTCTGACACGCCCTCTCGCTCCGCCCAAGAGCGTGGGATGTCATTACATGATTTTCCCCCTTAACCTTTCGAATACCGTAATTAGAGGCAATAGAAAGACAATGAGAGAGCGAACGCCGTTCACTTGGCGTTTAATGAATTTAAAAAAATCACCGAAGACAACACAGAAATTACACCCACCCATGTGCCCTTTAAAATACCACATAAACTATAATCATAATAATCTATTACCGCCACAAGACACCTAATTATTAAGAACAGCATGCTCTAATTGAGAATAGGATAAAATTTACGGCTTTCGGTTTAAACCCTAATTTACATGACTTGCACCAGTGGCGTAACAATATCATCTGGGGTCCGTGGCAAAATTATTGGATGGGGCCCCAGAACAATCGTCACGTTGTGATTTAATTTGGATAAAAGTGAAGTACAGATATAAAATGATTCCTTATTATTAATAAATCAGCAAGTTGTATAATAAACGAAGACTTTTCTATTTCGTTCCTGAAGGTGAACAGGGAAGCCCTCCATGTGGCGTAACTATAGGGTAGCAAGGCTGAAAAAATGCCACGGGAAATGGATCTTTTTCTTATGAATGCATTAATGAATCTTAATAATTTATTTGAATTTGTACCTACAAGGACTTTAGTTGTGTATCTACTTATATAATTTTTACTTTTTTTTTAAGTTCGCAGGCTCTCCAATCGGGGGCCTCGCCGGGCCAGGGGCCCATGGCATTTTGCCACCTTGTAGTTACGCCACTGAGTTGTACTATACTGTAGGTAGGTGGTCGCCACACCGTTCTCCACTTAACCGTGACAGTTTTCTCGGTCTGATGCTCAAGGAACCAGGGTGGATTATGGCGGAAGATATTTCGAAGTGGCCAAAGAGACAAGCGAAAGCGACACTGAAAAGCCCAAAACCACGTAATGAGCTGAAAGATGACTGATATCAGAAGACTATAGACAACTCGGAATGCTTCATATTTTTTTGGAACTTCATAATTCTTGGTTAAATTACATTCTATAGAAAACAGGTTTTCTCACAAGGATTACAAGCATATTAAGAGAACTTGTGTAGCCATGGCTACATTTAATTAATATCAAGACGACTCCCAAAAATACTTGAGAAGAGACAATTTTTTTTTTGAGGTGTAGAATCACCAAATCACTTTTCTCGCTTTGGGTCGAGTGAGACTTTTACTAACTAAAACCTACCTATGTTCTTTCAGTTGCCATTTGAGTTCCAGAGCCACGGTAACTCTTCGGAACATTCCCGCAGACCTAGATAGATGCAATGCATCTCATTTAACTTTTCCATTTTTTTTTTTTTTTTTTACGTGGGAAAATCATCTTATGACAAATCGCGCGGGCGGAGCGGAAAATAGTGTCAGACTTTTACTGACTAAAACCCACTCCTGTTCCTTCTTTGCCTTCGTCCCAGGGCCCCGGGTTTCACTTTCACACTACCCGTAGCCCCAGTAGGCTTCGACCCTGTTGGGCCCCTACGATTTGCTGACATCTCCCTGAGGCGCGCATCGAACAATATCGGGATCGGAATCCCGGCGGCGGTTGGGGCGTGAGGACCGTTGCCTCACGCGATCGGCCGCCTCCTTTGCTAGCATTACTGCTTCGCAGAAGGAGGCGACCGCCTGCCACTCCTCCTCGCTCCGGACCATGGCCTGTACCAAGGCCCGGCGCGAGAGATCGCCGCCGCCGATCGCCCCCACGAGGACACGGCGTTGCTCTGCCCAAGCGGACCACACCTCCACCGTGTGCTCCACCGTGTCCTCCGGGCGGTCCACACAGTGGCGACACCCGGGAACTTTTCCATTATAAGTATTTTTGGGAGTCACGTTCAAATTACTACTTTAAGATTTTCTGTCAGCTTAGTTCATAACTTGGACAGCACCCAAAATAGCACCAGATGTGACAAAACAGTTATGGGCAAAACACCCTCATCCAACCCCCAATTTGTATATAATTGATTCAAATATTATTTTAAATTGCCTACCGTAGTACGTACAAGTTGGGTAATTTTGAATTTCCATATAACTTTGAATAAAACTTGTTTGAAGGTTCTTCTTTTTTTCTCTTAACGCATTTAGAATGATTACTTGAATAGTTAAGTGAAACGGAACGTTTAAATGTTTGAAATGTCAAATGTGTCATAAAATTGACAACTGTCAACCAATTTTCAAAGAATTGGCGCCTTTTCTGTTTGGGGTCATCATCATCATTTTTTATTGTCTGGAGTAGTTTAATTCGAGCAATGCGAGTCATTACACAATTTTTAGCAAAATTAATTGAGAGCCTTTAGGAGGGTAATTTGTTACATACTGGTAAAACAGAAATTATAGATAGGACGATATTAGTCTATGATTAAGCTAATAAATAATCTGTTTTTATGAAGACATGTTCGCTTGATGAATACAGTTATTTATTTCATTACTGGAGCGATGAAATTGCTATGCAAAGTCAAGCAAATGACGGAGCGAAGTTTGTTCAAACAGTGTGTGGCTGTGGATCCACCACAGCAACTGCGCAGTCATAGTGTCCACATGCTAGAAGTTTAGATATTAGTTCATATGTGTTTGGCGAGTATCTACTCTTACGTTGTTGAAACCTCTACGGTCCGGACTAAGCATTTCGCCTCGTCGATGGACTGGAACAATTTGCCTGCTGCGGTCTTCCCGTCCGATTATAATTTAGGTGTCTTCAAGACTAGAGTGAATAGACTCCCTCAGAATAAGTGACTCACGGGACTGAGGGGGGGTTGCAGAGTACAAGTGTGTTGTACACTCGTTTTCTCATGATTAAAATGGTAATGAAGGTATGTAAGGATATCCGTTTATCGGACACTTTTATAATAACTTTCGATTACTATGAGACTCATGTCCTGTCTAGTTGGTTTTCACGTCCGCTTATATTGAACACATGTATTGAAAATGTTGAACTTGAACTAGAATACACTTTCCATTAATTTTGCTAAAAATTGTGTAATGACTCGCATTGCTCTAATTTATAACACAGATTTCTTTCAAGTAGATATATTCAACTGCAATGAGCCAAATTTCAAAAAACTAATTGATAAAACTGTAAAAGAAGGCAAATGACTGGCAATTAATCTCCCATAGTTTAATCTATTTTTTAAACTATTTTTTTCTAATTTTTATTCTAAAATTAATTTCATGCAAAATTGTAATTTACATTTTTGTTAATTTTCTTATTAGTCCGTTCGCATGAATTATCCCAGTTAGGAAGGGAAAACTGATATTAGCCATAGTTTACTATAAGCACTTACTCTGTAACATACTTTATGTATCGCTATTGGTTACCTAAATAAATACTAATTAGGGGCGGGTTTCTGAGTTGAGTATTTTGAGTTAATAACGTCTCAAACCATACTTAAATGGCAAATTGTGAAAGGTTTAAGGCTAAAGTAGAGTTTGAGAAATACTCAACTTCAAATGCTTAAATCAGAAATCGAGGGTTAGTGTCAGCTAAAATCCTTCTCCTCCTCGATTCGTATTCCTCATTACTGAGGGTCGTGAAGTTCCCGCTGGATTAGCTTTTTATTGATGTTATCTCGCCATCAGTGACAGTTCTCAAGTGCGACGTGCAATTGGGCGTCCAGTGTGGAGCGGACCTGACCTGCCCATCTTTTTGGGCTGCGGCCTCTTGGTCGTTTTCCATCAACCATGCCAGTTACGATGAGCTGTTCAAGGTTGTGGCCATTTTCCTGGCAATGTGGCCAAAGAACTCCAGTACAGCTAAAATAAAGAAACATTCAAAAATCGAATAGCCTAGGTATTATTTATATCGCACTAATAGGTGTTTGTGATTGTGTATGTTTGTTACTTCTCCATGCTCGGCTCAACGGATGAAACTTGGCACACAGGTGGACCATGTCCTGGAATAGCACATAGGATACTTTTTAACCCAGGAGTATGTTCCTCATCATCACCATTTCAGCCGAAAGACGTCCACTGTTGGACATAGGTCTCCCCCAAGTGTCGCCATAATGACCGGTCCTGTGCGTCTCGTATCCGTCGGATTCCCGCGACCCTCACCAGGTCATCGGTCCACTTTGTGGGAGGCCTTCAACGCTGAGTCTTTCGGTACGTGGTCGCCATTTTAGAATCTTTCGTCCCCATCGATCATCTGTTTCCACCTGTGGGAGGCCTTACAACGCTGAGTCTTTCGGTACGTGGTCGCCATTCCAGAACCTTTCGTCCTCATCGACCAAGTTTGGTGATTCTTTGGGCTATGTCTGTAACCTTGGTTCTCCTGCGGATATCTTTAATTCTGATGTGATCACGCAAGGAAACTCTGAGCATAGCCCTTTCCATTGCCATTTGAGTGACTTTAAGCCTTCTGATGAGGCCCATTGTAAGCGACCACGTTCCGGAGCCATATGTCATCACTGGCAACACGCACTGGTATATAGACTTTCGTCTTGAGACACTGTGGTATATTGGAATATGTTCACTTCGGACATTTTTTACATTAACACGGGCGAAGCCGCTGCCAGCAGTATATTTTTTACAAATTAATAATTTTGAGACATTGATGTTCACTGATTTAATACGAAAATGAATTATTCTGTAAGAATGACCTCTGATCAGAGTGAAAGTCTAGACATTTTCACTTCCTCAATGATCAGTAGAAATAATGGAAAGTTGTCTGTTTGCACAATTATACGTCGTGGAAGCGTGACATCGGATATTGCGGGAAATGACGGGGCGCGAGCCATGTATTATGTATGCTGTGAGGACTGTGGTTAGTGTGAGTTGAAATGTTGGTTAATATCAAGTTGTGTGTTTATTTCAGGCTATTTTAGGGTTCCGTACCTCAAAAGGATAAAATGGAAGCCTTATAGGATCACTTTGTTGTCCGTCTGTCTGTCTATCAAGACCCTTTATCTTGGGAACGCGTGGAGGTATGGAGTTGAAATTAAAACGATATAATCAAGTTTGCGGTCTCTTGATGCTGTGAAAAAATCAAACTTCTAAGTTAACGAAAAAAAGAGATACGGTCGTTTATGTCGCAAAAAACGTATATTTCGACACACTCAAGGAAATCAAAATTCATAGGGTAGTTCCCGTTGATCCAGAATCCTGAAATTAGGCATAAAGCAAGGTCTTACAGTACAGATATAATCTGAAAACAGTAAATTTGTTGTTACGTCACAAAATTTGCGATTCGGAAAAATCTTCGAAACTCCGTTCAGGAATTAAACTGTTTACATAGGGTTTGTACGGAACCCTTAGTGCGCGAGTCCGACTCGCACTTGCTCATTTTTTTGTATGGAAATCTGTAATTGAACCTTCCGTTTGTAAAACAGGGTTTGTTGCATTCGTTTGTAAAACTAGTCTGTTAGCAGTCCTCAGCTATTCAGGATTGCATCGTCACATGGCAGTTCAATATAGCCGAAACCGTGTGGGAATCGGGTTTGCCGATGACGAGCAATGGGTAGCTCGCAGTCCACCTGTCAGGTACAGAACGAGCCTGGGTCGTCGAAAGCGCGTACTGTTCAAAGCGCGCCTCAAAGAGATGTCAGCAAAAAGGGGGGCAGCAGGGCTGATGCCCGCTAGGCCACGGTGAATTTCTGAAAAGGAAACCTATAGTCCTATCACGCAAAGGATAACTGAAGGACACAGGTGGTGTATAGCCAGTAAATTCTAACACCGAGAGTGTAAGAATTTTCTTCCACCCTAGGAAAAGTCATTCGATAATGTTATTCAATGTAAAACAATCGACAATTCGTTTGTATATTAGGATCATTGGAAGTTTAATAGTAATCAAATGGGTCATCATCGTCATACCGGCAACCATCTTATAACATTTAGGGCACTTGTAAAAATACAACAAAAGAAAAATACAGACAAGTGACACTAGTGACAGCGGCTAAACGAGATTATGCGAGTCAAACGTTAAAACGCGATTAGATTTATTGGTGAATTCCGCTCTTAATCTAAAAACTGAACTCTGTATTGATTACTCAGACAAATTAGACCAGATAGACGTGACGTCCTATGGCTTAATAGCCAAGAGCCTCGACTCATCTCAGCAGGCTCTCGGTTGGGCAGTTGAATTAAGGGCCAGTGCGGACCGACTTTTAGAATTGTTTGTGATAAAGGTATGACAATTGACACAGGCGGCTTTAAATGTCTGGGAAGATTTAAGATATGTATATATATTCATTCATATTATTAGTCAGAAATGGGTATTTGCCTGCGCATATTATTGTACAATATTTTTTGGATATGTGGTGTGACAAGAATGGATAAAGTGAGAAATGAGTATATTAGGGGAAGTTTGAAAGTGGCGCCAGTGACTGAAAAGTTGAAAGGGAATCGTTTGTCTTGGTATGGTCATGTGAAGAGGAGGGATGAAACGCATGTTATCTACTAAAAGAGTTATTTGTTTACATGTGGATGGATGGAGAGGGAGAGGGAGACCAAAGAAAAGATGGATGGATTGTGTGAGAAGTAATATGAAAGAAAAGGGAAGTTAGTGATAGAGTGACGAGTGACAGGACAGAATGAAAGAAAAAAAAAAGTGTTGCGCCGACCCCAAACAAAACGGGACAAGGGCAGGAAGATGACGATATTATACTACCGGCTTCATCTAGTTTATGTAAATTGACGTGAAACAGTATTTTTAAAAACCTATTTGCAAAATAAATATCAATTATCATTTTATCATTTATACTAAACAACTAATAAGACTAAAAATAAATCTTTTTCTAAAAACAGCAACAAAATTGACTGTTAAATGACACAGCAACAAAATTGACTGTTAAATGACGCAGCAACCAGTAATCCAAATCTTGGATTGAGGAAAAGTGGGGGCGTGGTGGAGATACCTCGTTATCTCTTTTGAGCACACGTAACCTAATGGCGGTGACGTCACATTTCATTACGTGCATCCTTACACTGTTATTTGACAGTTTCCCCTTCCACCAGATTGGAAAGGTTTCTAACTTACTAGTTGACACTTCGCGTGACCAAAGGGCTGGCTTTTACCTCGGTCAGAGATTAAGCATTGCCATACAACGTGGCAATGCCGCCAGTCTTTTGGGCAAACTTCCAGTCGACAGCAATGCGGAGGAATTTTTTGACGCCATATTTTAGGTAGGAGTTATTGTGTATATATTATGTAATTTTAATTAGTTAAGTGTTTTTTTTTTTTTTTTGTTATATCGTATGTTCAAAATAAAATTCATCTAGTTTACTTACTAATTAATATTGAAAGAATTTGAAAATTTCTTTCTGTTTGCGATTTTGAATAAAGTTACTTTTTCCAAACAATAAGAAGTAGTGTTGTGTATGTATGTTAATTGTTTTAATTATTAATATTGACATGCTTTATTAAATTTATTTATTTAATTGACAGAGATATATATGTACTAACAATAGTTTATAAGTTGTGTCTGTCTTTACTAACCATAATGGATTGTATTATCTTGAGAATAAATTAAATTAAATTAAATTAAATAAAAAAAAATGAGTCGAGTAACTACCCAATTGCAAAAATACTTTCTGACCTAACCTAACATTATTAAGAAAACATTTCTTTTCATCTAACGCTATTGTTTAAGCTAAGAAACATTTCTGTACAAACATTCGTTTGTACATTTTTCTTTCTAGAAAAACTTACAAAGTAATTCATCATCAAATCAATATCAGTATTTGACAAGGTCCTCAGCGATGGAGACATTACATTGCACCCCAAAGAGGGTCTCCTCTTGCCACAAAAAAACCGAGAGTGCAGTTAATGCTACACAATATTGGGGACAGAATTGTAGGCTGTGGCTGGGTGTGTGGGTGAGTAGAAAACATAATTGAAATTGCTTTGGGTTCCGTCCCTTTTTTTAATGGAGGAGTACAGTACGGTCAAAATATGTTGGCGACCTACACTGAACTGTTAAAGAAACGGAGCTAAATAGGGTGTATATCTCCCATCCCTCTTTTTCACTCGCACGTTTGACATTTTAAAAAGTCATGGTAACGGACTAAGGCCTGAAGTTGGCGTTCTGCTATTGCACATACTCGAAAAAATACGCAATACGCATTCGCCATATGATGCTTAAAAAGAATTAATGCGCAAGCAATTGTGCGAAGTTCGGAGCGGTCTAGATATTTCGGCCGTACTGTACGAGCTGAAAGACCCAGAATCTATATTTATAAAAGGAGAAACTGACTGACTGACATATCAACGCACAGCCGAAACTACTGGGACTAGGTGCGTGAAATTTTGCACAAGGCTTCTTTTTTGACGTTGGCGAGCACTAAGAGAGGATTTTTCAAAATTCACCCCTTAAAGGGATTAAATGAGAGTTCAAAGTTTGTATGGAGAAAACTTTCACGCGGGCCAAGCCGCAGGCGGATGTTAGTTCATTCTTATGAAGGAAATCAAACAAGCTGAAAAAGTTATTTTTTATCAAATAAGACGTTGAGCGTGACTCATATCTTTTGCATCTTCTTTTGCACCTATTTGGTTTGCTTCAAGTGTTCTGATCGAGTGTTTAATTGATTTCCGTACTTCATACATGGTGTTGTTTACCATTTCTTGTAAACAAACATCTGCAAAAATACATACGTATTTTTTACTACATCCTTTAAACATTTTGCTTTTATATTTTTCAATATGGCACATGACAGCCTAACTAGCTCCTAGTTAAAATACAGCTTTAAATTTAAGTTTCATCAACTTTTCGAATCTTGAGGAACCCAAACTAATTCCCTCCGAGGCCCTCCGCCACGTGCTGCGCCCTCCCTAACTATTATGCAAGCAAAATGTTAAATCAGAGGCCCGTGTGAAGTCGACGTGCTTTCATTATGTTCACGCTAGGGGTGCAATGGTGTGGTTAAAAGTTTTCATGCTGTGGAAAAGGTGGATGTGAAAATCATGCAGTTTTTAATAATCCGTTTCTATATATCTATACATTGAACAAATTTATTTATTTATTTACTATGTCTACTGTTTAACTTTATCATCATCAAAGCCGTCCCCTGCTGGTTATAAGCTTCCCCCAATTGTCGCTGCGACGGCCGGTTCTATCCATCTCAAATCCATCGGATTCCCGCGACCCTCACCAGATCGTCGGTCCACCTTGTGGGAGACCTTCCAACACCAGAACATTTTGGTTCCATCGACCATCTTTACTGAGAGCAATGTGCTGCCCACTACCATTTGAAATTTTTAAGTTTCTTCAAGCGATTCTTCGGGCTATGTTGATGCCCAACTTATTCCTTCCAGTTTAACCTATTTCTATTTTATTTGATTTAAAGCCTAAGGATGAACGAGGCCGCCGAAGCCGACCTGGGAAAAGGTAGCCAGATGACCTAGACTCCTACGTCAAAGTCTGCTTTGAGGTGGCTCGAGAAAACATATTCTGGAAAAAGTTAGGGGAGGGCTTTGCCCAATTGTGGCAAAGTAGGTAGGTATCCTTAAATTGACAGGCCTAATTCCTAAGGCATATTTCCTTTGAAAATGTCCCAAAGTCCATTTCAGAATCGAGTGAGTGAATTAGTTATCTGTAGTCGATACGAACTTTAAATTAATACTTCTATTAACATGTTATTCTTCCATTTGTAATTCACTGATGTAATCCATAATTACAGAACTAAGTAAATTGTAAAGCCAGGTACACAAATGCGTAGCGATCGCCAATTGCGTATCGTAATAAATTAAATTAAGCTAAAAATCTTGTTCGGAATACGAATGGGCTTAATGTAGAATATAAATTGCCATGTAGGTAAAATATTGGTCGATATTGTGTTTATTTAGTGGACATGTTTAAATATGTGTGGCATGATAACGTAGATTGAGTTAGTTAAATACATTTTTTTTTCTTGATTATGTAGGTTTAGCTTGTAATTTTTTTGCCGAAATGAACGTTTTGATATAAAAATAGTCGGATTATTTGTCATGGTAAAATCAATTCATTTTACTGGTCATAAAAAAATTGCGTTACAAGAAAATCTGAAAGAGGAATGTCCATGATTGGATTAAGTACGGTTATCAATGTGTGTAGTATTATTTATTTATTTATATAGGTACACATAAGCACTATAACGAAAATAACAAATACAGATAATAACAATACGTGACGAGTGACAGGACAGAATGGAAGAAAAAAAACGTGTTGCGCCGACCCCAAATAAAACGAGACAAGGGCAGAAAGATGATGATGATGATGAGATAGAAGAACACAAAGGAGATATCTTTGGAAAGAGAATTTAAGATTGAACAATTAGTGGAAGTTAGTATAAAAAGCAAATATAAGTACACTAAGCGAGCAATGGGAGCTGTAAAGAATAACATTAAACAAAATACATACCCAAATCAAACACCGTTCAAACCCGCCATGGAATCAGTAATTAGCCAAACATCAACACGCTAACCAAATATGAAAACTCTAACAAACATCAGCACGCTAACCAAATGTAAATATTGAGTGTCTAGTGACAGCTTGTACTATGTTAACACGATCGACACGTTTGTGACGTACGGCGCTCCGATTGGCCCGCGCCAAACTTTTAACCAATCAAAGTCAAACCCGGTACACGTTTCCACCGCGTACAGGTAAACACAAATCGCACTCAGTTCACTGAAACAAATGGTAATAAAATAAAGTGTGTTACAGGGTTTACGCATCAGTGGCCACATACGTGCCACTGCACATGGCAATACTATTACAGGGTTGTGTGCACGCATCTTTATTTGTAGGATCAGCGAGATTGCAGCTAGTATTAGTAATTGAATTGGCGTTTAAAACGTTTCAGAATAAAGTATGTCGGATTATGTAATTATGTAATTTATTTAAGGATATTTGAGTAAGGTGTCGCAAGAACATGGCTTTACCTACTAGGTAAGACTGCATTCCTGGTAAACTATACCAGAAATCGCATAGGCTACTGCTGAGTATGAGGTCCTGGAAATTAATTGAGCCCATTGCCAAGCCTCAGTAGCGCATTGATGGTCTCTATTGAAAGACTCTTTCTCCCTCCATTTTAATCATAGCTATTCAAACCATTTACCCATAATGAATTAATGGACTCAACCGTAAAAAAGAGGCGAGCTCTACAGTACTATTAATAGGTATAGAAGAATAAAATGCACGTGCATTTATGTGACTGTCCTTGACATAGCTATGAGCTAGCTTAGTCGACGCAAAACACATGTAACTATGTATAAGTGCTATGTAATGAGGAAACACGAATTATATGGAAATATCTATAGAACTGTAAATAGTTGAGGCTTGTTTATTTATACTTGATCATTATTATTAAACGTAATTTGTTTGCATAATTATTATTCAAGTGCAATCATTGCAAAATTTTGTACTTTGAGACTCTAAAGACTAGCTTTGCTTATGGTATGAAGAAATAGTTTTTTTTCTATATAATATACTACATATATTGGCAAGGATAACTACAGAAACGATAAAGCTGGCCAAAAAGGAGACCTGAGATGGCAATTAGTATAGAAGTATGGAGGATGAAATCATGTTACGTCGATTTTAATTGAATTAGGAAAAGGACAATGATGAGACTGTGAATTTCACTCATTAACATCACCGTTTCAGCCGAAAGACTTCCACTGCTGGACCTAGGCCTCCCCCAAGTGTCGATATAGCGACCGGTCCTGCGCGTCTCGCGACCCTCACCAGATCATTGAACCACCTTGAGGAGGCCTTCCAAAGCTGTCGTCACTTCAGAACCTTTCGGCCCCATAGATTATTTGTTCTGCGAGGAATGTGCTCAGCCCACTGCCACTTAACTTTGGCGTTTCATTGGCCTGGCCATGTCGGTAACCTTGGTTCTCTTGCGGATATCTTTATTTCTGATTCGATCACGCAGGGATTCTCAAGCATAGCTGTCTCCGTTCAGACGGTCAGCAATAATTTTTTAATTTAGGTATTACTGGAACATTCATGATTTACCTATTCCCCAACATCAATCTTTCAAACAATACACATCAATATTAACCTAAACATCCAAAATCAAACACTTTTCACAAAATTCTAACCCTCATATTACCACACGCTATAACAATGGTATTACATTAATATAAGGGGGTGGACACAATCGATTGGCGTAGCGTAGTCCGACTAGTGCGAGAAATGTCATATTATTGCGGGGGTGTGTTTAACGCTTAAACATGACTGATAATCGTACATATTGACAGATATGAGAAATGAAAGAAGTTAATTTACTTACCTTGAACCTAAGGTTTTGTGAGAAAATAGATGAGTCATATTGTGCAGTGAATTTGGCTGTTTTGGAGGATCATAGATAGTAAACCACATCAGTACCACTCCAATTTAAAGCATTTTGAAATAAATCATTGGCATTCTTGGATTGTCAAGTACGGTCAGTCACAAAAAAAAGGCTCTTTGCACGTTCCAAAACTTAGATCTCTATGGAGAATAACGTGTAAGAAACTCATATCAAATCAAATCATCTTGATTGTGGATCATAGGTGATTGTACAATACAGATAGTGTTAATTAAATATTCTACGAACGGTTATTTCTTGCCTACCCTTAGGGCGTACCGCGTACTATATAATGTAGGTAAGTACCTATAGTGAGTTTACATGCATGCCGACAATATTAGAATACATTGTAAATTATTAGATAATGAAATGTTTGTTGGAGTAACAAATTTCAATAAACAAACAGTTTATAAATGAATGGACTCTCTCGTTATCATCGTGTTTTTCAGAATTGTTCATCATGTATCTATGTATACAAAACGCATCATGACCTAGCTAGATTATATTTTAATAGTGATTTGTCGACAAAGAAGTCTTTTATAGAGTAATAGCATTTGATCACTAACTGTTCATGGAGTTTCTTTTTAAATGATTTTATTTCAGTAATTGCTCTTATAGGCCTTGGAATATTATTGAATATACGCGGAGCCGAGCAGAAAATACTTTTGTGCAAGAAATGAGTCTTACTAGGAACTATGTCTAGCTTGTCCTGATGCCATATACGCGTTCGATATTTAAATAGATCAGTATTATTTTTGACTAAAACTGTAAACTCAAAAATGTATAGACACGGTAATGTTAACACGTTTATTTTTAACTACATGGACACTCTTTTATAAATCAATAAAATTATGATTACATCTTTAATGTTCTTTATACATACATACATGTGCGAACGATATAGAAAGACGTGTAATATATTACAAGGTTAATCTCTGATAAAATATGTGTGATTATTGCGATGTTACTAATTTGAAAAACTTATATCTCTCTGAAAAGAAAAACATGTACATCACATTTAATGCCAGCGGTATATCCAACTTAGACGACTACTGTATTCATTTGCAAAAATTTACCACAAAATCTACATAATATTGTCGATATACAAATTGAAAATATTTATTAAATATTTACAATTTTCCTGCTGCGGTCTTCCCGTCTGATTATAATCTGCAAGGCTAGAGTGAATAGGCTCTTAATAAACTAGTGTGCCTCACCATCAACGATTGCATCACTGCTTACCATCAGATGGGATCATTCATCATTTAAAAAAATATATATAATATAAATATTAGATCGTGTACGTGTCAAACAATACTGGTTTCGCTTTTAGCTAAAAATCACAATGATTTTACACAAATTGGTAAAAGCCCATTATTCTGTAAAAAAGCAACTTCGTAGATTACACATTTCACCATTTTAAAACGAATACCGCCACAATATTAATGATACGCCGAATCGTATCATTGAACAATTTCGCTCCATTTGTGTCAGCACCGTTGTGTCCCCGGATTTAGATTAATGATACGATACCATATAAATATAAATATTGGAAAGTCAAACTTAATGGAAGTCGAAAGATGATTTATTATTTACGTGACATTATTGCCATTTTTAATTGTGTTATTTTTGCTTTTGGGGTTAAGTTCAAAATTTCGAAATCAGAACAGATGATAAAATAAAAATTGAAATGCCACCAACTGAGTCTTTGCTTGAAAATGACTTCTAAAGAATTTTTCAGATTTTTGTTGCAGTTAGCTTATCATATTTGTCAGTCAGTTAATATTGCAATATGGAATTATTGTAAAAACAAACATTTTTTTAAAAGAATAAACATGGAGTTTCTTGCCGGTTCTTCTACATAGGAAACGACCAATTGGAACCGTGCACTAGCTTCTGAAGTTTTATAAGTGCCCGTAGTTTTACGTGAAATGAAAATATTTTGAATTTTGTTAAATCGACTTCGATTTTCGAGTTTTCTTAAATCGACTTCCAAAAAAGGAGGAGATTCTCAAGTCGACTGTTTAGTTTCCTGCATTTTCGTGATATATATTTTTGGAATCGTCTCGACGAGTCCTTTGTTTTGATAATAAACGTTTTAGCATTAGCATAGCATTTAAAAAGCAAACAATGATTTTCAAACTTGTCCAATGATACCCTAATTGAAAGTAAATCCAAATCCATTCAATAGTACGTCGACTAAGTATATCTTTTTCTCTTAATCACATTATGGCGGCTGGTTATCGACGTAATTAATTATGATTACTGTCATGTGAATTTTGATTACTGACAACCACAGGATTAAAACAAATCGATTGACGAGAAAATCATTAAAAATCGGCTCACGCGCTTGGCCTGAAGAGCGTCACATTGAAACAAATTAAGTACATACATATATATACATACTAGCTTCTGCCAGCGGTTTCACTCGCGTAAAAGTAGGTTTCTCTATACAAATTTCCAACCCCTGTTTTACCCCCTTAGGGGTGGAGTTTCGTAAAATCTGTTCTTAGCGGATGTCTACACCCTATAAGGAACCTGCCTGCCAAATTTAAGTTTGTAGGTGTTATAGTTTCTGAGATTTCGTGATTAATTAGTGAGTAGTATTTCGCTTTTATATATATATAGATGATAGGCTTGTAGACACATTACCTTTCTTTGAGTCGCGCATTCAGGTTAACAGGTAATACAGACACATAGTCTAGAAAGGTACAGTCACGAATCTCAATAAAAAAATATATTAGTAAGTTCTATGAAATCTGTAAGTTTTAATTCGAGAACCAATTTAAATACTACTTTACTTTTCAGAATAAGGACCTTGGTTTTTGAGCAAAGACCACTAAGATTTTCGTAGTGCAGATTGGGCACGTAAAAACAATTATTAATGACATCGAATTTCTGACATCGATTTATTGAGCAGATTACTTTTTCCAACATACTACTCTAATACACACACAGACATAGGTCTGTATGTAACAATAAACATAGTTAATCCATGTTTACTTATACAGAAAAAAAAAATACCCAACATCGCGTCACAAAATTCAAGGCCCGACAATACAATTTACCAATAACCGTAAACGGAGATTAACTCTAATGCTAACCGCAAATGACAATATTTCCCATCACTCATAACGACATGACGTAACGTCAAACTTGAACTTGACACTTGGGGGCCCCAACAATAAGGCCCCAATTAAAATGTATTTAGAAAACTAATCCGAATAAAAAACAAGATGTCTACCGGTAAGAAACACGCGAAAACACGGACTCATGTTACCCTTCAAATATACATGAATATTTGCATAAGATTTGCAATGGTAACATTAGACAGGGCTTGGGATGATGTCAAAAAAAAATCAACTTAGATTTTTACAAGGCAAGCTTCAATTTTGATTATATAATTTTTGCTATAGATGAGACATAAACTTCAAGTAACAAAGTTTAACTAATTGAAACTGACGGATCCTATTGTGTCATATTACTTGAAACACAGTGGAAGCGCGATTTTTGCTTGTGTGAAAGAGGAAAAAAATGAGTGCTTTATGGTAATTCAAACAACACTCGAGAAACAAATTAAGAAGCTAACCATTAATACGGGGGGAACAGGAATTGTTATGACGAAGAAAAGATATTGAATTATTTTTTAAGTTTATACCTACATGTAACAGATCACGGTAACATATGAATTCGATTCAGCTTACACAATATCCCAAAAATATACGTGTCGACGTAATCGTATTACGAAACCACGCAAAACATTATTTTATTAAAAAGTCGCACCAAAAAGCGTAACAATCGGATTTATAAACCCGAAGAGAGACATCTCTTTTGTGGAGAAAATACGCAAAAACTGAAACATCTAAATAATAAAAAAGAAACCTCAACTAAAATAACAACACCAAAAATCGCACAAAAGAAGTAAAAAACAAAAATTCGATTACGTTTGGGAAAAAATTGGACAGACCCTAAACTTGCGAGACGTACAACCCTAATATATTTTTTATGCAATTGAAGAAGGGCGCAAAATAAAGTTGCAATTTTAAGACATTGCGATTGGACAGAAATCGCCAGGGGTGCTACCCAAGAGTGAAGGGCGGATCGAGTAAGGGTAAATGTAGGGTCTGTGAAAAGATTATTAATTTTTGAAGATGTACCCGGGGGATAAAGTGTAAGAATTTATTTGGGTAAAACTGGATCTAGACTATGTGATGATATTTATCAGTAGGAAGCCATGTTTAAATGTATTTGAAAGATAATAAAATTTTGAATTTATCGAATACTTGCTGCTTGTATTAAATATAAGGTTTCTTATTTATCAGTGTGAACTATGCCAGTAACAAATATACGAACACACTGTCAGAGATTTCAAGAGCAATATCAATTCAAGAGAAGAACAATCTAGTCAAGATCAAGTCAAGTCAAGATCATCTAGTTCAATTCAATATTGAACTGCCACTTACAAAAATTATAACGCTCCGAATGCATTAACATTTTATTTACTTATTTCAGATCCAACACAATAAAAATTTCACGTAATTATCACAATAAAAGGAAACAAGAAGACGCCACGGAATAAAAAGCAAAGAAATCTTCTTAATTTGAATTTTAATCCTTTTCTCCGAAGAAAACAATAGACGTAATAAATCAAAATATTTTACTATAACAATGACATCGCGGCATGCGCGTACGACGATCTACAATAGGATTTCTCAATATCAATGACATTAGACGGTGTTATCAAAGGTACTGAACAAATTTATGAACCGTAAAACCCATTAGAATTATTCGTACACAATAAATCATAGCACACGTATGGTTGGCCTATGGTAACAGTATAATTTCTCGCTACTAAGATTCGGTTATGGGTCGTTTGGTAAATTGATAGAATCGAATGACGTAAAAACGTGTGTACGCTTGATTTTTTCTATTAGGGGTAATCTCAGATCGAAAAGAAGATTTAGTCATGGATAGTAATAAAATGTCAAGTAGAAAGAATCACATGTATCCGTGATTGTTAAATCAGAAATTATGAGCAAAGATGATCTACCAAATCGCAGATAAAAAGCCACAGAGGTCTACAATGAATCCGTTACAAACAAGAAAAGATAAAAACGAATAATAAATCCACACTTTAGAAACCAAGAGAAAAGTCTCATCATTGACCCAAAAATCTTTGGAGCTTCAATCATAACACGTCAAAAGTGACGTCTTCACAAAAATGCAAGATGCAACGGACTGCAAACAATTGACAATAGGACTGCCGACAAATACGAAAACCGGACAGATGTTGGTGCCAAGATTTACTTGAAAATACGAATAATCGGCGTGCGACTCGACTTCCGTGTTGCAAGACCGGTTCTTAGTGTTAAAAATTATGTTAACATTCAACAATTGGCTACTTGGGAACATTTGGATTGTGAGAAAAAAATCAGTCAGAGATGGATACCTATTTGTTTTATTGTGTAGCGTAAGATTTAAATTGTGATGATTTATCAAAGGTTTTGTAGAGGTTAGACATATATAATTACGACGAATTTGGTATTTATATATGCGCAATGAGGTAATACAGCCAAAATAAACGTAAAACTAAGACTAAGGGTTCACTAATTTACAAAAACAAAGTGTGCATAATAACTAAGATTAGAAATGTTTGTATCAGATTGATACAATCACTTCTTGTTATTTCATTGTTAATATTGTATCTTCGTTAACTGTATTACAATGTTTATCTATAACCACTACGATACGGTATAACAGTTATATAATGTCCTTCATTGTTTTTATCCAAGTCGCCCACAATCACTAGTTTCGCAAAGGGTTCAAAAGATCGCGAGTTCTTTCAATTCTCTTGACAGGTTTCACAAGAAACTAAGCAGTGACCTTAAAGTGCCCTCCCTATGCCGTAATCTAATATTTAGCAATATGATTATCGATAATGCTATTAAGATTACGATCCAACCCGTTTGATCTAAACAAGATAAAATTGTTCCACAAAGAAACTTTCTCAAGTAACAAAATGTTTTAAAAGTTATGAAATGTCATTGTTGACCCAAGGGTTGCACCCTTGCACACTTTCTTGTATTACTCACCCTTTCTCGTCATAGATTGTCATGACAATGTCAGAATTTGCAACGTGACAAGTCATGTCAGAGTAGAAATGCAGTTTGATGAGGTTCGAATAAATGCGACGGAGAGAGGAGGGTTCACACGACCCGGCTGTCGATTCGCTCGTGTATCGGTTACTTCCCTAATGGGGTTCGTAGCTTCAAACAAAGGCACAGGTGGACTGTCTACCGTTAAATGTAATAACAATTTTATATTGAACGTGCAATTTGCATCGCAGTGTGATATATATATAGTCTGTTCTTGTTCGCATTCAATATTGAAAGAAACGAGAGCGTTCACACTATCGATGCTGATATAATCTAAAATGTTAAGAGAGAAATCAAGATTTGTTTAGCTATTGCATTCCGAATTTGTAATATTTTTACATTGTTATATTGGAGCAACATGTTAACATGTAACAGAGATATTTGTTTTTACAAAACATGATTTGCTTTGATTGAAAAGAAGGTCCATGGAGTTTTTTGCACATTCTTTTCCATAGAGATCTACGCTTTGGAATGTGCATTAAGCATCATTTTTTCTGACTGACTGACATTTCAAAAGTGCCTGTAAATGGTTTATTTGAAATGCTATGAATCTTTGACCGAGTTACAAGAAGTTGTGGAAAACACAGAAAACACTAAATTATCAGCTGGGCTAGGCTATCAAGGCTATGTTTATGAAGTGAAACTTTATAATAATGATTATTATGTAAAGATATAATAATGATCACAATGCAAATCCGCAATATTTTCGTTGGCAGATTAATAGTTTCACAAAAAAAAAATCTCAAGGGTCCAATCGGCTGCACCAATATACAAAATATTATAGTATACTAAAAATAAATTTTCACACGACCACGAAAACAAACGTTTCATTCTTCAGAAAAAAAGTATGATTAAAGTCTTCCCTTCAAAAGCATTATTTTCAAAACTACAACATGTATCGAGTCCATTCTACTTTTAAAGTTTGCAATAAACAAACTCAAACGTAGCTCCTTTTTATATCAAAATCTATTCAGAAGTCTGTCATCTCATCAAATAATTGTCTTCCCTTGTTTCCGAAAATATTATTTGAACAAACGCCCCGATATTCAAGACCGTGATATACTTTTGCGTTGACAAATTTATTGGTAGCATCGAAAACTATACTATGCTCTTTACCACCTCGATTTAAGGAATCATTTTCTTTGTTCACTGATTCTTGAAGTGCATCAACAGTTGGTGTTATTTGATCTAATAAATCGCTAGATAAAGTAGGGGGTTTGCGGTATTCAATGGTGCTATCAAGTGAAGAAAAATAGCCCAAATCGTAAATATTGTAACGTTATAGTTTGCCGTTTCCCTCGCTCGGAGAAGTTTGTTGGAGATCGTATTTTATGTTTGCATTCCATTATAAATTGGTACCTATAAATAAACGGAAATATTATGTTTCAATATCGCAGTAGCTACCAGAGCGAATTTATTAAGTATCAATTTTTTGCCAGAAGTTATATCGTAAGTATATCTAATAATTATAAGAGTTTTGTTAACGAAAATTTTAAACGTTAGACAAATAAAGAATACAATACATGATGTTCAATGATAGTCTAAAATACACATGAATAAAGTTTGCAATTAAACCAAGTCAGTATAAAATTAATTAAAACTAAGAGGGAACACTGGGAATGTTAATTCGTGTGAAATTATGGAGTTTGAGCTTTTCGAAATAATACTAAAGTAAGCAAAATGCTAGCTGAAGAACTCTTAGGTACCTACTAAATATTCACAATTACTTTTGGTTCTAACAAAACTTGAGGGCTGAGAATAGTGAAATTCTTGCCTCTTTCTATTCTGCAGAAGTATATCGTCTGGTTAGGAATACAAAAACATATCAGCTCTATACCAATAAAAAAAAACAAGATTTTTTAAAATAAAGTATAGTATAATCGGAAAAGTAATTCAATCAATTCCATTGTTTGTACTTCCTCTTTGCTTTGGAATACGGATACTCTTCCCTTGAACCCAAAGGCAAATAGACACAGATGCAGTTCCGTTTTACAATATCTCTATTATATTAACTGCATTAGGAAGGATTAAAGCAACAAAAAGGCTCAAACCAATTGTCTAACATAGCTTTAGGGCATTACAAATGTTAACTGACGCATAAAGTATTTTTACGCCAAATTTCTATGGCTGCGATCTTAAAGGGTGCATCCCTAAATGAAAGTAACGCAACTGAAACATGGGCCAACATGTCATAAGCCTCTATTTATTTAAATTTGGAATAGGTAAGTTGTCTAATTGTCTATCTTCAAGTACAACAGTCTATTCATCTATTGTCAAAAACAGGATTTGTGCTCACAAGAGGTCATGGTCATTCTCTATGGTGTCCACGAAGGTTATCTATTTTTTGTTAGATAAAAAATTTGGATTGGTAATAAAAACGAAGATGGAGAAACCAGAGTAATGGTAAACATTCAAGGATGGCGTAACACCGGTGGAGGGAATTGTAAGGATTTCGTACTACCAAGTAATCTTGTTATTCTGTGACGTTAAAAAGCGTAACATAAAACGATTTTACTCACTCAAATCCCTAGCACTATATAATATCAGTTGCCTTCACTGTAAAAACTATGGCCAAAGTTACTGGAATAAACTTCTCTTATCGTGTAACTATAATTAATTAAAAAGAACAGAAACCAAATATACAATTTATACATATAATAGTAGTTAGTAACACGAAATTCAATTTGTGAAGAAAACGATATCCGTAACAGATTTAAACATGACACAGCGCATACAGTTGAACAAATTAATAATTCCTTTAGAGTTGATCTCGATTCAAGTAATACTTCTTATTAGTATTGCGACGTGAAGTGTATGAATGTTGAGCAAGCCACCAAACTTGTTCGCATAACGAATAATGATAATGATCCCGCATTTATAATGATATATTTTATTAGAGCATTGTAAGTCGAATAAGACGGAGTGAATAGCTCCTTGAGAGAAGGGTTGTGGATATTTGGCAGACGGTAACTGACATTTTAATGGAGATTCTAAAAATGAATTATGTTCTGAGAGATGTGCTAAAACTACTTTGGTAAATTAAATTACTGTACTGTTTTAAAAATCAAAAGAATAACGACAATGAAGATTATAATCTCATTGTCTTATAAGATTGTCGCTTATCCAACAAGAGTCGCAGTGAGCATGTAATCCTGATAATCTAATAAGGTTTGTGAATCAATGTTATCAACTGTTTTCAAAGAGATAGGCTACAGATTTGTTTGAATGTTTTAAATGTTAATGATAAGCAATTATTTCTAACCTTGAAATTAGATGGCGACTAACTTAAGAGAGAAAAGAAAACAAACAGAGTTTATAGTACTGCTTTCTTAATAAAGATTAGTTAAGAATTTTACATTCAAGATATCATTGAAGTCTTTAAATAAAATCTCTGCTCTAAATACTCCGAAAATCGTGAAGAATATAAAAAATATTCAAGGTGCAATCACGCCTCACCACTCAAACCACGATACCGTATCCTAAGCCGCAGTAACAGAACTTGTATCTCATAATCCGGCTAGTTAGCGCACCCAATTTGCGTCCGCCAAGGGTCGCTGCGTACGCGAACCATTGTTCCCATTCATTGAGGATGAGGCAAAAAATATGTCAAACTTGCACTGGCGTGGAACGGTCAAACTTTGATTTATCTCGATGTAAAAAGGGCGAGATGAATTGAAGAGTTCTTGTATTTGGGAATTGGAAGATGGAGAATAATAGCCGATGGGATTTCGGTTGCATGGTCTGATGTAGATATGAAACGAAAAAGAATGAATGAAGATAAAAGGTTTTTACCGAAGAATACGGGTCTAGAAGGTGCCAAATGTTAGACCTTTTTAGAACTTCCGTAGCACAATTTTTGATAGCGCTCGTGTACGACAGAGCCACAGCGCCGATTTTCAGCGCCAGCCGTCGCGTCGTTGAAGGTGATACCGTCGTAGACGTGCATAAATATACTTTAATTTTGTAATTGTTTGTTTATCTAAAAGACTGTTGAGTTTCTTGCACGTTATTCTCCGTAGAGACCTACGCTATGGACCGTGCAATTAACTTCATCTTTTTTTTTTACTTGACAATTTAGAAGCGCCTGTACATGATTTAGATCTAGATTTAGATTAGAGTATATAGCTATATGTACTCAACCTGCGACCCGCGGGTCGCATGTGGCCCACCAAGCTTTTCTGAATAGCCTTGCAGCCTAACACTGTATTAATAGCATAATATTATATTTATTCCGTGTCTCAGTGGCAGTTTTACTGTACGGAAGCCTGCTTAATAGTTCACTCCTTGGCCATGTATGGATCAATGATGGTCCTGCTAACAAAACGAAAAAAATAGAACTATGCCCATAGCATGTAGCAATTCTATGGAAAACAGTCCATTTGCAAAAAAAAAAAAAAACCATTAGTGTAGAATGTAGATTTTTATTTCACTAAAACTTATTGGCCCGAGAAGAAAAAAGGTTGAAATACTGCTGGTTTAGATGAAATAAAAATACTTTAATTTTAGAAGTTTTATAGAACGTAATAATTACGTCATTACAGTATAATGCGGTCCACTATTTCAGACTCGAATTCAGCGCTCCGATAGCCGTGATCGTCTAGTGGTTAGGACCCTACGTTGTGGCCGTAGTAACCCAGGTTCGAATCCTGGTCACGGCAGTGTCAAACACTGTCATGGCGGAGTAGCTTTTTTAATTAAAATTATGCACCAATTTTTAACTAATACACTTTTTGCTCTTTTTTTAATATTATAAAATAATAAAGTTGAAATTATTGCTGGAAATTATGTTCATCGTAGTAATTGAGTTGCAATAATAAATATTGTCGAATAGCGGCACCTAGTGAACTATAGTTAAATTATGAATTCCAAAGTAGTATGCAGCAGAAATCACAGATGGCGCTGATCTAATAACTCTAAGAATGACCAATAGATGGCGTAAAAAGGTTTCGGCTACTCGACACTAGATGGCTCTGATGTCTAACTAACTGTTCTAAATGTTGAAACTAGGTGGCGCTAGCAGACCCTTCTAAACGAAGTTGGAACGCGTTGTTGTACAGAAAGTAAAAAAGTTACGAAAGTTTTCGCCGCACCTGTGTTGTTCTGCAGACATGGTGATTTCGAATACTGAAGATAGGATACAATGTGATTTGTTAGCTAAATACTGATGAATTATTTTCCATTGTGTTTAAGACTAAGCAGATTTCCGTGCTTATTGATGGTACCTAAGTTGAACTTGTCCGGTACTAATTTATTTTATATTCGATAAAAATTTGCCTGGACTACTAAACGATTTCTACCCAGTCACCGTGAGAATTATTCTTAAATTGTAAAACTTGTAGGTACTTGAGTTATCGTGACCAGTTGACGTCATGGATATGTCATAAGAAAAATATTTCTTGAAAATATATTAAACATAATTATTATAATTAGGCATATTAGGGATATGGCGTTTTAAACACGCTACGACCTAACTGGATAATAAAAGTGAAAACCTTTTACGCCGACCCTAAATACCACAGGATGGGATAAGGGCGCATCTGACATTAGTTTTCACCCAGTTTTTCAGGCAAATTCTACAAAAGTGCAAGTGAAAATATAAAAGCCGCAATCTGTAATATTTTTAACAACGCAGTTATTAAAGCATTTACTTATGTAAAAATCGAGATGCGTATCTTTTTGTTTGGACGCCAAAAAAAACTATTCGTCTAAGGTGGCCCTTAGAAGTCATACGGAAAGACGGACCGAAGCACGACGCCTGCAGCCCAGCCTAACCAGCCCAACTAACAATCAAGAAGGTTGTCCTGTGCGCGGGGAGCCGCCTGTTCTTAGCGACTACGCCACAGCTGACTTTTTTGTGATTTTGACAGTGACATTATTAGTTTTTGGTGATCCTTTTTTTGTGTTTTATTATAGGTATTTTATAATAGTTTTAGTATTGTATAGTCCGTGCAGTTATAAGTGATTTTTATATTGGTTAAAAAAAAAAACAAGTTTAATAAATGATTTTAAGTAAGTATTGTATTTTAATACCAGTATTTTAATGCCATATGCATACGACGACAGTAGTGATGCCGTACGAGGTGCCAGTCAACCTGCCACATCGCTGGATGTCCTAGTGAGATGTCCTCATTGTTCCCAAGCACGCTTTTTTAAAGGTGAGCGAGGCTTGAAGGTACATTTGGGTAAGAAGCATAAACCCCAGAATGTACCTTCAACATGCCCAATAATACTTACGCCCTTAACATCTGATCCTTCTCCTCAACCATTATGGAAAACTCTATCCAAATTTAAAAATACTGCTCCCGTTTTGAAAAGAGTTCCTCGTGGTGCGAGACCATCCGTGGCTTTAAACTTAGCACGATGTGTCCGCCTCGCCGTCCGAGAGAACTCACTAAGTGCTTGGGAACAACTGCTCACCTTCCCGTTTAGGATTCTACATGTGCAAAAAAATATGGCAACAAAAAAAACTTTAACAGCTCAAATCAAAGATAACTGTGATATTTCGGCCCCAAGTTTCGAACCTAAATTAACATCACACCTCCCCCAAAGAGGTTTATTGCATCATGTGGAGTCCAAACTAGGCGAGGGTGACATCCGAGGTGCTGCTAGGATTATCTTTAGCAGTGATGTGGTTGCGCCGTACTCTCCAGAGACACTTACGGCTCTGTAAAGCAAACACCCCGCCCCGGCAGATGATCTCACCTTCCCTGATCCTCCCAATCCAGAAACCAACTCCCTTCAAATTACAGCCCAACAAGTATGTGCGGCCGTGTGCTCCTTTCGGAGCGGGTCCGCCGGCGGTCTCGAAGGCCTGACACCTCAACACCTCAAGGACCTGATGTGCGCAGGCGCCGGGGAAGCTGGTGAGTCCCTCCTGAAGGAGCTGACGGCCCTCATCAATCTCATGCTCTGCGGCAATGTGAACGAAGCCGTCATTGATGTCCTATACGGGGCAAACCTATGTGCTTTGCGCAAAAAGGATGGCGGCATTCGTCCCATTGCCGTAGGGTCTACCTACCGACGTATCGCAGCCAAAATTTGCTGTGCTTTCTATAGTGAAGCACTTGCCAGCAAATTCCAGCCCCTACAGCTGGGTTTCGGATCTAAAGGGGGCTGTGAGGCTGCGGTACATGCCCTTTCTACTTACCTTAACAGCAATGAAGGTGAGGTCATTCTTAAGGTTGACATTAAGAATGCCTTTAATTCCGTGAACAGGGACACCTTGTTGACAGAAGCTCAAAAAGAAATACCCAAAATTTACAGTTTTCTTTATCAATGTTATAGGCATCCCTCTAAATTACTTTATAAGGAAAACCTTTTGGAATCAGCCGTTGGCTGTCAACAGGGTGGCTGGCCTCTTGGGCCAGTCATTTTCAGTTTGGCTATAAATCCCATCATTCGGCAGCTAAATTCTAAATTCAATGTCTGGTATTTGGATGACGGAACCCTAGGAGGTGACGTAGACACGGTCTTAAAAGATTTAACGTTTTTGAAAAATGAATTTACTTCTATTGGATCTTTGGATTACAACTTAACCTATCAAATTGCGAAATTTTCGTCCCCCAAACGACTGACAGACAGACGATTTTAGAAAAATTTAACTCAATAGCACCAAATATCCAAATCACCGATAGAAATTCTCTTCACCTGCTGGGCTCCCCAATTTTCGATGAATCTTTTCCAACATTCATAGAACAAAAAATACAAAATTTTAATGACGTCTCGGAAAGAGTTTTCAAAATCAACATGCTTTCACACTCATTCGATACTGTTGTTTTGGACCAAAATTTACATATAGCCTTCGCTCCTCCCATCTTTGGAAACATCCACAACTTTTGGAAAAAGTCGATCAAATTATTAAGAACACACTATCTTCGATCCTAAATGTGGCCTTGGACGACCGAGCATGGCAGCAAGCCGCTCTTCCCATCCGGCTAGGTGGCCTCGGCGTCCGCAAAATTTCAAGTATAAGTTTACCAGCTTTCCTCTCCTCGGTGCACAGTACTGAAACTTTAACCAGGAATATTTTATCTTCCTCACTGGTTAATGTTGAGGTACCGTCCAATGCATTGAACGCTTGGAAAATGGCTTGTCCCAACACGGATTTGCCCGACAACCTGTCCTCGCAGAGACGGTGGGATGTGCCGCTCTGCAGTATTGTACGGAACAACCTAATGAATACGTCGTCAAGTACTGCTGAGCGTGCGCGTCTGCTGGCTGTAGGGGAATGGGAGTCGGGTTTGTGGCTTCAGGCACTCCCGTCATCCACCATAGGCACTATGATGGATGACGCCTCGTTTCGGCTCGCAATCTGTTTACGCTTAGGCGCACCTTGTGTTGCTCCACATCGGTGCCACTGTGGTGAAGCTGTCGACAGTCTCGGACACCATGGCCTGTCCTGCTGCAGGAGCGCAGACCGCATAGCACGGCATGCTAGCATCAACGACATTATTCGTCGAGCTCTCGTCACCGCTGGCGTACCTGCCGTATTAGAACTTAGCGGCTTGGTACGTGACGATGGGAAGAGACCAGATGGTATGACGTTGGTGCCGTGGAAGGTGGGTAGGCCTCTGGTGTGGGACGCAACCTGTGTCGACACCCTTGCGCCATCCCATGTTCTTAGTTCGGCGGGCTGTGCCGGCGCTGCCGCTGCGGCTGCTGAGACCCTCAAACGGCGCAAATACTGTAATCTTATTGGTAATTACAGTTTTGAGCCGTTTGGGGTCGAAACGCTTGGGTCATGGGGTCCGAGTGCGCGTCTCCTTTTTAAGGAAATTTCACGCCGTCTGATCGACACTTTGCGTGACCAGAGGGCTGGCTCCTTCTTCGCCCAAAGAATTAGCATTGCCATTCAACGTGGCAATGCTGCCAGCCTTCTGGGCACATTTCCGGATGACAGCGATGTGGAGGAGTACTTCGACGCCTGAGTGTAATAGGTGTTTTTGTATTATATGTACATAGTTAGGTTTAGTATAATAGTTTTTATAGTTTGTATGTACATAGTTCGGTTTTAGTATAAATAGTTTAGTTATTATTTAAGTTTCATATAAATTGTCTGATATATTAAAACTTGAATAAAAACCTATTAATTGTAGGTACTAGTTACTAATAATTTTATAAAAAAATTAAATAATTGACTTGGAAATCGTACTCAAGCCCTAAGCCAAGTTTTTATTAAGTACATAAAAGTAACACTAACATTCACAACCAGAATACGATCCTTACGACGATATTTCACTTGAGACACCTCCAATAAAAACTTCGCAGAACTATGGACAGCATGAAGCGAGTGTTAAGACGCTTGGCAATCATTTATCAAAACATTAACCGAATTATAATGCAGAAATGTGAGGAATAATTTCGTTATTATCTGCAAATCTTGAATACCTACGGCAATTATTTAATACACCATCAAGAAGATGTAAAAGGAGGAGAAAAAATTAAAAAAAAAAAGATGAAACACTGCTTGGGCAATAATTCCTTTGACTTAAGTACGTACTATATTATTTATAACGTAAATGTCACTGAATAAAAACATATATAGGTATAATATATCGTTAACTATACAAGTGCACAAACTATACGGCGTGTACTGTTCCACGCTCGCCTCAAGAATCAAGATGTCAGCAAACCGTACGCCCAGCAGGGTCGGAGCCTACTGGGGCCATGCGAAAGAGAACCCCGGGGCCCTGGAACGAGGGTAAAGAAGGAACAGGAGTGGATTTTAGTCAGTAAAAGTCAGACACAATAGGGCAGGAGATGTCATTGGATCATCATCATCTTCCTGCCCTTGTCCCGTGTTATTTGGGGTCGGCGCAACACGTTTTTTTCTTCCATTCTGCCCTGTCACTCGTCATACTATCACTAACTTCCTTTTCTTTCATATCACTCTTCACACAATCCATCCATCATCAGGAGATGTCATTGGATGATTTCCGAATATAATTGATTCCCACGTGAAATAAAAAAAAAACTATACTAGTGCATTCTTTCTTTTTTGAGTGTATGTTGGGCGAAAAATGCTTCTTATAAAATATAGCAAACAATTGTTTAATAAATAAATAAAGAAAACTCCTTTATTTATTTATCAAACAATTTTGACTGGCCTGTTGGTCTAGTGGTTAGTGGCCCTGACTGCTATGCCGGAGGTCGTGGGTTCGATTCCCACCCAGGACAAATGTTTGTGTGATGAGCACGATCATTTGTTCTGTGTCTGGGTGTAATTTATCTATATATGTATGTATTTAGAAATATATAAGTATGTTTATCAGTTGTCTAGTACCCATAACACAAGCTCTGCTTAGCTTGGGACTAGACGGCGTTGTGTGATATTTGTGGAATATTATTATTATTTCTTTATTCATTATTGTAACATATAAATTATATTTTTAAATATTTCAATAAAAAAAAAAATAAAAAACATTTAAAAATATAAAAAACAGTGTCCCACCGGTATCGGGAACAGGGTCCAAGCTACCGGCGGTCAGGGCTCCAGAGAAAGGAACCTCCTAACAATACGAGCCGTGTCCAAGAGTACCACTTTCTGAATCAAGCCCTTGATCCAGCCGCCTAACGCGAGCCTCCTAAGGTGTTGGTCGAGGCTCTTGGCTATTAAGCCATTGGCTGACACGACTATCGGTACAATGATCGCCGAGTCCACATCCCACATGTCGACAACCTCGCGAGCCAAGTCAATATACTTGATTTGTTTATCTTTCTCGGCTTTCACGAGGTTCTCGTCATGCGGAACGGATATGTCAACAATCATTGCACGCCTCTCGCTTCGGTCCACCATCACTATATCAGGCTTATTGGCTACAATAGTCCTGTCAGTGATGATGGACCGATCCCAGTACAAAGTGATATGACCATTATCAAGAACTGGGTCGGGCTCATACCTGTAGTACGGCACTTCCGATTCCACAAGAGAGTATTTCAGAGCAAGTTGCTGATGGATAATCCTGGCTACAAGGTTGTGCCTATGCAAGTACTCTCCGTTAGCTAGACGAGAACAACCAGAGATAATGTGACGAATTGATTCTCCCGGACGGTGACATGCCCGACAGATGTCAACCGTGCCGTCCTTCACAATAAATCTCCGGTAGTTATTCGTCATGATAACTTCGTCCATAATTGCACAGACAAAACCTTCGGTTTCCCCAAAGAGGTCACCAAAACGCAGCCAGGCTACGGACGCCAATTGGTCTACATCGGGCCCGTGAAGGGCCCGTAAAAAGCGTCCGTGAAGTTCCTTGCTCTGCCATACTTCCCTGCGATCGTTAGTGTCAAGCACTACCGGTTTGCGCCAGTTCTCATTAGCCAGGGAGAGCGGGGTGAGTCCCTTGTCCACTGCCACTACATCTCGATGCATACCCACGTCGGCAGCTAGGAAATATTCCCTGAGACTGCATACCTCGCGGTTGTGTAGGGTCTTAGCATTTAAAAAACCTCGCCCCCCACACTTCCGCGGGATATACAGTCTCATCACCGACGATCGTGGGTGATGCATTCGGTATGCAGTCAGCAGAGTGCGGACCCTCCTATCCAGGGCGTCAAGTTCCGTTTGAGTCCATTTGAGTACACCGAAAGAGTACATCAATACCGGCATGACCCAACCATTGAAGGCGCGCACCTTGTTTCCGCCTGAAAGAAGGCTATTGAGTACCTTCTTTAGGCGTCCAAAGAAACGCTCCTTCAACGATTGCTTCATGTCAGTGATATTGATGCCTAGAGCTTCCGACATACCCAAATACTTATAGGTTTCGGTTGGAGAGAGGGATCTCAGGTTTATGGAATCCGTGAGTTGAGTGCCCACGGATTCCACAACCTCCCCTCGCTTTACATGCATGACCGCACATTTTTCCACACCAAACTCCATCCTGATGGCACTACTGAAGGTTTCAGTTACCTTCAGTAGCTCCATCAGTTGCAGATTGTTGGGGGCAAAAAGTTTCAGGTCATCCATGTAAAGTAGGTGAGATATTACCTGACCACCTCTCTTCAACCGATAGCCTAGACCTGAATTCTCCAGCAGTGTGCTTAGAGGATTCAAGGCTAGGCAAAACCAAAGTGGACTCAAACTGTCACCCTGGAATATACCTCGCTCGATCCTTACAGGTTCGCTATTCCTCTGGGTATGTCGACATCCTGGATAGCGGAGGACCGTACTCCATTGCCTCATACACGACATCAGGAAGGTGCGTAGTGTTGTATCTATTTTATACAATTCCAGCACCCTCATGAGCCATGTATGAGGAACAGAGTCATAGGCCTTCTTATAATCTATCCAACATGTCGACAGATCCTTTCGGGAACGTCGAACCTGTTGGCTAATGGTCATATCAATGAGGAGCAGCTCCTTAGTACCGCGGGACCCGTTCCTACATCCATTCTGAGAAGGTGACATGATTAAATTTTTGTCAATATGACTATTAATTTTGCTTCTCAGTATGGATGTAAGAACTTTATAGACCGTCGGCAAGCACGTGATCGGTCTATAATTTTTAGGCTCCGCAGTACTACCTGACTTATGGAGCAGGTGGGTTATTCCTGTTGTTAGGAACTGGGGCAGCGACCCTGACTCTAAGGCAGACTGGAACTGATATGCCAAGCGAGCGTGCGATCTTGTAAACCACTTAATCCAGAAATTGTGCAGCCCATCCGGCCCTGGAGATTTCCAGTTTGGCAACGGACGGACTGCACGAGTTACATCTTGGGGGCTGATGTTAATTGCCCCCATTTGTGGTATTGGATCGCACGCACGCTCGACCTCTCGAGTCCAGTCACCCTCGGTGTGACTGACAGGCACCGACCAGATGCTGCGCCAGAATGAACTCATGGCGTCATCATCCGGGAGGCACGCATCAGTCACACCTTGGTCAGGTCTCTCCCAAGCCCTATAAACCCACCTTTCATTACTCCGGAATGTGCGATTCTGGGTGTATCGCTCCACCCGCCGCTTATACCTGCGGATACGGTTTGCCCATGCATACACCTTCTGCTTCAGGAAGTCGATGCGCTCTGTGACACGGGACATATAGTCTCGGGGGCTGATGTCAGTCCCCAAAAACGCCCGCCTCACAAAGCGCATCACTCTTGGGCGAGTGTTGCCCTCCCTGAAGCAGATTAGTTTGCCGATGAGTGCTCTGGCCCCACCAATACGACGCTCGATCCTGCACTGCCAAGCCGGCACGGCTGGTTTCGGTCGTGTAGCTACGTCACAGTTTGGAAACTTGACGTGAGCTACACGACATGCCGCAACAGCTGCGCAGTACATTATCGAGTGTGTATCAGTGAATTATTATTATTTCGTTTATTCATTAATATCACATATAAATTACATTTTTAAATATTTCTTTAAAAAAACATTAAAAAAAACATTTAAAAATATAAAAAATAGTTGTCCGCCGGTGTCGGGAACAGGGTCCAAGCTACCGGTGGTTAGGGCTCCAGAGACAGGAACCTCCTCACAATGCGAGCCGTATCGAGGAGTACTGCCTTCTGTATCAGGCCCTTGATCCAACCGCGCAACGACAGCTTCGACAGATGGTCGTCGAAGCTTTTGGCTATAAGACCATTGGCGGTCACGACCATCGGCACAATGACAGCTGAGTCCACATTCCACATGTCGACAACCTCGTGTGCTAAGTCGAGATATTTGATTTGTTTCTCTTTCTCAGCTTTCACGAGATTCTCGTCATGCGGGATGGTGACGTCGACTATCACTGCGCGGCGCGCTAATCGGTCTATCACCACTATATCCGGCTTATTGGCTACAATAGTCCGGTCAGTAATGATAGACCGATCCCAGTACAACGTGACATGGTCATTTTCGAGAACTGGGTCGGGCACATACTTGTAATACGGTACCTCAGAATCCACTAGGTTGTACTTCAAAGCAAGTTGCTGGTGAATAATCCTGGCTACTTGGTTATGTCTGTGCAAATACTCGCCGTTAGCCAAACGAGAACAACCAGAGATAATATGTCTGATAGACTCACCCGGACGGTGGCATGCCCGACACACGTCAACCGTCCCGTCCTTCATTATATATCTCCGGTAGTTGTTCGTTAAGATAACTTCGTCCATAATCGCACAGATAAAACCTTCAGTTTCCCCAAAGAGGTCGCTGAAACGTAACCAGGCCACGGACGCCAAGAAATCTACATCAGGCTCATGAAGAGCCCGGTAAAAGCGCCCGTGGAGCTCCTTGCCTTTCCATATTTCCTTGCGGTCATCAGTAGTCAGTATTACAGGTTTGCGCCAGTCCTCTTTAGCCATGGATAACGGGGTGAGTCCCTTGTCCACTGCGACCACATCTCGGTGCATACCCACATCGGTTTTAAGAAAATATTCTCTGAGGCTGCACACCTCGCGGTTGTGCAGAGTCTTTGCGTTCAAAAAGCCTCGACCTCCACATTTCCGCGAGATGTACAGTCTCATCACCGATGATCGTGGGTGATGCATCCGGTTTGCGGTCAGTAGTGTACGGACCCGTCTATCCAGAGCGTCTAGTTCGGTCTGAGTCCATTTGAGTATGCCAAAAGAGTACATTAAAACTGGCATGACCCAACCGTTGAAGGCGCGCACCTTATTTCCGCCCGACAGAAGGCTATTTAATACCTTCTTCAGGCGGCCAAAGAAGCGCTCCTTCAGCGATTGCTTCATGTCAGCATTGTTAATGCCCAACGCTTCCGACATACCCAAATACCTATAAGTTTCGGTCGAGGAGAGGGATCTAAGGTGTATGGAATCCGGGAGTTGAATTCCCTCGGATTCCATAATCTCCCCTCGCTTTACATGCATGGCTGCACATTTGTCCACACCAAATTCCATCCTGATGGCGCTACTGAAAGTTTCAGTTACCTTCAGTAGCTCCATTAGTTGCAAATTGCTGGGGGCAAAGAGTTTCAGGTCATCCATGTAAAGAAGGTGAGATATGGCCTGACCACCTCTTCTCAACCGATAGCCCAGTCCTGACTCCTCCAGCAATGTGCTAAGAGGATTCAGAGCCAAGCAAAACCAAAGTGGACTCAGACTGTCGCCCTGAAATATTCCCCGTTTAATCCTAATAGGCTCATCATTACCCTGGATCGGTCGACATCCTGGATAGCGAAGGACCGTCTTCCATTGCCTCATACATGACTCAAGGAAGGTGCGTAAAGTCATATCTACTTTGTATAACTCCAACACCCTCATGAGCCATGTATGTGGAACAGAATCATAGGCCTTCTTGTAATCTATCCAACATGTCGACAGATCCTTGCGGGATCGACGAGCCTGTTGGCTTATGGCCATGTCAATGAGGAGTAGCTCCTTAGTACCCCGGGACCCATTCCTACATCCATTCTGAGAGGCAGACATAATCAAGTTATTATTATTATTATTATTATTGCTTGCTATATTTACAGTAAGCCAACAATCAATGAACAAAAAACTTAAATGTAACATTGAGCAGCTTTATTGTTACACACGTATAGATAAACAGCTAGCTTTTGCCTGCGACTTCATCCCCGTAGAAGGAAAAAGGTTATTGTGAGCCAACATTAAAAGATAGAGATATGCACGTAGTGGACTTTTTTTTAGAACTTTTAAAGAGGAACAATTTTGTAATACATAATTATTGCGTAACTTTAACCGTTTACGCAGCGCACCCAACGAAAGCTCTCAAAAGGAATATAGGTATTTTCCCGGTTTTCGTTAATACTCTGCTTCTCCTTCCTCGATAAATGGGCTATTTAACAATGAAAATGAAACAATTTTTCAAATCGGACCAGTAGTTCCTGAGATAAGCGCGTTCAACCAAACAAACAAACAAACTCTTCAGCTTTATAATATTAGTATACATACATTATGTCAACGTATGGTTCCTGAGCAATCACGGCATTCAGCAGATTATTTTCATATGTTAAAACAACAGCCAGAAGAGACAGATAATGTATAATAAGGCGAACCTAACTAGAAAATAAAAAAAACTGAAGCTGGTTGAAATTGTTATGAATATTAGATAATGTATAGTAAGGCGTACCCAAAGCGAACCTAACTATAAAATCAAGAAAATTGAAGCTGGTTGAAATTGTTATGAATATTAGATAATGTATAGTAAGGCGAACCCAAAGCGAACCTAACTAGAAAATCAAGAAAACTAAAGCTGGTTGAAATTGTTATGAATATTAGATAATGTATAGTAAGTCGAACCTAAAGCGAACCTAACTAGAAAATCAAGAAAATTGAAGCTGGTTGAAATTGTTATGAATATTAGATAATGTATAGTAAGTCGAACCCAAAGCGAACCTAACTAGAAAATCAAGAAAACTAAAGCTGGTTGAAATTGTTATGAATATTAGATAATGTATAGTAAGTCGAACCCAAAGCGAACCTAACTAGAAAATCAAGAAAACTAAAGCTGGTTGAAATTGTTATGAATATTAGATAATGTATAGTAAGGCGTACCCAAAGCGAACCTAACTATAAAATCAAGAAAATTGAAGCTGGTTGAAATTATTATGAATATTAGATAATGTATAGTAAGTCGAACCTAAAGCGAACCTAACTAGAAAATCAAGAAAATTGGAGCTGGTTGAAATATGTTATGAATATTAGGGCATCGGTTAGGATAACAAAGACACAAGAAATGTAAAATGTCCATGAAAGTCAGTACCTATCTACTTACACGTACTTGGTCTATTATTATGGTCTACCAAATTTATTATTCACTTTATTCATTTAATATACATATTAATTAATTTTTTAAATATTTTTTTCAACAAAATCATATAAAAACATTTAAAAATATAAAAAATAGTAGTCCGCAGGTGTCAAGACAGGGTCCAAGCTACCGGTGGTTAGGGCTCCAGAGACAAGAACCTCCTTACAATGCGATTTGTATCGCCTTCTGTATCAGGACCTTGATCCAACCGCGCAATGACAGCTTCGACAGATGGCCGTCGAAGCTTTTGGCTATAAGGCTTATGTTACTATTATTATTCCATTTATTTATTTTATATACATACTTATTACATTTTTAAATATTTCTTTAAAAAAACACATTAAAAAAAAACAGTTAAAAATATAATAATAATAATAATACCCCATCGCCGTATCTCTACGTTGGCGTCGTGGTGGGGCTTGCGTGCTCCAATATACCCTAGGTCTGTATCGGTAAAGTTTGCTTTGCCGTAATATGCCTAGGGTGAGGGGCCAGACTAAGAGAGATACAATCCGCAGTGCAGTTTTGTGGCGAACTGTTGGGCATTAGCGACCCCACGGACCCGATCTCCCGGGAGAATTCTTGTTCTTCATCTCCGGCTTGCCTTTATTGGCCGGCCGTAGTGAACACTGACGAGGAACTGAGCTCCCACCTCTCTCTTGCCTTTATTGGCTGGCTTGAGTGGAGATTCGCAAGAGCAAACGTGCTCGGGAGAAGGATGTATAATCCAGTAAGGTGCTGGTAGGGATCTTGACCGTACTTCCGGGATTGTCCTGATAGCCGTGGTATACCTCTCCACTCCTCAAGCACCTCAGGATATGTTGCCCTCTTGTTGCTACGTCACTTCGTGCTAGCGGCCGTTTTTGGGGGCCCATTTATTGAGTGTGCAAGTCACCCCCTGCCTTTTTTCGATGCATATTAATAACGTTGTTCAGGCAGGGGCCATAGTCTTGACATAGTTCCATGTTACCAGTCCACTTAAGACTCCAAAAACCATAGCCCTATTATCTTTGTTCTCCATATGTCGCAACAGTTTTTCAATAACCGGGGGTTGTCCTTGGGTGCACTAGCATAGCGCGTACAGGGATAATCGTCGGTTGATATCATGTTCCTTTATAATTATCTAAAGGGCCTCTGCGAGTTGGCTTCGGCTCCTCGTACGCCTCCCAAAGGTCCAGGACCTCAGGGTCCTGAGATAAATAAAATATAAAAAAATAAAATATAATAATAATAATTTTATTTTCAGGCATCAGAGGCCCATAGACAAAATACATACAATAATCTTAAACAATAATAAACTAATACATATTATAAAAACAAAACTTAAACTATTATTAAACACGTAATGTGGTCGGCGTCGTGTTGCACTGCGTGGTATCGCATAACCGTCCTCGGAAACGTCGGTATACGACACCTTTCGGCCAGAAGTCCTCTTTCAAGAAGGTCTGTAGCTGTTGGGTTGGAACTCGTACCACGAACGACTTGAAGTTGACGTCGTGGCGTGCTTCCAACCTTACGACCCTCAGAGTCCAGTTGGTCTTCACCTTCAAATACTCCACGACTTCCTCAACCTTCGTGTAGTGATGCAGGCGTGAAATGTATAGCTGCGTCGTAGGCAGCGCAGGACGCAGCAGCATGTTCGGACCACTCGGTGCGGTACCGCACTGGTTACGGGAACAGGGCTTCTTCTTCTTCTTTTCTACTCTTGTGAAACCCTCTTCATCCACTTGGCCTGTTTTTGGCCAGGTGCTCTGGACCGCAGACAGGGTGGGTTGAGTACCCGTTTTCTGCTTTTCCCCTATTCTCGTAAAAATATAAAAATAGTAGCCCACCGGCATCGGCAGCAGGGTCCAAGCTACCGGCGGCCGCGGCTCCTGAGAGAGGAATCTCCTAACGAGGCGCGCTGTGTCCAGGAGTACTGCTTTCTGGATCAGGCCCTTGATCCAGCTGCCTAACGAGAGCCCTTCTCAGATGTTGTTCGAGGCTCTTGGCTATTATCATTATTATTATTATAGTCTATCAAAGAATGTTCGGTTCCCATACTTAGACAACCGTAGTTAGAGTAGAAAAATAAAAAAGGTCAAGTTAAAATAAAAAGCTGTAAGTTCGTTCGGTAGGTACTGCCGCAAATTGAAAAGCTAGTTAGCTAGTTGTGAAACTTTAATTGTCTTTTGACCTAGTATATGGAGCGGGGGTCATATAAAGACTAGTGTCCTCACTGAGCAACCTAACGATTGTATGAAAAAATCTTCGACTATTCTATTCTGTAATGCAAGTTGAGATATATATATGTCGTGTACTTTTTTTAGACCTTTTATTATCATTGAAATCCTACATCAATGATATGGCCAAACGAGGATTGACATATCATCAAATGTTAACGTTTAAACGAACTGGCCAGTTTTAGTTGGCCATATCATGAAGTGACGACATAATAATATATACCATGAATAAGACAAGATTTTATCAATAGTGAGAAGTGTGTGTGGTAGTAGTATCTTAGGTAATTAATTAATTAGGGTTGAGTGGGCAAGGCACATTGCTTGTAGAACAGATGGTCGATGGGGCAGAAAGGTTCTGGAATAGCGATCGCGCACAGGAAGACGCAGCATTGGAAGGCCACCCACAAGATGGACCGATGACGTGGTGAGAGTCACGGGAATCGGATGGATGCGAGACGCACAGGACCGTTCGTTGTGGCATCACTTGGAGGAGGCCTATGTCCAGCAGTCGACGTCTTCGGTTGAAATGATGATGCGATTGAGTTTTTCGACGCCATATTTTGGATTTGGTTTTATAGTCAAACGTTGTTTATTTTGTTTTAGTGTTTTTATTATAACTGTGGTTAAAAATTAAGGTAGTCTTTTTTTACTTTGGCACAAGCTTATTTACCAATAGGATCACGGGACACTGTATTTACGAGCTTAGGCCAAAGTAGCACGATTTTACGATAGATATGTAAAAATATGTGTGTTGGAAAATATTTCTTCAGATCTGTACAATAAAAGTAAGTACTAAGGATGTTCCAATTTACTAAAATATATAAATAAAATATTACATAGCCACTGTTCTGTGTGACGATGACAAGGCAGCATAGACAACAAGATAGTTTTTTGGCGTGTCGTCTAATAATAGGCTACTTCGTCATTTCGTACAATTGACAAAGTGATTCTATCAAGGGATTCAGGTTCACGTCATGCGTGTGTACAATGCGTCTTCCTGTTTTAGAATCATCGTCAAAACTAATAATTAGATTAGATTAAATCATAATATTCTAAAGGTTTTAGAGTGGCGACCGCGCACTGGTAGACGCAGATCTGGTGAGAGACGTGGGAATGCGATGGATGCGAGACGCACAGGACAGTTGTGGCGATACTTGGGGGAGGTCTATGAAATGATGATGATGAGAGAATGTCTCATTCATCTGGCCTAGTTTTCGTACCTATATATTTTGTGTCGTAAGCCACTGGGCGTAAATGAATGCCTTTGATACATTTAGTGATCGGAAAAAACTAATATGCAAATAAAAATATCAAATTGTAGAGAAAAACTAGAACAGATGAATGAGACATTCTCTCGGTTTCAAAGAATCATCCTCCTACCCTTGTCCCATTTTATTTGGAGTTGGCGTAGACGTATGTTTTTACTCGTTATGCTGTCAAACCTCACGCTTGTCATTGACTTCTTTTTCATGGCTATCTATATTCACACAATCCATCTATCTTTTCTTTGACCTCCCTCTCCATCACATTCATCTACTTGGATACTAATAACTCTTTAAGATTAACCTGCGTTTTATCTCTCTTTTTCACATGATTAATAATACCAAGACAAATGTTTCCCTTTCGACTTTTCATTCACTTGCGCATCTATCTAGTATAGGCCCATTTCTCACTTTATCCATTATCGTCACTCCACACATAAATTTCATACTGTTACACTACAAAGAGGAAACACTATTTGTTTATCATCTCCAGAATTACTGGTTCAATTACAAAATTATGTTAAAGGTATAAAGACAAAAGTGCCCTTCGTGTTGCAAATGTTCCAATTTAGGTGTCTTCAAGGCTAGAGCGAACAGGCTCCTAATAACCTAGTGCGCCGCACCATCAACGATTGTATCACTACTTACAATCAGGTGGAATCGTAGTCAACCACTAGTTTATATTATTAAAAAACAACTTTGTGAGTATGTGTGTATGTTTGTAACTTCTCAACTCTCCTTCTCAACCAGATTTCGATGAAACTTGGCACTCGGGAAGACCATGTCCTGTAATAGCATACATATATTATACTTTTTATCCTGTATTTACATGTGTACCAAAACTTCGATTTCGTTTAGTCGTTATAAAGTGAAGAAGTAGCAAACAAACAAACACGCACATATACCTATATATACATACACCCTTTATAATATTAGGTGGGATTATAAACTAGATAATAAGTCTCCTTGTAGATCATTAACACACAACGAACAACGAGTACATTATGCAGATCAGATGACACCACAGTGACACCTTTTAGCATAATTAGTAATTAATAGCGTGTTTATTATCCATTGTTAACTTGTGGTTTTCCATAAGAATGGTTATGTGGCGCCATTTTAATCGTTAACATTATTGACAAGACTACCTGCTCTCATTGGCTTCGCCTGCGGGATGGAAGAAAATTTTCCCAAACGAACATACTCCCGGGATGAAAAGTAGGTATCCTATGTGCTATTCCAGGATACGGAAGTAACATACATACACACACTAACTAACACAACAACAACAATAACAATAACACGTACGTCAAAAAGAAAAAACGGAACCCTTATAGGATCACTTTGTTGTCCGTCTGTCTGTCAAGACCCTTTATCCCGGGAACGCGTGGAGGTATCGAGTTGAAATTAAAACCATATACTCAGGTCTGCGGTTCCTTAAAGCTGTGAAAAAATCAAACTTCTGAGTTAACAAAACAAAAAGATACGGCCATTTATATCGCAAGAAACATATATTTCGACACTCTCACGGGAATCAAAATTCATAGGGTACTCCCGTTGACCTACAATCCTGAAATACGGCATGATGCAAGGTCTCATAGCACAAGTATAAGAAAAAACCTGAAAACTGTAAATTTGTTGTTACGTCACCAAAAAAAAACTTTTTTTTGCGATTCGGAAAAACCTTCGTAACAGGCATTGAACTGTTTTCATGGGTAAGTTTGTACGGAACCCTCAGTGTTCGAGTCCGACTCACACGTGCCAGGTTTTTTAGTGTTGATAGGCTCGCGCCCACTATCTCACCTGATGGAAAGCGAAGATGTGGTCGACAATAGAGCACGTGTCTAGGAGTAATCTATCCACTCTTGACTGAAAGATCCCCAGGTTATAGCTATCAGGAAACACAGACTCCGGCAGGGAATTCCACTCCTTAGCTGTACACACAATGAATGTGTTTCCAAAATAATAAAAAAAAAAACAAAAATCATGAACGTATAGGTGGGATGTCCACCATGTGTTTTGTTTTTACAATAATTATTAAGTCTGATAATTTCTTAGTTTAAGGTTAAAAGGTCCAGAGTTCAAGTAGCAAATATATAATTAATAATTAAAAAATTTTTAATTTACCACATGATTATTTTCAACCTCGTTCGTTTCGCATACAACAAGGTTATCTACTAAAAGATAGTGTCATACTTAATTAATTGTTTGTCTAACAAAAATCATTAACGTTATATTTTGTCATAACAATCAAAAATATTTATCTATATCTTACCTAATGTTCAAAAGTAGAAACTGTTGACAGTTTATGATATAGGCGAGCACTAAGAAAGAATTTTCCAAAATTGGGGTCATCAATCAACATAGGCCAGGTTGGACATAGGCCTCCCCCAAGCGTCGCCACAACGACTGATCCTGCGCGTCTCGCATCCATTGCATTCCCGCGACTCTCACCAGGTCGTCGGTCCACCTTATGGGAGGCCTTCCAACGCTGCGTTTTCCGGTACGGGTTGAAGTGAATTTTGGAAAGTCCTTTCTTCCTAAGGGCATGAAAGGGGGTCCAAAGTTGTATGGAAAAACCTATTTTCACGCGGGCAAAGCCGTTGACAGAAGCTAGTTTGAAATAAACCATTTACAGGCACTTTTGAATTGTCAAAATGTCAGTCAGTCAAAAAAGTGATGCTAGCGTAACGCGCGAACGTGCAAGAAACTCAATGTACACTCTTTTAAATCATAATGAGTTACAAAAATCTTGGTTGCATATTTCTTGTCGCTTCAATTATGTGAGCACTTGCAATGTAAATAAATAATAAATGAAAAAAATAAATTAAAATAAGCCACTGGCTAAGAGCTAAGAGATGACAGTCAGGCCAGGTTTGTCGAATCTTAGCTGTCGATTTCTTAGGTTCGATGCCAGGTCAAAAAGGGATAGGGGTCTTCCGTTCAAAAAATCTAACTTTACGACGTGATTGCTACTGCGAATGGTTTCGCCCCCAATCACTGCCCTGTTTAACCCCTCGGAAATAGAGGGTGTGACGGTGTAAAATATCAATCAATATTACTCGAATCGAAGCGAATTTCGATTTTATAAATTAAGGGCCAAGTTTTGTGTGAGGAATAACATTGGCAGTTTAATAGGTATTGTATTGAAAATATTGTCTACATATTTTTCCCATTAAAAACTATTGAAAAATTAACCCTTATGGAACCCTTATGGTAATGTAGGTAGCCACATACATTACCGGGAATCTGCGAATATTCACGTTATCGCGACAAAAGTGGCCGTGTAGTTCGTCGAATCGCGAAATAGATATTTCGGGCGGACTTGAATGGTTGTCGACACTTACACGGCCGCATAGAAATGTGATTAACCGCCGCTAATGTAGACAACAACATCGTGTAATCCCCATAACGATGTTTTTATCGCGACAACACGACACGAATATTCGCACGATAATGTTGCCACAGCATAAGGCAAATTAAAAGGCTGCGCGATCGTTCGAAAGATTCACCGCGGGCCTGAAACAGGTGGGTTTTAGTCAGTTAAAATCTGAAACCTCTCGCTCCACCTAGAACAAGAGAAGTTATCCTAAAACAAAAAGCAGTTTAAAAGAAACAGACATTTTTATAGAACGATAAAAAAAGGAAAAACTAACCAAGGCCTTCTGTATGATTCAAAATCATAATTTTAGAAAATAATTCAGTAGATTAAACTAAATCAAAAATGTAGCACAACTTCTATACAAACTTAAGTCTCAAGTTATTTATTTAAAACAGGCAAACGTCAACCTTTACCTAGAAACCGTCTCCCAAAACGGTCACCCGTCACCCCTTCTAGTAAGTATTTTAGGAGAGAAGAAACACGCAACCAACTCTAGAGCAAGATTGATTGGTTTTCAGAGAACAATCTGCGGTAACCACAGAGAACACACGTGACAAAGGGCAGCGCTGTGATTTCGATGACAAACTCTCCGGTCACCTTTGATAGCGTTTATTGAAATTTCCATTTCCAACAATTGGATTTTACTATGTACCTACGTGAACCTAGACCCTAGTTAATTAAGTGATAGCTGATGACTATATTGACTTATTTAGAGTTAATGCCACGTGGCTAATTGTATTTCTTATTGATAAAAACCGGGCAAATGTGAGTCGGACTCGCGCACTGAGGGTTCCGTACAAACTTACCTATGAAAACAGTTCAATTTTTGTGATGTAACAAAAAATTTACAGCATTCAGATTTTTTTCTATACTTGTGCTACGTGGCCTTGCTTCATGCTAAATTTCAGGATTCTAGGTCAACGGGAAGTACCCTATGAATTTTGATTCCCTTGAGAGTGTCGAAATATACGTTTTTTGGGACATAAACGGCATCATATTTTTTTTTCGTTAACTCAAAAGTTTTTTTTTTTTTTTATTCTTGATAGGTTCGCGCTTGACCGCTATCTCACCTGATGGAAAGCGACGATGCGGTCGACGTGGAGCGCGCTTACCTAGAAGTAACAGCTTTAAGGGACCGCAAACCTGAGTATATGGTTTTAATTTCAACTCGATACCTTCACGTGTTCCCAAGATAAAGGGTCTTGACAGACAAACAGACAGACGGACAACAAAGTGATCCCATAAGGGTTCCGTTTTTTTCCTTTTGAGGTACGGAACCCTAAAAATAACGAACTTCCAAACAAGCATCTATTTTAATACCATTTATAGTATTAATCAGAAATCAGAAATCAGAAACGTTTATTTCAAATAGACCAATTACAGGCACTTTTGAATTGTCAAAATGTTAGTCAGTCAAAAAAAAAAAACAAGTGAAGCTAAATTGCACGTTCCAAAGCGTAGATCTCTATGGAGAAGAACGTGCAAGAAACTCCATGGACACTCTTTTAAATCATGTTATGAGTTACATAAATCTTGGTTACATATTTCTTGTCGCTTCTAATATGTGAGCACAATGTAGATAAGTAATAATAATTAAAATAAAAAAATATACTTAAAAAAGACTAATTAAAAAAAAAAATAGAAATTGAATTAAGTCACTGGCAGCTAAGAGATGACCAGTCTCAACTGACGGCACCCGTTCACGAGCATGACGCGTGCATCAGCCCCACTCAGCTCAACCATTTTTAAGGGAACCGAATGACCCAATAACACGTGCCACCATCAGCGAGACATTTGAGTGAGCATGACAAACTCTCAACTGCCATGCTCGTAATGTCAAACAAGTTGTAACCTAATAAAAATGCTCCATGGTACTTCACATTCACAAAACTTGAAAAACAAAGTGCTTCTACATTATACAATGCTACTGTTTCCAAACACAAAAGATAATAAATTATCATAAGCTCTATTGAAATAAAATAAAATAAAATAAAAACATTTCTAAAACAACAATACAAAAAGGGGAACAGTATCTCTTCCAAAATTATAAAAAAAAAAACTAATTTGAAGGTAAAAGTGGCTGTGGCTGCGGAGCAGGACCGGCATTTAGCCAAGCGCTTTTATCAAGGATATAATCTTCCAGTTTATAATACGCTTGTCTACATAGTGTGCGTTTAATGCATGCTTTAAATTTGGACTCATTTAGTTGTAGAATCTCAACTGGTATTTTATTATAAAATTTTACACAGTACCCCATGAAAGAACTATGTACTTTAGCCAATCTGAACCGAGGTTGATCTAATTTGTTCCTGTTCCTAGTATTAAAATTGTGCCTGTCACTTATCTTAGTAAAAAGATGAATATTTTTCCGAACATACATAATGTTTTCATAAATGTATTGACAAGGGACCGTCAGGATGTTTATTTCCTTAAATAGTTCCCTAAGAGAATCGCGTCTGCGAAGATTATATATGGCTCTGATAGCTCTTTTCTGCAGAATAAAAATAGACTCTATATCTGCAGCCCGTCCCCATAGCAAAATACCGTAAGACATGATACTATGAAAGTAACTAAAATAAACTAGTCGCGCAGTATCCACATCAGTAAATTGACGGATTTTTCTAACAGCATATGCTGCTGAACTAAGCCGACCTGCCAGAGATGTTAAATGAGGACCCCATTGTAGCCTCGAGTCAAGCGTGATCCCTAGGAAAACCGTATTCTCGACGAATTCAAGTTTCTCCTTGTTCAATACTATGTCGGAGTAATTACTTTTAACATTCGGTAACGCAAATCTTATGCACTTAGTTTTTTTTCCATTTAACACTAAATTATTAACAGTAAACCAGTTTTGGACTTGCTGTAAAGCATCGTTTACGTCATCAAGATTAGTGGAACGTCTATTGATCTTAAAAATTAACGACGTATCGTCAGCAAACAATACAATATGTGGTTGTTTTTTTAATAGATGCGGTAGATCATTTATATATACTAAAAAGAGGAAAGGACCTAATATTGAGCCTTGTGGTACACCCATTTTGACTTTCAAACCCGGAGAATTGACACCGTTTATCTGAACTTGCTGTTGCCTGTCAATTAAATAAGATTTCACCAAGCTGAGTGCAAGTTTACCCAGTCCATAATGTTCTAGCTTTAAAAGCAAGGTTTCGTGATTAACACAATCAAAAGCCTTTGAGAGGTCACAAAAAATTCCTATCGCATCTTGGGCTTCTTCCCACGCTGCAAATATATGTTTTAATAAAGTGACACCAGCGTCAGTCGTACAACGTCCTTTGGTGAAACCATACTGCTGATCATGAAAGATTTTATTGCTGTTAAAATGGTAAAGCATTTGATTAAGCATAACTTTTTCAAACACCTTACTGAAAACCGGCAATACTGATACAGGTCTGTAATTATTAGTGTCATTATGGTCACCGGATTTAAAAAGTGGTATAACCTTACTGTACTTCATTATATCTGGAAAGACTCCTTGGTCCACACACAAATTAAATATTAAAGCTAAGTACGGTGCTATGGTCTCAATTATAGATGTGCATACTTTAACAGACATTCCCCATAGGTCTTCGGTTAATTTGACTTTTATTTGCCGGAAAGCCTTTATGACTGTCAAAGGGTTTATATGTTTGAATTGAAATTCAACCGGACAGCCTGGCAAGTTTGCTTTCAATAAAGCAACTGAATCTTCAGGGGAGGAATTTAGAGCTTCCGTTGTCCTAAGAGGTATATCGGTGAAATAATTCACAAACTCTTGGGCTACTTCTATGTTAGAGCTTTTGGGACCATGTGAAGTCTCCAACAAAAAATCCGTATTGCGCACTTTATTCCTACCAGTTTCATTATTAATAACTTTCCACACAGTCTTTATTTTATTGTCTGCCGATTTGATCTTATTGCTAATGTACAGGGCCTTTGCTACCTTGCAAATCTTTCTGAAGAGTTTAGAATATCTATTTACATATTTATTAAAAGTTTCAGTGTTGAAGAATGGCTTAAGGCCATACAGCTCATATAGTTTTTCCCTACTTACCCTAATACTTTTAGTCGCCCAGTCACTAAATACAAACTTAGGGAAAATATTTTTAGACTTCTTTTCAAAAGCTGTATTAAATTCATTGAGTACCACTGAAAAGAAATTATCATAAAATTTATTGGCATCATCAATATCATGGCCCAGAACATTTAACTTATTTTCTAAGTTACTATTAAATTTTTTTAATTTGCTTATTGTAATTTGCCTAAATTGAATTTGCGTTTTTTTCAAGGCTGCTTGATACTTAAATGCTACCGTTTGTCCACTATGATCAGACGGAAGATAATTAACTATAGCTTTATCTACATAATCACAATTGCAGAAAACATTATCAATACAAGTTGCAGAGGTTGGAGTTACTCTAGTTGGTTCTATAAAAACATTAGTCAAATTAAATGATTTAAAAATCATTTAATTAATCGAAACAATTAGAAATATTATTCGTCCTGGAACTTTAGCTGTACGATTAACTGCTAATATAATTGCAGGACATCTTTTAATAACTTTATTAAGAGGAACAGGACCTAATATACCTAATTATTTAATTATTGTGAATTACTAAAGGATCTCTTAGGAAAATTTGAAGCTTCTATACCCAGCAGTTTAGGTCATCATCATCATCATCATCATGATGATGATGATGAAGGAAAATTTAGGAAAATTTGAAGCTTCTATACCCAGCAGTTTAGGTCATGAGCTGTCAATCAATTTTTTTTTAATGTGGGAAATCATTCAATAACTTCTCTAGTTTTGGGTAGAGTAGGAGGGCGCGTCAGACTTTTACCCTTCCTTGTCCTTTCCTTCAGTTGCCCTTTGCGTTCTACCAGTGAATAAATGAATTGAAAAACTGCTGCTGGCCATCGAAATGAACAAACCTCCTGTACTAATTTTGAATTGACTGCCTTTTTACAGAAAGGAATTAATTTTAAAATATGGCCACAAATTTCCGTTACACCCTATATAATAAAGATACACTATAAAAATCGAAACCTCCATCACAAACCAAAGCAATTGCGAAAAAAAACAGTTCGAAGGAACGTAACATCTAGGAGTATCTCATAAAAAATCCCTATACTTTACCGTGGCCATTACTTTGATTTACGTAACAAAGAAACAATCTGCCCGGGCAGGTAAATATTGCATAAATTATGCGTAATCTCCGCGTATGCCTTACATACTTGATGTTGTTCGGAATTAGATCGCCTACCTTGCTGTATTGTTTCAATGGCCAATGAACTATATGGCTCCTAATTTTTAAAACAGAGAGTCTGTAAAGTATCTTTTCAGGCCTGTTTTCCAAGACAATTGCTGGTTAATCAGCAATCGACTACCAATCTTCTTCTTCTTAGTCTACTAGACTTCTTAGACTAGATGGACTTTCGTCGATTGTGTAGTTACGAATACTGAAGTTCTTTGGGCACATCTCCAGAAACGAGGATTCGATGGAAAGACTTGTGGTTCATGGTCGCGTTGAAGGCAAGAGAGCCCGCGGTCGATCTCCAACTTGCTGGTTCGATCTTATCACCAGGGATACGCAGTCGACCGCAGTACAGTGTGCGCGTAATGCCAACCAGAAATGGAGATGCCGCAGCCTTGGAGGCAAACAACGGCGGCGCGCTGCGGTCCTGTCCATTATCAACAGCCACGACCACTCTGACAAGAGTGCACGACCAATCTATAAGAGTATAATAAAGAGGTAAACTTTGTAAGTTTGATTATTAGGTGTAATCTTTAAAACTACTTTACCGATTCTGAAAATTCTTTCACTAATATGTAACCGCGCTATCACTGAGCTGGTTCCGTACCTAAATCGGCAAAAACGGACCTTTTTAGAACCACTTTGTTGTCCGTCTGTCAAGACCCTTTTTCTCAGGAACGTATTGAGGTACGAAGCCGAAATTAATATCAAATTCTCACGTCGGCTACCCAAAGCAGCAGTGAAAAAACCATCGAGATACTCGTATAAGTACTAACGTACTAGAGAAGACACCGTAAATTCCTACTTTGTCTCGTTCAACTGCGGCGATCGCGCCGCACCGCTCGAAGAAAACGCGTAAGTGCCGTGATTTACATGGCGCTTAAGACCTTTTTGCCGAGAATAAATACACTTCCGCAGCAAATCTAGCGCTGTGGTAAATTAGTTACGGTTTAGACGAATTGTTATTATTTTAGCGCTGCAGCGAACTAAAGATTCAAATTACGAAGAATAGGACAATTCAGTTATTTGACGTAGCTTATCTAGTACGTTAGTACTTATATCTCGATGGAAAAAACTAAACTTCTAAGTCAATCTAAAGCAATCTAAAGATAAAGCCGGTTATGCTCCGTTTAGGCGCAAATATTGACACTCGCTAGGAAATTAAAACCTATAAGATACCTTCCGTTGACCTACAACCCTGAAAATTGGCATGAAGCAAGGTCTCGTAGCAAAAGTATACTAAAAAGTTGTTACTTCACCAAAAATGACACTTCTTTTGTGATTTGGAAAACCAATTTACATTGGTAAGTTTGTATGGAAACCACAGTGCGCGAGTCCGATTTGCGCCCGGTTTTCTTGATGTGGGTAATCATCAAATAACCTGTACCGCTCTCGGTGGAGCGAGAGTGTCCGACTTTTACTGACTAAAACCCACCTGTGTGTCTTCAGTTGCCCTTTGACCAAGACCACGGTAACTCTTTCGAACATACCCGCAGCCCGAAGAGTTTATCCTTAGACTAGGTATAGCACAGTGAGTTCATATTAACTAAGGCCTACGCGTCTGTGGATAGTAGGCCTAAACGTTTGTGTCCCATTATGATAATTCTATACAGCCCCCTAGCCAAGTCACAAACGATAAACGTAAACTCTCAGTAGTCTTTGATAGATTTTCAACTTTATGTTATTGGATATAAAGTTGAAAATCTATTGAAGATTACATAGTGTTTTCGTTCGTTCCGGTCGCTAACGCTCAGTAGTCTTTAATAGATTTTCAACTTTATTCTCTTAGTTATAAAGTTGAAAATCTATTGGAGATTACTAAGCGTTCAGGTTTATCGTTTGCAACTTGGCTAGGGGGGCAGATTCTATAAATGGTATACCAAAGCGACGTCAAATTAAGCGAACACTGTCCAACATTGGCACCTGTAATTACAATGTGTTTCAGCGGCTGGTTCCACTGTTGGTCGTAATTATTGCATCTAGCTATAGCCTGCCAACAGCAAGTTTGTAGTAGGTACACTGTCATTATATTGTGATGGTGGAAAATTACCTACAATGTTGGGTGCTAGCCCGAATACAGCAGAGGTAAAATTATATTGAATTTGTGCCCCGGCTTTGTACACGTGCCAATTATATAGATGATAGATAAAAAATTTAAACTCTGCAACACAAAATATAAACCTAAGCACAACTGAAATATAGACAATGAAAATGACCACAAATAACAAAAAAAACACAGTTATCCTTTTGACTGCTTTCAAAATAAAAAAAAAATAAAATTAAAATTGTGAGGGAATAAACTATTTAATTCAATTAAATGCAGAGGCATTTTCTAAAGTGAGCCATTGGTGTTCACTTGACAGTCGAAATAGAAAAACCTTCCTTCTTTATTGCTTTTTCTATTAGAGAAAACTGCATCGAAATCCATTGCGTGGTTCAAGAGGACTGAGTAGATAAACAGACAGACGTGGAAAGCGACTTTGTTTTATATGTACTACTATGTATGATGAGGAAGATGAGGTTTAGTTTGCGGTTATAGGTCTACGAAAAAGCTAGCGTCATGTTTTGTTTCGGAAGTCGCAAAGCGATCTCCGGCCACCGTAGGTGCGCTTGCGGACCACGAGCAATGGGTAGCTCGCCGTCCGCCCGTCCGGTACAGTCCGAGCCCGAGTCGTCGACGGCGCGTGATGTTTGCAAACTTAGCACACCGTAGGGGCCCAGCAGGGTCCGATGCCCAAGTGTGGTGCATAGTGGGAAGTTCTGAAAAGGAAACTCCTAGTCCTAGACCACAAAGGGCAACTGAAGGAACAGGTGGGTTTTAGTCAGTAAAAGTCTGACACGACAGCGGGAGAAGTCATTAGATAAGGGAGGTAAGACTCTCAAAAAAATAAACACAAGAAAATATGAGTTTTCGTCGTATTTTGGCTGCAAATTTCTATTCTTATAAGTATTTCGGAAAAATAGTATCTTAGGTAGGATACTAATAAAGCGAGAACTACATTATTAGACCGACGCACACGTGTACGGCGTCCATTACACGATAGGTTTTGCTGTCAGTTTTGCCACAGTCAAATATTTTGATTGACGAAAAACCTACCGTCTAATGCGATGACTGACGTTTGCATGACGAAAAACGTATGGCGATAAAATTCCGTCATTCAAACATCATTCATGATTGATGGTTTTGATTGACGCTTGCATGATCGTGTAATGGATGACTAACACGCCTGATTTGTACGTAGAACGACGTCGCGTGGCGTGGATCAAGTGTAGCTCTACAAGTCTAGTTTCCATATCGCCCAGATCGGCGTACGTGGCACACATGTGCGCAGTGTAGTTCTACCTTAAAACTAGAACTACATTAGACCGACGCACACGTGGACCACGCCTGATTTGTACGTAGAACGACGTCGCGTGGCGTGGATCAAGTGTAGCTCTACAAGTCTAATTTCCATATAAAATGTATGGAGACCGACGCGCCCAGATCGGCGTGTGTGGCACACGTGTGCGCAGTGTAGTTCTAGCTTTATGATGCATTAGTGAATAAGACTTACGATACTACACAGCTACATCACGGTTCCATTCAGCTTCATTCAACATTTTGTAACGTATTGACAACGCTGTTTCCTTTCCACAATCAACAATTACCTGAAACAAAAAAGAAATGTTTTTTTTTTAATAAAATTCCATAAAAAAGAGCAACGATAAGCCTATTTTGTTTTAATTGAACAAAACGGTCTAAATTAAAAATTTTAAAAATAATAAAACGCTTTTTAATAACTGGGCGAAAGTTAAAATTTAATTGAAAGGCGGTTTCGGGTAATTTTTTTACGAAATAAATTATATTTTTGGCGAAAAATAATACGGTGCGTGGGTTGTGGTAGCTCACAGGCCCGGTGGTCACATTTCACATGGGATACGTTGCCCTACATTAGGAGGTCAAAAAAAGGTTATTTTGATCCAAAAGAAACACGATTTTCAAAATGTTTTTCTGGAAAATCTCACAGAATATGTACGAAGCAATAATGCTAGCAAAGGAAGAGGACGCACGTGCACGCACGAGGCAATGGCCCTCGCGCCCCAGCCGCCGGGATTCCGATCCCGATTATCGGCCACCGTAGGCGCGGACGCGCGGGCGGCGGCGAGCAATAGGTAGCTCGCTGTCCGACCGTCCGGCAACCACCCGGACCGAGCCCAAGTCGTCGACGGCGCGTAGTGTTCCACGCGCGCCTCAAGATGACAGGAAATCGTAGAGGCCCAGCAGGTTCGAAGCCTACTGGGGCCATGAGTTAAGTGAAAATGTACCTCCGGGGCCCCGGAACACAAGGTAAAGAAGGAGAAATGGGTTTTTATTCAGTTAAAGTCTGACACCATCTCCCGCTCTGCCCAAGAGCGGGGGATGTCATTGGATGATTTTCAAACCGAAAAAAAAAACAATATTTAAAAAAAAAATTAAGCAATTTTAAAAGGGCACACGAACTATTTAAATGAACATATGTAGATACTAGTATGTTACGTTTATTTTGTGGCCAACTAAAGTGTAGTAGAGGCACAGAATTAGTTATGTAGAGGCTCTTCAAATAATTAAGCCTACTAGACAAGTAAAGGGTCGACCAGACGGATGCAAACTAGCGTTCCAACCAAGGTGACCTTGGTTTATGTGTTTGGTTTGTGTTGCGGCTACATGGATGTAAACCACGTGCCAACACGTTCGTTAATTGGAAAAACGCGCCTCCCAACTAAGGGCGTTGAAGGTCATGGATTAAAACTGTTGTCTACTCGTATTGAAACTAGCAAGGTCACCTTGGTTGGGACATTGGTTTGCAACCGTCTGGTCACCTCTTTAGATAGGTCAAATGTAAACTTATCTATAAAGGTACTTCTTCTACTCCAGTCGAGCGGGAAAAGGGATTAAATGATTTACTTAACTAAATATGTGCTTTAAAGATACTCGTAAGTTTCATGATTTACCTTTCATTTTAGATCCTATGGTATACGCATAGAAGAAATAAATGTAAACGATTAGCCTTTGGACCAATACAGTAAAATTAGGTACACGTTCGATTCCTGGATCAGTCAGGAGATAATTTAAATTCTTTGAATGCAGATCAATACGATCTGCATTCTAAGAATTTAAATTATGTTTTGTTTTTAAAATAAAAATGAAGTCTTCATTCGGTAATTTATTTAGCCTTCATAAGCATATAGCATAGCATAATCAGCCTTTTAATGCTCCCGCTGCTGGGACTCAGGCCTCCTCTCTCTAGGAGAGGGAATGGGCCGTAATTCACCACGCGGGCCCAGTGCGGATTGGTGAATGTCACATGTCTTCGAATTTTTGGTTCTAGGACATATTTCCCGGTTTCCTCACGATGTTTTCCATAACCGTTCAAGTTCAGTTCAGTAATAATTTATTACAATATTTAAGGCACTTTCCCTCCATGTGACAAAGTCGTGGGACGCCCTGTTTGGTACAGGTAGATATAATTTATTTTCGCACAGCCCACTCGCACCGTGATACCGTTCCTTCAAAGCCCTTCTCCAGAAAGGCACCTCACTCACATAAAATATACATAACAACACACACCCTACATATCAACAGACAACATTCAGTTGTCTACAACACAACAACATCAGACGCGGCATGCCGCCGTACATTTGTCGCCCGGTGAATACCCGGCTTATTTGCATATTAATTTTGAACGCTCGAATTTTGGGTAACCGCATGTTGAATGTATAGGGAGCAGGTGGTGTGGATATGAAAGTATAGGTTGTAATGGCGTATAGAAAATATTGTAGGTACACAAAAAAAGTTGCAGGGTCTTGTCGTCATCTATCACCATGTACGACTTCTTGAAAGCCCAGGGCAAACCTTACCATGACGTGTTGAAATGTCAGCTGTGCGAGCGATAAAGACGAATATAGCTATACACCCTATAGGGTAAACCAGGCATACGTGCCCCAGACGGTAACGTGCCCTACGTGCAAAACTAAGATACGCATTTAAAATGTCATTACTTTATATGGGAATAATTTCCTGAAATAAATGATTATTATTATTATTATTAACTAAACTATTATTTACTAATTTTATTATTTATTATTAATTTTGCCTGCTGCGGTCTTCCCGTCCAACTATAATTTAGGTGTCTTCAAGGCTAGAGTGAATAGGCTCTTAATAAACTAGTGCGCCTCATCATCAATGATTGCATCGCTGCTTACCATCAGGTGGGATCGCAGTCAAGCACTGGTTAATATGAATTAAAAAAAAAAAAAACTATCATCACCGTCACAGTATAGATATATGGAACAGTACGGAAACTACCTACAAATGTTCGAACTCGAACTTCTAAGCGGCATTCGCTACTGACAGGACCGCGAGAAACGCTTAGGAGTCTCGTCGCGATCGATGCGTAGGTATGTTTGTGTGAGAGTGCCGTTTCGAATATTTGTAGGTAGTTTCCGTACTGTTCCACATATCTATACTGTGTCACCGTCATACTTATTACTAACCAGATCGGCTCAAATAAGCACCAAATTGTATATGCGTGTCATAGTTTTGCAAGCCGGGCGCGTTACCGACGCGACGGGGGCATTTATACGTTTATCATATAGCAGTAGGAACACTACAGTTTAGGTTGTCAAATGGATCTCGTTAAGAGCTTGTGATAGGGCCCCAGAACGCGAATTACAGTGGTCTATATGGAAAGCGCACCCAGATAGGCCGCTGCAAACACAACTTGGCGAAATGGGGGTTTACAGACCCGTCGGATACCCAATGTGAGTGCGGTGCCCCTAATCAGAACAGGAGCCACACTTTAGAGTACCCCATGTGTCCATACCTGTACATTGGAGGACTTAATGTATACCACCGACGATGCTAGCGATGTTGCAAGTAACGTAGCTACCTAATGGGCCTAAACGGTTTGAGTTTACCATTAACTCAAAGAAAAAAAAAGGGCCATGTCGTTAACAGAAAGTTGATAAAAGGGCCAAAAATTGGCTCTACTACGTTGGTTTGACTTTATTGTGGAGGTCAAAACTGTGATTATAACCTAAACTGTAATTGCAAAAATACGTGTAAAATGTTACTGGTCAGAAAGGTTACAATTGAGATGATAAAAAAAAGAGAGAGGTGAAAGAAGTAGAAGATGTTGCGTCGAGCACAAATACACATTAGGAACAAGGGAACAAGCTCTCGCCTTGTTGAATTAAGGAGGGATGATTATGTAAACCTCTTCAAATTGATAAAATTAATCAGATTACGGCTCTCTTTTTCTCATAGATTTTTTTTTCTCACTATTATCGCAAGACGACCTGTAACAGCTGTGATAATGGTCTCATATAAATCCTGAAACGTGGCAGGTGGTTGCGCAAAACGGCTAGCATAGCAGGTGACGTATGTCTTGTGGAGCGTACACTGGCACTGTGTTTGCGATGGGCCAAGGAAGCCCTATTAGGCCAGATTGTTTGTGCAGCGGCCAACCTGGGTCCGCAGTCGGTTAAGAGATTTCCAAATTGGCCACTGCTGGTGGTGTCCTAGCAGTAGAAACGTTACAGACCGTATACACTGTGACCATTATTTGTTTCTCCCCGTAAAACCCATCTGGACGTTGCAAAGCAATAAAATGTCAATCCATAAAAAAATATTTCCTTTTTGTTACACTGCCATTGCATTGTTATAAAATAATCTAAGATTTTAAGATATTCATTTATACCGCGTACTTTTAAGGATTGGAACAATTTGCTTGCTGCGGTTTTCCCGTCCGGTTGTAATTTACTTAGGTGTCTTCAGAGCTAGAGTAAATAGGCTCTTAATAATCTAGTGCGCTTCACCATCAACGATTGCATCACTGCTTACTATCGCAGGTGGGATCGCAGTCAAGCCCTGGTTTATATCATTTTAAAAAAAAGTTCTACGTGAAAATCCTTTATTTTTACCTTGTCAATATTTTTATCTTCAAACGCGTTTATCTTTCTCATCTGTGTGGTTTGATACAAATGTAATTGCTAATCAGTGTCCAATTATGTATTTATATTAACAACAAAGCAGCCTTATCGCACAGGATAACATGAATACCTATATTATGTAAACATATGACAGTACACAAAGAAGGTACACAATACGTGCATAATACACAGAACTGAATTCTGCTAAATGATGAGTGTATTCAGAATTAGCAATATAGGATTCCTGTTTTGTTTATCATATTTGAAAAGCCTCATATTAGTATTTCTAATAATTATGGTGGAAAGTGTGCGCGGCAATTGCATGTTTATTTATTTAAAACTTTATGCACTAATGAAACATTGTACAAAGGCGGTCTTAAGTCTTAATGCCTTGTGTTTGCATGTCTTGATTCCGCCATCTCCTCGTGTTATGTTGTTGAAACTTCAACGGTCCGGACTAAGCGTTTCCCTTCGTCGTTTATACCGCGTACATCGAGGGACTGGAACAATTTGCTTGCTGCGGTCTTCCCGTCCAACTGTGATTTAGGTGTCTTCAAGGCTAGAGTGAATAGGCTTTTAATAAACTAGTGCGCCTCACCATCAATGATTGCATCACTGCTTACCATCAGGTGGGATCGCGATCGCAGTCAAGCACTGGTTTATATCAATTTAAAAAAAAATCTGGTACTAAGTGGACCGATGACCGAGTGAGGGTCGTGAAGCGAGACGCACAGAACCGGTCGTTACAGCGACACTTGGGGGAGGCCTATATCAAACAATCAGCACAGCCTCGCACCCACCCAAAGAGGCCTCGCACAAGCGAGGGCTCTTTAAAAACGAGGGTTTTGTTATAATAGGTAGGTTCGTGTTTGACCACTATTTCATTTGATGGTAAGCGATGATGTGGTCGAACACTGGGTTGCGACAGTTGCTGTCTCGTTTTTGAATTTATGAAAGAAAAAGGCCTCGCAGATGTGCCTTCACCCACGTCTAAATTAGTCCACGCTACGCCTCTGGCTGTAGGAACACAGCTGGGTTTTAATCAGTAAAAGTCCGAATCTCCTTCTCGCTCCACTCAAAGTGGTACAAGTTAATTGATAAACTTAGCCTCAAAAAAACGGTATTTGGATATGTAAAATGAAGTGAACTCCTTCGTTGATCTAGTCATCTTAAGCGCTACTGTTGAGAATGAAGACCTTGGTTCCGATTCCTGGGTAGAGTAAAAAGTTATTGGGTTTTTCTATCTGGGACATCTCAGAAGCAGCTAGGATTCTAGACTTGTGCCTGGTTATCAAGCAGTAAGATCGTCAGTACCGTCCCTACTAATGAACCAAATTTTATCTAAATCCGCTGAATTAGATAAAAAAAAATCCGCTGATTTAAAAAAAAAAAACAATTTTTGTCTGGCTTTGACTTACTACTTCACATCGACATTAACGCGGACAAAGACGCTAACAGAAACCAGTATAGAAGAATATCTTTATAAGTCATAAGTAATTTATTTTTGAAATAATATTACATTGTGTAAAAATGAGACGTAAATTGAAACAATAAGCCTAAATCATTACATTCGATTAAAATTAATAAAAGACAAACATTAAAATAACAATAACTTAATTATAATAATAATTTATGAATAGCTGACCCGGCAAACGTTATCAAAGAAAGAAATTAGGGGTGGGGGTAGGAGAGTAAACAATAGCCTACGACCTATTTTCAGACCTATACACAAAAAAAAAAACATAAAAATCGGTCAAGTCGTTTCAGAGGAGTTCGATAATAAACACTATGACACGTGATTTTTATATATTAGATATACATGTTTGCCAGATCTTAGAATTGATCTCTTTATGATGTGATCGGCCATTTCATGAAATGGTGGTTTGGAGGTATGTGGAACAGAGAGTAAAGTCCCACAAACTTCCGTTGAAAAGGGAGGATCCTCCGGCCAGACGGGTGTTATGTCTGGTGGGCAACTGCCCGATAAATGATTTCAGGCTGTTCTATATGTTCCAATCGCGCGGAGAACTTTAATTGCGCGATGCAGGATTAGTTCTTATGTGACGCCATAGATGTCGCTACATCGCAAATGTCACGATGTGTTATTTGAGGTAAACGCATGATTATTATTTCATGATACGGTCAAACATGGCTGATCATATCGTAATATAGTTACGTTGGCCACGCCTCCGTGTCCTTTGTTCCATCAAAAATATTAATTGTACACTAAAATATGCTATTCTGGCTGTTAAAAAAAAAAATAATCATGAAGGAAATGGCGGGGTCTGTGTTCCTTTTAACCTTACCTGTCCAAGTCGGGGTGCCCCAAGTTCCTTAATAATTGTAAAAAGCCCACTAATACCTACGAGTATTTGGTGTACAATAAGTATTTTTAGTGAAGAAAAAGATTTTTGATGTACAAAAATTCTATGATATGGCTAAATGTGACCAGCTTTAGTTGACCATATCATGAAATGATCAATTCTAAGGATCTGGCCACGACATACACACCCATAACAAAAATAACACAGGTTTTTTCCGAAAACCTATAACAGGCACTAGTCTCTCACAAAGGTGGAATACATCTGTTTTTCCTGATGGCTACAACCCGGGAATCTTTAAGTCAAGAGTGAATAGGTTACTTCTAGGTAAGCGCGTTCCATCGTCGACCGCATCGTCGCTTTCCATCAGGTGAGTTAGCGGTCAAGCGCGAACCTATCAAGAAAAAAAAAAAAAAAAAAAAAAAAAGCTGAGACATTGTCTTGTCAAAATTAACTTTAAGTCAGCTTTGTGAAGAGAGAATAAATGGCAATTATTATAAAGTCATTACCTTCAGGTAAGTGAAAAACCAATAAAAGCGAACCAAAACGGCATAACTAGAAAGTTACCCAAGTTTCCCTCGGCCGTATGAAAACAAATAAAATCGCCTGAAACTCATAACAATCCAATCTTTGCCGGATCAAAGAAACACCTGCTTTGCGATTTCATATCAAGAAAGGATAAATTTATTCAATTTCGTTCGAAACGGCCCTTACTCCAACCCCTTATGAGCTTTTGATAACTATATGTTTTACTTTTGCCGATATATACGTATATACGTTGATTAAATTGGTATTTCAGTTTTCTAAGGCTAGGATTTTTGTTTACAAGCAAGGGCTGCAATTTCAAGTCAAGATTCTTTGAAAAAGTTATCGACGACCTGGAACGCTAAAGCCACTTTGAGGATCCTGCCCATATGCACAAACCGTTTTGGGAACACATTCATTGTACAAATTCTTGATAGCTACAATCTACGGGTCTTTAAGTTAAGAGTGAATAGGTTACTTCTAGGTAAGCGTGCTCCATCGTCGGCCACATCATCGCTTACCGTCAGGTGAGATAGTGGTCAAACATGAGCCAATATACTGTAAAAAAAGTACAGCTAAGGAGTGGAATGCCCTGCAGGAGTCTGTGTTTTCTGATAGCTACAACCTAGGAGTCTTTAAGTCAAAATTGAATAAGTTACTTCTAGGAAAGCGTGCTCTATCGTCGACCACATTATCGTTTACCATCAGCGCCCCTAGCCAAGTTACGACCATTTCGTTTCGATTCTCTTGCGTCGAACGCCTCCGATTCTTTGTTCTGCCCCCCTAGCCAAGTTACAATCGTATCGTTCGCGCCGAACGCCTCGAGTAGGCCACACCTCCGATTCCTTTGTTCTGACGTCATCTCAACGCTCAGTCACGTGGTCAGAACAAAGGAATCGGAGGCGTGGCCTACTCGAGGCGTTCGGCGCGAACGAAACGATTGTAATTTGGCTAGGGGGGCTGACCACGTAACCGAGCGTTGAGATGACGTCAGAACAAAGGAATCGGAGGCGTGGCCTACTCGAGGCGTTCGACGCAAGAGAATCGAAACGATATGGTCGTAACTTGGCTAGGGGGGCAGGTGAGATAGTGGTCAAACGCAAGCCTATATATTTCTATAATAAAAAAAAGTACAGCTAAGGAATGGAATTCCTTGCCAGAGCCTGTATTTTCTGATAGCCTGGAAGTCTTTAAGTCAATATTGAATGTGTCACTTGTGGGCAAGCGGGCTCTATCGTCAACCACATCATCGCTTACCTTGATTGCTTATTGTGAGATAGCAAGCCTATCAGCTATAGTAAATTGGTATCAGTCACTTCTTCTTCTTCTTTTCGTGTCGATGTACTCCAACTAAATTTTATCTGACCAGTATTTGGCAACCTCTACGGCTCTGTTGTTGGCCTCGTATAGATCCTGAAAACTGCAGTTGGTTGTGCAGGATGGACAGCATAGCAAATGACGCATGTCCTGTACAGCGGCTCCACACTGGCACTGTGTTAGAGATGGGTCGAGGAAGCCCCATTTGGCCAAATTATTTTTCATAATCAGTCACTAAAAGTTTGACACTCCCTCTCGCTCTACCCAGAGTGGGAGAGGCTATTTGACGATACCCCCCACCCCAAAAAAGGCTGTTTATTTAGGTTAGCTATCTTATTCTATTTGTTAGGGTTCGTAAAGTAATATGAGATTTATTTCTAAAGCTATTTGGTAAATGTGTTTGTTGGATCTTTCTTTGTATCAGATTTTTCGGATGATTAAATTCTGTTGCGAAAGTAAAACTCAAATCTACAAAGTCCTCCCAAGATTTTCTTGAATCAATTGTTAAGGAATTAAATTATCCTTATTTACAGAAATGAAAAGGTTACGGTTTGTTCTTTTATTTTCGTGTACTGAATTGTATTTTAATTTAATTTTAGTTTGACTCTGATTTTGATGTTCGTTATAATTTTGTTTTTAATTTTAATTCGGATTTAAATTTCATTTAAATCTTAGTTTGATTGTAATTTTAATATTAACTTTAAATCCGACTATTATATATCTGTAATTCCCATTCCCTCTCCTAGAGAGGAGGCCTGAGTGCCAGCAGTGGGCACATTAAAAGGCTGATTATGCTATATGCTATTATAGATCTAGTTCCAAAATGGCGCCGTATCATTTACTACCAGCACACCATTCCCAAGAAACAATCGCATTCACACTCCCCTTCATAAAATCCCATGAAATTTTCCTCGTTCGCATTGAATTCTGAACATGCAGGCAATTATATCATCCCTTGAACATTACATGCAAATTGTATGAGTACGTTACTGGGGGATTTCCCTACGGGGGGGTACTGGGATCTTTGCCGGCGCGTTTAAGGGGTACCGGCCATAAGGTTAACTATGTATGGGGCAGAAAGGGAATGGAAAGGTGAAGGATTTTTTCCTGTTTTGGGAATAAGAAGGTGTTTATATTGTAGGTATGTTTGGAGATGTCTTTTCGTAGGATGAAAATATCTTTAGGCACAGCCCTTCATTTATAATTTCCATCGAATCGGTTACGCGTGGAATTTGCTTTTTTTTTAATATTATCCAAATAGACAGATATCATCTTCCAAGCTTTTTGCCAACTAGCTTGGGGTGGGTCTCCAGTCTAACTGGATGCGACTTAATACCCGTTTTCATGGAGCGACTGCCTATCAGACCTCCATAACCAGTAACTGGGCAACACTATGCTCCTTGGATAGACTGATGGTTAGACTTTTTGGGTGTCTGAATACCTGTAACGACTGTCAAAGGTTTACGAATAACAACTGGGGCCAACGGCTTTACGTGCTTTCCGAGGCATGGCGTGTCAGTATTGTCCTAGATAACATTAGAAAAGTGACATATAGACAGATATAAATTGTACAAAGAATCGAATAACTATGCATTGACCTTTAATCCCCTTATCCATGAATCCCAGATTGGCACATGGAGAATGCAATGGAGAATGTCGATGATTTGGGTAATTATTCAATGAGTCGTATTTGACTCACCTGTACTCACCTCTGTCCCTGTCCTGTTGTCTTGTGTGTATCACCTATATATTTATGTGCGTATATACCTATGTGTGAGAGCAGAGTGTGGGGAGTGTGTGGGGAGAGCAGTGGTGGCCGAGTGGTAACGGTCCCGACTTACGAGTTGTAGGTCGCGGGTTCAAACCCAGCCAGGCGCATTACTTTGTGTAATTTATTTCATCACCACTGCTCTCAAAACGGTGAAGTAAAACATCGTGAGGAAACCGGCATGTCCTAGAACCAAAAATTCGAAGACATGTGACATTCACCAACCCGCACTGGGCCCGCGTGGTGGATTACGGCCCATTCCCTTTCCTAGAAAGGAGGCCTGAGTCCCAGCAGTGGGAACATTAAAAGGCTGACTATGCTATGCTATGCTATACCTATGTGTGTGTGGATGAATAAGATGTGTTAATTACGCAAAAAGTAAAAAATTTTTTAGTATTGTTATTGACAGGCTCGTGCTCAACCATTATCTCACATAATGGTAAGTGATGATGTGGTCGAGCACACTTGCCTAGAAGTAACCTATTCACTCTTGACTTAAAGACTCCTAAATTGTAGCTAACTTGAAATGTAGTATGTAGTTCCAAATCTTCGGCAAAAAGTATACCTACAGCGGCTACAGGTTGATTTTCAAAGTGGAAACTGTGAATAGTGCAAACTGGTCAAAGGTATGCAAACTAGGCATCATCCCATTGACCAATTCAAAACCAAAGCAAGCCTTCATTAGCAAATGAGATGGCCAAACACTTCGTCTATGTTAAGATGGGCCTTTAAATGAAGAAGAGAAGTCTATCTGTTCGTTCAGTGTGCGCAATGATATTATATTAGTGTGCGTATCTATATCACCGGATAATTGCAAATAACGTAAGATTTTTATGGAATTGGAAAGAAAGAAAGAAAAGAAAGAAAAAAAAGAAGAAAGAAAAACTGTTTATTCGCGCGAAATGACCCAATCTTAAAACTAGCAAACAAACATTGTAAAATGATAGGGAAGATATGCGTCACATCCGCGCAAAACGGCCTAACGCTCAGCATAAAGCTGTGGCCTCACGCATTATGCGTTAAGCTCACAGCGCTGGTTTTCAGCGTGGGCCGGTGGCGGCGTCGACATAAAGACTTGGAAAGAATTGGCAGTTTTTTTGTCTCTGGCTTCGCAAAAGCAAGTATGAATAGTTGATCTGTTTAGCATTAGAATACGGATATACACATTCTAAAGTGTTTGTAGTATTTTGCAGCAAATGTATCAAGTCAACCTTCTCGGCAAGCTTCGTTGAAGTAGTCAACATAACATTAAAATTCTCAGCTCCATTTTACCGAGATCGTGCTTGTTTCAATGATTCCACATATTGACGAGTTTGGCAGACACTTGAGATAGAAAACTACACCAATTTTACATCGTAATATGGAATCAATTTGCAAATAGTTAAAACGGCTACTGTAGTTCACTCGAAAAAATTCCACAAAAAACCATGGCAGAAATTATAATCTAAGAATATTCTTACTAGATATGTTACGAAGGTTTGATTCCGAAAGCTCGGAACATCCAATTGGTTTTGCACCTTCGATTTCGATAAATTTTAATCGGAACTTATATCGGAGGTACCAACAAGTTTATATTTGTCGCGCGGAAAACTTCCTTCCTCCGTGCCTTTTTAGGGTTCTGTACCTCAAAAGGAAAAAACGAAACCCTTATAGGATCACTTTGTTGTCCGTCCGCCTGTCTGTCTGTCTGTCAAGACCCTTTATCTCGGGAACGCGTGGACGTATAGAGTTGAAATTAAAACCATATATACTAAGGTCTGTGGTCCCTTGAAGCTGTGAAAAAATCAAACTTCTAAGTTAACGAAACAAAAAAAGGCATGACCGTTTATGTCGTAAAAAACGTATATTTCGACACTCTCTAGGAAATCAAAATTCATAGGGTACTTCCCGCTGACCCTGAATCTTGAAATTTTCCGTAAAGCAAGGTCTTATAGCACAGATATAGGAATAAATCTGAAAACTGTAAATTTGTGGTTACGTCACAACAAAAAAATACTTTTTTGCAATTCGGAAAAATCTTCGAGACTCCGTTCGGGAATTGTAGTTTGTTCGGAACTCTCAGTACGCGAGTTCGAATCGCACTTGCCCAGTTTTTTATTATTAATATGCTCGCGTTTGACTACTATCTCAGCTGATGGTAAGTGATGATGTGGCCGACAATAGAGCCCGCTTACCTAGAAGTAACCTATTCACTCTTGACTTAAAAACCTCTAGATTGTAGCTATCAATATAGCTAGGTTGTAGTTATACCGTCAATAATTCTAGAACTACACTGCGCACATGTGTGCCACACACACCGATCTGGGCGCGTCGGTCTCCATACATTTTATATGGAAACTAGACTTGTAGAGCTACACTTGATCCACGCCATGCGACGTCGTTCTACGTACAAATCAGGCGTATTACACGTGTGCGTCGGTCTAATGCAGTTCTCTTGTTGTTTTGCTTCGTGTTTGGAATATTATGAGTTCGCTCTTCATTTATACTCATTCGAGTTTTTAATAGTGTTACATTTGACGCTTCTGCCTCCGCCTCAGATGTGTGTTCCGAGTCCGATAGCCCAATTTAACAACTCCACTTCCGAATTCGGCTCTGATATAACATTTCCGTTACATCCCTAATTCTTACATCGGTTCACTGGAGTAGCTAACCTGATTAACAAATCTCTTAATGAACTAGTGAAAAATTCTCCTACCTACAAAATCTAAATAAAAAAAAGTAGCAACACTAATTATGGCAACTCGTTTTGGTCAGTAAAAATTTGACACTCCCTTCCGTTCCACCCGGAGCAAACGAAGTTATTTGATAATTTTCCGCGTAGAAAAAAATAGCCCCAGTTTTTTTCCTCCAGGGCCGTTTGTCATCTAGTTACGCCACTGCATCGGTTTGAACCTGAGGTTAGTGTAGTTCGTAAACAAAAAAATTTCTAGTAATGATAATTTGATAGCCTTTCATGGCCTCTATGACAACTGTAATTTCTATTCCATTTACTACACAAAAGGGTTCCGTAAAAACGTTAACAAATCTATGTAATTATACACACTTTGGACATTAATGTTTTAAGTAAATCGACTGTAATTGCAGGTGATAAAATCATATTTTTATTATTCAGCATTTATTTTTATTTGTTTCCGAGGAGAATTAACTATTTCTGTTTAGAAATAAAACTGCTTTATTTTCCCTTCATTCTTAATTGTTTTATGGTTAGTTAGAATTAAATGAGTATAAGGTTTTAATGGAGTCAATGAAGGTTCCACCTTCCTTTCTGCATCACGTGCTCTGTTACCTGATCACGTAGGCGCCTAATGACAGCATCAGTGGATGGCATTGATCATCATCATCATTTCAGCCGAAAGATGTCCTCTGTTGGACATAGGCCTCCCTCCCCTGTGGATGGCATTGCTGTGGCCGAATACTGGGCCAGGCAAGGAATTTAACTATTTTTGCCATCGACACGTTAAGAAGAAGAAGGTCGGTTTTCTTAGTTACAAGCTGGAGCTAGAGAATATTTCTGTTTTTTGTAAGTCTGGAATCTTTGTTTCAACTTGGTACCTAGAACTGGTACTATAAAGCTAGAACTACATTGGGTACACGTGGGCCACGTAAGCTGATCTCTGATCACAATCTGGGCGCGTCGGCCTCCATACATTTTATATGGCAACTAGACTTGTAGAGCTACATTAGATCCACGCCACGCGATGCCACGCAACGCGCTGCTACATACAAATCAGGCGTGGCCCACGTGTGCGTCGGTCTAATGTAGTTCTCGCTTAAACATTCAATAATTCAGTTCAGCTGTTGCAAAATATCTAATCTCGTCAATAAGGTAACTGCGGAGTCTATTTATTCATTTGCCCGATTTTTTTTTAAGGTGGGGAAATTATCCAATGCCATCTGGCGTTACTGACTAAAACTACACAAGTGTCCTTCAGTTGCCTTTTGAGTTCTAGGGCCACGAGTTTCCTTTTCAGAAAATCCCGCGGTAACTCTAAGATAGAGAACTGGATTGAAGCTTGTCATTTCTTTATGTAGTATTGTTCACTCTCCTAAAGGATTTAATGTGTTCTTCAGTTCTGAAGTGGTCAAATAAAACCATGAACAGAACCTTGAGAGTGATAGGTACGCCTTGACTGTCACCACAACACGCGCCGAGGCTCGCATCGCATTGTTAGTTGTAACTGCTATAACCTTCACGGTGTGATGCACCTGTAGGCACTATATTATCGTGATCAGTGTAATTATCATGGTGGAATATGAACATATATACCTCAGTTAGAGGTACTATGAAAGAGTATCCGATGCGTATATGCGTTTAGAGGATTTTGATAATGCAGTTTATATTAAACTAGCAAACCGCATAAACTTTAACTTTATGACCTATTCTTATATCCACCAAAAATCGGTCGAGTCGTTTCGGAGGAGTTCGAATACAAACACCGTGACATGATATTTTTTTTTGTTATTGTTGATAGGCCCGCGCTTGATCAGTATGTTATTGGATGGAAACCGACGATATGGTCGACAATGGAGCACGCTTACCTAGAAGTAACTTTTTCACCCTTGACTTGAAAGATCCTGGGTGTGATAGTTATCAGGAAACACAGACTCCAGCAGGGAATTCCACTCCTTAGCTGTACATACGCACAATGAATGTGCTCTCAAAATGGTTTTGTGTGTCCGATGATGGAACGGGCTTGGCGGAATTAGGCTATGCAGTTCCGATCCACAGTCCCCGAAATGCAACCGGTAGAAAACCGAGAGGCTAGCATCTCGGTATCGATGCTCAAGACTTTGAAGCCTCAACTCGACGAGTGCATCATTATTAGATAGTACAGTATCAGACAAACTGATTGTCAGAACATCGAGAAAAACTATTGACTATTTATATCGTATTGTATCGTATACGGACTTAAACTCTGTTTTAAATAAATTGCTATTTGATCAGATTATCATCACAGCGGTTGTTCACTATCGCGACAGTAAGGGCCTGTGCACACCACGTTTCTTAAACGCGCCGTTGACGCGCGTTTTAGAAACGTGCGTCGACGGCGCGCTTTTATCCTATGGCGGTCTCCAGGCTGCGTATGACTCGCGTGCGTATCGCGTCTGTATCGCTACAAACGCGCATCAACGGCGCGTTTAAAAAACGTGGTGTGCACAGGCCCTAAACAAGAACGAGTAAAAGGGGGACATACCTACCTACATGATACTTATTCAGTTCAACTTCTTGTTTTCAATATTATTGTGTTAAAGATTGATTGACATTATTTATTCCTCTTCAGGATATTCACATCACTACTCACGCATTCAAACACTTGAGGGATCTATTCAGAGATGATAATACACAACATATTTTGAGGACATATCACACTGATATTATAAAGGCGAAAGTGAGTGTCTCTATTTGTATGTTTGTTAATTGTTCACGCTCGAATGGCTGTAAGGATTTCGATGAAACTTGGTACACGGGTAGATCATGTCCTGGAATAGCACATAGGACTTTATATCCCTGAAGTATAATCCTTGGGACAATTTTTTACCTACACGCAGACTAGTTGTTCTACAAATTCTATCACCCCCCCTAGCCAAGTTACAACCGTTTCGTTTCGATTCTCTTTTCGTCGATCGCCTCGAGTAGGCAACGCCTCCGATTCCTTTATTTTGACGTCATCTCAACGCTCAGTCACGTGGTCAGAACAAAGGAATAGGAGGCGTGGCCGACTCGAGGCGATCAACGAAAAGAGAATCGAAACGAAACGGTTATAACTTGGCTAGGGGGGCACTTCTTAAGTATATTTATCCGATGACCTGGTGAAGGTTGCGGGAATCTGATGGATGCGAGACGCACAGGACCGTTCATTGTGGCGACATTTGGGGGAGGCCTATGTCCAGCAGCGGACGTCTATCGGCTGAAATGATGATGATGATGATGATGATGATGATGATGATGATGATATTTATCCTTACATATTATACATAAAACGAAATCCCCCACTGCGTCTTCCTGTCTGTTTGTTCGCGATCAACTGAAAACTACTGAACGGATTTTCAAGCGGCTTTCATCAATAGACAGATTGATTCATCAGGAAGGTTTAGGTGTTTATTACATGGCATATTGTAGTAGCGAAAGGGTTAAGATTTCGAAGATTTGAAACACACGGTTGAAACTGGAGCGGATCGCTAGTAAATAATAACAGCTACTGAGAGCAAATAAGCAAATTGTTGGTTTGTATTTATCTTCGATTATCTTCTCATTGTTATAATAACAATGTAGCTACGTCAACGTGACGAGGATAGACGTACTTACAAACAATTTAACAGACGAACGGACCCGCCCAATTAACACAAGTGTAGGTATCCTGTTAAATAATTACCAGTTTCCTTTACTTACAACTAACAACGTTGCTTAATTAGACGTGTTAGAATATAAAATAGTTGCTTCATGTTTATTGGAACTGTTCTTTTTTAAGATGAGAAATAATCTAATGATTTCTCGCGTTCTTGGGCGGAGCGTGAGTGCGTGTCAGACTTTTACTGACTAAAACCACACCTATGTTCCTTCAGTTGACCACGGGTTTCCCTTTCAGAAGTCAACCTATCTCTTGCCCTGATGGGCCCCTACGGTTTGCAGACATCTCTTTGAGGAGCGCGTGGATCACTACGCGCTGTTAATGAGTGGGCTTGGTCCAGTCGATTACTGGACGGCCGGATGACAAGCTACCCATTGCTCGACGTCCGCAAGCCCGCCCGAGGACGCTGGTTCTCTCACGCATGCGGCCCCCTCCTTCGCTAGCATTACCGCCTGCCATTCCTCTTCGCTCCGGACCATAACCCGAACCAGAACCTGGCGCGAGAGGTTGCTACCGCCAATTGCCTCCACGAGGACACGGTGGTGCTTCGCCCAAGGGCATGCTTCCACCGTATGCTCCACCGTGTCATCCGGGCGGCACACAATGGCACCCGAGCGTTTCTTCCGTCTGAATCCGTTGCAGGAACCTCCCGTGCTTACCCTGTTCAGTGAGGACCAGCGTCATGCGGAATGTGAGGACGCCATGTTGCCGCTCCAGCCACTCCTCAAAGAGGGGACTTACCACCGTGATTATGGCATACCCATTTTTTTTTTTAAGTTGGAAATCATCTGAAGATGGGATGCCCTAGGGTGGGGCGAGAGGGCGTGTCAGACTGTTACTAACTAAAACCACACCTATGTCCCTTCAGTTGCCATTTGCCTTCTAGGACCGCGGGTTTTCCTTCCAGAAATCAACCCATGGCTCCAGTAGGCTTCAGCGCTACTGGGTCCTTACGGTTTTGCTGACATCTCTTTGAGGCGCGTGTGGACCACAACGCGCTGTCGACGACTCGGGCTTAAGGGCCTATTACACCATTCGATATTCAGACAGTTTTAGTCTATGATTCGACATATCGCGTAGTGTAATAAGAGTTAGACCGGTCTTACTCGGAACAAAAAATAAGACAGTCTGAATATCGTGTGCTGAATATCGCGTAGTGTAATAGGCCCTTTAGTCCAGTCGGTTACCGGACGGCCGAACGACGAGCTACCCATTGCTCGTCGTCCGCAAGCCCACGATTGTAACTGTAAATGATAATAAACTTAACCGATAAGTAGGCTGTAGTAGCTGTCATTTACTTAGTATCCGAGGATCAGTGACGTACACATTAATGACGTTCGATAAGTGCTGCATCTCAGTTCGCAGATTCAATATTTAGTATAATTACAATGACATGCTGTTGGCTACCCAAAAGTAAAATAAATAAATAATTTATTTAAGATCACATTCACTGCCATATTGGTCAAAAAGGTAGTTTTTTTTTTAATTGATATAAACCAGTGCTTGAGTGCGATCCCACCTGTTGTTAAGCAGTGATGCAATCATTGATGGTGAGGCGTACTAGTTTATTAAGAGCCTATTAACTCTAGCCTTGAGGACACCTAAATTATAGTTGGACGGTAAGACCGCAGCAGGCAAAGTTGTTCATCTCGACGTGCCTCAAAGACATGTCAGCAAAACGGACGGCGCCCAAAGAGAAGATAATTCACTAAACCCCAAGCGAACGCCGGCGTTCGCTCTCCCATTGTTTTTTATTGTGTCTCTAATTACGGTATTCGAAAGGTAAAAAAATCCTTTGTTGACGTCATCCAGATGAAGCCTGTTTCTATTCCTGATTTTTTCTAAAATCATAGAAATAATAATGATTATTTTTAATATTATATCTAACCTGTACTGTCTCAGGTGGGCAAAGGCCTCCCTCCATTCCTTACATTGTTCCCAGCTCTTAGCCAGTTCTTAAGGAAGACATCTAAGTTGTCCAGCGATCTCCTTCTTGGCTTGCCACGATCCCGTCGTGCGATTTTAGTGCACCAACTTTGCGTTTTACTGGCCCACCGCTCGATGGGCATGCGGCAGACATGTCCAGCCCAGTCCCACTTAAACTGGGCAGCCTTCTGAGCCACGGCGTTTTGGAGCGCAGTATAGAAATAATATCAGAGTAAAATACAGCAAAATAGTAGCGTACTAACAACTCTATAGAGATACGAACCCCTGCAAAGGTTGCAGGTTCGAACGATACCATTTGTTCCATTTACCATATGATTGCGCCCCGGCGCCGATCGCACAATACTGCGGAATTATGTGAAACGTATTTAGATTCAGGCTTCGTTAGCTCTCTATTGCGTTATCTACTTACTTAGGAAATGTTCGGGGTAAGGGGAATTTGTATGCATGTATGATTAGTACCGGGATTTGTACCTAGAGGTAATTATTTTGCTTCGGAGTATATGGTAATTATTTTGCTTCGGAGTAGGTGTATGGTAATTATTTTGCTTCGGAGTAGGTGTATGGTAATTATTTTGCTTCGCAGTATATGGTAATTATTTTGCTTTGGAGTAGGTGTATGGTAATTATTTTGTCTCGCAGTATATGGTAATTATTTTGCTTCGGAGTAGGTGTATGGTAATTATTTTGCTTCGCAGTATATGGTAATTATTTTGCTTCGGAGTAGGTGTATGGTAATTATTTTGCCTCGGAGTATATGGTAATTATTTTGCTTCGCAGTATATGGTAATTATTTTGCTTCGGAGTAGGTGTATGGTAATTATTTTGCTTCGGAGTAGGTGTATGGTAATTATTTTGCTTCGCAGTATATGGTAATTATTTTGCTTTGGAGTAGGTGTATGGTAATTATTTTGTCTCGCAGTATATGGTAATTATTTTGCTTCGGAGTAGGTGTATGGTAATTATTTTGCTTCGCAGTATATGGTAATTATTTTGCTTCGGAGTAGGTGTATGGTAATTATTTTGCCTCGGAGTATATGGTAATTATTTTGCTTCGGAGTATATATAGTAACTATTTTGCTTTGGAGTACCTATATGGTTATGACTAGCTTGTGCCAGCGGCTTCGCCCACGTGAAAGTTTGTTTCTCCACACTAGCTTTGATCCCCCGTTTTATTTCCCCTTAGGGGGTGAATTTTGGATAATCCATTCTTTTTCTTTACATACATCATAAAAGGAACCTTTATGCCAAATTTTAGCGTTCTAGGTCCAAAGGTATGGTGTTGATAAGACTGTGGGTACGTGGCTTTCGCTACGTCCCCGTCAGGGGGCGTGGCAAGCGGTGTCAGGGCTTCGCCCTCTGACCGCAGAGTCCAGCCGGGGCCCGTAACAACGGACCCGTCATTATGGTGCCTAACTAGGCTCGGCGGTTGTAGAGCAGATGGCTCTATGTGTTTATGCTTGTATGTGTGTACTGTAGGCACGTCACGACGCTGCTGCACACAGCGCCGACTCTTCACGACATACCGGCGGTCAGTCCCCGCCAGGTGAGACCCCTAGGGGAAGCCCGGCGGGAGACGACCTGCGACGAGTATGCCGACTTGTTACGGACCTACAGTAGGATATGTGACCCCCGTCTAACCCGCTTCCAGAGCGAGCCGGTTACGGTTCAGACCGCAGGGACGTTTTATGTGTGTGTGTGAGCGGCATTGTATTGTGTTACATCGCTCAGTGCACGTGCACCGAATAGTTAGCTTGCGCTATCCATTCGGTGCGTGAGTCTAGCGCGTGTGTAGTGGCGAATGTGTGGTCGACTCGCGTCGTGCCTATATTAACTTAGCACACGACGTTTGTCGGGGTGCGAGTGAAATGTAGAGTCATGTTGTTTGAGTAGGCCGCGTGTAGACTGGTACGGCCTACTCAGGCGTCAGTCCGGGGGGGGGGACTCGCTGCCCGCAATCAGGTCGCGGGGGAGTCGTCTCGCGTCAGGGGGGCGCGTATGCCAGGGCGCCAGGTGCTTGACGTGAGGCCAAGCTGAGGCGTCGGCACGCGCGAACATCCCCTTCGCGAGGCGGCGCACAAACTCATCCAGGCTCTCAATCCCGAGGTCGCGTTCAATAACGTTGTTCCTCACGTAGCGAGGGGCGTCGACGACTCTACGCAACGCAAGATGTTGTTGCGCGCGGAGTCTATCTCGGCTCGACTCGCTAGTGAGGGCGAACCAAGCTGGAGCGGCGTACGTCAGCACTGGGCGAATATACGCTTTGTATATGCCCAGTTTGACGCGCGCCGGGAGGCGGGACGAGAGCACTGGCTTGAGCCGGTGGCGGACGACTCTACCCTGCGCGACGACATTGCTTGCATGCGGTCCCATGGTGAGCCGCCGGTCGATGGTCACACCCAGGTACTTGGCCCGGGGCGTCCAATCGACTTCGGCTCCGCTGAGTTTCAGACGTGGTGGGAGGGGCGATGATCCTGTGATCAGCGCCTGCGTTTTACCCACGTTAACCGACAGTCGCCATTTGGCGAGCCATTCCGGAATCAGGTCGAGCGCGCGCTGCATCCTCACCGCCGCGTACTTCGCGTTCATAGAGGTGGTAATGTACGCGGCGTCGTCGGCATACAGCGCGAGCGTGGCGTCCTCCGTGGTAGGGATGTCGTCGGTGTAACGTGAGTAGCACGCCGGCGAAACGCAGCTGCCCTGCGGCACGCCCGCTCGGATGGGTCTGGGGGCGGAGAGCGCCCCGTCGACCACCACTCTGAAACACCTGTTAGACAGGAAAGCTTGGACCACTTTAACGATTCTACGGGGCGTGGGTGAGGTGGCGAGTTTGTAAACTAGCCCCTCATGCCACACACGATCGAAAGCTTTTTCCATGTCGAGGAATACTGCCACTCCGTACTCCTTCTTATTCATCGCTGATGACAGGAGGTGCAGTACCCTCGACAACTGGAGCGTCGTGCTGTGCTCCGCCCGGAACCCGAATTGTTCCGGCCGCGGGGAGATGTGCGGGGTGAGGTGTCGCAGCAGGAGTTGCTCGAACACCTTAGAGATAGAGGGCAGCAGTGTGATTGGCCGATAGCTTTCCGGCTTCTGTGGGTTCTTCCCCGCCTTGGGCAGCATTATGACGCGCCCTTCCTTCCAGGATGTTGGGAAGACCCCCGTGCGCAGTATCCCCGTGAACAGGCGCGCCAGGGCCGCAACAGTACGGTACGGCAGGTGGCGCAGCGCTGTGTTGGTGATACCGTCAGCACCGGGGGCCTTACGAGGCTTCGTGCGTAGTATGGCGCGTCTAACTGCGCCAGGCGAGAAGAATATGGGGTCTTCATCGGGGGCTATCGGCGACGCGAAGTAGTCTCTAAGGTGTTGCTCGACTGCTGCGACATGGTCGTGTTCAGTAGTCGGGTTCGGGCTAAACTGACGCTCCAGGTGCTCTGCAAAGATTTCCGATCGGTCCTCAGCTACGTACTTGAGGGCCCCGTCGACTGCTAGTAAAGGGCGCACCGGAGCTGGGGTATTTGTGAGCTGGCGGCACAGTCTGTGTGTCGCCTGCCAGTCACACGTTGCGGCGTCAATCTGTCCCTCCCAGCTCTCGGCGGCCAGGGCCTCCAACTCGGCCTTCACCTTCGCCGCGAGACGATTAAGCTGCGTCTTCATGGTAGGGCAGCGTAGGTGCTGCCACTGCTTGCGTAGGCGCCTCTTTTGGGCGACCATGGCTTGGATTCGTGGAGGTAGGGGGGGCTGAAGCCCTCTCCCCTGTGGGTGAGATGTTGTGGTCGCCTCATCGAGGGCGCTCTTCACGCAAGCGGTGACGTCGTCGGCGAGTAGATCGACGTCTGCGGCGGTAGAGACGGGCCGAGTGGGCGTTGTGGTCTCAAGCTTTTCAGCGTACAAGGTCCAGTCCGTTGATCGACGTGGCGCTAGTGGCTTCAGTCGGGTCGGCATCCCCGATAGGACGACGAGTACAGGATGATGATCGGACTGTAGCTCGTCGTCAATGACCTGCTGCGTGATCTGACAGTGTAGCCCTGTATGGATCACAATGTCCAGCACGTCAGGCATGTGCAGCGGGTTGTCCGGATAGTGGGTGGGCGTCTCAGGGCCGGACACCGTGTATCCATGGGCCTCCGCGTCATCGAAGAGCCGTCTCCCCTCGTTGTTTGTGTGCAGGGCGTTCCAAGCGGGATGTTTGCAATTCATGTCGCCGGCGAGCATTGCTGGCGACTCGGCGGCGGATAGTGTGGCCCTCAGCTCGGTCAGGTCTAGTTGAACTGAGGGCGGCTTGTAGCATGCGTACAGGCGTAGTTCCTTGCCGGCAACATGAAGTTGAACGCCCAGCACGTAGAGCGATCTGTGCGTCAACGTAGGGGCCTCCTGATGGACGACTCTCCTTTTCACTAGCACTGCCAGACCACGGTATCTAGTGTTGTTAGCCGACCTTTCGTCCTTCCTGTAAACGAGGAAACCTGGGAACTTAGCCCTATCTTCAGGTCCCAGGTGCGTCTCGTTTATGAGCGCCACGTCGATGTTTTGCTCCCTCAGGAGGTGGCGGAGTGGGGCGACCTTGTCCCGAAGGCCGCGGGCATTCCAGTGTAACACCCTCAGCGACCTAGCCATGGCACAAGGTGAGTAACTTGGCCAGGCCGTCGAGGATTACCTGCTCCGGGCTCTGCCCCTGACTGATGGCCTTAATCAGGTCCATCAACAGCTGGATGGCGCAGGTCGTGAACTCTGGGTTGGGGGCCCCTCTTGGGGCAATGTTGGTGGTGGTGGTGGTGGTGGTGGTGGTGGTGGGGGCGCGTTTCGCCTGCGCAATGCCGGCGCCGGCTTGTGCGCCCTTCTTCCCCTTCACGACCTGCGACCCCTTCGTGGGGGGGGGCAGATTTCGGGACTTCTGTCTCCTGTAAGGTCGGTGGGGGCTTGGGTTGGCCCTTCATGCCCCCACGGTTCCGCTTCCTCCGCCGGGAGGATGTGGCTCCTCCGCGTACGGTGGGCCCGTTAGCTGCCGCCATCAATGACACGCCCTGGTCCTTTTCTTGATCCTGGACCTCCGATGGTGGCTGAGGTTGTTGTCGGCGAGTCGAGGACGCTGTGATGGCGACAGTCCCCGCACGCCTGTTCCGTATTTCCCGCTGGAAGACGGGGCACCTGACGTGGCACGCCGGATGCGGGCCACCGCAGTTTGCGCAGGTGGCCGGCTCCTCTCGCGGTCGCGGGCAGTCTCTCGCTGTGTGCCCCTCTCCACATCGAACGCAGGCGAGCGGGCGGTGACATTGGTGCGACGAGTGTCTGAACTTTTGACACCGGTGGCACTGTGCGGGCCCACGTTTGCCACGCCATGCCTCTACCTTGACACCACACATGTTCATGAACACGGTGGTGGTCGCAGCACGGCGTGAAACACGCAGCCGGGTTTTCCCTGGCGCCCTCTGATGTGGCGCACGTACTCCGGCTCGTATCCCAGTACGCGGAGCTCCTCCTGTATCTCCTGAGGGTCAGTGTCAGCTGGCAACCCCCGGATGGCAATCTTGAAATTTTTCTCCGCTGGTAGGGAGTAGGCGAACCAACTCACGCCACTCTCCCTCTCCAGCGCCGTCAGGTACCGCTGGACCAGCCGGTATTCCTCCTCCGACTCCGGTGAAAAGCGGACACCGGAGCCATAAGGGCGGGCATTAGGTGGCCGGCCCAGCTTGGCGGCAATCTCCCTAAAATGGTTCGCCCAGTTTGGGAGTCTCTCCACTACCAGCGGAGGGTAGCGCGGCTTCTTTTCCTTAATGCCCTTTGCCTGTGCCGAGTTCGAATCGGCGGGGGCGGGCGGGGGGGGAGCACTTTTGACACTGGTGTTAATAGTGGGTAGGCCACTTACCTCACCAGTCCTCTCCGTGTATTGAAGGGGCGAGCGCGTCCCACAGTAGCGCTTCGCTCCTTCAGGTGCCTCGTCCGAGCTCCTACGCCGTCGCTGGGGCCTGGTCACCAACTCCAGCTCCTCCATCGACGGTGTCGGGGACATGGGGGTGTCTGTTTCCTCCGTGCCTTTGTGCGCCTCACTACACTCCGACGCGAGCGAGAGACTCGAGCCTGCACGTGATGAGCAAGCCGAATACACGGCAGGCGAGTCATAAGCCGACGCGCGGGGCGGCGCGGGTGAGTCGGGTAGGGGGGGCGACGCGGGGCGCACGGTCGCCGTGCGCAATCTCGGGTCGCGCGGGTTTGCTCTACTCGTCAGCGAATGACGAGGAGCAGGAGAGAGAGGGTATGATGCCGTGGATGCGCGATCCGCAACGAGTGAGGCGGCGGCCGTCATTCGTGCCGACGGTGGCGCCACGGGGCGCATAGCGGACGACGGTGGTACCATTGCCGGAATGCTGGGGGCGATTGACGTCACGGGGGACGCAACATGCGCGTAAGTCGCCGTGCGAGTCGTCCTCTGTTGGTGTAGGTGGAAGGGGTTGGGTGCCGGTGGATGTGCAGCACTCGCGGGCACTTGCTTCCTAGGTGGATCCGTGGGGGATTTTCCTTTGCTGCCGGCCGTTGGTGAACTACCCTCATTTTGTTTGCTGCTCGTTTTCTTTGTTCTCCCGGCAGCTGGGTGAACATTTGACGATGTTGGACGTGATGGTGCTGATGCGGCCCGGACGTTAGGGAGAGATGACGTCCGGTTCAGCACAGGTCGGGCTTCTGCCGCTTCTTCTCTTCGGCCGGCGCCTCCACAATCCGGGGGACTGCGGGCGCCTGGCTTCATTTTCTCCATTGGCTTCATGGTTGCGACGATAAGACGAAATAGCCTCCGCGACCACTTCGGTGTCTGTACACCCGAGAAAAGCGCGGGGCGGACCTCCCCTTCGTGCTGTCGCCGGTACGAAACTTAGTTTTGCACCGTCGACAACACAAACGGTTGGCCCGATTTGAATCGGGTCCGTACGGGAGTTGCGGGTAGACGAATAAAGTTGCGCGCGACACGGAGCGCAGCGGAACTAACTAACGTGTGAACTACCTCGCGAACTTGTGGCTACTGGCCGATGCAGTGTGACTGTGGGTAAGTCAGGACTTAGCTTTTTATATATACACTAGCTGTTGCCCGCGACTTCGTCTACGTTAAGTTGGTAAAACTGTACAATCATTCTGTGCTTGCAATTCATTCTGAAAGCATCGTAATTATTTATTGTACTTTCACATAAAACTGTTAAAGGTAAAAACGCAAATTACCTTCAGGATACATGTTATGTACTCGTCCAGATCCAGATGTATGAACGTCAATGAATAGAAAGAGTATGTAAGGGTCGTAGCAGTTGGCATTTCTGCCTACCCCAAGGGAAAAAGCACTAGTTTATGTATGTTTCTGGTTTATGTTCCGGTAAAACAACATTGTCACAGTGAGCACGTCACAATCGCAGCGGTAATGCCTGTCTTTGAGGAGTGGCTACAGAGGCATCACGGCATCCTCTCTTTGTGCAGGACTCACCGGATGTGGGTGTTTCGGGAGGTATCTGTATCGAATTCAGCGAAAAGAAACACTCAAGTCTCACCATTGTGCGGATTGCCCGGAGAATACGATGGAACTTACGGTGGAAGTCAGTCCCGCTTGGTAGGAGCGCCGGCGCCGCCGTGTCCTCATGGAGGCGATTAGTGGAAAAAATGCCAACCAGTAGCCTCCTTCAGTGAAGCACTACGATCGAAGAAGGTGGCTGAAACTATGAAGGATGATGAGGGAAGTGATGCGCCAGGTGTTGAAAGCCGCAGGGCGATTGCGGTGGAGCCGTCCGGTCATCTGGTCAAGGCAATCCTGAATCGACGGCGCGTAGTAATCTACGCGCGACTCATAATGATGTCAGTAAAAGGATAGGGCCCTCTAGGGCCAATGTCTGCTAAGGCTGCGAGATTGTTCGAAAGAGTTACCTCCTGTAAAATTTTCGCCTCAATAATGTTTCACTGAAGAGTTTAAGCCGTCAAACAGCTTTGGTAGAGGTAAACGAAGGAACATAATCGGGACACCGACCTTCAGCTGGATAACGTTTGCACTGATGGTGCAAAGCCAAAAAGCCAGTGAATCAAAAAATTACCATCATCATCAACTATCTTCCTCCACAACAGTACTTATGAAGAATTTGCGAGAGCATGCTTGAATTGATTGTTGCAGCTTGATCATTTGGGGCGTAAAAATTACTTGTACATTTACCTAGGATTTTTTGGTGTGTATTTGACTGACGTCCTCGTATATCAGACAAATGTTATTCCATAGTGGGAACTACCCTATGAAGAGTCTCCAACTTTTGAATGAATTTCGGTGAAATCTTGAACGCGTGTATCCCTGTCCAATCGAACTCGCATATTGATGGCCAAACCGAGAGGTCACTGACGCCGATTGCCTCTATGAAGACACGGCGGTTCACCCAAGCAGGATAGACCTCCACCGCATGCTACAACGGGTCCTCCGGGCGATTTGTAAAATGGTAATATCAGAGTACTTCCAACCGAATCCGGAACAGAAACCGCGTGAAACACCCTCAACAGTCCTGAGCTTGTGTATCCATAAAACAAATAAATTCTGGTAAACAAATATAGCAGCCGATTAGTGTTATCCCTGAGACTGGCCTCCCTCAGAGGGTGGTTCCAGTGTTGGTCACCACTCACTGCAAGGAGGTAACGTACGGATGTCGACGTAAGGCTGCAATGAATCTGAGATACATCATACGTTGTCGAACTGTGATCAGGAACGCAAACCTTTCGACCCAGTTTTATATGAAGCAGTGACTGCTAATAATAAAACACACCATTATTAGGCCGCAAGGTGCCATCATCCCGGAGGACACAGTGGAGCACACAGAGGTGTGTGTTGTCCTCGTGGAGGCAATCGGCGTCAGTCACCTCTCGCGCCGGGCCTTGTGACTTTGGGCTATGGTCCAGAGCGAGGAGGAATGGCAGGCGGTCGCCTCCTTCTGCAAAGCCGTAATGCTAGTGAAGGAGGAGGCCGCACGCGTGAGGGAACGAACGTCCTCACGCCGAGCCGAGATTCTGACCCCGACGACCAGCCACCGTAGACGCGGGCTCGCGGACATCCAGCAATCGGTCGTCCACAGCCGTCCGGCCGTCCGGTAATTGACCGGACCGAGCCCAGTCGTCAACAGCGCGTGGTGATCCACGCGCTCCTCAAAGAGATGTCGCAAAGGGCAACTGAAGGACACAGGTGTGGTTTTAGTCAGTAAAAGTTTGACACGCCTTCCCGCTCCAACCAGAGTGGGAGAAGTCATTGGATGACTTCCACCCTTAAAAAAAGAAAAATAAAGGTGCCATCATTATCATTATCATTTCAGCCGAAAGACGTCCACTGTTGGACATAGGCCTCCCCAAGTGTCACTATAATTACCGGTCCTGTGCGTCTCGCATCCATCGGATTCCCGCGACCCTCACCAGGTCATCGGTCCACCTGGGGGCCTTCCAACGCAAGGTGCCATGCTACCCCTTCCGAAAATTTGGCCATGTTATTTTAAAGTCAATAATTAAATACATATAAGTATTTACTTTTATCACCTTTGGTTGGTATCCCTTGAATAATCACGGTCAATTAGTTTGTTACAACCACGGGGAAAAAAAGCATTAGGATTAAAAATGTCTCCGTCTAACTCCAGTTTAATCATAACGGTTTTCGTCCAATTTTAAACAATAAAACTGTCTGCAAACTTGGCCGATGGTCATTCTTCCGCCACTCAGAAAATTACGTAAAATACACAATGCCATCTATCAAATATGACGTTCAACTATCATTGTCATCATTATTTCTACTTTCAGTCTTTAGATGGCGTTGCGAGTATCTGAATTGCGTGTGGTGCTATTACATTTTAGTACGTGATTTTACTCGCCGCTTTGATTTTATTATGTATTTTGATTAGTTTTTACAAAATATTTAGAAGATATCGAATAGAAATGTCAATTTTATTTTGAAAAAATGGTAAAAGTTATTTTATTACAAAAAAGAAGATAAAATAATGACAAAATTTTTAACTGTAGCTGGGGATCGAACGTGGCAAATGTCGTTCAATGTCGACATTTTGGATTATTGCTCACCCCCCATAGCAAATAGCGTGATAATATGTAGCCTAACAGTTGACCCGGCCTATAAGGATTATGTATGCAAAATTTGAACAGGATTGGTTCAGTAGTTTTTTCGCCAACTAATACCAACGCTCCATCATTTTACTGTTTTATTATATGTATAGATACAGATCATGAGACATTGTTGCATAGACCGACAAACTATACTCAAGGCAATTTTTTTTTTTTCAATATTTTCCAAGAATTGTTGAAATCATTCTCGTATCCTATCAAATTCTCAGTAAACCTAAAATCCCTTGTTGCCCTTCTATAAACAACAAAACCTATCTCACAAAAAGACATAACACAACTTCGAATTCCAAAAACCCCGTATTACAGTATCACAAGAAGAAAAATAAGAGAATAAACATTCCTACAAAACCGAAGTCGGCAAAGAAAAATAACGAAATTTTTCAGGTACGTTATCTTGAAGAAGGGAAATCTCACAAAGGAGATAGTCTCCAACAAATAACAATTACTTACTGGAGTTGAAGAAGGGAGAATAGGGCGCCCGTGTCAATGTCGGCTCGATGCGCGGCTTATTCTGAGAGACGATACTCAAACGTTATATTTTAGTTTTTGATTTGACAGAAGAGGATTTTGTTTTTTTGACGTTTGGTAACCGTTAAAGGTATTTAGCGATATTGTTTGTCCGCAGTATTTTTTTCTAGTGCATAAAGATTTTTATTTAAAAAAAAAAATTAAAACAGAGAGAATTAAAGACTAGTTTGTTTTGTTTTTTTTTTTAGATTTTACGATTCTCCAAATATTGACAGAAAGTGCCACAGATAGAAAAAAAACTATGTTCTGAATTATAAACATAGCCGACCCTTTGCAAAATTAGAAACTGATTAAGCTTGGCAGTATACTATCAGACCATATTCCAAGAGTTAATTAAATTTCACCCCCACTGTTTAGGCTGTCAATTGTGGCTCATTTTAATCTTCAAAGAGAACTATGTTCACCCTTTGACAAACGACACACGACACTCTATCTCTACGAAGAATCTGTAGGGTGCATCAAATATTATAATAAGTAAATACCGTGACGCTGCGTCCCTGTAGCACTTAGCGACGAAAAGATTGATGTTTAAAGTTACTCAAGGAATAAACAAGTTCTTGTTTAGCATAAAGTACCTACAAGTTTAAAAGAAAATACAATCTATATTTTCTTGAAATACACTTCTGGACACATCTATTGGCCCACCTTAGAGTTTAGGTTTCGATGGCCCCTACCGAAATATGATTGCTAGATTGAACAAAAACTGTTGATGCAGTTTTAAACCTGATACATTTTACCATCTTTTTCGATCGTATTGTTTTAAATTTGAATTCAGAATACCATACGACATGGACCTACGCCTAACAAGTCGGATATGCGCCTTGTTAAAGGCAATTGATTTTTGAATAAAAAACATGTTTTATCAAATAAAGGTTTAATTTAATAACGCGTGTTGCCTCCATGGGCATCTACCACAGCTCTCATACGATTAGGCATAGAGTTTATCAACCGCTCTATGAAATTTTGAGGGATTATCTCCCATTCCTCTTCTATGGCTGGTTTCAACTCCTGCATCATCTGGGCAACTGGCTGACGAGCCCTAACACGTCTTTTTAGCTCGTCCCACATGTGCTCAATGGGGTTCATGTCAGGGCTTCTGGCTGGCCAGTCCATAACTATGATGTTCACATCCCGAAGATATTCCCTGACGATGCCGGCCGCATGGGCTCTTGCATTATCATGCATAAAAAGGAAATTTGGGCCCACATAGTCCGCGTATGGTATCACGTGAGGTCCTAAGCACTCACGAATGTACCTTTCAGCATTTAATGTTGGCAGCCGTGGTCCTGTAACAACCTCAAGTTGAGTTTTGCCGCTCGCGGATATACCGCCCCAGACAGTCCATGAGCCACCGCCATAAGCAACCCTCTCTTCAAAGCAGCATTGTGCGAAACGCTCTCCCTTACGTCGGTAGACCTTCTTCCTTCCATCATTGCCATGTAACACAATTTTAGACTCATCAGAAAAGAGTACACGGCTCCAATCTTGCTGTGTCCAATTTAAATGACTGCGTGCGAAATGAAGGCGCGCTGTTCGGTGGGCTCGCGTTAGTTTGGGCCCATTAGCTGGCTTGTGTGGTACCATATCGCGTTCTTTTAACCTTCTCCGAACAGTTCGAGCGCTCACAGATACTCCGTGGAAGTCGCGAAGTTGGTTTTGTATCTCAATGGAGGTAAGGTGACGATTTCTCAAGCTGGTCGTCACGATGAATCGAACCTGCCTTTCAGTTGTGACCCGAGATCGTGGCCTTCCTTGGCGACGAACAAAGCCGCCAGTCTCTAGGTACCTCCGATAAACATTTCGGACCGCAGATCGACTTAAATTAAGTTGAGCACTCACGTTTCTTTGGCTGTGTCCGGCCTGAATAAGTGCCACAGCTTGGGCGGCGACTTCAGGTGAAGTATCCATAGATTATTGATAGAACCTCACCTTAATGTTAAGAATAAGTAATGTTTGTTGCAAAACCAAAGATATCGATCACTTTTTCAAGAATTAAATCCAAGTAAACCAATAAAACCAAGTTTTCTTAGTATTCGATTGTTAGATATCAACAAACAGGCTCCAAATTGTCTTTTGTTTCTTTAAATTCTGTGTTCGAAATTCAAAAAAAGACTATTGAATGAAATTGTGAATGTGCCAGGTTCAAAACTGCGTAAAAACTTTTTGCTCGACCTAACATAAAATTTTAGCTAGGAACAAACGAAACTGAAAATACAAGGTGGGCCAATAGATGTGTCCAGAAGTGTACCTTGATAATAGCCGAGGACAGAAGTGTGTGAAAAAGGAGAGAGAGGCCTTCGTCCAGCATTGGGACATAATGGGCTAATTAGAATTAAGATAGAACGTGATCATTTGCACTTGAGCCACCGCTACCTTTTTTTTTTAAGGTAGGAAATCATCCAATGACTTCTCCCGCCCTTGGGCTTAGCGGGAGAGAGTTTCCGACTTTTACTGACTAAAACCCACTCCCATGTTCCTTCGTAACCCGGGGCCTTTCCAAGGCCCCGGGTTTTCCTTTCAGAAGTGAACCCATGGCCCCGATAGGCTTCGACCCTGCTGGGCCCCTACGGTTTTACTGACATCTCCTTGAACCGTGCGTGGAACACTACGCCCCTTCGACGACTTGGGCTAGGGCCGGACGGCGAGCTACCCATTGCTCGCCGTCCGCAAGCCCACGCTTACGGTGGCTGGAAATTGGGATCGGGATCCCAGAGGCTGGGGTGTTAGGGCCGTTTCATCACGCGTGCGGCCGTCTTCTTGGCTAGCATTACTGCTTCGCAGAGGGCGGCGACCACCTGCCTTTCCTCCTCGCACCGGACTGCGGCTTGTACCAAGGCCCGGCATGACAGATCGTTGCCGCCGATGCCACGAGGACAGGGCGGTGCTCTGCCCAAGCGGGACACACCTCTACCGTATGCTCAACCGTGTCCTCCGGGCGGTCCACACGATGGTGACACCCGGGCGTTTCTTCCGCACGAAAGCCTGCTGCCGCTACCTGAAAACTAACCTCAAATTTCATTAAACAAGTGGTAGTATCTGTTCAATCAAATCAGCGAAATTTGGTTTTGGAAATGGGTAAACATTTCATTAATAAAAATGTAAAAGTGGCTCTCAAAACAAAAATGTTTTCTGCTCACGAAAATTATCGACATAACTTCGTCCCTCCCTATCACACCTTAACGATAAGGTATCTTCGATGAGCCTCCAATATTACGGGGTGTCTGAAATTAAATGTAAATACCTAAAAAAATTGAGTTCCCTTTGTGTACCATAAATGTTGTTTGGACCGATGTTAATTAAAGATAGCTGCTAACCGCGAAGGATGTTCCGATTAGGGGGTGAAATGGGGGTTGAAATGTTTGTTTCAGTTATTTGATGTCGTTTTTATAATTACGCCTTTCGGGGCTCTGTAATCGGAGAAATTTTTTTGGCCGTCTGTTTGTTGGCTATAAGCATGCTTTCTCAACTTCTACATAAAAGGGACGAGAAAGTTGTAGAGCCGAGTCTTTCGTTCGTATTTTCAGTAAGGACAATGTTTTCGTAAAATCGCAATGGTCCATGCCGTACCGTACGCAACGGAAGTTTTGCTTCTCATCGCGTGCTGTTTTGCAAAAGTACCTACACTGAAAACTGAATAATGTAGTTTGCGTTTATGAAGCGTCAAATTAGGAAAGATAAACCACCGGGTGCCGTAGGTAACACAAACAAAGGCCATGTGCAATTGTAAAGCAGTGGTATAACATTGTATATGAAGATGATTTTCTAATATATTCCAAACCTAGCTTTTCAGATAAGTGTAACATTACAGTAAGTATAGTAGAATCTCCCACATACAATATCTTGATCAACTAGATAACAACAAGTGTAATCCTTAGCCCAAATATCCACGTAACTAATTCGAAGCCGGCGATAGCTTCATTACCTGTCCAATCAGACACTGGGGCCCGAGCTCCGGCCAATTTGCCGATTGATAGGATTTCCACTCCCGCTCATTACCTTGACGAGCGCCTTGATTTGTAGCGACCTCTAGTAGTGAGTAGACGAAGCGATGTTTGCGTTTCTTGGCTTATAGATGGCGGGACGTAGCATATGCAAAAATAAAACACGTCATGTTTTATTTTTGCATATGCTACGCTAGTGTAATTGTAAAATATTGCGCGGTCAAAATCGAATTGTTTAGCGAATGATTTTAATCTTAGCGACAGCAATAGTTAAGATTGTAAAGAAAATATTAGCTTGATTAAACTATACGAAAATTCAAAGCATATTCTATCGAGCACAAAATTGCAATACAGTTAAAATTAAGTAACGATGTTTTTACTTGTCCCTCGCGGCTGCCATGGCAACCCTTCGCTCGCAGTTTATTTTTACGACGTGCGGGGGAAGATTGCTACTCCACTGATATACCGCGGTGCGTTGAGTGAGATGCAGGTTTGAAGGGAATTAGAACCCTATTGAATACTGTTACTGTACCTAATATCAAAGTAATGGATGGAGGCAAACAGATGACGAGCAGTTGGATGAGATGTAGACATATTGCAACCTATATTCTAAGTACTTTTGAATGGTATTTTTTTTCACTCTATGCGATTTAATTGCCATGACAATGGAAAAAGAAACCTTCGAATCGAGGACAGTAATTATAATAAATAAGTTAAGACAGTTACATCTATCAATTTAATTAAGAAAAACCGAGTTCAGATTTAGTCTAGTAAACGAAATTATTTAGAACTAGCGACCCGCCGACGAGCTAGGAATCTTTGAAATTCTCGATTTTTCTCTAGTATATAATATACAAGTATTATAAACCTTCCACATGAATCACTATGCCTATTGGTGAAAAAAAGAAAAAAAACTAAAACACGACTACGACAAAAAAAAACGAAGCTGAAAAAGTATGAAACAAGATTTTCAGGATGCTGAAATAAACAAGGTAACTGGAAAAACAAGAACAGAACAAAAAGAAATGCTGCAGTTAGGTTAGGTAGGTTAGGTTAGGCTAGGCTAGGAAAATTTGCTGATGTAAATTCTGTTTCTGTCCAAATTTTCTGTTTAGTAAATTTCTGTCGTTATCATTCTGTTTTGGTTTTTATTCTTATTTCTGTTGTTTAATTAGGTGTTAAGGTGTATAAAATAGTGCATGTAGTGCTCTGCTTCAAGTGATGGGGTACGTCTTAAGATTGAAATGTTTTCCTTTAAGTAGCGGTAACGGTGTACTCATTTATTTATTTATAGACACACAAATACTTAAAAAAAAACGAAAAGAACAAAATACAGATAGAGAAGAGTACAAAGGCGCAGCTGATTTCAAACGAAATTTCTTCCAGCAGATCAGCGACAGGAGAGTTGGGTAAGAAATGTATAGGTAAAAGTTACAACGGACTAAAATTAAAATCATATTTTACATGCAAATACACCAATAACAGTAAATAAATATATACATAAATCGAGATAGTAGAGAGGTAATGTTCTTTGGCTAGCTTTTTGAAGACAGATATGTTTTCATTGTTGAAGAGCCAAATAAAATAAATTATATTAATTTTAGCTTTCATCATCATCTTCCTGTCCTTGTACCATATTGCTTGCAACATGTTGTCAATTTTAACAATGCAATTTTACTAGTTCAGACAATCACAGTTCTAATAAATATCTGTTCTAGAATCTTCGAGCAAAGTCCGCACAGGATTGTCGACAAACTTTTGAATTTGTGTACCCCTTGGTTGCACTGGCTTATGAATTTCATATCTATGCAGTGTTGTAAAGTTAGCCAATTATTGCACCTAGCTGTATAAGTGTATACCGAAGAGACCGACCGGAGTTTCCTTGCGTGATCGCGTCAGAAATGAAGATATCCGCAGGAAAACCAAGGTTACAGAGAGAGACAGACATACCCCGAAGAATGGCCAAACTTAAGTGGCAGTGGGCAGGGCACATTGCTCGCAGAACAGATGGTCGATGGGGACGAAAGGTTCTGGAATGGCGACCACGTACCGGAAGACGCAGTTTTGGAAGGCCTCCCACAAGGTGGATTGATGACTTGGTGAGGGTCGCGGGAATACGATGGATGCGAGACGCACAGGACCAGTCATTATGGCGACATTTGGGGGAGGCCTATGTCCAACAGTGGACGTCTTTCGGCTGGAATGATGATGATTATGATGATGAAGAGACCGACTGTTTGATGCAAATTGGGGGTGTTACCATCATCTTCCTGCCCTTGTCCCATCTTATTTGGGGTCAGCACAACATGTTTTTTTCTTCCATTCTATCCTGTCAACCGTCATGCTATCACTAACTTCCTTTTCTTTCATATCACTGTTCACACAATCCATCCATCTTTTCTTTGGCCTCCCTCTCCCTCTCCACCCATCCTCATAACTCTTTTAGTAACATGCGTTTCATCTCTCCTCTTTACATGACCATACCAAGACAAACGATTCCCTTTCAACTTTTCAGTCACTGGCGCCACTTTCAAACTTCCTCTAATATACTCATTTCTCACTTTATCCATTCTCGTCACACCACACATCCATCTCAACATTCTCATCTCCGCTACATGCAATCTTTTTTCATCCGTCTTTTTCACAGCCCAACATTCTGATCCATACAGTATGACAGGTCTTATCACGGACTTGTAGATTTTACCCTTCAACTTGGGGGGCATCCGTGGGTCACAAATTGTTCCAGTGACCTGTCGCCATTTCATCCATCCTGAATTGATCCGATTTGATACGTCTCGGTCTACCTCGCCATCTCCTTGGATAAGCGACCCGAGGTACCGAAAGTCGGAGCAAATTGGGGGTGTTACCATGGTGGGTTAAAATGCGAGCAAGAAAAAGGGATGGAGCTATACACCTTATACAACATCAGTTTTAGTATAATATATGTGAAACCCGAAACACGTGTCTAGTATTTTTGTGTAGAGAATCTAATGTACAGACTTTCATAACTGCATCATGAAAAATCACAAAGTTATAAGCCTGTTATGTTACCTGATTGTCCGCACAAATACATGGTCACTGGGCCATCAGGGTGACTGAGGGGTTGTTTTGATACCGCACCCAGGTGTGCGCTGGCGCCTAATGCCCGCTATGACTTGCCGTGACCTGTGTTGTACTTAGTGTCGGTGGTGTCCAACTTGGAAAAAATATAACATGGTGCAAAAATTATTGGAATCGATTCAGTTACTGATTCTGGACAAACTATATTCAGGTATTGCATATACTAAAAATAATGTTGTATAGCTCCATCTCTTTAACAGTTCAGGTCGTAAAATGGATCGCGTTAAGAGGTCGTGGAAGGGCCTTATATCACACCTTGCTTAGGCTGGGAATCACCATAAATATTATAAAGGTAGAGCAGTGGTGGCCGAGTGGTAACGGCCCCGACTTACGAATTGTAAGTCGCGGGTTCAAACCCAGCCAGGCGCATTACTTTGTGTAATTATTTCATCACCACTGCTCTCAAAACGGTGAAGGAAAACATCGTGAGGAGACCGGGATGTCCTAGAACCAAAAATTCGAAGACATGTGACATTCACCAACCCGCACTGGGCCCGCGTGGTGGATTATGGCCCCTCTCCTATAGAGGAGGCCTGAGTCCCAACAGTGCTATTCTGTGTGTGTATGTTTGTTACTTCTTCACGTTCGAACAGCTCGATGAAACTTGGTTCACGGGTAGACAATGTCCTGGAATAGCACATAGGATACTTATTATCCCTGGAGTATGTTCCCTTGGGGAAATTTTCCACTATCACGCAGGTGAAGTCACTTGAAGAGCTAAACTCAAAACACCAGCGGAGAGTTCCTTTTTTGAGGCGTGAAATAATAAAATATTTTTTTTCTGCTACATGTGTTGCGAGAGGGAGTGTCAAAACTTTTAAAACCCTCCTGTGTTTTTTCAGTTTACGTTTCAGGGGCCACAGTAACTCTTTCGAACAATCCCGCAAGAGCTAAAAAGCTTATCACTTGATCTTGACCGTTCTATGCATAACCTGCTTCAAACACCAAATCAATTCTCTGTTTTGGAGCCACACGTGTGCCACACACGCTGGTCTAGGGGCGTCTGTCTCCATACATTTTATATGGAAACTAGACTTGTAGAACTACATTCGATCCACGCCACGCGACGTCGTTCTACGTACAAATCAGACGTGTTGCACGTGTCTAATGTAGTTCTAGCTTTATTGTTTTGTATTACAAACATTTTTTTCTTCTTAAAAACTTTGCCCCGCACTAAGAATTACACCCTACCTACTATGTGTACATTCTCAAACATGTAAACTCACATACACAAGACACTAAGACTCGAAACAACTGTAGGCCAAAGTATTATACACTCAGTTTTTTTTTTGCTACGATCCCACCTGGTGGCAAGCACGGACGGCGAGCAATGGGTGGCTCGCCATCCGATCGTCCGGTAACCGTCCGGACCGGGCCCAAGTCGTCGACGGCGCGTACTGTTCCACACGCGCCTCAAGGAGATGTCAGCAAACGTAAGGGCCCAGCAGGGTCGAAGCCTACTGGGGCCAAGGCTCTGATTCTGAAAGGAAGACTCGGCCCAGTTACGAAAGGCAACGAAGGAATAGGAGTGGGTTTTTAGTCAGTAAAAGTCTGACACTATCTCCCGCTCCGCCCAAGATGATTATGAGGATGTCATAAGATGATTTTCCCACAAAAAAAAACCTGGTGGCAAGCAGTGATGCAATTTTTGATGGTGAGGCGCACTAGTTTATTAAGAGCCTATTCACTCTAGCCTTGAAGACACCTAAATTATAATCGGATGGGAAGATCGCAGCAATGAGGTATACAGTGTTTTTACATACAACACGGATTATATTGTTGTCTGGTAACAATAATGAAATTTAATGAGTGGTTTATTATTTGAATACATGCCAAAAGAATTCAATATCCACATTACCTCAGCAAACCACACATTCTTATTTCTTACCCTTTAGCATGCAGTAGGGCTAACCAAAACAATGACCCGCGTTGCCCCAAGGCGTACAACTAAATGCAATTTTACACTATGTTCACACTATCAAAATTCACAGCATGCCCGCCCCATAAAGGGGCAAACATACGGGTGCATTTTGTGTGCGGTTGTTCCGTGAAATTCGATTAAGTGTGCTGAAGTTTATTGGTAAAGAAAGAAGACTAGTGGTGTTGAATCTGTAAAAGTTTCAACAGTTAAATAGGTCAGTAAGTTAGCTGTAAGTACTTGGGATTGTTTGTGGTATTCACTGACTGAACTTTATTGCGTTTACTTGAAACTTAACTGGGCAATTTCGTAAAAGCTTTAAAATCGAGTTTGGGCACGTTTATTGCATATAAAAACAATGTTTTGATATGGAATATTTAGTACGTGAGAAGCGATCTTTGATTATCTTGTGCAGATCAAAATTTCAATAAATCCTCGGAAACACTCACATCACATCACATCCGATCATCCAAACTTAATATGACAACAGTGAATTAGGTTCCTCGACTTTTGCTATAAGAAGTACACACAAAGAAAGATGTCTAAAATAAAAAAAATATACACAACCCTTCACTGAAATGTATTTGTTAGGCTAATGCTGAGCGTTCGACCGTTTTGCGTGGAAGTGACGCATATTTTCTCTATAGGACAAACCAGGTACACACGCAGTCGGCGACGTACCCCATTTGCAAAACTTAATTAATTATTTACGCATTTAAATTACATAAACTATACAACGCAAGTTAAACTTTGCGTTGCATTTAATTTTAACTGCGTTGCTTAGTTTTGCAAGTGGGAGCATGTATGCCTGGTTTAACTTAGATAGTTTATAATTTCCAGGTACGCAAGTCTTAAGATTGCGTCATGTCCCGCAAATAAATAGTTTTTTTTTTCTTTCTTCTTTGTTACCTATGTGTTCCTTAAACAGCCCCATCCCTAAGCCCGCACCAGTTCCGTACAATCCGTTCACCCGTGCCGTTCGGTCCGTTCAATTTCCCTGGACGTAGGGCAGCACGTTTAGTTTTACGCGGCGACAATGGCGTCCGCCACGTCCCTATTTCTATCCCCATTGTCCGTCAGGTCCTGAGCGGGACACCTCAGTTGAGCCGTGAGGTGTGGCGCAAGATATGAGCGGAGGCGTTTTGAATTTTCTAATGTTGTGAAACTTGTTCCAACATTCTCAGCTCAGGAAAAATATTAACTTGATAACTACCACGTTTGTTGTGTTTCCTGATAGCTACAACCTAGGGGTCTTTAAGTCAAGAGTGTTACTTCTAGGGAAGTGTGCTTCATCGTCGTCCACATCATCGCTTACCATCAGTTGAGATAGTGGTCAAACGCGAGCCAATCAATTAAAAAAAGATTCTTCACATATTGCTGCATGATGATTTCTTCAACCAAATCTATCGACGATGTTGGGGACGGCTTCCATTTCAATTAGATGGAGCTGAATGTTATACTATGCTAATATTATAAAGAAAAAAGATTTTTAATTTTGTATTTTTGTTTGTAATGAATAAACTCGTAAACTACTGGACCGATTTTAAAAATTCCCTCAGCAGTAGAAAAGGCTACTTTATCATCGAGTATCATGGCATATATTTTGTACTTTCCCGCGGGTAAAGCCACTGGTAGAAATTAGTATTTATATATTGGGGGTCACATCTACTTAGTACTAACATGAAGCGAAAGATTGGTAAGACTGTAGCTAGCTTTTGTGCTTCTTACTTTATACCTATACCGTAAAAATTGCCAAAGAGAAATTAAAAGATGAAGTTTCATGGCAGATAAATCCTAAATTCTTAATAAACTAGTGCGCCTCACCATCAATGATTGCATCACTGCTTACCATCAGGTGGGATCACAGTCAAGCACTGGTTTATATCAATTAAAAAAAAAGCTAATAAAATACAGAAACAACATGTCGCGTCGCCACTCCTTTTTACCTTGCACCCCGGCTACTCCATCAAGGCTTGCGGGGGATCCGCATTTGGGGATCTGCCGCCGTCTCCGAGATAAGACAGCGTGATGTCCGCCGTATCTGTCTACTGTTTTGTTATGGATCGCAATTCTTGAAAGCAGAAATTAAGAGGACAGATGAGATAATTCTGATTCTTCAGATTTTGAGTAGAAAGACAGAAGTGGAATGGTTAGTGATCACTTTAATTTAGCAGATTTGACCGGTGTTACTGAAGGCTATAATTATGTAGGTACTGAATGACTCTGTGTTTTGTATAGTTCGGCTATGTACTAATACTTTGTAGGGCACATCAATGTTGACTGACAGAGTTCATAACACAGAGAATCTTAGACAAATAGAGCAGTTAAAATCTCATTCTTCTCTAAGGTACGAGGCCCCAGGCCCCAGGCCCCAGGACAGAAGGCTGGCACTAGTCCAGGGTTACGAAAGCCGCTCCGCATACAAGTGTGCGAAGGAACACCGAGGTGGTCTTAGTCAGAACGAGTCTGACATATCCTTCCGCCCAACTCAAACATCCATGTGGATTTGCATTTCGAAAAAAAAAAGAGAACAGTACGTTTACTTCAAGTACTTCATCCATCTATCAAGCCCGCTAGGGTCACGGGGAATTTCTGAAAAGGAAACCCATGGTCTTAGACCGTATTGGGCACCTGAAGGAACAAAGGTTTTTTATTTTTCGGTGGTAAAATCATCTTATGAAATCCTCCGCTCTTGGGTGGAGCGCGAGATAGTGTCAGACTTTTACTGACTTAAAACCCACTCCTGTTCCTTCGTAGCCTTTCGTACCAGGGCCGAGTCTTCCTTTCAGAATCAGACCCTTGGCCCAAGTAGGCTTCGATCCTGCTGGGCCCCTACAGTTGCTGACATCTCCTTGAGGCGCGCGTGGAACAGTACGCGCCGTCGACGACTTGGGCTCGGTCCGGACGGTTACCGGACGGTCGGACGGCGAGCTACCCATTGCTCGCCGTCCGCAAGCCCGCGCCTACGGTGGCCGGAAATCGGGATCGGAATCCTGGCGGCGGTTGGGGCGTGAGGACCGTTGCCTCACGCGATCGGCCGCCTCCTTTGCTAGCATTACTGCTTCGCAGAAGGAGGCGACCGCGAGGTAGGTTTAAGTTAGTAAAAGCCTGACACGACCTACCGCTCCACTCTACAGAGGAGAAGTCACTGGATGATTTCAAACCTACAAACATTTTCATCACTGTTTCAGTCACATAATCTCAGGGTATAAATAGCTACTGAACACTGATGCTTTTATAACAAATCAGAACATGACACAAACAGAAACGGAAACATTTATACAAAATGAAATGTTTTACTAACAACAATCTGTATCGCAACCCCATTTTAATTTAAATCTCTTAAAAGAGAGAATATTCAATTTAAAACTTTTAATCAGATGCAAATCTCGTCTTTAATTTTGTCTGTTGTGCACTGGGAAGTTCTTAAGAGTCGGGTTATGGGAAGTTTGCACGCTAGCCTGCTTCGGCTAGAGTTTTGGTGCAATATGGAATTGTAATGGCGAATATTCTTCTACATTTAATGGTTTTGTTACAATGTCAAGTTTTTACAGAACGTTTTGGGAACACATTCATCGTGCGTACAGCGTACAGTGGAATTCCCTGCTAGCGTCTGTTTCCTGATAGCTATAACTTAGGGGTCTTTAAGTAAAGAAAGAATTTCTTCTAAAAAGGTTAGTAGGTCTAGATTGCACCGTTCGTTGTGGCGATACTTAGGGGAGGCCTATGTCCAACAGTGGACGTCCTTCGGCTGAAAGGTGATTATAAGGTTACTTCTAGGCTAACGTGCTCCATCGTCGACTATACCGTCGCATACCATCAAGTGAGACAGTGGTTAAATGCGAGCCTATCCATAATAATAAAGACAGACATTTATAACAATAGGCAATAGGTGTATTTAATATTAACAGTAAGAGTTTAGATTTAGAGCATACGATGGAGGTGTGATTCCGTTTCGAAAAGGACAACTGAAGGATGCAGGTGGGTTTTAGTCAGTGAAAACCTGAATCGCCCTCTCGCTCGCATCTTAGAGCAAGAGAAATCATAAGTCCACCTCAAAAAAAAGGATGAGTCCAGTTGTATTGATCACGTCGGGGTCACCAGTTTGGAGGTATGCGGAACAAAGTGTAAAGTCCCGCAAACCTCCGTTGGGTGTTGTGTCTAGTGGGCAACTGCCCGATAGTTGATATCGGGCTGTTCTATATGTTCAAATCGCGCGGAGAGCTTTAATTGCGCGATGCAGGATTAGCCTTATGTGACGCCATAGATGTCTCTACAAGATACACAGGGTGTTTAGAATGAACTCTAAAAACAAGTCAATAATAAAAGACAAACTTCACTCACTCACAACACTTATCTTACGATCACAACATTCTCTGTATACCGTCAGATGTTTGCCCTAATGAATCGTTTTGTTTTGTTTCCACTGCTCTATTTATGTGAGCTAAGAATCTTGTCTGCTTTATCAATGGGAAATGAAAAGCTGTGTACAAGATTCGTTGATTTTTGTTGGTCGTTGATTTAAAGCTTTTATTTTCTCTTTCGTAAAGAGAGAGGTACTTCTGGTTTTTGGAGGAGTTTAAAGGAGATAGCGACTTTAGTCTCGTGGTCTATCTTTTAGGAATCGTTCATTTTTCAAGATTAAAGCCAGAATCCTAGATAGTATCCAAAAGACATTTGTGTATCCAAAATATCTGTAGAAAGATGTGTAATAACATCATAATCACGTAAGAGCGGTTGTATGAGAATTTACCTCGGGTTGGCCGCTCTTAAGTTCAGAAATAGTGTAGCATACCATCACTGAAATAATTTTCACTGATGATTCTAGAGTTTCTCCTACAAACAATCAATGTTAGGTCTTTAACCCTTTTACGTTTTTTCCCTCTAAGACCGATGCCCGCTAACCTTAGCGGGCTAACTTTTCGAACAATCCGGCCACCTGGCCGGATTGTTCGAAAAGTGTGAAGAAGTTACCATGACCCTGGAACGTAAAGGGCAATTGGAGGAACACAGGCGAGTATTCCAAATAGAGCAGGAGAATTCATTTGATGAATTCTCACCAAAAAAAAACTTAATTCATTTAGAAGTTAAATCAACATACTATTGATGCAAGAACAATTCATTTTAATACTATCTAAATGATGATTTCCCTGAACACAAGAAAACTTAGCTCACACATTGATCATGATTTAGTAAATCACTTTTAAATATTCTTTCATTCAATTTTTGATTGGCCTGTTGGTCTAGTGGTTAGTGGCCCTGACTGCTATGCTGGAGCTCGTGGGTTCGAATCCCACCCAGGACAAATGTTTGTGTGATGAGCACAGCCATTTTTTCTGTGTCTGGGTGTAATTTATCTATAATATGAATGGATTTAGAAATATTTAGGTATGTTTATCAGTTGTCTAATACTCATAACACAAGCTCTGCTTAGCTTGGGACTAGATGGTGTTATATGATAGTTGTGTGAATATAATTATATTATTATTAATTCTTTGGTAAGTATGCGTGTCTATTAAAATCCATAAGTTACAGAAGAAATATTTAAAATAAATCTAAAAAGCAATCGGACTTGTCATGACATGTCATTTAAGTGCTTTCGAAGCAAATTGCATGTCCGGCCGAGTGCGTTAGTTTACCCTGTCGCCGTGCGTCGGCTTAACTTTACAAGTTAATTGAATCTACCGCGCAGTCTGGGTGTTACCTACTGTTTGTTATTGAAATGGTAATCAAAAGTTCGATCTTTATTGGATTGGGCTTTATGCGTTCGGTTAAAGTTATTAAATGCATTTCGTAATGCCAATATTTAAAACAAGCTTCCGCTAGCGGCATCGCCCGCATGCAAGTATATTTTTTAAAGTATAATTTATTTTATTCTAGTGCAGGTAGACCCTGCACTAAGCCAAATTTCATCCAAATCGATTTAGTTCTTAGAGCTTGAAAGAGTAACAAACGCATAAACATAAGTCTTGTACGAACTTACACCTTTATAATTAAAGTGTGATGCAATAGCAAGGGACCTCTGAGTTTAAGTATCAACCTTTTCTGTCATACCCCACGGAGATGTCAGCAACCGTAGGGGCCCAGCAGGGTCGAAACCTACTGGGGCCAAGCGTCTAATTCTAAAAGGAAGACTCGGCCCTGGTATGAAAGGCAACGAAGAAACAGGAGTGGGTTTTCAGTCAGTAAAAGTCTGACACTATCTCCTGCTCCGCCCAAGAGCGCGGATGTCATTGGATGATTTTTCCACCGAAAAAAAAAAACCTTTTCTGTCATAATTTTACGCTTTACGCTTGTTGTGATAAAGAAAGAAGTCAAGTACTTCTGGGCAAGCGTACTCCATCGTAGACTACATCGTCACTTTGCTTAAGTTGAGATAGTGGCGTGACCGTATCAACAGCGAAAAAAAGTGGTCAAAGATTGTATTTAAAAACTATTTTTAGTGACGAGACCGCTTCTATAGCACCAGCTTGTGTGTACATAATAAACAATGATTAATGGTTGACGGGCAAAACGGCAAAAGGCGTAGGTCCGTAGCAAGAGCACTGGGAGCGTAGCGCGTAACCGTAGAAGCGTAGCCAAAGTCGTAGAACTGTAGCAGGTATAGACTCGTAGCAGAGGGTAGTTCCGTAGTAGATTATGTTTGTACTTTATCTGTAGGTTTATACGTTTGTACATTTTTAGCTGTTTTTTTTTTTGTACATAAATAAATTCGCATGTAGGCTATCAGAAACTTAGTAGTTATACAACTTGTAACTGGAATTATGCACACCATTATATTTTAATTAGAAAATTAAGTTGCTGTCTTAATTTAAGTACAGAAATTTTACTTAGGTAGTGTTTTTTAAGAAATTATTTATATTAATCGTAGGCAAATTAATATGGACATCGACGCACTACATTAGTAGCGTATCGGTAATTTACACACGCACGTTAGCGACGCCGACGCAGACAAGACAATTATATTTAGATTTGTTTTGTTTTTAAATCACATATATCGATTCAGTTGCAGATTCTTTCGTCTTTCAGGTTGTGCCTTTATACATGTTGTATAGCAAATGTATAAAAATATAGCAAAACGTACAAAAATTCTACCAAAAGTTGTAGAATCGTAAAAACAAAGAAAAGAGACCGAAAAGTTAGAAACGACTCAACATTTTCCTTTACTAGCCCATCGGCAACAACCATTAAAATAACCCATTAGGCTAAATTCACAAAATGGACTTTTTCAAACTCAATAAAGTCCTATGGCATGAAATATCAACCCTTGAAAATTCGTATTTAATTAAAGCGTCACCCCGGGGACACATTATCGTCACGTACCTACCCGAATGGGCCATAAATTTGTATGATTCACCTAATACGACTTGTTTCATATGTCCCGTTTGGGCCCACAATAGGTATTATACAATGTTATTGTTTTGATTTTAATGTTGGTTAGAATATTAATTTGTAATTGAGTGTAGAAAGTTTGGAAGTAATGATGATACTTACTTGTTCGACAGATTTTATTACTATAGGTAACGATTTCTTCGACAGGACTTATGCCTATAAGTACCAATTTGTTTGATAGGTTTTATATCTATAGATACGGAATTTTTCGACAGATTTTATGACTATAGGTAAAGATTTCTTCGTTACATTGATTTCATTCAAGTTTACTATCATTTTCTTTTAAAATGATTATTGCATGTATTATGTTACAGTCAATACCCACATACCTACTGTTAATTAGTTATAATTAGCTTCAGTAAGTTAAAAGGCGTTTGTTTTATTATTTAAAAAAAAGTTTCAGTTTTCCTACCTAGAATCACTATAAAAATGGTTTTAATTTTAATTATACATAGATATATGTCGTTATCTTATTGAATGTAATCGGTAGTATAATATGCACAACATACAACGTATGCCAGATTATGTAAACTTAAGCAGTTTTAAAGTTGCCAGCATGTTAATCTCGTGAAGAAATTGTCTTATTTTTTTTACCATGTTCTTTCAACGGCTGTATTTAGTAACGGATTTCTTTTCCAAATAGCAATTTTTTTTTTGTGATAACAACACTGTTTTCGGATTTATTCCTATACCTGTGCTATAAGAACTTATTATATGCCAAATTTCAGGATTCTGGGTCAACGGGAAGTACCCTATGAATTTTGATTCCTTGAGAGTGTCGAAATATAGGTACGTTTTTTTCGACATAAATGGCCGTATATTTTTTTTCGTTAATTTAGAAGTTTGATTTTTTCACAGCTTCAAGAACTCGCAGACCTGAGTATATGGTTTTAATTTCAACTCGATACCTCCACGCGTTCCCGAGATAAAGGGTCTTGACAGACAGACAGACAGACGGACAACAAAGTGATCCTATAAGGATTCCGTTTCTTTCCTTTTGAGTTATGTAACCCTAAAAAGGAGGAGGTTCTCAATTCGGTTGTATTCTTTTTAAGGTTCCGTACCTCAAAAGGAAAAAATGGAACCCTTATAATATCACTTTGTTGTCCGTCCATCAGTCTGTCTGTCAAGACCCTCGGAACTCGGATCTCGGGAACGCGTGGAGGAGTTGTAATTAAAACCATCTACTCAGGTCTGATAACTTGTCAAAAATAACTAGAACTATCCCGTAGTCGCTAACTTTAGTTTGCGAATTTCAGAGTCGAGAAAAACATCGCGCCAAAGAGTTTCAGTCTTTCTACCTAATCGACATTTCATTGACGGCTGCACGGTTGGCGCTGTGGTCGAGAGATTGGCAGCAGAGCAGCGCGACGCGGGTTCGATTCTCGCACAGAACAATTGGCCTATTGATTGAGTCAGGGTGTCATCGATACAGGACTAATTGCTAGTGTGGTGCAACGATTTTTTTTAAACAAAAAGCAAAAAAAAAAACATAGAATTGGTCTTCATTTCATATTTAAAACAAAAAACCAATCACTCCATTACAAAACCCAATTAGAATTTCAATTATTCTCGCAAATATAGCAAATAAATCTAAAAGAAATACGAGTAAGGACCACCATAGCGGCAGGTGCAATCGCTATGGCAATAAATTCTGGACCTCATAATACACCCCTCGTTTACCAATCTCGCATATTTCCCGGGTTTTTTCAACCCCTGACGGTACCATTTTGTAAATAGAACATTGTATATTTTCCTCGAATTAAGGTAATTTCTCGTCTCATGATCCAATTTGAATTAAGATGTTAGGGTCGGAGTGTTTTGTGAGAATTTTCGCAATGGTTGTTCGAATTTAGGAAGACTGATGAGGTTCGTTAAAATCGGCAGGTGGAATGCTGTAAGGGAGTATCTTAATAGTCCAGCAACTTATTGTTTATATCACCTCGCCGCGATTTGGAACATACACACACAGGAGCGGCAGAAAAGAAAGAAAGAAAAACATTTTATTTGTAGAAAATGACGCAATCTTGGGACTAACTTACAAATTATAAACATTCTATAGGAAAAATATGCGCCACATCCGTGCAAAACGGCCGAACGCTCAGCATAATGCCGCGACACAACTTTTTCGTAAAAAACTTATACCAATAGACGGGGCGACAGTTCCGTCGCCGGCCTGTCACTGAATCCGCGGACAAAAGTCTCCCAGCTGTCCACATGCGCGCACTTTCATACAATCCCGTAGACTCAAATAAAAAATAAATAAGTTGCGGGGACTAAAGTTGCTCGTGTGCGCTACCTTTAAGATGTGGAACGAATTTTGTTAGGACAAAATATGATGAAACAAAAAAATTTCCTTTCGACAGATTGATTACATAGTCTTATATAATAATGACTGGAAGAAGAAAACAAAAAAAAATCGATACAAAATATTACGACCTTTTTTTGAGATGGTAAATTATGAAATGTTTCTTCATTTGCCCTTTGTGTTTACCGTGGTCCTTGCCGCAGCAAACCTTACTGTATACACCTGTATGTGCCTGTATGTATGGCTATGAACCAGAATTATAAAATACTTTAGTCTGTCTTTTAAACATATCAAATAAGTAGTTTGTCATCGTACGGATTTTCTAATTTTTTCTTACTAGAGCCGGGATTTTCCAACCTATAAAATACTTACAGGAAATAGTCATGCGATTCATAAAGAGCGTGATGACTGTATTCTGACACCATACAGGTGTCAAAAATATTATAAATTTGAAAGTAGGCCTTAAGGTTACACTAGTCGATATTTTTGCCACACCGGGGGTATTAATTTGACATTGTATATCTCTATAGGACACGATGCCAGACAAGACAGCGGGCTTCATGGTCACGTCCATCAGTGAGTTCGAGCCCGCGACTAGTTCAGTTCAGTGAAAATTGGTTACTATGGGCGCCTTGAAAGGAGCCCATAGTAACCAATTTTCACGAAACAATTAAAACAGTGTATAACCTTTCTATGCTTTTAAAGTGACAGAGAGACAGAATGACCCTTAAATAAATATTTACTACGATTTTTATGCATGAAAGCCAGGCCAGTCCAGAAATAACATACCTACTAATTGTATTCCCAACATTTTTCTTCACAAATCCCCGATAAAACCTAAAATGAATTTCCCTCAAAAAACGTTCCTTAATCTCTTTATTGCCGAATCTAATTATACTAACAGTCGTTTATCTTGAGGAGTTAAAAACGTACAATGTGCTATAAAGACTGCCATAAATCAGGAGCGAGGTAAGCGGTTGCCCATTGTGGCACTCCCTGGCATCGGAGTGTGACGCCCTTTGAAAGTGAATCAACGGCTATCGGACCTGCATGTATGGGGTATTGGGGACCTACGATTTTTTAATAAATCGTATCAATAGAGAAAGGTTTTTATTGTGATTTATATTAGGGACAATTCAATGAACAATAGGACAAATAAATTAGATTTGGCCGCGGAATTCTCTTGGATGCAAGAAGCATAGAACTGGTCGAAGAGGCAAAGCTTTGAGACAGTTTTGTCCACCAGTAGACGTCTATTGGCTGAAATGATGAGTGAAGAAAATCCAAATTCAACCCAGAAGAACATTTACAAAGCTATACACCACTAATTTTTAATTAGTACAAATACTTAAAGGGCTTATTAGAAAAGCTCTTATTAATATTTAACTAAAGTCTCAATCCATACTAATATTATAAATGCGAAAGTAACTCTGTCTGTCTGTCTGTCTGTCTGTTACGCTTTCACGCTTATACCGCTGAACCAATTTTGATGAAATTAGGTACAAAGATAGAATAGAGCTTGAGAAAGGACATAGGCTATAAATTATCACGCTATTTGCTATGTGGGGTGAGCAATATTCCAAAATGTCGGTATTGAACGATTTGCCGTGACTTCGATCCCCAGTTATAGTAATAATTTTTGTGAGTATTTTTTCGTCTTTTTTGTATATAATATGCGATGGTACTTCGATTACAATAATAATAGGACTTTTAGCATACTTTTAACACATCTTAGACATTTTTACTCCATATTTTTGTAAAAAGTAATCAAACATGTAATAAAATCTAAGTGGAAAAACGAAAATAATATTTCTTTTTTTCATTTAGCTACAAATTTAATATCTGAGATGAAAATCATCACGCTATCATCGACAAAGGGTTAAGCAGACAATGATGACGTTTATATAAGAACACCTATTTTACACAATAACCAACGAACACCGTAGTGCAGTCGTGTTTGGATTAGATCGGCACGTAAGGAGATAGTGGTTCAAAACTCAGTTTCTTCTTTGTGATAGTTTTGTTTTATTTTACTGTAAAAAAGAAATTTTTCGATTTTCCCACCGAAAAAAAAAAAAAACATATTTTTGCGTTCTTACTATTATTTTTATCGACAGTCTGGTTTCTACATCAGCACTTTCGAAGCAGTTTAGCAGATTATACTGACCTTCACTATACAAGACAGAAATCCAGCGGTTATGCATTCAAACGTCTACAAAGAGATCTAAAGAGATACAATAGAGCGGCTATCAGAAAAAATGTCTTAGAAAAACTGTCATCCTATGCCTCAGTGACGCCATCTGGCTTTGAATAGCAAACACACGAATTAAATTTGTCAAACTATTTATTTAACTATCGCTCGGTAGGTGGCCAGGGGCCTTACCATGATAATGTCAAAATGTCAGACGTACGAGCGAAAAAGAGTGATAGAGCTATACACCCTGTATAGCTCCATCCCTTTAACAGTCCGGTTTAGGTCGTAAAATGGATCACGTTATGAGCTCGTGGTAGAGCCTCAGTGTGTGATAAAGGTAAGGTTAAGCTTTTCAGCAATAGATGGCGTTATCACGAAATCAGCAAATGTTTCTAGACCTATTTATAAAAATTATTGAATTCTAATTAATTGCTTGGTAAATGCCAAAAATATTTACGAAAATAAACCGCAGTTAGGTCCAGTCATTTTATCATAACAAGATTTGTAATAGCGTAAAGCGCGGTGGGCCTTGGGCGCGGTCGCCTCCTTCTGCGAAGCAGTAATGCTAGCAAAGGAAGCGGCCGCACGCGCGAGACAATAACCCTCGCGGCCCTAGCCAATCCGAACCGAGGGGTTCCGATCCCGATTTCCGGCCACCGTAGGCGCGGGCTTGTGGACGGCGAGCAATGGGTAGCTCACCGTCCGAACATCCGGTAACCGTCCGGACCGAGCCCAAGTCGTTGACGGCGCGTAGTGTTCCACGCGCGCCTCAAGGAGGTGTCAGCAACCGTAGGGGCCCAGCAAGGTCGAAGCCTATTGGGGCCATGGGTGATACGAAAGAGATTCCCGGGGCCCTGGAACAATGGCAGAAGAAGGAACAGGAGTGGGTTTTATGTATGTTTCTTTCTGGTTTATGTTATGATAAAACAACGCTGTATGATTTTAAAATTATTGGTTCATTAGATATACTAAAAGTATATTATACCGTAGAATTATCTTTTTTACAACACTAAATAAATGTTATTTAACGTAGGCTATCAAAAAAAAGTGGATAAAGTAGTTTTCAGTTGCCAAAATGTATAAATAGTCTGAGTCACGGAGTTGATACTGAGGTCGATACCCACAGTTTTTAGTGTGTGCACCTTTTACTTTTAGGTAGGAAATCATCAAATACCTTCCCCCGCTCTGGGTAAAGCGAGAGGTAGTATCAGACTTTTACTGACTGAAACCCACCTGTGTTCCGTTAGTTGCCCTTAGCGTTCCAGGGCTATGGTAACTTGCACGCCACAATTGCGGCAGCAAATACCTTCTTTGAGGAAAGTCTAAAAAGGCTCTCTTTCCGCCTGACGAAGGTCTTCATCGAACGTAGATGTTTCGGAAGGACCCCCAAAAACCGGCAAATATAGGTAGGTACTTAATCACAGAAAGATGCTTCTTGAGCAGTTCGTGAAGGTTACCAGTACTTCAAGTAGTCACTCCCTCGGACTTGACCACAACCTACGTGACGTGTTTGGAACAAGTACCTAATTTCAAAGATTCCAAAAATTGAAGATCATTAAGAATTTCATGAAAAACCCATGAAGACATATTTCACACAAGGCCCCGACGTGGTTTGCGTTCCTGAAGATAGTTTGATTACGTATGATGTATCCTACATTACTTGCAGCCTTAAGTCGACAACTGGACGTTACCTCCTTAAGAGTGGTCAGTGAGTGGTGATCAACACTGGGACAACATTCTGACGGATGCCAGAGTCAGTCACAGCCCCAATTGGTTGCGACATTTGTTCGCTATCATTTTATAGTTTTGTGGAGTCACAAACACGGAGTAATGAGTTTTATAAAGTTTAATAAGAGTATTAGGGTGTTTCGAGAGGTTTCAGTTTCAAATTCGACGTGATGTAAGTCAACATCAAACTGCAACAATTTTTTCACAAATTCTTTATAAGTACAGTTGTGGAGCAAGATGACATTGTAGGTTACTCTGTAGTATTTTAATAATCGCTAGCAGTAGTGGACTATCAGTGCACGTTATCCAGCTGAAGATGGGCTGAAGCCGATTATGCTCCTTCGAAATTCACCTCCGCAAAAGTTGCATAACGGACCCGGCTAAAAGTCTGCAGAGAAATATCATCGAGGCAAATTCTTATGGGAGGTAATTCTTTCGAAAAATCTCATAGCTCTAGCAGGCATTGGCCCTAGAGATCTTCGTCAGGCGAAAAGAGAGGACGCTGTGGTGTCTTTAGAAAGACACCACAGCGTCCTCTCTTTTCCTCAAAGAAGGAAGATTTGCTGTCGCGTGCAAGTTACCGTAGCTCTAGAACACTAAGGGCAATTAAAGGAACACAGGTCGGTTTCAGTCTGTAAAAGTCTGACACAAACTCTCGCTTTACCCAGAGCGGGGGAAGGTATTTGATGATTTTCTTCCTAAAAGTTAAACGTGCAGACACTAAAAACTGTGGGTATTGACCTCAGAACAAGATCCGTACAGACTCTTTATACATTTTGGCAACATTTAACATTTTGAAAACTACTTTATCCACTTTTTTTACAGCCTACGTTAAATAACATTTATTTAGTGTTGTTAAAAGAAAACAACGGTTTAATACACTTTTAGTCTATTATAATGAACCAATCATATTAAAATCATACAGCGTTGTTTCATCATAGAATAAACCAAAAACAAACTTAAACTATCACCTTTTCCTTTTAGGGGTAGGCAGACAAAGTTTATCAACTACTTCGACTTCAACATGTCTGTTTCTGTTTATTAATGATAATAAGTAATTTATTTGATGTATATCATGAACGAGTATTCTATTACTGGTGAGCCAAAGAAATAAAATAAATTATATATCTGGACATAAGAAATACATTTTACATAATACATTTACTGAAATTAATTTCCGTTATTTGAATTAGATGTTTTTAGCACGAATCACAAGCACAGAATTATTAATTACGGTTGTGCATTTTTACTAACTTGACGCAGACAAAGTCGCGGGTAACAGCTAGTAAATAATATTTATAAACAGCAAAGTTATTAGTGTTTGTTTATATCCCAAAATGTCACTCAATTTATGGAAATATTGTACAGGCTATTGATTATGAATGAAAAAAAAAATGGAAAAACAACTGCGCGTAGTATTTTCTAGGAGCAATTGTTATGAATTTACCAATTATTAATTTTCGTGGTCAATTTTGGAATTTCGTTTTTTTTCTTTTGACTACACAAATATGATCAGTAACGGGTATAGATAGAGTTCCATTTTTTTTTACAAATTAAAAACTAATGGTGTATAACACTATATGACGTGACGCGAGCCTCCATTCATTTTTTTGGCATGGTATATTATCAAATTACTTCTTTTCCATTCTGAGCGCAAAGGAGTGTCAGAATTTAACTGACTAAATCCAGTTATATTCCTTCAATTGCCCTTTGCGTGCTAAGGCAGCGTTAACTCTTTCAAATAATCGGCGGGATTATTTTACGCGAAATCGCTTGTTTGTCCATACAAATGTCTATAATTCCAAGTAGTGGAGAATGAGCTGCTGTGGCAGCTTTAATGAATTTTAGCTATTTTAGGGTTCGTTTCCACTGACGCGAAGCTGGACAGTGTGGAGAGGAGCGGACCGTGAATTAGAAAACCAAAGTGCTCGAAATCTCCAATCCGCATCAGTGGAAACAATGTAAGTGAAGCGGAGTTTAGCTGAGCGAACTTTCAAATAAAGCAAATGAACACGCGACCTCGAACCAGACAGAGCGGAGTCGAGTGCCGAGCGGAGAGCACGAAGCGGATGGTAGCTCAAATCCACTCCACCCCGCTCTGTTTCATTAGAAACACATGCCACTTTTCACTGCTCTTCCTTGCCCTTAGACTAGGAGCAGACTACACTGCCGTGTCCGAAATATAACCCGAAACCCGCCCGTGTTCCTTCAGTTGCCCTTTGCGTTCTAGGGCCTCGGTAACTTTCAACCAATCCTGTAGGTCGAACCTACACTCCTAACAGAATAAGCACAAGAAGCTAGTGTATAAAACAACTTACTTCTGTATAAAAAACCTTTGAACTGTCAAGAAGTCAGTCAGTCAAATGACGCTAATTGCACATCCCAAAGCAATTTTTTTTTTAGGTGGGAAAATCATCTGATGACAAATCCCACTCTTTGGTGGAGCAGGAGATAGTGTCAGACTTTTACTGACTAAAAACCCACTCCTGTTCCTTCGTTGCCTTCGTCCCAGGGCCCCGGGTTTCGTTTTCATACTACCCATGGCCCCAGTAGGCTTCGATCCTGCTGGGCCCCTACGATGGAGAAGAATGTGTAAGAAACTCCATGGACACTCTTTTTAATTTTTTTTTTAATATTTCTTCTCGCTATAATAATGCAAGAGACAAATTGTGCGTCCTACCTCAACGGTTGCCGATTGAACAAGAGAGCTGTCACCCGCCATTATCATACATCGACAGCTTTAGTACAGACTAGCTTTTGCGCGCAGCTTCGCCCGCGTACATGAAATATAGCCTACGTCACTCAGGAATAAAGCAGCTTTCTATTGGTGAAAAAATTTTAGCAATCGCACCAGTACTTTCAAAGATAAACAAAAACACATAAAAAAAAAAAACTTTACCTCTTTGTAATATTAGTGTAGATAATCACAAAAATACGTTTCGGTATTGCCAGCACAATTAGTCGAATACAAAATAAATTAAATAACATTATTGTTTACAAAAAACAGAGTAGGTAAGTAATCTGATTATCATCATCATCATCATCATCCTGCCCTTGTCCCGTGTTATTTGCGGGGTCGGCGCAACACGTTTTTTTCTTCCATTCTGCCCTGTCACTCGTCATGCTATCACTAACTTCCTTTTCTTTCATATCACTCTTCACACAATCCATCCATCTTTTCTTTGGTCTCCCTCTCCCTCTCCATCCATGCACATGTAAACTCATAACTATTTTAGTAACATGCGTTTCATCCCTCCTCTTCACATGACCATACCAAGACAAACGATTCCCTTTCAACTTTTCAGTCACTGGCGCCACTTTCAAACTTCCTCTAATATACTCATTTCTCACTTTATCCATTCTCGTCACATCACACATCCATCTTGACATTCTCATCTCCTCTACGTGCAATCTTTTTTCATCCGTCTTTTTCCCAGCCCAACATTCTGATCCATACAGTTTGACAGGCCTTATCACGGACTTGTAGATTTTACCCTTCAAAAACCTAACACTAGTCTAACGACCTTTACATAATAACCATGTGAAAGACAAAATATCTTAGAGTTTACCGTAATAATATAGCACAGAAGAGTCTTCAAATAAACTATATCCATCGGGTACTCGAACGTAAGTTAGGTAAAACAGTTTCCATATAAAATTCAATATTTATGGAGTGGCGGGCCCGGTGATATATTTGCAAGTAGGTTCAACAGATAACTGAAGGGTATGGTGTTACCTTGTAAATACGCGTTTTTATGTTGTTGTGATGTTATTTTGGAATAAGTATATGTGTGATATGAAGTTTTCTAACGGATGTTATAGGTGATATAGTTAACGAGTTTATTTACCTTTCAATTTTGGATCGGTCTTTTTTTATTGACCGTTCGATTCTTTATTAGAAATTGCTCAAATAATAGTCGCATATAAAACTGGCCACGAATTACATTGTTTAAATTACCATATTGTAATATGAATACGATCGGTCCTGTGCGTCTCGCATCCATCGGAATCCCGCGATGAGGATACCAGGTAATCGGTCCATTGTTAAGGCGACACTTGGTGGAGGCCTATATCCAATAGTGGACGGCTTTTTTGTCCAATAGTCTCGCATCCATCGGACTCCCGCAACCGTTACCAAGTCATCGGTCCACTTAGTAGGAGGCCTTCCAACGCTACGTCTTCCGGTACGTGGTCGCCATTCCAGAACCTTTCGGCCCCAACGGCCATCCGTTCTGCGAACAATGTGCCCTGCCGATTGCCACTTAAGTTTGGCGATTCTTCGTGCTATGTCGGTAACCTTGGTTCTCCTGCGGATATCCTCATTCCTGATTACCATAATTTACATAAGTAATGAAAATTGAAAGTTGTTATTAACAAGCTTCCTCATATCTATGAAATCTATATAATTCAGGAATTCTATACAATGCCTAGGCAATGTAAGAAATATTATGAATATTATTGCACATTACATACTTTACCTAGGTAATGTATACAATTCCTAAGGATTATATAGAGTGCCTGCTGGTCCACCGGCAATGTGTAAAGTAAATAGATTTTTTGTCTATATTTATCAATGTTAACCGACCAAATGAAACATGTTCTATTACTTAAAATCAATGTGTGTAAAAGACGAAAGCAGGGAAGGAATTGACGTCATTTTAAAGCACCCCAACTCGATCAGGTTATGTTAGAAGGCTATGGTTATTTTTTTTTAACCACCCAGAAATAGGAGCCTTACTTTAAACCCCGCGGACAGAAATAGGACTTGAGTACTTATTCATAATAATATTACCATGAAATTTAAAATTCTACCTGTTATTAGAAACATAATGTAATTTGCTTACAAGTACTCACGCCTTCAAACCTAACCTTACCCCTAAAATTACGTCACCTCCTTCCCTGTTCTAGTCTTTTACACACATTACCGGCTACGCATTCGGTATTGTGTAGAATACCTAGGCAAAGTATAAAATAAATAATATTTCACACATTACCTACACGTTTTAGGTATTCTATACACTGCCTAGGTATTGTATAGAATACCGGATTACAGAGTATGCCGGTAACATATATATCTATACTCCATCTGTTTAGGTAATTAACTAACTGTAAACAATCTTGACATGTCTTTTATCTAAAAGTGGTCTAAAAATTATATCTAAAAATGTTTACAATTTGTTATTTACCTATACCGATGTTTGGTAATTAACTAAATTTAAATAATCTTTGTATGTCTTATAAACGATTTAAAAAAAATAAAAAGACATATCAAGATTGTTTACGTTTAGTTAACTACCTAAACAAATGGGGTATAGTTACAGATTGCGTTGACTTTTGTGGGTTTTTAATAAAGATATACTAATTTCAGTAGGTATATTAAGAATTGAATCGACTCATAGAAATTGTGGCTTTCTCAACTTAGATTTGGATCGTGCGGTTCTAAACAAAAGTCTCAGAGAAAATTCAAGCAACTGATCCAACTTCTAAATGGAAATTGTATGGAAATAAAAACAATCAGTTCTATTTGCCAGTCAAGCTATTCTAGGCGCGATCCACTGACACGTATCATTCAATTATAGAAGAATATTGAACGCGTTAGTATGTAGCTAAACTTTTATATGGATGTATGCTACAAAAATTGCCTTTCTACAAAATATATTTTGTTGTTGAAGTTTAGATACTTTCTTACTTTTAATCCAATGAGATGCTCTGGGGCGGAGCGTGAGGGTGTGTCAGACTTTTACTGACTAAAAAGCTGTTATTTCCTTGTCTTTCATACCAGGGCCGAGTCTTCCTTTCAGAAGCAGACACTTGGCCCCAGTAGGCTTCGACCCTGCTGGGCCCCTACGGTTTGCTGACAACTCCTTGAGGCACGCGTGGAACAGTATGCGCCGTCGACGACTTGGGTTTGGTCCGGACGGTTACCGGACGATCGGACGCAGTCCCTTAAAGCTGTGAAAAAATCAAACTTCTGAGTTAGCGAAAAAAAAAAGATGCGGTCGTTTATGTCGCAAAAAACGTATATTTCGACACTCTCGAGGGAACCAAAAGTCATAGGGTACTTTCTGTTGACCTAGAATCCTGAAATTTGGCATTAAGCAAGGTCTCATACATAGCACAAGTATAGGAAAAAATCTGAAAACTGTGAATTTGTAGTTAGTCACAAAAAAACCTTTTTTTTGCGATTCGTAAAATCTTCGTAACTCAATACGAGAATTGAACTGTTTTCATAGGTAAGTTTGTACGGAACCCTCAGTACGCGAGTCCATCTCGCAGTTTTTTCCTTCAGTTGCCCTTAGAGTTCCAGAGCCGCGATAACACGCCACCTGTACCGGTCTTTACACGCTCCTTTTTGCTTCGTTTAGATGTTTAGATTCATAAATCTATGTAAACGTACGCACCAGGCATCTGTGTAAAATATCACCACTAAGATCTGTGTTTTTTAGGGCGTCCCAAAAACAAATCAATCACAGTCCACATCGAGACATCACACGCTTTGGAAAAGAAAACTGTACGTTTTCTGCGACAGTTATTCCAATACAGTGAGAAAATAAACGTTCTCTGGTATTTTGCTTTTCAGGGTATGTACGCACCGGGACTTAACTTCTTGAGTAGCGTAATTAGAGACACAATAGTAAGACAATAGCGCACGACCGCCGGCGTTCGTGCGGGGATCAACAGCTTAATAAACTAAATTACTACACTACACAGATACACACACTCACACACCAACGCCCTATCATGTGCGCACACAAAAATGACCTCCATTAATATCTATGTGAAATGATGATTCTCAAAAAATATAATTTTTCCATATTATTATTAAATGGTTTTTTGGAATTATTATATTTATATTTATTCTTTAAATCTTAAATTTTTACTATAATCTCATTTTGTAAATCGTTTTTGGACTGTTTTAGAGCTAAAATTATCCTTTATTATAAAAGAATGAAAGATGCTGGTGCCTGTGATACAATGTTTTACATTAGTACAGGTACCAACGAAATTCCTTTAAAAAAAAAAAAAAAACATTATGAGGGCAGAGTATACAGTGTTCTTACATCTTCTTCGTGCAAGTTATATGTTTTGGAATTCTGCACTCCCCAGACCAAGCAGCTACTCCCAAAAGTACCTCTACCTAGCAATATGCTAATAAAATATATTTTTAAAATTCGATTACCATATATTACATCGTACGAATTCGTAGCGAATCGCACGGGCATAACAACGCGAACAAATCGTTCAAACGGAATAAGTAATGAGTCTCGTCTGGCAATATTTTTATTTTACATCGACAATTTAATAAGTCTCTTTGTGTGCCCACCCCTCTACCGTGTAGATGGATGGTGAATATTATATCAATGTAGCTATTAAAGAATCTATTATGAGCTCTTGTTATATGAATTCGTTCATCTTTCTTTCTCATGGTTCCTTTGTAAGGGATTAAGTGAATGTCCAGTATAATGAAAATTGTTTTTCATTTCTCTTTGTAGTACTTGCAGTAACATCCTTTTATCATCATAATAATTATTAATTTATAAAACAGGAGAACAGATGAGCATCATCATCATCATCATCATTTCAGCCGAAAGACGTCCACTGCTGGACATAGGCCTCCCCCAAGCGTCGCCACAGCGAACGGTCCTGTGCGTCTCGCATCCATCGGACTCCCGCAACCGTTACCAAGTCATCGGTCCACCTTGTAGGAGGCCTTCCAACGCTACGTCTTCCGGTACGTGGTCGCGGTCGTGGTCGGTGGTGGTGGAACAGATGAGCGATCGGGCCGAAAGGTTCTGGAATGAGATGCAGCGTTGGTAGTCCTCTCACAAGTTGGATCGACGACCTGGTGGACGACAAACAGTCGTTCACGAACCTCTATTAGGTCATGGACTACGGTTTAATATTTCAAATTTTCCTACTAAAAATTAACATTGATGATTTTATGTTTCTATCATAAATGTTGTGTTTGATACGACAGTAGAATGATACTTTTGAGTTTAACTTATGCTGAAAGTTTTAATTTACCTAAGACAAGTTTTATATTAACCATTTTTTCCTTCTACTTTTCTGGTCCCTGCTAAAAACACAATAACCAGATTATACCAAAGTCAAAAAAAGTTTGGGAACCTAAGGTCCTTGTCGGGGTCTTAACCTTAAGTGTGGCCATGATTAGGAACCACTGGTCTTGTGGCTATTATAAAATTCTCCGCGGTTCTAAAGACCAAAATCTATTCAGGTACATCGTGGTACACAGAAAAATCCAAGCTTAAAAACACGGCAAATTCACTGACGGCTGTCTAAATCCTGGAAGACGAATGACCAAACAGTCCGTTCTGAATTCAGCTCCCTAATAAGATTAGTGAGCCGAAAGTGATCCAGGTCTAAGCCGCTTTAACCGAATAGCTACGGCCTGCAACTATTGGCTGATGCTAATTCGATAAACGAATCCACTAGGTTTGCTTATGTCGTGAAGTTTGTAGTTATTTAGATGATGTTGTTTGATGTATCTACACTAATATTTAATTTCAATAAGAAAAAATCATTTAATAATAATGACGACACAAGATAAACAAAAATACCTGACATAATTTACTCTTACTTATACACAGACATAATTATTGTAACGATGTACATACCTCTTTCTCTAGATATTTTGGGTACACAGCTATCTTGTGGATATTATCTAGGCCAAATTACGGAATTATCGAATGCCAACAGAGTTTTGAGGCGTTATCTCTCTTTTTTTGCATTGCCTCTTTATCATACATCGCGTTGGATTGCGTTAGGTGAAGCAACAAGCTTATAAAACATGCTCGATGTTGACGATAGACGAGTGGAAAAGGACCCTCTTTATACAGGTATAAAAAAAATGTTGATCACAGTCCTTAGCTAAATTATTGACACTGCAACACACGATGTTAAAACATGTACCTAAATATTGTCTCAACAATATAAGCATAAGCAATGGCTAATCTGCATATAGCATAGCATAGTCGGCCTTGTAATGTTCCCACTGTTGGGACTCAGGCCTACTCTCTAGGAGAGGGAATGGGCCGCAATCCACCAGGCAGGCCCAGTACGGGTTGGTGGATGTCTTCGAATTTTTGGTTCTAGGACATGCCGGTTTCAATCTGCATGTTATATTAATAAAAGTGTACTTACAGCCCACAACGTTGCTTTGCAAACCTTTTAAAGAAAGTAAGGCAGCTGGTTCTAGGAAGCAGACTAGTTATTTACCTGAAATACAAAGAAATCATAAATATTATTGAGTTTTTCAAACATGACTAAGGAAAAAGATCTTCCTAAAGACGTTAATCAGCTTAATTACACAAACATGGTTTCCTTCTTAAAGAAGATTATGAAGAATGCAAGCCCATCAATCCGTCGGCAGCTACCAGGCAAACATAAAACATCACAGTTTAATAATCGCAAATGAAGACAAATGAGCAATAGACTTAACAGGGCTTCAAGTTTATTGCCGTTGTTGATGATATTTGTCAAAAATAATTAATCACTGTAAGGGGATAAAGGAGGCATTTGACAGATGATTAATTCTGGCAAGTAAACGGTACAGGTGCGCGAATCCTTTTGGGTACACAAACAGCGGGCACAATATTTTAGAATTCAGGACTTACAGGTACAAATACTGGCGAAAGAGTTGGGTGGCCGGAACGAATAAAATGACAGTGCCTTATTATTTCTACGCTAAATGGTTAATCAAAAGAGGAAAATAATAAGAAGGTTACTTTAATTCATAGCAGTAGGTAATTAGCAGATGTTTTGTACCCTTTGAATAATATAATACCTACTTACTCAGTCGTAGAGTAAGTAGGTATTATATTATATCAAAATCCCATAAAAAGTGGACATACCTTGGGTAAATAGACTTGTATCAGTGAAGTTTTTGAAATACTTTATAAGATTTATACCTATTAACTAGTGCCATTGAAAGTAAAATATATGATAAAAGTAATCATCATCATCATTTCAGCCGAAAGACGTCCACTGTTGGACATAGGCCTCCCCGAAGCGTCGCCACAACGACCGATCCTGTGCATCTCGCATCCACCGCATTCCCGCGACTCTCACCAGGTCGTCGGTTCACCTTGTGGGAGGCCTTCCAACGCTGCGTTTTCCGGTGCGCGGACGCCACTCTAGAACTTTCGGCCCCGTCGACCATCCGTTCTACGAGCAATGTGCCCTGCCCACTGCCACTTTAGTTTGGCGATTCTTTGGACTATATCGGCGACCTTGGCTCTCCTGCGGATGCGATCACGCAAGGAAACTCCGAGCATAGCCCTTTCAATTGCCCTTTGGGTGACTGTAAGCCTTCTGATGAGGTCCATTGTAAGCGACCATGTTTCAGTGACATATGTCATCACTGGCAACACTTATGATAAAAGTAACTTGTGCTAATTCAGGAAATGGTTTGCACGTGTCCCAATTTTTACCCAAACCCGTTTGTGTGTGATGGAGTAACGAACACACGCACACTTACGTGTTAATTTTCGCCTTTATATGTGATGATGTGTGATGTGATGTTAATGTGATCACCCAACCTGATTGGTTAATCAACCGTGGCATGAACTATTCTCATATACAACATAGGTACCTATCATTGAGGAAGCAGTAGGTAGACAAGACCACACAACAAAATCTACAGATCTTGAAATGAATAAGTTCAACATTATCTTCTTTGTAATACCCGAACGGGCCTTACTAAGCGAGTGATAAGTCAGAGGCAATGATTTGAAAAGATCTGAAATATCTCGATTTGTCTCTTCAAGTGGACTGTTTGTCAAGCAATACCCTGTCGGCAGCTGTGTCCACCACTGTATTGTGTTTACTACAGGATATTACACGATGTTTTTCTCTGCTGTAAGTCTGTGTTGAGATTAAATTGACAATGAAAGAGTTTTATTGGCGTGGGCGAAGTGGGCGCTTGCCGACGTCCTCGCACCCAAAGGGGCCTCGCACAAGCGAGGGCTCTTTAAGAACGAGGATTTTCTAATAATTGATAGGCTCCTCAGGAATGAGGATATCCGCAGGAGAACCAAGGTTGCCGACATAGCACGAAGAATCGCCAAACTAAAGTGGCAATGGGCAGGGCACATTGCTCGCAGAACAGATGGCCGTTGGGGCCGAAAGGTTCTGGAATTGCGACCACGTACCGGAAGACGTAGCGTTGGAAGGCCTCCTACAAGGTGGACCGATGACTTGGTAACGGTTGCGGGAGTCCGATGGATGCGAGACGCACAGGACCGTTCGTTGTGGTGACGCTTGGGGGAGGCCTATGTCCAGCAGTGGACGTCTTTCGGCTGAAATGATGATTATGATGATAGGCTCGCGTTTGACCACTATTTCATCTGAGTCTCGTTTTCGAATTTAAGAAAGCAAAAAGCCTCACTGATGTGCTTTCACCCACGTCTAAATTTTTCCACGCTACGTCTCTGTTTATTGGCGTACTAGCTGGCCCTCGCGGTTTCACCCGCGTCTTAGGTTACGCTACATTCCTATTCATCATCATCATCATTTCAGCCCAAAGACGTCCACTGTTGGACACAGGCCTCACCCAACTGTCGCCATAACGACTGGTCCTGTGCGTCTCCCATCTATCGGATTCCCGCAACCCTTACCAGGTCATAGGCCCACCTTCTAGGAGGGCTTCCAACGCTGCGTCTTCCGGTCCGCGGCCGCCACTCCAGAACCTATCGTAGTCGTAGCGTAATGTTATATAGCCTTCCGCGGTAAATGGGCTAACAGTAAAATAATTCTTCAACGGTGTTATTTTAAAATAACATGTACATTACTGCTGCGCTAAATAGATTTAGTTTAATCTTCTTCTATATAAGGTGACTGGTTTTTTTTTTTTTTTTTCGGGTCTGAAAATCATCTAATGACATCCCCCGCTCTTGGGTGGAGCGGTAGATAGTGTCAGACTTTTACTGACTAAAAACCCACTCCTGTTCCTTCTTTGCCATTTTTTTCCAGGGCCCCGGGGGTCACTTTCGCATCACCCATGGCCCCAGTAGGCCTCGACCCTGCTGGGCCCCTACGGTTGCTGACATCTCCTTGAGGCGCGCGTGGAACACTACGCGCCGTCGACGACTTGGGCTCGGTCCGGACAGTCACCGGACGATCGGACGGCGAGCCACCCATTGCTCGCCGTTCGCAAGCCCGCGCCTACGGTGGCCGGAAATCGGGATCGGAATCCCGGCGGCGGTTGGGGCGTGAGGACCGTTGCCTCACGCGATCGGCCGCCTCCTTTACTAGCATTACTGCTTCGCAGAAGGAGGCAACCGCCTGCCACTCCTCCTCGCTCCGGATCATGGCCTGTACCAAGGCCCGGCGCGAGAGATCGCTGCCGCCGATCGGACTGGTAATTAGTGTACGATACTTAAACACGCTATTGTGCTCATGATAACCAACAACTTTTACTATGGGAACAAACCTGAAATCGCGAAAAAAAATCAGCTGTTCAGTACATTTATGTTTGCCTAATGTACCTACTGAACAGCTGATATTTTTTTTGCGATTTCGGCTTTGCTCCCATAATAAAAATTGTTTGTTATCATGAGCACAATCACATGTTTAAGTATCGTACACTAATTGCCAATCAGACTATATATATAAAAGCGAAATACCACTCACTGATTAATCACCAAATCTCAGAAAGTATAACAACTACAAACTTAAAATTTGGCAGGTAGGTTCCTTGTAGGCCGTAGACATCCGCTAAGAACGGATTTTACGAAACTCCACTCCTAAGGGGGTAAAATGGAGGTTGGAAGTTTGTATGACTAAACCTCTCACGCTTGACGCTGGTTTTCATGACAGACATATTTTTATTGGATAAGTCCATAGACTAACCAAACTATCATGATTTACTACAGTCAATATCCGATTAAATGAATTAACTCCACTAGTATAATTTCCAGTTAAAACAATCATAAAGGAAAAACCTCAAATGAATATTAAACATACTAAAATTGAACCATAAAAGCTTTCAACGGAAACGGATACATCAGCAAATTAATTAAATAAATATTAATCCGTTTAACTCTAGTAGAATAGGATCGTATCTTGGATCCCATCCTCCTTCGTCAGTTACTTTCTAATCTCTCAAAGATTCTCTTTCTCTTTACCTTGCATCACTCAACAAAATTAACAGAATGTATTACAAGAATAAATACCCATTTAAATGTGGCATAAGGAGTTCAATTTGTTTCTTCACCCTTGATTAGGGTTGGTTGAGATGGATGAGCCACTTTTGTTTATGCCACACACTCGGGCTTTTTGCACATGGTGCATTGTAGTCCAATGCCTGGGGCGTTAAAATCATCAAAACCTCGGATTGTTTTCAGGGTTCCGTACCTCAAAAGGAAAAACGGAACCCTTATAGAATCACTTTGGGTGTCCGTTCATCTGTCTGTCTGTCTGTCAAGACCCTTTATCTCGGTAACGCGTGGAGGTATCGCGTTGAAATTAAAACCATGTACTGAGGCTGCGGTTCCTTGAAGCTGTGAAAAAAACAAACTTGTAAGTTAACGAAAAAAAAGATATGTTGCAAAAATCGTGTATTTCGACACTCTCAAGTAAATCAAAATTCATAGGGTACTTCCCGTTGTTTTAGAATCTTGAAATTTGGCATGAAGCAAGATCTTATAGCACGAGTATAGGAAAAAATCTGAAAACTGTAAATTTGTAATTACGTCCCAAAAAATATTTTTTTGCGGTTCGTAAAAAGATTTGAAACTCGATTCGGAAATAGAACTGTTTTCATAGGTAAGTTTGTACGGAACCCTCAGTGCTCGAGTCCGACTCGCATTTGCCCGGTTTTTTAACTGTGGAAGAAATTTAATAAGAAAATATGATAAGTAGCTAATAAATAATAAGTACAAAAAAAGTTTTGATTTTTTTTTATAGGTAACTATAAAAAATGTGATCTAGATTGTGAAAAAAGAACGATGATTACAATAGTTCAACTAATAACCAAGGAACTACTAGTTCTAAATGAAAAAATCTTTTTGTGGTAGATAGTCCATAATGGGCTATCCAACACTGCAATTTTGCATGCTTTTCACATTGTATTTAAACGACACAAATGGGCGAAGACACTGATTTCTTTAAAAACCTGTTTTTACCTAGCTCGGAAATCAAGGCTTCAAACATTGCGGTTAGTAAAAATTTATATGTCAATATACATATTTGATTCATTAGATGTGCCGTAACTGAGACAAGAAAGGTCAGCCCGTGAAACTTGATTGGTGAGTGACTTGGCCCATGCACGAAGCAGTGTGGGTTTTCTCTCGGTGACAACCATTTTCCAGTTACATTTTCCCTATTTTAACTTGGCAACCCTATCCTATATTAACCCCCCACTCTCCTAATAGCGAGGAAGAGTGATAAAACAGCAGTAAAACTGGAGCAATCGGAATTACTCCAATAGATTGTGGGGAGCAAACAGATATTATGGGGGAATCATTCAACTTCGCGATCTTTGTTTTGTAAGCTATGAGCACTTCTGCTCAACAGTCTATAGAGAGCGTTGGTTTGTTGTCGTTGGAGATATCGTGCTTTTACCGTATCTTTAAAAAAATAAAAAATACTGTATTTCTAACCGTAGTCCATATTATATTAGTAATCACACCCCTTAAAAAGTATGTTAGTAAAAGATACAGTAGGAGAGAGATCTTAATTTCTCTTTTTATCTTTTGCGTACACCTGACACACCGGGTACATGTACCCACCTATCATTAATCCCTGAATACTGTTGCCGCTCCCACGCACTCTGCGCCTCATGGATGCTACCCGCTTTCTCATGATGGCTTTAAAACCATCAATAATTGGGCCGGCAAACGTTCCTGATGAACTGCAGTAACGTGGGAGCCCCAACAACATTCTGAAAACAGTGTTATACTGAACTTTGACTTTAGCAGAACATCACTTCTACATCATTACACACTTTTTTTTTAACATGGGCAATCATCCAATGATTTCTCCAGCTCTGGATGAAACGGGAGGGAGTCGTTTACTGATTTTTTTTAGGGTTCCGTACCTCAATAGCAAAATAACAGAACCCTTATAGGATCACTTTGTTGTCCGTCTTTCTGTCTGTCTGTCTGTCAAGATAATTATCTCGGGAACGCGTGGAGGTATCGAGTTGAAATTAAAACTATATACTCAGGTCTGCGGTCCCTTGAAGCTGTGGAAAAATTAATGATTTTTGGCTTTGACCAAATAAACATAAACATAAACATAAACATCTTTGTTTACTATTTGATAAAACTACCATTTCTAATAATAGAGGATGTCTGGTGAACCAAAGTAAAAGGTCAGAGCCAACATTCGACCGTTCATTGAATTAGGGGACAAGACCAGTCTTAATAAAAGTAAACATCTTTGTTTACTATTTGATAAAACTACCATTACTACCGTAGTAAACAACCTAAGTAAATTAAAATTCTGAATGAAAGTAATTTGAGATCGGAAAGGGTAAGACAAATACTTACGCAATTTCAGTATTGAATTGCCTCTGACTTCAGTCTAAATCGGAATGACAGATCACAGGACCGTTTAACCATTTAATAGATTATGACTACCTATCCCAGTTCTAGTGGTCGTAAGTACTGTACTTGCCGAGCATGAAGTCTGAGGTTGTTTTTTTTTTTTTGTGTTTTGGTTTATTAAGACCCAGCAGTGGGAAAATTCTAAGGCTGGTTGTGCTACTAGCATTGATCCGTTTATGCTCTTGCATGATACATTGCTAACCAAAATGAAATGATGTTTCAAAACGATCCACATTCAACAGAAAACACAGATAGCAAATCTGCAGACACTTTTCTTCTTTCCAATCCCTCAAAACGCCACTCACGCTCTCCTTTCACTCCTCACATGAATTATTCTCAACCAGTAGGTAAATAAGGCTCCCATTCAAATCCAGCATTAGGTAAACATAATGTTATTTCAATAGCTTCGTATATTAACGCCATTATTATACGGGTACGGCGTCTGAGTGCCGATACGTGACCGCGCATATTTCAAGCGTTCGCTGAAACACGTTTCAATTTTGACGAGATTTTCATGAAAATGTACGGTTTTCTTCATAATCATGGTGATTTGGTGGCGTTTTGATGACTGGGTTGTACCTGAGTTAGCTGTATTGTGATGAGGATTTTTTGTTTATATTTTTAGTTGCATGTTTTTTGGAGGGTGAGATGGGTCGAATTGAAAATGTTGAGAGGTAATAAATATAACTCACGTTTACCTGTTATATATTATACTAGCTGTTGCCAGTGGCTTCGTCCTCGTGAATGTAGAATGTTTAAAGGGAACATATTTCAGGACATGGTCTACCCGTGTACCAAATTTCAACGAAATCCGTTCAGGTACGGCTGAACGATTTCGTGCGACAACGAGCGTGAAGAAATGACGAACGTTCACACACACACCATCACTCACAAACTTTTACCTTTATAATATTAGTGTGATTTCTGATTGCTTTCAGAGATTTTCTACTTAATATAAGATTATACATACATACTATGTACTGTGAGAGAGCAGTGGTGGCCGAGTGGTAATGGCCTCGACTTACGGAGTTGTAGGTCGCGGGTTCAAACCCAGCTAGGCGCATTACTTTGTGTAATTTATTTCATCACCACTGCTCTCAAAACGGTGAAGGAAAACATCGTGAGGAAACCGGCATGTCCTAGAACCAAAAATTCGAAGACATGTGACATCCACCAACCCGCACTGGGCCCGCGTGGTGGATTACGGCCCATTCCCTCACCTAGAGAGGAGGCCTGAGTCCCAACAGTGGGAACATTATAAGGCCGACTATGACTATGCTATGCATACATACTATTGGTGCTGGTGTCCATGTCGTGGTCAGATCATAGAAATTGATCACTTCATGATATGGTCAAGTTAATATGACCAGATTATTTTAAATGTTAAACTTTGATGACATGTCAATCCTCGTTTGACCTAACTTCTTTAGACTTTTCATTATCATAGAAATCCTACATATATGGCCAAACGAGGATTGACATATCATCAAATGTTAACGTTTAAACGATCTGGCCAGTTTTAGTTGGCCATATCATGAAATGATCAATATCTATGATCTAGTCACGACATCCATACCAATATCTGCGTTAAGGAGATACTCAGACTAAACAACGAATATAATTCGTAATTATTAGTCTTATTCTTCTTTCTTTCAGGCCGATGGTAAATGTACAATATGCACATTGCATACTCGTATCAACATAATTAAATGAAGGTGGACGTCGCCATCGTGGTGGACCATGCCGAAGGTGATGTGACGATCTGATCCTGTTCGCAGGACCAACTTAGCCAGAGATCGAACAAAATAGAGAGGCAAGAGGCCTTTGGCCAGCAGTTGGACAACACACAGACACTAACAAAAAATAAAATAGTTGGCATCGCGAACTCCGTCCATTTTCATACGATATAGGCTAACATAATAATATTTTGCAATGATAGAAAACATTCACTCCATTCATCAAAACAGCGCCATTTTCTTAAGAGGAAACCCATGTTTTTACCAAAAACTGTCACATAAAACGATACTAAATTACATTTGCGCAAGGGGCCACTAGCCCAGTATTATTTACTACAGTAATAGTTACACTTACTCCGCAGCGAAAGGGGCTTGAAGAAGAAACATTGGACTTGGAAGAGTAGGGAGTCAGCTGTTTTCTAGCACCTCATGATAAACCTATGTCCAACAGGTTAATATTTGATAATGGAATGGGTCAGGCTTATAACGATAGATCTGCTGAGTTAAAGATGATATGCCTCGACATTGACTATTGAGTTCACAGAGAATACACACAGCGAGTACGGGAGTTGATGAAAAGCTGGGAATCATCGTCATCATCATTTCAGCCGAAAGACTTTTGAACGAACGATCCTGTGCCATGGTGTATAATCATAAAAGCATAATCAGCCTTTTAATGTTTCCACTGCTGGGACTCAGGCCACATCTTTAGGAGAGGGAATGGGCCGTAATCTACCACGCGGGCCCAGTGCGGGTTGGTGAATGTTACATGTCTTCCAAATTTTGGTTCTAGGACATTGGTTTCCTCACGATGTTTTCGTTCACCGTTTTGAGAGCAGTGGTGATGAAATAAATTACACAAAGCAATGTGCCTGGCTAGGTTTGAACTCGCGACCTACAACTCGCAAGTCGGAGCCGTTACATCTCTGCCACCACTGCTCCTAGGTGATGGTGAGCTGATCATAAATACCTATATGACCCTGGCGAAATGAACACTAAAATATTTGTCAGATTAATTCGACATAAGCGGTTAAAGGGTCAAAATAAAATAGAAACAACGAGATCGGTTAGTAATAAAGTAATCCGTTTAGCTGGTTTTACTACAAATTCACGATACAATATCAGACTTTACATAATCACACCATTAATATAATTTAATAAAAACAAAATGTTGTTTATAATAGTAACCATTGGCATTGTGCAACTGCCCCTCAATCATCGCTCACGTGAGTATTAGCTGGCGGGCGCTAATTTTATCGTGGTGCCCCTAATGCTTTGTCCTAATTGGATTATGTGACAGCCCAGTAATGTGAACTAGAATTTTCCGGGGCACCTCGACAATTGTTGTTTATCGTAATTTCGACGTTAGACTTTCAAACGTCAATAATCCGGTGACTAGTTATTGAATTCATTGGATAGCAAAAGCATAATATTATTAGCATTTAAACGATTTTCTTTCATGTTTGTTGTTTCAATCTACGCCCACCTGCGTATCTCTTCGAAATATTCAATATTCTGGTTTCAACCTTCGTCTAGCATAAATCAATTAATAGAGGTCTAGCCGTGCATTGCGTCCAAACTCAAGCTGTCACCATACATTTCCGTCCAAATTTTCTCGGCCCAAATTTCGGGCATGGCAGTGTAGTGCGCTCCTAGTCTGAAACAGCTAAAATTTATTAAAGCTGCCACAACAGCTCATCCTTCACCACTTGGGATGATAGACTTTTGTATGGACAAACAAGCGATTTGGTATACCGGCAAAACTATTCGTCTTTCAACTATCCTCGCTGCCAATATTTGTTTTATTCTTTAACTAGCTTTTGCCACAGCAGCCTCGCTTGCTTAAAACTTTAAAAAATATCAAATGGTGAAGAAAAACATCGTGAGGAAACCGGCATGTCCTAGAACAAAAAAATCGAAGACATGTGACATCCATTATTACAGCCCATTCCATGTCCTAGAGAGGAGGCCTGAGCCCCAGCAGTGGGAACATTATAAGGTTGATTAGGCTATGCTATGCTATCTCATGGGAACGTGCTATCAGGATAAAAAAGTATCCTCAAAAGTTGTATCCAGGCCATTGTTCAAGACCATCCAAATCCACGCAGCCGTTGAGGAGAGACTGATTAACAAATAGAATTGAGAATAGATATATATAGTAAGACAAGATTCTGTATCAATCTTATTAAGCTTACGTTATAAAATTAAGAGAGTGATGAAAAATTGTACTATTAAACTCACTCATAGAAAGTCCCACCATTGATTGAAATTTCCAGGAAAGTCTGCCTGTATACCACATAACTAGTTCTACTGTACACACGCTGAGCGGAACGTCATGCGCGCAAGATTAATGTAACGCCAATCACTAGAACAATCTCATTTGCATGCTGATCGGTAAGAGAAACAAAGACTTACACACTCGACTGGGATAGTAACGAAGGTGTGGGTTGGTTACTTGGTTTGCCAATGAGTACGTGTAGTTTAGGGTAGGCAGAGGTTTAAGTATACTGACTTTACACCGGTTGTATTAAAATTTAGGTACAATCGTTTGTTAATGAATATGTAGGTACACCATCAACGATTGCATCACTGCTTACCATCAGGTGGGATCGCAGTCAAGCACTGGTTTGTATTATTTATAAAAAAAATGTTTCATAAAGGTATATTAACTGGAATGTAAAATCCTGCATCTTGGTACTGAAGTTCTCGTCACGATTAAAACATACTTGCTAGCAACATTCCAAAATCAACTATAGAGCAGTTGCCCAGACCAGACAAAACACCCGTCTGGTCGGAGGGTTCTCCTTTTTCAACGGTATGTGAGATTTTACGCAGTTCTGCGTACCTCTAAATGTATAATCTCTATACTGTCGCCTAGTGTCATACACAACTCAAAATGCACTGTTTCTGTGAAGTAGGAGACTTCTTCTTCGATACGCTCGTGTCTCCTAGCTTCACCATTAAAATAGTCGAATGCCAGCAGTCACATAAATACCTAAGTAAAACCTAACCTACCTAAGTACCTAAGTAAGTACTTGGTCTGAGAAAAGCTTCATTTATTTTGATACAAAAGTCAATTACCACTACAGTTAAGTTGCGGGGCTACTACTGAAGAGAAGCCAACATCGAAGAGAAAAGATATACGAGGGTAATACAATAAAATTGTGTAGTGTATTCGAGCACTACCTTGATTTTAGATACTAGAGTGAAGAGACACTTACCTACTTGTTATCCAGTGTCTACTCCAAGTTGGAGACACTCAGAAACTTGTATTTACAAAGAACAGAGATATTAACGCGATCTTTTTGACGACCAAAACTGAACTGTTAAAGGGAGCTATATAGGGTTTATAGACATTTTATTTCTAAATTTATATATTTATTTATGACAGGTACTCTCTGCACTTACAGTCGAAACCAACACGTGCAGAGAGTCATTATTATATTACAAGTAACTACAAAATCATTCATTCAATCTGTCATTTTATTTTTTAAATGTCAGGCTTGCGAACAAGAAAAAGGGATGGAGCTATACATCCTATAAAGCTCCATCTCTTTAACAGTTCAGTTTAGGTAGTAAAGAGGATCGCGTAAAGAGGTCGTGGAAGGGCCTCAGTCACAGTAAAGATAGATGGAACAGTATAGAAACTAAGCCTAGTTGATAAAATAATTACCTACGCTCCATTGAAGCAATAGGGTTGTCACTTTTATTGTTTTTGATATTGTTTGTTTTTATTAAAAAAAAATTGAGCTCTGTAGTGATCAATCAATCGAATTGAAATAACTAGTTTACAAATAAAATTTAAATAGGTAATCTCATGGCGTCGCATCGATTAACCTCGACAAAATACTATAGTTTAAAATACAGGAAACAGTTTAATATTGACACACACCAAAGTATATCTTTAACTTGCCATTACGGCTTAACCTTTTACAAGTTTTGGCGGGAATGTAGGCGAGCCGCGGTTGGACGAAGACGTTTCGTGCGCGCTCTACGGAGTGGGCGCGCGGTACTCGCAGCAGGTGACGCGCGGGCAGACCTAGGCTTAGGAGCGATGGTTTTCGGGTGTTTGCCACGCATTTTCGGTTTGAACCGTACTACGTTTCAACCCGAAAATGTGTTTGACCTATAATTAAAAAACCATTACATAAAAAAATATCTTTTTTCCTCATAAATTACAAATTAGTTACTGAAAAAAAAAATTTTTACAAAAAAAATTATCCAACCACTAAAAAAAACACTAAAAGGATCAAAATAACTTTAATTTCGGTAGTCGGTGTTTTTCGGTATTGTTTGTATCTTATTTGTTTCTTATTTCCGACTCCCGAAATTAAAGTTATTTTACTAAAAAGTTTTTTATTTCACACTTTTTAGTTGCGATACACATAACCAGAGTGCCTATTTTTCATGACAATTCGAATTAACCCAAACACTGCTAGGTTACATTGTTTTATTATGAAGTTCCGGTATCTACCTTCCACCTTCCGGCTCCATCATCAGATCAGTTCGATAGTACCTTATAGCTAAAGTGCATCTCATGACAATTCTAATAAGCCCAAACACGGCTAGGATACATTGATTAATTACTGAGTTCCTGTGCCTACCTTCCGGCTACATCATCAGATCAATTCGATAGTACCTTATAGCCAAACCGCATCTCATGACAATTCTAATAAGCCAAAACACTGCTAGGTTACGGTGTTTTCTTTTGAAGCAACTACAAAAAATTTCATCAATTTTTATAAAGATCGCGGAAGTAAACTTAAACGTGACCACTCGTCTTGACGCGGCACGCGCTACTGACAGCACTGCGAGGAGCACTTAGGAGTCTCGTCGATGCCTATGATTGTGTGAGTGTGCCGTTTCGAACATTTGTAGGAAGTTTCCGTACTGTTCCATTTATCTTTACTGTGCCTCAGTGGCCTAACCATGATGTGTTAACGTGTCAGGCGTGCGAGCATGAAAGAAGGATGGAGCTATACATCCAATACAGCCCAGTCCCCTATCCCTATCCTAACAGTTCAGTTTAGGTCGTAAACAGGATCGCGTAAAGAGCTCGTTGTAGGGATTTAGTTCTTATAGCAAGTAAGCAAATAATTTTACTGGAAGATTATTAAAAATGCAAGCAACGCCTGAATATATGCGACAAAACATGATTAATTTTACTCAACCACTATTCATAAACAATGCAGTTTTACTCAAGTGAAAATGATTTATTACTGACCATATAATAAAATGCTAAACATAATACCAACAATGGTTTAAGTTGTTTACTTTATAGAAATTAACAAAATGCATTTTCACTTGAGTTTTCTTCAAAACCATTTCCTTTATACACCTCCTCATCCCTCTGGTCTTTTCGTTCTATTTAGTTTTAGTTGTTTGTTAAACTGTTTGTAGGGTTGTCGCAAATGTTCCCAAATAAAAAAAAAACATAGGCATGTAATGGATGAATTTGGCTTCTGGGCTAGATCATTATATCGTAGACCATCATTCATTTCATTTCACCATTAGCAGTAAAGTTTTTTAACCTATTACATTTTATCGTAGATTTATACTATTTACCATATTCACAAATTCATAGCTGTTTAATATTCCCGGGCATCGTGAGTCTGATGGCGATCCCTGGTCACCGTAGGCGCAGGCTTGCAAGACGAGCAACGTATAACCGTGTTCCACCCGTTCTCGCCTTAAAAGCCGTAGGGGCCCAGCAGGGCCGATGCCCGCTAGGCCCGCAGGTTTGGCAGTAAAAGTCTGATATTTCCTCTCGCTGCACTCAGAGCGTGACAAGTTATTTAATAGAATACAAATACAAATATGTTTATTGTTCCAAAAGGTATTACATAAAATTTTACAGATCTCTGGACTCCACACTAGGAATCCCTGTGTCGTGGAGACCAGTCTCTTCCATCTTATCAAATCAAATAAAACTACAACAGAGAAAACCACCATTAAAACAAAAAACATTAAAAAAAAAAGTAAAAATAAAAAGAATTAGTTACACATGGCATGGTTTTGTGTATGTGAGTGTGAGAGTGAGGAATGAGTGTGTGTGTGAGAGTGGGGGATGTGTGAGTGAGTGGGAGGAGTGTGAGTGTGTAATTGTGTGTATTGTGTATAGAAGAAGAGAATAGAATTTAAATGCAATACAATAAAGCGGTAACAACGAAAAACAATAGAGTACAAGAAATTCAACAGTTGCGTGGAGCGTGCCCGAACCGATGCTGATTTCCACCTCAAATAAAAAAGACGTTTGATTCAATATAATTTCACTTCACTGTCTCTATGAAAAATGTTCGTTTCATTGTTTACCTTTTCAGCAAAACGATTTGGCGCCGACCATACCCGAGCCCAACTACCCACTTCAGCGAGTAGATTTCATCCACAATAACCCTACCCGGTTCACAACACGTCACGGTAAGATTAATGCTTACCCGAACACTAACAGGATATTAAGTTTCGTCCGTCCGTCCGTTTGGACACCGGGGTTTGAATTCTGATTGTACTTCGTACTTTAATAATGTAAGAGGGACTTTGATGGTGGGTTCTATGTGAAACCGTTTCTGTTTATTGCTGTGCAAAGCGGAGATAATTCCTGTCGGGTTCGTCGGAAAGATTTCGAAGAGCGTAAAATGGTAGTCTATTCGTAGAATTTGTCAAAATGATGGACCACGCGTTTTGAAGACATAAAAACTTGTGTGATATCACGCTCACAATGGACCTTATCAAGGCTTAGTCACCTAAAGGGAAAGGGCTATGCTCGGTTATTCTGTGCGTGATCGAATCAGGAATGGAGATTTCCGCAAGAGAACCAAAGTGTCGGTATATAGCCCGAAGAATCGCCAAACTTAAGTGGTAATGGGTAGAGTAAATTGCTCGCAGAACAGATGGTCGATGGGGCGAAAATTTCTGGAGTGGCGACCGCGTACTGAAACACGCAGCGTTGGTAGCCTTCCCACAATGTGGACTAATGACGTGGTGAGGGTCGTCGGGAATCCGATGGATGCGAGATGCTCAGGACCGGTCTTGTGGCGACGATTGGGGAGGCCTATGTCCAACACTGGATGTGAAATCCAGATTCACTTCGGCTGAAATGATGATGTCGCGGTTGACATGACCACTTAGGTACTTAACGAATACAAGAAAAATAACTTTTCATCAGATATCATACTCTCAAGGAATGAGGAGTTTGTGATTGCTGCCAGTAACAGCTGTACGGGTCAATTCCTATGTTTAAGCTATGCTTGGCGAATCAGTCTGTCGACTGGTAACCATCTTAAAATACCGAGATTTCTTCGCGCCTCAGAAACCACGCTAAGTGTTATAATGTACATCTTTTATAGTCGTAACGAATGGTTAGAAGCCAGAAAATTTGGCACCAGTCTTGCCAAGGGAGTTTAGTTATTAGTTATAGGTTTTTTTTTGGGTGGGAAAATCATCTAATGACATCCCCCGCTCTTGAGCGGAGCGCGAGGGCGTGTCAGACTTTTACTGACTAATAACCCACTCCGGTTCCTTCTTTGCCATTGTTCCAGGGCCCCAGGATCTCTTTTGCATCACCCATGGCCCCAGTAGGCTTCGACCCTGTTGGGCCCCTACGGTTGCTAACATCTCCTTGAAGCGCGCGTGGGACACTACGCGCCGTCGACGACTTGGGCTCGGTCCGGACGGTTACCGGACGGTCGGACGACGAGCTACCCATTGCTCGCCGTTCGAAAGCCCGCGCCTACGTTGTTATACTGGGTTGTCGAGGTCAGATAGGCAGCCACTCCGAATAAAATACTGGTATCCAGTTGCATTCGGTTCGACTGGAAGTCGACCCCAACTTAGGTAATTCGAAAAAGGTTGAACCGTGCAAATTTTTGGGTTAAAAAGTTACCTGGCACTCAGCGACAGGGTAGATTTCTACCAGTAAATAATACTTTTTCTTAGGTATTACTTCCAGAGACCACAGTTTATATTATTTTAAATTCACTCCAAGTTACAAACTGCGGACAAACTTTACAGCCCATAATGGACAGTACCCTTTATCAACCGGCGCGGAACAAAATCAATAGGGCGCAAGTAGTGGGTAGTGTATCGTAGTATCCAGTGTAAAATAACTTTCTAAAATAATTAATGAACAGGAGCTTTGTCAAGACACGCTGATATTACAAGCGTAGTGGGTCACGTACATAATTATTGTAGCTGTATTATGTGGTAAGTGAGAACAGGATTAATTTGTATCTATATATTATATATAAGGCTTTTTTTGAGATAGGAAATTTTCAAATGACTTCTCCTGCTCTAAGGTGGAGCGAAAGAAGTCATTTGAGGCTAAAATCAGCCTGTGTTCCTTCATTTGACCTTGCGTTCTAGGAGTAGAATACGGAATGTCGACGCACAAAATATCGATAAATGCTAATACGATGCTACAAAATTGCGATGCACGTTACGGCGAAAGACTGTCTCTGCGAAGCCACTACACTTCGATGCACGTTACCGCGATAGATCTTCACTGCGATACTACTTGACTTCGATGCACATTACCGCGAAAAACTACAGAGCGACTTGACTTCGATAATCTATTGCGAAACATCGTTCAGGGGCACCGTAACTCATTGGTAGCAGAGGTTACCCCCGCCGTTTGTCTAGCGCGGAGACTTCCACCGTGTCAACCAGGCAATCTGTACAGTGGTGATAAACGGGCAATTCTTACGCCTGAAAACAGGAACTTCCTGAACTGGCCATGTCCGGTGAGGCCCTACGTCATGCGGAAGGTGAGGACAACCGCCGTGGAGCCTCTCGAGCCACTCCTCAAGAATTTACCGTCGCAATTGTGGCGTACGCAACCTATACATAAGGTTTAAATTAGTCATTAAAGCAATTGTTTTTTTGGTATTTTGACTGAATGTTGCGTAAAAATTACACACACAAAATGGTAGCCTATGTTAATTATTTTCCTTCTAATTTCAACGCAAAATACACCTTTGGGCGATGATTGTGGCAACCAGGCCCTAATGTAGGTATAACAAAACAATAGTACCTTAGGGGTTACCTTAGATTTTTTAGGTAGGTAAAAATTTTTAGCTCGACTTTTAATTACAATATATATACACGTAGATAAAAAAACAACAATGCCTATATAATTAATCTCTTATCCACGACTTTAAAGATAAGGAAAATGTACGACACGTAAAGTTTGTTAATTAAAATTAACGCGTGTACGATGTGAGTGCGGGTAAATAAGCAGGCATGTAGGTATATATAAAAAGGACTGGCTGACTAAAATATCGACGCACAGCCGAAACTACTGGACCTAGGAACGTGAAATTTTTCTTAAGGCTTTCCTTTATAATATAAGCGAGCACTTAACCTCTTTTTTTTTAGAAATCAACTATTAAGGGGTGAATATGGGGAAATTCGTTTGTATGGTAAATTTTTATTCCTTGAGCTTAATATACTTGAAACTTAAGCACAAATAGTAACCTAAATAAATAAAAAAGGTTTTGTTCAAAAAATAATTAAAACCTTCAAAATTTCTTGGTTTAATAAATTTCAAACTTGTCATAAATTCTAATTAACAAGTTTTCAATAAAAATCAATTTTTCATAGCAAGCTTTTATAGCGCAGTATATATACCTAAATAAATAATACTCGTCAAGACCATTTCAAAAAGCTCAAACACGGTTATCTGAGTTCAGATCCATGTAATAATAATTTTGCATTATCATCTGATTTACATGCATGCAAAATTTCAGTTCAATTGGTAACCGGGAAGTGGATCAAATTTAATTTGCAAGTTTGATTAGACACATACAAACATCGGGAAAGGTGAAACTAAAAAAAAGCTTGTAAAAAGAATAATAAAAACTGTCATTAATTTTTCAAAACTACCCTCAAAATATAGTTTAAGGGGTGGTAAAGTTTTTGTGAAAACATTCTTGCGAACAAAGTCGCGAGCAAAGTGCTAGTGTCGAATAAAAACTTATCAATTACTTTTAAAGAGAGCCGTAATTTTAACTAAGTACCTCATGTATACGTCGAATAAAGATTTATCAATTACTTTCAAAGAGAATCGTAATTAAAAGGCGAACATGTATCAGAGGAAAGTCAAAGCATTGAGTCAATTTCTCCTCTCCTCTCTACCCTTAACTGGCAACTGCTCTTTTACGAAAATGCTTCCTAGCAAGTCTAATTAACTTCATAGGAAGCGTTTTCGTAAAAGAGCAGTTTCTAGTAAAAGGTAGGTACTTAATGTGGATTAGGCAAAAGAGGTGACCAGACGGTTGCAAACTAGCGTTCTAACCAAGGTGACCTTGGTTTATGTGTTTGGTTTGTGTTGTGGCTACATGGATGTAAACTACGCGCCAACACGTTCGGTGGTTGGGAAAACGCGCTTCCCAACCAAGGGCGTTGAAGGTCATGGACTGCAACTGTTATCTACATGGATTAAAACTAGCAAGGTCACCTTGGTTGGGACGTTGGTTTGCAACCGTCTGGTCACCCCTTAAGGCTTGACTAAAATGCAATTAAAATTAAATTAAGTAGCTAAACTATATAATAAAATAAATCTGAGATATAAAAATCACGTGTCACAGTGTTTATTATTGAACACCTCCGAAACGGCTACACCGATTTCTATGATTTTTTTTTTGTGTATTTGTAGGTTTGAGAAATAGGTCGTAGGTTTTTTTTTACGCTCCTACCCTCACCAGCTATTTTTTTCTTTGATAATTTAAGTATATGGCAGAACAACGTTTGCCGGGTCAGCTAGTAGTACCTACTACTGGAATGGGCGCGCCATAATTATGGCGGTAAGTCCCCTCTTTGAGGAGTGGCTGGAAAGGTAACACGGCGTCCTTACCTTCCGCATGACGCAGGTCCTCACCGGACATGGTAAGTTCGGGAGGTTCCTGCACCGGATTCGTGCGGAAGAAACGCCCGGGTGGCACCATTTTGTGGACCACCCGGAGGACACGGTGGAGCACACGGTGGAGGTGTGTCCCGTTTGGGCAGAGCAACGCCGTGTCCTCGTGGGGGCGATCGGCGGCGGCGATCTCTCGCGCCGGGCCTTGGTACAGGCCATGGTCCGGAGCGAGGAGGAGTGGCAGGCGGTCGCCTCCTTCTGCGAAGCAGTAATGCTAGCAAAGGAGGCGGCCGATCGCGTGAGGCAACGGTCCTCACGCCCCAATCGCCGCCGGGATTCCGATCCCGATTTCCGGCCATCGTAGGCGCAGGCTTGCGGACGGCGAGCAATGGGTGGCTCGCCGTCCGACCGTCCAGTAACCGTCCGGACCAAGCCCAAGTCGTCGACGGCGCGTGCTGTTCCACGCGCGCCTCAAGGAGATGTCAGCAACTGTAGGGGCCTAGCAGGGTCGAAGCCTACTGGGGCCAAGGGTCTGATTCTGAAAGGAAGACTCGGCCCTGGTACGAAAGGCAACGAAGGAACAGGAGTGGGTTTTTAGTCAGTAAAAGTCTGACACTATCTCCCGCCCCGCCCAAAGGCGGGGGATGTCATAAGATGATTTTCCCACCGAAAAAAAAAAAAACCTACTACTGGAAAAGTTCGTAAGTAATCTCGAGCTGAGACCTTAAACAAGCAAGGGTAATTTAAAATCGATCAAAATTGAAAATAGTTACACGTCCGGCGTCCTGTAGACTCATCTCCGGTCTTCGGTCCAGTGGCGATATCTACATCCAATATGGCCGGCGTTTATGCCATTTTTTCCTTTCTCCACGTTTTTAGGGTTCCGTATCTCATAGGAAAAAACGGAACCCTTATAGGATCACTTTGTTGTCCGTCCGTCTGTCTGTCAAGATCCTTTATCTCGGGAACGCGTGAAGGTATCTAGTTGAAATTAAAACCATTTACTCAAGTCTGCGGTTTTTGAAGCGCTGAAATAATCAAACTTCTGAGTTTACGAAAAAAAAAATACGGCCGTTTATGTCGCAAAAAACGTGTATTCTTGATAGGTTCGCGCTTGACCGCTATCTCACCTGATGTCAAGGGAATTAAAATTCATAGGATACTTACCGTTGACCTAGAATCCTGAAATTTGGCATGAAGCAAGCCACAAGAATAGAAAAAATATGAAAACTGTCAATTTGTATTTATGTCGCAAAAAAACATTTTTTGCGATTCCGAAAAATCTTCGAACTCAATTCTAGAATTGAACTGTTTTCATAGGTAAGTTTGTACGGAACCCTTAGTGTGCGAGTCCGACTCGCACTTGCCCGGCTTTTTATTGGTCATAGTGATGTTATAATAGGGTTCCAAGATAAAAATGATAATTATCAGTTTAGTCCTTTGTGCGCGACAGGACCAATTCAAATCCATACTAATTTATAAATACGAACTCTGTCTTCTTGTGTATATCGGCTGAACGGATAAAACTTGGCAAAGTTACGCAGTACGTTTAAATTTTTTTAAAGATAAATACTTACCATAGTAAATTAATATAAAACAAATATTAAAGTTAAAACAGTTAGGTAAAACAAAGATGTCAAACATAAAAAAATGTCAGGTAGTAAAAACACCATTAATATGGCAGTATATGACCTATTAATTAAGTAAGTCCTTACTTTATTTGAAGTTATAATTATAATACTATATTAATGGTGTATTTTTTAAAACCATTTTGTTCTTTAGTTAAGATGTCATATTTTTATATATTTTTTTCTTAATTTTGAACTATGATGTGGGTGATGCCGCTAGCAGAGTCTAGTTTCTTTTTAATAATTCTAAGAAATACGCGCGTGTTATTAGCCAGTATTAGGTACAACGCCAAGAGATAAAAGCCTTAAAAATCTTAATTTTATTACTTATAGGCAACGAAATGCTTTTTATACATCTGTCATTTAATACAAATGAAGAGATACACATTCAAATGCAAGGAAAGTGAGAGTACAAATAGACAAACGAGTTATGCCATTGCGTAGGTGTTGCGCTTGCAAACTTTATTTATGTTTATTGCTAAACGCTGCCAGTGCACTTCGTAATAAAGATATCTTAAAATGTAGGATATGCGGAGGGGTCGAGGAGAAACATGCAATGCCAATTTAATCAAATTCAGACTTTTTTTTCAAAATCATTGAATGCAGTTCAGAATATCTTAAAAAGTTGTGGATGGTCTCCTAAGAACGTTTCCCTGTACGTTTAATGTAGGTACAGTCACCCATTAAAAGTGCTTAGATACCTTAACGCCTATTTTCACTTGCACGTTAGAGTTCAAGTTTTCGAAAATTAAACTAGATGGCGTTGGTTTCTTCACAGCTAAGTGGCGAGCAAAGGCAATCTCACAAAGTATAAACTTGACTTTTAGTTTAACAAATAATAGACACATGCGTCATCATTGTCGTCAACAACTGATTGTAGTTCATAATTTCATCGTTCAAATTAGAGTCATGTTGACCTAGCGGTTTTGCATGTGCAGATACATGCGTAAATCAATGAGCCATGAGTTCAAATCTCACGTAGTACTCACACTTTTTGTAAGTCTTTTTGTAAGTAACAAAAGAATTTGGAAGGAATATTAAATCAAAGCTGTGGATATTTATTTGTAATATAATATTCAAGTGGGTAGTTACTCAGCAAAATGAAAAAAATGCAGGTAAACAGTTGACAAAAGGAACTATTAAAAAATAATATGTTTATTTCTTACAATTTCTTAATCAAATTTAACAATCACCGTTTATTAATCACCGAATAAGATTATAATATTATATATAATTTCTTAATGAGGCCATAGCTTAAGTATTCGTTTCCAAAATTGGAAAGAGGTTTGAAGCTTATGTAACCTTAACAAAAACAAACAAAATACCAGATAATTTTATCACAAAGGTCAAAAGGATTAAAAATGTAGGCTAAAAACTATAAAATTGCACAACAACACATCAAGTGTTCATAACTTTTTTAAGTTGTTTTAAATACGGATATTAAGTTAAACACACATAACAAGGTCTCCAGTTAATACAGAAAATAAGTATATATATAGCATAGTGGTTCGTCGACCGACGTCCGTTTTCTTCGTACTCCCTTATCATGGTTTGATGCTGCAACATGTTTATTAGTTTTAGTCTGCCAGCTCTTTGATGGTGTTTCAAAGAACCCTCTTCTTCAAATCATCATATCCATAGAACAACTGTTTTTCTCTGCAACAATAAAACAGAAATATATAATATCCAATAATGATTATTATATAGGAGTTTTTTGTTTAAAAGCGTTAAAAAAAACTACTTACGTTTACACCGGTCTCTCTGGTTACTTCTGACAAGTTTTTGCCTTGATTATGCATAGCAATTATTTGAGTTCTTTTTACTAAATCTATATAACAATGCATATTTACTCATTTTCGTAAAATAAGTAGACAATACACCTGGTTAAAAATAAAATTGAACGAAAGGCGCTGGAACGATATAATCGAAATTAACTTAGCGAACAACCAATTGAGCTTAGTCATAACTCTTTGGTCTAAGTATTATTTATACTACCTACTAGTTATTTTTTATAAGTAAATCCATATTCAACCTACCCTCTCAAGTTTGAAAACTAACACATAGATAATCAAATATTTATAAATTGATACTTATTCAATTTTAATATCTTCATCTCTTTAAAAGAAATTATAAATTATTTCAATGTTTGAAGAAACAAAAAGAAAGTACAAAAATAAGCATTAATTAAGCATTAATCATTTGAAGCACAGCGGCGCCATCTATTAACAGTATAATGTAATGTTGTCGATAGCAACATTTCAATCAGGTTTTACGCTAGATGGCGTCATTTCTCGCTTCACACGATTTTATTTCTGTACTTCCTATGCACTTTTGCAGCAGACTTTACATGCTCTTACTGCCCTGTTTAAAAAAATCCAGGGGTATAAGCACGGGCTAAAAAAGGCTATCATTGGCAAACCCTTACCCACATTCCTACTTCATACGCTGCTAACGAAACTTAAAAGACCTTTTATAATTAAAACTACAAGTACGGAACCCACAGTAACGTCAAATGATGCCATCTTGCGGACAGAAAGTAAAACTAGAGATAGCCGCAAAAGTCTCGGAGCACAGTGATGACACAAATGTACCAAATACTTAGCGCTGGCTGGAGTGAAAAATATGTTCAAATTTCATTCCACGCGGAGAGGGTTTATTTGATTTTTCAACGTCTGTAAGGTCATTGAGGTCAAACGAATGCGAGAGAATACTAACTAATGAAGGAATTCTATTTCGAAAATGTGGAATTTTACTTCTTTCAAGAAAGATGCAACTTTACTTCTAGAGTTTTGCAGGGAAGATTTCAACATGAAAGAAATATCGTAATGATTCATCGCTGCTACGAAAAAGTGGGTACATTAGCTAAAGTCTGCAGGACTGATGGAACTCACTGGCTGAGGAAAAAAACCTGCGCCAATGCTTCATCTAAAATCCACTAACCATCCACACATGAGAGGGTTTAACCCCCCCGTGACACATAACACGAAAATGGCGAAAGAGGCGACGCTAAAAAAATCCAGATGGCGTTCGGTCGTTGAGACCGCAAAGGCAGCGTGGCGGACACATTAACACGAGTAGGGGCCACACTTAGCTGCGAGTTTTCACGGAAAACACTTGAATTTTCACACGACCCCCGTTACCTCAGTGACGTAATTGAAGCGAAGGTGGAAAGGTTTGCTTGGCATGAGCGGACGCGATTTCAGACTAAACATGTTGGTCTGTGTAAATAATAAGAAGGAACCCTAATAATACTGAAAAGTAGGCCAGTGCGTGTTGCCAGTGATGACATATGGCACTGAAACATGGTCGCTTACAATGGGCCTCATCAGAAGGCTTACAGTCACCCAAAGGGTACTGGAAAGGGCTATGCTCAGAGTTTCCTTGCGTGATCGCATAAAGAATGAAGATATCCGCAGTGGCAGTGGGCAGGGCACATTGCTCGTAGAACGGATGGTTGATGGGGGCGAAAGGTTCTAGAGTGGCGACCGCGCACCGGAAAACGCAGCGTTGGAAAGCCTCCCACAAGGTGGACCGACGACTTGGTGAGAGTCGCGGGAATGCGGTGGATGCGAGACGCACAGGATCGGTCGTTGTGGAGACGGTTGGAGGAGGCCTATGTCCAACAGTGGACGTCTTTCGGCTGAAATGATGATGATGATGAGAACAGGAATATCGAACAATGCCTCCTACAAAACAGCAATATTCTAAAATATGTTCTAACTAGCTTCTGCCAGCGGCTTCGTCTGTGTGAAAATAGCAAATAATCCCAAGCGAACATACTCCCGGAATAAAAAGTCCTGTGCTATTCTAGGACATGGTCTACCCATGTACCAAGTGTCATCGAAATCCGTTCAGTTGTTCAAGCGTGAAGAAGTAACATACATAATAACAACACAACGGAAATCGGGATCGGAATGCCGGCGGCGGTTAGGGCGTGAGGACCATTGCCTTACGCGATCGGCCGCCTCCTTTGCTAGCATTACTGCTTCGCAGAAGGAGGCGACCACCTACCACTCCTCCTCGCTCCGGACCATGGCCTGTACCAAGGCCCACGTAGTCGGATTTTTTCTAAACTTAAGGAAAACCCTTGTTTTTATAAAACAAAATTTAAAAAATCGTCAAAAGTAAAGAACTCCTCGCCACCTCCTGAACAAGAAGCCCACTACCTAAGTGTTGCATGCCACGAACCGGACCGACGCGTTCCTTACTTTCTAACAGTATTAGAAGAAAGGCTAACTTAATTGAAAAAGGCACAATCGTGTGTGCCTTCCACTTTACTGCTCCGAGGAACTTACCTTCGTGTTGTGGCTTTATTACAAATTACATAATAGCTCTTATTGACTTTTGTAAATGTTTTTTAGGGTTCCGTAACCAAAAGGTAAAACGGGACCCTTAGTAAGACTCCGCTATCCGTCCATCTGTCACCAGGCTGTATCTCATGAACCGTGATAGTAAGACAGTTGAAATTTTCACAGACGATGTATTTTTGTTGCCGCTATAACAACAAATAGGTACTAAAAAATCGAATAAAATAAATATTTAAGGGGGGCTTCCCTTAAAACAGACATGTTTTTTTTTTTGCGAATAGATGGCGCTGCCGTCAACATAACATTGAGCTCTTGTCGAAAATTTTAAGAAATTTGTTATAATTTAATATTGAAGTAATTATATCTTACGTGTGTGTCAAAGTGAATCAAACTAGCTGCGTTACGTCATCAAGTGTTATCAAAGAAAATAAAGAGTAGTGTTAGCTAATGTGTTAACTTTAGAGAAAGATTGCATAAGAAACTTATTTAGTGTACCTAGATATAGTGTAGCGGGAAGGTTTTAAATAAAACGACCAAGACGGGTAACACACCCTCTATACTTTTGCCTTGACAGCACACAATCATTACAAATATCATAAATCAATACCATTTAAAATAATAATAATTATATAGTAGCACTTACTCTGAGATGTTGCTTACCCCGAAAACCGGAATGGAATGTGTCAGGACAGCGCAGCGCGTTATTTTATAACCTCTGTCAACTGTCATAGCACTGAGCTGTCAAATCGCATAACGTTCCAGTTGTCAGTGCAAAATAAATACATTTTAATGTTGCTAATACAGAAAACAATCATAATGTATGTAACTAATCATAAAAATCGCTAACAGTCGGCCATCCGTATTACAAATACGACCTCGTATGTGAAAGAATAAAGAAATTGGTGTTATACACAAAATAATGAGACAAGAAAAAAAGAATAACAGCAATAAAGCAAACAGATATCTATTACAGTAGCGAATAAAACTTTAGATTATTCATACACTGGTTGCTGTACCTAGGAACGAGACTAAACATAATTATCAATTTACCAATTACTATTTAGACACAATTGATTGCATTATTTAGTTGTTATGTAAAAGTAGCTTATAAGCAATTGTGTATACATGATTTTACTTTGTTGCTCAATAAATATATATTATTATTCTTACAAATCATTATTTTATTCTTTATACAGTCATTCAAAACCAGGTCTCTAAAATGTCCTGCCTCTACTGATTCAAAGATTCAAAGCATTTTATTTCAAATAAACAATTTACAGGCACCTTTGAAATGTCAAGAAGTCAAGTTACAAATCTATGTTACTTATTTCTTGTCGCTATCATGTAATGACAAACGTACAGGCCCCTCAAATATCCTGCCTCTAATGAAAAACAAACAGGCTCCTCAAATGTCCTGCCTCTAATGGAAAACAAACAGGCCCCTCAAATATCCTGTTTCTAATGAAAAACAAACAGGCCTCTCAAATGTCCTGCCTCTAATATAAACAGACAGGTCCCTCAAATGTCCTGCCTGTAATGAAAAACAATTATTAGTTAATAAACAATTGCCTGATAAAGCCAATTGGTTTATCCTGAACAGGCCCCTCAATGGTCCTGAACAGGCCTCTCAATGGTCCTGAACAGGCCTCTCAATGGTCCCGAACAGGCCTCTCAATGGTCCCGAACAGGCTTCTCAATGGTCCTGAACAGGCCTCTCAATGGTCCTGAACAGGCCTCTCAATGGTCCTGAACAGATCCCTCAATGGTCCGATTGCATTCACACATAGAAAGCCACTGTATCCCTGAGTGACCTAGGCTATATTAATATGTACGCGGGCGATGCCGCGGGCAAAAGCTAGGAGGCAAATGTAATAAATGTCAGACTATCTGTCAACAGGCAATCCATATAATATTAATTTACCTAATTTTAATTTCAATAAGTGTCAATACTATTAACTGTCCTCTTTAGTTGCATTTAGATTATTCCTAATCAAAAGTATTACTGGTCTGCTCATTTACTTTATAAGTAAGCTCAGAACGCAGGTCATGGTAACAACGATTCATAAGTTGGTAGATATGTTTGCTACGGTCATTTAACAGTGATCCAAAACCGGTCCCTAATCCATCTGAACACACCCCGAGTTGTCCTTAGGTACTCAATAGATTTACATACGTGTGGTATGGTAATACCTCCAGGGTGTAGCCCTGGCAAGGCACGTGTGGTGGTGTGGTAGTACCTCCAGGGTGTAGCCCTGGCAAGGCACGCGTGGTGGTGTGGTAGTACCTCCAGGGTGTAGCCCTGGCAAGGCACGCGTGGTGGTGTGGTAGTACCTCCAGAGTGTAGCCCTGGCAAGGCACGTGTGGTGGTGTGGTAGTACCTCCAGGGTGTAGCCCTGGCAAGGCACATGTGGTGGTGTGGTAGTACCTCCAGAGTGTAGCCCTGGCAAGGCACGTGTGGTGGTGTGGTAGTACCTCCAGAGTGTAGCCCTGGCAAGGCACGTGTGGTGTTGTGGTAGTACCTCCAGAGTGTAGCCCTGGCAAGGCACGTGTGGTGGTGTGGTAGTACCTCCAGAGTGTAGCCCCGGGCAAGGCACGTGTGGTGGTGTCAGAAGAAACTCATATTGAATAAGGTAGTACAACAAAAACGATAAGCCTGAATATTTTAAAGTTCACCATTTTAAAGTACACATCACTATGCCCGCTTAGATAGGTACTATTTTATCAACAACATTGTAACGGTGCCTACATACGTAGGTACTTTCAAAGCAAAAGTAGAAGATGCAGTTTAGGAAAAAAAAATCGCTTGTGGGCGGGATAAACGAATGGATTTAAATAAACGACTCGTTTATCCCACTTCTGAATTGTTAGCTAATGTGTTAACTTTAGAGAAATATTGCATAAGAAACTTATTTAGTGTACCTAGATATAGTGTAGCGGGAAGGTTTTAAATAAAACGACCAAGACGGGTAACACACCCTCTATACTTTTGCCTTGACAGCACACAATCATTACAAATATCATAAATCAATACCATTTAAAATAATAATAATTATATAGTAGCACTTACTCTGAGATGTTGCTTACCCCGAAAACCGGAATGGAATGTGTCAGGACAGCGCAGCGCGTTATTTTATAACCTCTGTCAACTGTCATAGCACTGAGCTGTCAAATCGCATAACGTTCCAGTTGTCAGTGCAAAATAAATACATTTTAATGTTGCTAATACAGAAAACAATCATAATGTATGTAACTAATCATAAAAATCGCTAACAGTAGAGTGATGCAAATTTCGTAAGGACATTATAGAACCCAGTGACAGTGCAAATAGAACAGTTATAAACAATGTACTGGTAACTAAACGGACCTTCACAAATATTGTGCGCTCAAAAACGCCAAAACACGGTTTTAAGACTGCTAAATGGTGAGCTGCCTATAAATATTTGTTAAAAATAAAAATCTGTGACCGTTTTTTCTATCAAGATTTGAAATTACTTATTATTGACAACGAAGAGCGACATCTGACATCGAGTAGAAAAACAATAAAGAGCCATCGATCTTTGAGGTAGTTGCTGTATTTATAAATAAGCAACTTCTGACCAATTCTTGCAGTTCTTTCTTTTTCTTTTCTTTTTTTAAAAAAAAAAATTGCCCCACACTAGGAATTACTCCTGTATCGTGGGTGCTTTCACAAACATGTAAACTCGCATAGAACACACACATAGAAAACAAGAACATCTATTTGTAGGCCATACAAATATTTCTTCCATGCGGGAATCGAACCCATGACACACAACTAGGGAATCCAATCATCGAATCGCATCGAAATCGCGATCCCGCAAGCTTGCGGGTTTGAAGTCATCAACCCCGCGAATCCCGCGGGATTTGCGGGATTGGGATTTATTGAAATTTTTCTTTGATTTAAGTAGTAATATACAAAAAACCGAACCGGGCCCTAGTTCAAGTCATGGTCCGGAGCGAGAGGGAATGGGAGGCGGCTGCCTCCTTCTGCGAAGCACATCTACCAGCCACGGTAGGCGTGGGCTTGCAGACGTCGAGCACTGGGTAACTTGCCGTCCGGCCGTCCGGTAACCGTCCAGACAGAGCCCGAGTCGTCAACGGTGGCGCGGAGTGTTCCACGCGCGCCTCAAAAAGAGGTCAGCAAACCGTAGGTACCCAGCGGCCAACAGGGCCGATGCCTGCTGGGGCCGCAGAGAATTTCTGTCAAGGAAACCCGTCCCAGAGTGCAAGGACAACTGAAGGTCAAGGTGTGCTTTTAGTCAGTAAAAGTCTGACACGCTCTCCCGCTAAACTCTAGAGCGGAAGAAGTCACTGAATGATTTCCCTACCTTAAAAAAAAAGTTATAGAGTACCTATCTAAACCGTTCAACAGGACAACAGGACTCACGAATTTTAAAAATTGAACTGTAAGGTAAAAATTGCGTGCTCCATCGTCGGCCACATCATCGCTTACCATCAGGTGAGATGGTGGTCAAACGCGAGCCTATCAATAATAAAAAATAAAAAAATAAAAAAAAATTGATAACAAAATGATTTTCGATACAAATTCCATAGAAAAGTCATGAGTTCCATGTAAAGTTATTAGGTACACCACTTACATTATTAATGAGGCTGTGCTAGGTCTAATAAATATATAGAACGCCGCGTCGTCTGAATCGAAAAAATTGAATTCCGCACGTGCGGGCTCCCGCATGAGTAATCCCGCAAAAACGGTGCGGGATCCCGCATATGTGGTATTGGATTCCCTACACGCAACGCAGCAGCGGGAGTGCGGTGGATGCGAGAAGCACAGGATCGGTCGTTGTGGCGACGCTTGGGGGAGGCCTATGTCCAACAGTGGACGTCTTTCGGCTGAAATGATGATGATGATGAACGCAGCAGCCAATCACTTAACCACTACGCCAATCGTGCCGTCAAGTAGTTTTGACAAATTAAAAGTCTTGACTGTGAAATATTATACACAATAAATAAGTAACCATTGTACTACTTGCGTGTTTTAATAAGACCACAAGTTCAATGAACTTAATAGAAAAAATAAATACATAATGTAGTACTACTTAAATGAACACAAGTCAAATAGGTAATACTGATAAGAAACCGAATAGTGACATTACTTATGAAGACACTGATTTTCTATTCAATGAACCATTAGTAAAAGCATAGCAATTATCTAATAAGCTGTAGTTAACATACGGAAACATAGCACGTTCCCAAGTAAAGGGACACAGATATATCAAGAATGTGAAAGTGAAAGGCACGAAGGGCCGGGAAAGACCACAATCGCAATTAAATACAATGTGAACTTTCCGCATTATTGCAGTAACATAATAACAATAGAATAGAAAAAAAAACTTTATTGTACACCAAAAAAGTAACACAACTTAAAAATAAACTTAACATACCTACTTCATATAGTCATTGTGAAGCAACATAGCTTCAAAGCTCCCACAGACGTAAGTGACAGTGTTAACGAAGACTTTAAATTAAATTATTAATTAGTTTATTGTACATCTCATAAAACACAGGACAAGCATTTATAAAAGCTAGTGTACGAGCAGTTTCATCAAACAGATCAATCTCTTACAGATAACCTTAGGATGGACTGAGCAACAGAAAATAGATTTAAACCTGTCAGTGTACAAATATCAGAAATGATATTATTAGGACATAATAATTCAAAATAAATACATACAAAACCAAATAATGTACTAATAAATATTAAATATGTAATTGAGGCGGGAGATGATTTTTTTATTGTTGAACACACAGTACCTACACGCACAAATACATTTCAATATCTCAAGAGAACCACTATGTTCTCGTACTTCAATCGCTGTTTGACGTTTTTAACATCAAAAACGTTTCGTAACAACTAAAAGACCAAACGAAAATTTTCATTAATAATTAATAATTTAAGCTCGAGTATCCAAGGACCTCTATCGACTTGAGTAATGCGCCATTTTCCCGAACCCCTAAGGCAAATAACATAAAACGATTTAATTAAATAATATAACGCATATTTACTTTAATATCCCTCCTGGTACTGTTAAATAAATATTTCAAAGGGCAAATTATTTTCCTTAGAGAAGAAGGGACGGGGTTGCCAAGGTAATTACGTAATTTGCTATTTAAGGTACAAATCAGGGTAGAATGCAGAAGAATGGCGGACTTTTTTTGCCTTTAAATTAATTATGAGGAAAATATCTTATTACAGAATTTGTCTGATCGAAAGATTTGGAAGATCGAAGAAGAAAAAAAATGTTTGTTTATCCACCGTTAACTAGCAAATTGCAAATACAAAGATTTGCATACTTTTGATAAACCTCCTAAATTATGAACAAACTAGAAACAGTGACATTTGAGGATATTTACATATGTCTGGAGCGAGGACAGCAAACGGCAAATTTATATTTGAATGAACAGAGAAAGCTTTGGAATAACAAGCTGATATTTCTTTGTAGCTATATTCATGTTTCTAAAAGAGTCCAGATACAAATTCATAGTTAAAGAGAAAAATGTACATGACGTTCATCATTTTGTTATTTCAAAAGCCATTTATGGTAAAACAGAAAATATGTGTGTACTAAAAATCTATACTTTGTATAGTTTCTTTCATTTCTAATTATAAAGATTTCAATTTTTTATGGTGTAATTTAATTTCGATAGGTATTTTCAGGGTAATAGACGGTTTAGAGTTAAGTTTTGATTTATCGTTTTTGTATGAGTGCTACAATAAACACACGTGCAAAAAAAAATTACATCAAACATATTTCATTAATTTGTAAGACCAAATCAAGGCAAGTAAAATATAAATCAAACAATAGAAGCCCTATTATTAAAACACCTATATCACACAAAAATAAGAAAATGTTACAAATATACGTTTGTGAAAATACGTCTTTTTCCACAATAGACAGAATCTTACCCGACTCAACAAATACATTGAAATGGAGCCAAGATGCCGTAGTCACGAACAATACCGAAGACCTGCACACGATCGTATTTGAATGTTAGCCGAACATGCCACATACCCTGACAAGTCCCAATAGGACCAACTCAAAGGTATTGTGACGACATTACTTTATTGTGCTGTTTGGAAGGTATTTTCTCTGTCGAGACTGTCGTGGAACTGTCATTACGTTTGGAGTTATGGAAAAGACCGGTATGTGCCTATTGTCTACATTTATGATCGTACTGGCTTATACCGGTGCTGGACTTCAGTGGCCTTTCTCATCGGGACCAGAATAAAAGTAATGATAGTTAGCCCACCTGTTAGAGAAATTATTTTCTTGATCGGATTAAACCTTCCAGAAGTTTGAGAGACGTTTCCAGAATTTGTAAAAGATATTTTACAAACTTATTACACAAACAAACAAATGACTGTGATGGGATATAATAAAGACGATGATTTATTTATTTTATTTTAAATTTAAGTTAATATTTTAAATTGTAAATTGGGATATGGTGATTACATGAGTGTAACTTATATGTATAAAGAAATTATTATTATTATCAAAGACCTGCAATGCACCTAATAGAATTGGGTGCCTAAAGTTAGCCCAAACCACGGTAATATTATCTATACAGTATTCCAACTTCATACAAACGGACGAAACGCGAGCTATACCTACGCGCCTCGATCTCGAGGTGCGCTCGGGATGCAGACAGTCGCGTCTGTACCGCGCGATTTTTTCAATAAAAATAAGTTCAAGTACATATTTATATATTTAATATGACGAGTAGGATATATTGTGCTGTTTTTTGTTGCATGAATTCTTCATTTAAAACCAAACATATAAATTGTAAAGTAGCTGCAGGTATCTATAACCAAGTAAAAGATATTCCTTTTTCTCCACCTTGTCCATGTTTCCCAAAACAATTTTTAATGAAGCTTTAGAATGCGGATTTTTGTTCTTTAAAATTGAATAATAAAGCATTTCGTAGGTACGTCTCAGTCGAGGCGCAAATATTTTTCGGTCGCAAATATTGAACACTTCCTATTCAATTCACAAAGTACCTATTTTATTTGTTTATATAAAAAAGTATATTTACAATCACAAAACTAAATGGAAACACAAAGTAGGCAAATGTAATTAAAATGCTGGAGGCGGGCAGCCCTATCGCATGTTTACGTACCGCGTGGCTGTAGGCATTTATTTCAAAGATACGGCTGAGTTACAATACTGTATAGATAATATTACCGTGCCCAAACCTTCAAAATATAACACTCAATTTCTTCTATAACAATTATAAGTAAAGGTCCTTAGAATAGTTAGCGAAGCGTTAATGGTTTATCCGGAAAAGATAAAAACTTTTCTTATAAACGAAAAAAAAAAAATATCCTCGGACTCCCCTCGATCGCTTTTATTGTTTTGTTTGCCCGGGCTCTCACCGTAGCGAATGATATCTCAGACTGATTGACCGTACTTTGTGTTTATGTCTTTGAGAAATCAGTTTTAAGTGAGTTCACTGTGAGACAGTTTGTCTCGGGTACCATCTTAGCTATTTCTGACGCCAAAGCATAGCTTTGTTCCGGTCTGAATTGAATATTATCGTTGAAGTTAGTTCCTCAGGCCGTGCTTGGTATATAAAGTATTTTGTAGACTACATTTTTCATCTTCGTTGCTCAAGCGTTTAAGTGTAGAAAACTCATCTCAAACATGTTTAAATAAAGCAGTGTTCTTTTCGTCCTTTCCTGGTGCATGAAGCGTGAAATTTTCAGTGACCTCTTTATCATTGTCCACATAGGAACTATTTCGTGACTACCCTCGTTATTCCCCCGCTAATGTACTACATTTGTCTCTGTGTTGGTCAAACGTTCTAGTTTTCAGCTCGTTTCGGTAAAACGAGGTTTTATGTTCACACCTTTATTTTATGGGGTAGTAGTTTTCTGAGTTGTAGCAAAGATTAAAGCGAGTAATAGGCATTGATTTAAATTCTTTTTGCTGAGGTAAAGGTATAATGCTGACACAGCGTCTGGTTTGGATGGAGTTAATCATCATCATCTTCCTGCCCTTGTCCCGTGTTATTTGGGGTCGGCGCAACATGTTTTTTTCTTCCATTCTGCCCTGTCACTCGTCATACTATCACTAACTTCCTTTTCTTTCATATCACTCTTCACACAATCCATCCATCTTTTCTTTGGTCTCCCTCTCCCTCTCCATCCATCCACATGTAAACTCATAACTCTTTTAGTAACATGCGTTTCATCCCTCCTCTTCACATGACCATACCAAGACAAACGATTCCCTTTCAACTTTTCAGTCACTGGCGCCACTTTCAAACTTCCCCTAATATACTCATTTCTCACTTTATCCATTCTCGTCACACCACACATCCATCTTAACATTCTCATCTCCGCTACGTGCAATCTTTTTTCATCCGTCTTTTTCACAGCCCAACATTCTGATCCATACAGTATGACAGGCCTTATCACGGACTTGTAGATTTTACCCTTCAACTTGATGTTTTGGATGGAGTTAATCAGTGATGAAAATGAGTAATCTATAAAGATATCAGGTTGATTATGAAAATGAAGCAAAAGAAAGTGCTCGTCAAAAATGAGGTTGCTCAATAAATTGAAATACGATTTAAAAGTTGCGAATCGTTTCAATAATTTAGGATATAATAATAATACTGACCCAGAAAAAAAGTTCTTCCTATAGACACAAAATCAATTCTTAAACTCACCAAAAATATACCATCTAACTTTTAAGCGTACAAACTTTGGACCAAGTCGTATCAAATTTTGAAGTTTTATACAATTTTCAATACTATGACGCTATAAATCTGGTTCGAACATAGTTTGTGAGGCAGAACAAGTAGGAGTATGCTCTCGTGTTGAGAGTTTGTTCCTCCAACAATACACTAAGTTATCCGTGGAATTCGGTGTCAGATTTGTTGAGACATGTTTGTTGGAATAATATAAGTTCTAGCTCATGTTTTGATACTACCAAGATTCTTGTCTGACTTGGTGTGTTGTTAGCTAATTATCTTGGTCTACTTCATTATGCTATATCTCGATTTTACTACTAAAATTATACGGACGATAATAATATGATTATGTAAACATTTAATTTCACAGCCACTGCTTTGATCTAAGCCCTTTCGTTTTCTAGAAGCTATATTTAAAATACATTCTCATTAAGCTTTCAACGAATATACAAAAGGAGGAGTTATCCTATCCACTACCTTCACTCTAATGTAAAAATAGTATAGCTTATATTATTCGAAGCACTATCGTGAGCTTATTTCGCCATATCCCAGAGAACAAACTGCATTATCCAGCAGGGTTCATTCAGAATAATAAGCAAATAACCTTCATTTATACAGTCATCTTTTCTACATACAGCAATAGTGTTTGAACTATTTTGCATCCATTTTCATTCATAGCAACACTGGTATTAAAATAGAGTGGCAATACCGGCGATCTGCATAGGAGCATGCAGATTGCCTCGTAGACGATCACATTTTTCAATTTGTTCTCCAGTATATGGCATTGTGAAGCCGGACTGGATACGCTACAGTGGTTTATAAATATGTTAGTGGGATTGTTGCTTTTTTCTTTTTTTTTGTGATTGGCATTTATTAGGTTTTCCTGTCACCTAATTTTATTCGATTAATTTTCTACAGCTGCTAACGCCTATCAAAGACAAAATTATAGAGCTACGACTTAGATTTTACCCGAATAAAAGAGAGTTAGAGGTCGCCCGCCATTGATCTGGTGGTCTAACATTGAGAGAGACCTCAAGAAAGCCCATTGTCAAAATAGCATTTTATTTTATTTTAATTGATATAAACTAGTGCTTGATTGCGATCCCACCTGATAGTAAGCATGGGAGGCATTTTATGAAAATATATAAAATAAACAGTGGCTTCACTGATGTATCTAATTAATGACGTATATTTTAGTGGTTGTACTACTGAAATGGTAGTGCACGGCATTAGACAGACATCATTAGACATTAGCTGATGACCGGTCGTGTGATCTACAGATAGCATTCTATTTCCTTAAATAGAGAATATTTATGGTGCAATAAACTGCACAAGTCTAAGCACCTGTGCAGGAGGTAAATGGATTGTGTTAACAACCGCTAAATAAGTGCTTGTCCAGTGACTTACGCGCGGCAAGTGTCGTCGTGACTTTACATATTCAAATTACAAGCAACCTAATATATTCCTTGGCAACAAGCCTGTTATTTTGTCACAGTAACTAATAGTTATTCAATAACTGTTTGTCTTCATGTGGAATGTTGGAATCCCTACCCTAGTTAGTTTCTCATCATACAACTTCCGAATCCAATTTCGGTATGTAAGCGAGTATTTTTCCTATCCAGAATTCACTCTTGGTCGACCTAGATAGTCTTTACGTCTAGTTAACGATTCAAAGCCGGGCCTTGTTACCGCTAGATCAATTTTGTATGAAGGCTGGAGTACGTTGAGTCTAGAAATGTATGCAGAGACTTTCGAGGTATACAGAAGTATATTTTCGTTTCATTTATATTAGCATATTTATTATATCAAGAGAATTGAGTATCTTTAAGCACCATGTTAATACCTAATGTGTTAATTAATCCTGGTTATTATCATTTTGTACTTACTGTTTAAAAGGGATTGAGAGATGCCATGTATTTAATGGATGCTTTTTGTGTTTTTATTGGTTTTTCATTAATATGCATCTATCATATTCTGTTTTCGCACCACCCAAAAGTCGAGTGGCAGAAAATGCCTAGGGCATTAAGTCCACCTTTATACAGTGTTTCTTATAAGTGCACAACTACATAACGACTAACAGTGGACAAAGAAAGAAAAAGACATGATGAGTATACTTCAAATAAACGAAATTAGGATAAGAGCAAGATAAAAATGATGAGGCTCTAAATGATGACGAGAAGAGAGCCACAAAAAACAATGCTGTCATACCGAATAGACAAATTGGGTAGGAAAATTGGGTCAAAATATAAATAGTAGGTAACCCGAAAACTGGGTTGCATTTAATTAATGAAGCAGCAGATAGTCAAAGCCGATTAGAGACCACCAGAGCATCAATCAAGTGACGCAGTGCATGATTGATTGATATTAATGAAATCTCTGACGTCACTCCAATCAGATATCTGTTTATTGACGGCACGGTTAGCAGTAGCTGAGCAATTGACTGTTGCACTGCTTGTCGCAGGTTCGATCCTCGCACTAAACAAATATTTGTATGGACTACAGATAGCTGTTCCAGGTCTGGATGCCTTGTGTGTGTGAGTTTACACGTTTGTATTGCAAACACAACCATAACACAGCAGTGATTCCTAGTTTGGGGTAACGTTTAAAAAAAATGACAAGAAGTGTGCATCCAATATAGATTTTAATATAAACCAAATTACTAATAAAAATAAATTTACTAAAATCAGATCATTTACAGATACAAAGCAAATGCTTACAGAATTTATTGTTATAGCCTATGTCAATTAAAAGAAAAACAAAGCAAGAGATGACAGTCTTGAGACAAATCATTGACAGCAAGCTTGGCTAGGAATATAAAAAAGGCTTTTTTGACCTTAAAACAAATCTATCGTAGCACGGAAGAAAAAAAAACAAAGCTTAAAACACTTTAAACAGCCAAAGAAAAAGAAGACAAATAAAAAGGATTTAAACCGAATTTAAACGACCAAGGAGTCTTCTAAACGACTGAAACGACCTTCAAACTCCCACCCTTGCCCATTAAGCTAATAAACCATGAAAGTCACACAGACAAAACGCTTATCAAACAAGCCATTCGAGATTCAAAAACGATATTTAAAAAAGAACATCGAAGATGACGTCATAATATTACACGGTACAGTGGGTCCCCCTTTATGGTACAGCGGGTGCCATGAATGTCGAAAAGCAGAGACATTTGACAGTTTACAGGGTAAGGGTTACTGCAGTTCTCTATGGTTGAATGGACGTGGAGTGTCAAGGTGAAACGGGATTTCGTGATGTTGGTAATTTGATCCTGAATGTTTGCTGCTATTCATGGTCTTATAGATAGAAATATACATACATTTTACAGTCAAAATGCAACGAAACTCAAGTGAATTTTCGGGGTAATTATGAATTACACCAGGGTTTGTTAGTGAGTGTGTGTGTATTTTGTTTTACTTCTTCACGCTCGAACTACTGAAAGGATTTTGTTGTAACTTGGTACACAATTAGACTATGTCCTGGAGTAGTACAAAGGACTTTTTATCCCGGGAGTATGTTCGCTAGGGATAATTTTCTACCATCATGCGGGCGAAGCAACTAGTTTGTTTATAATAACTGCAAAAATTGGTAATCCGCATAGATTGGTACATCTTATAGACTCTAGAATCATATCTGTCGACACTTTTAGTACAATTAATCAATTTAACTAAAAACCAGTGATCATTAATATTACCTACCTATATCAAGAAGAAGCATCTTTAGCAACAGACGGTTAGGACAAAAAAACATTACTCATAGGAAAGAAAAATGAATGTTTGAAAACAGCGATAATATCGCAACGCTGTCGTGTTGGGTAAGAAGGAAGCATTCATTAATGTCAGTTCAAGTCAAACTCTTAGTTTTATTGGCCTATTAACATCGCCAATTAATCATTGCTGACGTATTGCTAGCGTAATGATAAGTTGGGCTGTATTATTCTAGTTACATTAAATAATTTGCTATTCAACATTATTCTACTGCCTTACAAAATATCGAGCCTTTTCAGGAAGAACATTGTAAGCGACTGTTCGCAATTTTTGTAAGAAGGGATTTTTTCTTTCCTGATTAATAAGTATTTATGATAATATTTATGTCAATAGTGAGTATTCTAAGAGATCAATAGTGTTATGAATAAACAGTCTTAAAATATTTAGGACAATATTATCAACTGGCTTTGACTTTTTGACTGGCCTGTTGGTCTAGTGGTTAGTGGCCCTGACTGCTATGCCGGAGGTCATGGGTTCGATTCCCACAACAAATGTTTGTGTGATGAGCACGATCATTTGTTTTGTGTCTGGGTGTAATTTATCTATTTATAATATGTATGTATTCAGAAAATAATTAAGTATGTTTATCAGTTGTCAAGTACTCTCTATATCGACGCAAGAAAGCAATCTTGTAGTATCTCGAAAAATTGAACTTTACACCAGAACCAAAAAACTGTTTAAAAAATTCATAACTCGTAAACTAGTTGAATCCGAGAGGTAATTTTTGGAACAGTTATTTCTTATAATAAAATTTATCAGATGGCATTAAAGATAGGATTCTAAAGTAAGTTTAACATGAGTTTTATATTAGTTACAGCAATTGGTATTTCAATTTGAAGCATCAATATTGCTGTATCTTGGTAGTTGTAACATAAGGCACAACAAAGTAGCTTTAAAATTTTAGATAACGATTATGATGTATGTAATATGAAGTAAATTTTTAAGTCCTCGCATTTCGTTGTACTTCACATTCTTTTTAAAAGTTAATCTTGAATTTTGTTTTAAATACAAATAAAATAAATTATTATGTTTAATTAAATGCTGTATGTTTATTTAAACAATGTTATTTAGGAAATAATGTTTGACTAAGTTATAATTATTACGTATTCAAGTAAAAATTTAATCAGTCTCAAAATTATAAAGCAATAAAGTTTACTGATGGCGACATTCTCAACTATAAAAAATATCTTGAGCAATATTTTGGTCGAAATATCTATCAAATGTAACGCAAAATTATTAAAAAAAAAAACATAATTATGAATTGCTTAGGTACAAGTTTCTTAGATAGATTAGAGAAAAAAAGAATCAATTCGAAAAAAAAAATACTATTAAAGTTAGTAAAATTTAGGGACTGAGTCACCTTCGTCCGAAGGAGAATACTCATTGTAAGTCCCTATACGTGGTCCCCGGGTGGTGCTAATCAGGTGAAACTAACTGGTGATAGGTCTTGACCGATGGTTTGCGACCACCCACTGAGCAAAGACGTACCGGCCTAGCCGTGTTCCGGTACGATGCTCAGTGTAGCCAATTTAGAGGAGTTGGGTCGAAGTAGTGGTTCCATTGCAGGCAGACCGACCAGGCTTACACTGATGTGGAGGTACCGGGAGACTAGTCGCGGAGGGTAGCGGGATCCGAGGCAAGCGCGGGTGTATGTATGCACGCGCGGGTGTATGTATGTACGCCCGGGACGAAATCTGCTATCGGCGTCTCCGCAATCTTGAGGACTCCAGGTACTCCACGCTTGGGCTGTGGTGGACACTGACATAAATCAAATTGTCTAAGCTTGTGTCTACTGTTCGTACAGCGGTGATCAAAAGACTACCAGGCTCACACAGCACATTGGTGAGGCGGCGGATGTGGCTCAGCAGCGGTACCCTTCTGCCCAATTGGTGATACTACGGGATTTTAATACCCACATTCAGGAGTGACTCTTCCCATACCAGTGCACAGTCCACGCTGGGCGAGAGACGCGAATCTCACCCAGATGGTTCAGGGGGCTACAAGAGTGCCGGATGTTGACTCATACATGGCCAATTGCTTGGACCTTCTGCTGACTACAGATCCGGACCGGTACTCAGTGTCGGTATCTTCATCAATTGGTAGTGCCGACCATTGTCTGGTGAAATCTGTATCCGTCTATTCCCTGCCCGATCCCAGCCCAAGAGGCACCCGGCGGGTTTGACGATACAAGTCAGCAGATTGAGATGGTATGAGATCTTTTTTCGCATGTTATCCTTGGCAGCCTACTTGGTTCTCTTCTGCTGATCCTTCGTTGTACGTGGACGCAGTGTCGGATGTGTTGCGGCGGGGGATAGAATATTACATTCTCTGACAAAGTTCGACCTTGGTTTGGTGCTGAATGTAATCGCGATGAAGCTCTAAAACACGCGGCATACCATACATGGGTCGACGCTCCTATGCGCAGGGCTAATGGCGTGAGTCAAAAGAGGAGAGCCTATAATAGGGCTGCCACATCCTGCAAAAAGGTGATGCGGAGGTCTCGGTTTAACCACATTAGCCGAATTGGGAACAAACCTGCTTTATACCCAGCAGGTAGTAAAGCGTTTTAGTCCTTGGTTAAATCGGTTGAATCGAATTTCAGCCGTCCCTCACTACCATCACCACTGCTGAAACCTCACTACCACCACTGCTGAAACCCGATGGGTCGCTGGCCCACACCGCTGAGGAGAAGGCTAATTTATTTGCCTCTCTTTTTGCGGAGTCTTCACATCTTGATTCTGACAACGCACGGCCCCTTGCCTTTCCTGAGCGATGCGAGACGACTATGGCAGACATACGCATCCATCAGAAGGACGTCCGTAGGGTGCTACGTAACCTTGACGTGAACAAAGCCAGCGGTCCCGACGGGATACCGGCAATTGTTTTAAAAACTTGTGCGCCTGAACTGTCTCCGATCTTGACACGCCTATTTCGTCTTTCGTTTGAGGCTGGAAAAGTACTGATGGCTTGGAAGCAAGCTAACGTACAACCCGTGTCCAAAGAACGGTAGTTGGGCTGACCCTGCTAACTACAGACCTATCTTGGTAACGTCCATTCTATATAAGAATATGGATCGAGTGATCAATAATAAGCTCCTGGCATACCTAGAAGCTAACGACATCCTCAGTGATCGTCAATACGACTTTCGCCGAAATCGGTCAACTGGGGATCTTCTAGCGTATGCCATTCACATCTGGAGCGAGGCCATCCATATCTCGAAGGCCTTCGACAGGGTCTGGCACGATAGCCTTATTGCTAAGCTTCCTTCCTTTGATTTGCCCACTGGTCTGTGTGACTGGATCGCAGACTTCTTGAGGGGGCGATCCATCCGAGTGGTTGTTGATGGCTGCTCGTCCGGTCAAATGGATATTAATACCAGGGTCCCTCAGGGGTCGGTACTCTCGGCAACACTGTTCTTGCTGCACATAAACGACTTACTTAAACCCGGTACCTTTGAGTATGCTGACAATAGCACTGTAGCTGAGAGATACGTGTCCGATGTGCGCGCTAGTGGTTCACAAATCCAATCTTTCCGAGAGGCTATGGTTGAACGCTTGAACTTGTCCTTAAAGGCAGTATCAACGGACGGCATTGCCGTGGCCGAATTCTGGGCCAGGCAAGGAATTTAACTAGTTTTGCCATCGATACGCTAAGAAGAAAAAGAAGGCAGTATACGGTTGGGTCGATGTCAATCTGGTCAAGTTCAATGCTGCTAAAATTTGCCCGGAGCCAGATCCACTCTCGTCGATCGGAGCGTGATGTTTTAAACTATTTCTCACGAATCTGGCTATCATTTATACAAAAAGAATTATTCCAATCGGACTGGTAGTCCCAGAGATTAGCGCGTTTAAACAAACAAACCAACAAATAAAACTACTGAGCTTTATTATATTATAAGTATAGATAGATAAAGTAAATAAAATGGCTAAATAACATGACTTACCTAGGATTCACTTTAGTTGAACACGTAAAACACACCCGAATTTCGCAGACTACATATTCGTGTTCTAGATTGTGCGCTCGCACATCAACTGCAATACAATCGGGAAACGGCGTATCGAAGGGAAGACACGGGGGTGGGGTATGCTTCTTTAGCGTAATTATAATTTTTCGCAAATTTCAACGCTATTATAAATGATTTATGGATAATATTTATTATAAAATGTGTAGAATGAAATGTAATGAAACGTAGTAAGTCTAAAGCTCATTCAAAACCCGAGCGATAGAATTGTAGTATCTCAAGCTGGAATAAAATACTGAGTCGGCGAAATTGCTGTATCTCAATAAAGTATTATTTTGTGACATATACATAATGCTGTAAGTCTTTCGTAGTATGTAAACGAGGACCGTGTATCTTGACATGGGAAAAAAATATATATAACATTTTTGTTGTATCTATTTACCATTTCAAAATAGTTGATTTTATGGTATTTACAGCATTTTGAAGCATGTTTTGTTAAAAAGGTTAAGAAAAAGTCAACGTCGTATCATAAAAAAAAAACGTCCTAGGAAAACGTTGATCAGACCATCCGACGCAGTATTTTTTTCTTAATTCAAAAATGCAATAAAAAGAAAATCCCATTTTTCGAGATACGACAAAATTGCTTTCCAGCGTCGATATATTTTTTATAAAAAAAAGCCGTGAAAGTCATATATATGTAAGGGTACTTCAAGATATTTATTTCGCATCACAAAGCTGGCAACTCCGATAATTGGACGATAACCAGCGCAATCACTCAAATAAATAATAATAAAAACCTCAGAGATAGATAAGACAAATGAAAACAAGATAATAACATGTAATTTTTTTTAACGTAAAAAAAAAAAACGTATTGCGCCGATCCCAAATAACACGGGACAAGGGCAGGAAAATGATGATGGTGATGATGAATTACATACAATTTTTTCTAATATTTTTCACTGAAAAAGATCTATCTACGTCAACTGGGGTAAGGTTACTCGTCATTGATGCAGGAAGAAATTTTTTCTGCTGTATTTCTGATAGTGTCATAAAAAAAATCTGCTCTTTAAAATTAATCTCGGGATTTGAGGCATATCTACTTTATTCTTTCGCTGTATGAAATCAGTGTAAGTATATGTTTAACACTACCTAATTCCGACCTCTGGTGATTACGCATAACAAGAGAAAATGACGTTGTCTAAAGCTCAAGGATGACACCACAATGACAGCTTTGTACGGACACAAAAGCCAAACACTACAGCATCATTATGTCCCAGGACAAATACTGACAGCATTACCACGCAACATGTCAGAATATCTCGTCGCCCTGGGACGCAGGGCCACAGCATCCTTCTCTCGTTTATTCCATATTCAACGTATCCGTCCAGTATTTGGGTCATATTTGAAATAGTCGCGAGTTGAATGGGCTTTGATGGCAGAATAGCTGAAAGGCCGATCTCATATTGCATACGCGAATTCGCAGGTGAACGCGTGCTGAATGGAGATTTATGATGCGGATTTGTATTGAATATTCCCGTGAAAGAAATTAGAGAAAAAATACAGACAGTTTGAAATGAATGTGTGAAGTTTTATGGAAACAAAATATTGAAAAATTTAGTGCTTTCAAAAGTATGCTTCCTAGTGAAGATGAGGTGGCAAATAAAGAAACACGATAATTATATAAAACACTTTTTAAGGAACCGCAGACTTGAGTATTATGGTTTTAATTTATATAGAGATACCTCCAAGCGTTCCCGAGATGAAGGGTCTTGAGTAGTCTTGACAGGCAAACAGATAGACAGGACAACAAAGCGATCCTATAAGGGCTCCGTTTTTCCTTTTGAGGTACGGAACCCTAAAAAACTAATTCTGGTTTTCACCAAGAACTTTGGCTCTAGAGTAAAGCTAGTTTATATACATACAAACTCACGAATTAACTATCAAAAGTTTATATCAAGCATAAGGATCTTTCACAAGATACGAGAAAGCATGCACGCTTGTTATGTTATACCACGATTAGATTTTCTCGGATGATATAATATATAATACTAGCCTCTGCCAGCGGCTTCGCCCGCGTTAAAGCCGGTTTCTCCATACAAACTTTGGATCCCCGTCATCATCCCAGTGGACGTCTATCGGCTGAAATGATGATGATGATGAGGTGTTATAGTTTCTGAGATATAGTGACTAATCAGTGAGTGGTATTTCGCTTTACCTACGTATGTGAGCTTTTAACTATCTGTTTAAAGCAAGGAAAATTGCGGAGAAGAGTTGTCACAGCAGTAGTAATACAAAGCATTGGTAATGATGCACTCGTCGAGTCGAAGCTTCAAAGTCTTGAGCATCGACGCCGAGTTGCTAGCCTGTCGGTTTTCTACCGGTTGGCATTTCGGGGAGTGTGAGTCGGAATTGCATTGCCTAATTTCGCCAAACCAGTTCCATCATTGAACTACCAGACGTAAGGCAATGCGCCACCGGCACATGGGTCCACCGCATATACACAAAACGTTTGAGAACACATTCATTGTGCGTATATATCTAAGGAGTAGAATTCCCTGCCGGAGTCTTTGTTTCCTGATAGCTACAACCTGGGAATCTTCAAGTCAAGAGTGAATAAATTACTTCTAGGCAAACGTGCTCCATCGTCTACCACATCGTTGCTTTCCATCAGGTGAGATAGCGGTCAAGGGCAACCCCAACAAAAAAAAAATGAATAAAACAATTAAAAGGATTTATTAATCTAGATAAAATGGCAAACTAATTAGTGTGATTCACAAAAATAAATAAAAGAGCATCCCATACAGTTACTAAGTGGACAAAAAAAACGATGAAACAGACGAATTTACTACATTGAGTGAATTATTGCTACATGAACTACATGTACGCTAGTGCACGTTCCAACAAAAACAGTATAATTAATCGACAGGAAAGTTCATCTATTCTGAACTTTATTCCTTCGTTTTAAGGCTCTGTAATCATGATAATGACATGATGTCAGCTTCATGGATGCCACCGCCATTGTTATGCATATTACATGTCTATAGCATTCACTGGTGGACTAAACGTGGAGACAGAATCAACGGTCTGGATGAGCTTAGATTTATTTATTTATTATAACTTCATGCAACAAAAAGTTACAAAGGCGGACTTAGTGCCTCAAGCTTTCTCTACCAGTCAACCAAGGGTGGTAAAGAGAAAACATGGCAGGTGCATAAAATAAAAGAGAAGATTTATAGGAAAGCAAAGGTACTAATTTATTATATATATATAATGTCTAAAAATACATATAAAAGAAGATGGAAAGAAGAGAAAAAAAAAGAAAATAAAAGATGAGAAAAAACATAAAAGACAGAAGAATAGAAGATAGATTTTCCATTTTGATTTGATATTTTTCTCGCATTTGGCAGTGAAGCGAAAATAGAACAGACCCAAGATGCTGCAAAGATTTAAGAATCAATTGTTGAAAACGAGTTTCTATTGTGTTCCTAGTCGATTCCCCAACAATTTAAAACTCCTTACCTACATTCTACATCAATTCTTCAAACCGGCATGTAACTTGTGTTTGCGAGTTCGATTTACGAGAACCTTTATGCAGAGCTAAAGCAAAATAATGTAGTAAAGCTTATATAATTTCCATCTTGAGGAAAAATTTGAATATTGGCTTTACACGAAGAATTTTAACAAATTCGGAAATGGTATAATTACCTACAGTATCTACCACGTAAAATATTTCAAAAACTTTTTTGATCACATGGAATTTACGATACGTAGATAAGTAATTAAATCTTTTTAAATAAATCATAACAAGAAGTCATCCATAACAAACAGACAACTTATTTAATTGATACAGATAAAGTTTTCAAATTATTGCTCTAAAGCTATTTTTACGATATTTAGACGTACAAGTGTCTATTTCATATTTGTAATAAGTATGGATAAAAAACCTCCAAACGACGTGAAGGAGAAAATCCCGGGATTAAGTTTCACGAGTTCTCTTAAGAACTGATTAATTGAAAGATTGGAAACCTGCGGGGCCATAAAGAGTTCAAGATTTATTGGGAAAGTAGTTATCAAAACGGTGCTCAAATTGAAAATGCGGATTTGCTGTAAAACGTGCAAGAAATTGATCGAGATATTTTTACATTGTATTTCCGTGCTTATGGAGGTTGTTTTTGTAACATCAACAGCCTAACACAGATACATATGTACGTATATATTGAATATACAAAGCGAACCAAAATAAAAAAAACGACAAATTCATTTTCTAATTTGTATGTGCAATGTGCATTTTTATTTTTGCTTCTCAACCAAACACTGCACTAAAACCAATTTACAATTTCCATTGGTAAAGTTCTTTCTGTTTTCTCGTTTGATTTTTTCTCTTTTTTTCCATGCATTCATGTACTCATTCCATTTACCGTTTCCATTCTCTGTACAGTGGTGTCCACACAGTTTAAAAGGCACCGGTGCACGTTGAGTTTTAATGACGCGGGCGTGCGCTGTCATTTTACAACATTTAATGGATGCGCGATCGATACACACACCGCTAAAAAAGGTAGAAAAACTGTTCTTGTTACAAAAAGCGTAGCAAACTTTCATGTGCTCTTTTTTCAATGGAAGTTTATTGAAATTCTGTTGAACGATGCTGCCTGGAGAATTTGTGAAGTTATGCGGCTATCGGTCTATGAAGAGGCCTGGCATGCCTGTCTGCGTTGTGGCAGAGGGATTATACCTTTGAAGGGAAAAATCAGTATTTTTTGCCTATCACGCTACGTATCAGCGCTTCGAATTTACAGGATACTATAAAAGCCGGCAATCTAACCACTGAGTGTCCGTCTTAGTTTGAGAGCTGATTTTTGCTTTTTGGTATTGATTTCGTTTGGAATAATGTAGAAAAAAAAATCTCCAAAAAAGTTACAAAGAAAGTAACATAACGAATAGGCATTCCTGGATTTAAAGTAACAAAATTACACCCTAAACCCAGAAGCCAATAAATATTTGAAAGAAAATAAAAGGGAAATAAACGGTAACATGTAAGGAAAAAAGAAAGTGCGATATAAACTGATGGGATCGTTTTGTATGCGACGCGTTGTGAATTTTTAAACAGAAAACCGCGTAGTTTTGATCTATTTCGTAGAACCGTGGAGCTTTTTGTACGAATGTTGTTTGCGTTGAACTTGTGGCGAACTAAGTGATTGCTTCGCTATATATTTCAAATTTTCGGTGCCTGGAATATGTTACCTGAGCACATCTAACATCTGCGCCACATTTTGAACAGTCCACGTTTAATACCGGATTGTCGAAATACGTAAATATGATTCTGAAATTATGCTCTGTTAACTTTCGAAATAACATTGGGTTAATGGATGATATTATGGAAACGGCCATTCCTGTTATCTCAACCTTTCATGTTATCTGTCTGTTTTTATAGCAGATATTATTCGGATCCTTTGTAACATTTTGATGCGTAACTGAATTCCGTTAATGTATTTTAATATATTCAACAGTCATTTTTATTTCATTTTTAATTTCTGAAACCACAACGTTAGTTAAAATAACTTTGAGGCTTAAATCCCTGGTTGCTCGTTTCATCAGCATTGCGAAACTTTCAGACATTTCACCGAAAAACCGCAAGAACTCGGGTGGACATTTTATAAATTGACTGTCAAAGTAAAGAACAGTTTATTTATCGAGCTATGGCGTTTTATATTGAAGTGCCGAAACTAATGGGTTCCGGACTATCGGAATTCCTTTGAAACAATTTGGAACCCTTCGGGCTGAAACTTGAGAAATGTTTGCATGAACTTGCTAACCACTGTTTGATAGTTGCACTTTTATTTTTTTTTGTTAAGCTTTGTTTGAAACAAATTTAACGTTGTTTCAAAAGCTTTTTGGCATTCAAACCAAACAAAATAGTGAAAGTTAAATAAGAGTCTTTATTTGTATTTGAATGAAAGTGATTAGCCAAAAACGTCTACAGTTCCAAATTAAATGCTACATCATGACCATTATAAACGCCATTATTCCATATTAATCAAAACTGCCAGGATTTTGCGATAAAGATTAGGTCTGAGGCTCTGAGCAAAAGCAATGTTACTCTACCCTTCATAACGATATTTTATGATCACCAATTCGATTACCGAACCTACTTACAACGTCAATGGCCTGCACTGAACATTTACGACCCGCTATAATAATAATCACTACCATTTCGTATTCACTTTATAAATCCACCTTCTCTGAGTAGGTACAATTTATAACGTTCTCGTGAAGAGATATACAGAGGTTTATTAAACTATGTAAAGCCAGGAGTAACTTGAGATATTAATTACCACATCTACTAACATTTTGATTACCTTGCCAGTGAATTTAAGCGTAAATACAGGGTTTATTTCGAGATGGAAACAAACATGCAGACTGTGGTTACACAAAGTGAAGGTGCTGCAGGATTTGCTTGAATATTTGATGTAAGTTTATTTATGAATTCGGAATGCAAGCTGTAAATTTTGCTAATTATTATAGGATGTTTGTTATTGTGCTAGTTAGTTTTAAAATATAACTTCGCTGTTTATGTTTCAGCTGTAAATACATTCATTCAATTTATGTTGAAGTTAAGAGAGGAAACTTCAAGAGAGGATTTTTTATGCTAAAAGGGTATACAGTTCACCTTTTGGTTCAATATTGAATTTGCTACCGCAATACTAGTCTTTATGACTAAGTATCGACTAAGATGACAAACCTTTATAGATTTGCCAGTACGTTGGAGATATTAATATACGACCACGAGTGTGTGCGCAAATATGCATTCTCTATTCCTTTACTCTTATAGGCCGATGGAGCAGCATCCCACATGACCGGGAAGAGATCAGGCGCAGGACCAACGGCTTTACGTGCTTCCCAAGGGACAGGAGTATCACGTCGCCGACTAAACTCAGGGTTGACCCAAGATACAAACAATCAGCAACAAAGCACGTTCAAAATATACATTCTAGCCACTTTTGATAAACGAAGTGTAAAAGAGTATAAGTATAAGAGGATAAATGTTGCTCATTATGTTGGCCCACGTTGGGTGCCATTAAACGACTCATCATGTTGATAGAGTTTTTGGATTAACTTCAAGAAAGGATTCTTATACTAATAATACAGTACGGCAATTAGCATAAAATACGCGTGTTGAGTCTACCAAAATAATTATGTTGGACAATGATCAAAACATTTGCTATTCTGCTTTTACGAAAAATGTTGTAATTTAAAAAGCATATTCATAATATATATGTAATACATTTTAGCAACTTTTAATGAATGGAGTGTAAGTAAGAGGATAAATATCGCTCATAATGTTGGCCCACGTTGGGCGCCATAAGACTACTCATTGATAGAGTTTTGGATAAACTTTAAAAAAAGGATTATTTATACTAACAATAGAGTACAGCAATTGGTAAAAAATACGTGTAGTGAGTCTGCTAAAAAAAATATATAGAACAATGATCAAAACATTTTCAATCATACTTTTACCAGTAATAAATAACAAAACACGTCCAAAATATAAATTTTAGCAACTTTTAATAAGCGAAGTGCAAGTATAAGAGAATAATGTCGCTCATTACGTTGGCCCACGTTGGGAGCCATAAAACCTCTCATCATATTGATGGAGTTTTTGATGGCGTCACATAAACGTAACAGCCTAACTTTGTTTATTCCTATCATGGTACAACGTAAAGCGTAATGAATCGGGAGTGGGATCCTCTATCAATACATATTAAGCCCTTGGCTTAATTAAATCTTGGTTTATGTTTAATGTAAATAGGTGCTTAAATAAAGTTTGTGGAAGCGAATTTTGATGGTTATGGTTTCGGATTTAAATAACTGTAACATTTCGAGTTTCTTATTTTGGATCAAAGGTTTTTCGTTTTCTGACATGACCAGTTACCAAAAGACCTTCGCCACGTACCTGGCACCAAACTCTCTATCAAAAGCCACAAAAATCAATCCGTTCATAAACCACTAAACAGAAAGACTGACATATTATTGCAAAAATTAAAGAAATAAAGCATAATGCCAGCTCATAAACACACGGGCAATGCATAACTAAAATCCTTATAAAACTAGAAAATGTGAATCTTGCAAACTAGATATAACGGCTCAGTTAATCTCAAGACCGTAAATATGAGAGAAAGCTTTCTAAGAAGTTAATATAGATAAATAAAATAAAGCTGAAAATGTGTGGGTGTTCATAATCTTGTCTGAGAATGGAGATAGAATATTACGAAAAGCTCCCAGTGCTGGGTTTAGATTGAAAATTAAACAATGCTTTAAAATTATTTCTAATAAAATAACGAGCGGGAGGTAGTCGGAGTCTAGACGAATAAATAAGGGCAAATCGTATGTCTGTGTGTTAAAACAAATTTGAATAACATTCACAAGTACCTTTAAATGGTTCTAAAACCTTAATTTACCTAGTCTTTCATGCTCACGAAATTACAATTCAAAGCTATTACAAAGATTCTCTTACACGACTGTAGTGAACACAACAGTTTTAGGCAGTGGACATCAAGAGTTATAATGGAAAAGACGAAATAGAAAATAAAGCCGTTCAAGAAAACAGTGAAACTAATAAAGACTAAATCATAGTTCATAGAGCAGATCTCTTATGAGAAGACCGCACAAAAGCCAGCCTAAAGGTAAAGGCTTACACAGAGTCTGTGTGTAAATGCATACATCGTAACTCCCAGTCGACAGTATTTCATAAATCTAGTATTAGCACTGTATAAATAATGGCCGGAGACAAAGTCAATTACGCTGCAGTTATTCTAATTTCCCATAGGAATCGCGAGTTTACTTGAAATATTACGAACCACTCAACATTTTTATTCAGGTTGTTTGTCTTTTCAATATTTCTGAGTGACTTCATTGTGAATGAATGGTGAGGACATTAAAAAATCTAAAGGCACAGTTATTGCTTGAAAAGAAAAGGGATTACATTAGTCTATGTAAGGGTTGTCTGCGTTTTAGGTCCTAAGATAAATATTGTAAGAACAAGTCTTGTTCTTACAATATTTATCTTAGGACTAGTCTTGAAAGAGAGTTTAAGTATAAATATAAATTAAGTAAGCGCCTTACTTAATTTATTTTTCAGTTAGAGGAGAGAGCTGGCTTCAGCAATTTTTATATTCGTATTCAGAGCCAGGAATAACAACAGTAATTCATTTTCATTTGCCTGTTTGTCTCAATAATTTTCTCTGAGTGCCGAAAACTACGATGTATGTTCCAATACTTTTATGAAATAAAAACGTTGCGAATGTGGGCTTGGCGTACATTTATAGCTATTGGCTATTCTAAATGAGACACGCTGTTTTATTAGTTAGTTATCATATTCCTACATGGTAGTAGCTGAATAATAGAGAGACGAGTCTAAGAAATATTATTGATCTTTAGCTATAAAATTTGAAAAGTAATTCAGATTAAACAAGTAACTTATTAACGGTACTTAGGTAACCGTCATTACATTCTAAATCTCCAACCAAAATCCTACAGCTCATGGAGATAATTATAATTGCTTAAATCCCGAACATATTGCTTCCATATTCCGTGGAACAACAAAAGCAGGAGTGTTTTCGTAATCATAATATATTTTCTTACCCAAAGTCAGCGATATGATAATATGGGGACAACTTAAGCATTTTCCTCTTTACCTGAAACAAAGGGAACAATTTCGTTATTATTAGTCTGTATAGGTAGAAAATGTTATAAAGATATTGTCTTACGCTTTTACTTCTAAACATTAACGTAATGTTCTGTAATAAATCGCTTTAGATCTCGTTTTATATCGAAGTGCAAGAAATAATGTTATTCATATTAATAAGATGAGAATAAATTCTTATGATCGGCATATCTTACGAACGCCTTGGTGAGATAGAACAACTGTATCAACCTACTTACTCTATTATACATGTTTTTGAATACATACAAAGTCGTGCTGAGAAAAAAACGGAACAATCCAACCAAAGGTTAAATGCATTGGAAGTGAGAAATTATCGTCTGTGTCACATGAAATAAAAATATAAATGAGAATAGTGTTAGAGCAAAGAATGCAAACAGAGACGAGTCCTAATGTTGAAGAAAGCAAAATGGTGAATGTGTTCTTCATGATGTACCTAATCATCGATATTACAGTTGTTTCCCAAAGACCAGGAAATAAATCAGAACCTACAATAAACTGGGTACTGCACAAAGTTTATCCAATTTTTATACAAAGAAACTTAAATCAATCTTGCAGCGAGCGTGGACCGTGAGATTCAATGACTGCACCAATAAAAGCGAAATGAAATCCGGTTCAATGGGATTTTATAGAATTTCAAGACTGTAACTCTTGATAGAATTCTTCTTTATGTTCTGTATTTCATTGTTTGAGAAAATTCGGCCATGCTTTTTCACGTGTATCTTGAATTTTTTGTACATTTAATTTGAATGAAAATTTTCAAGTAATTTTGCTGTCAACATTGTTGCTCCTGGAAAAATGTACCTGCATATAATTCAAGCGTGCTCCAACGTCGACGACATCATCACTTACCTAAAGATGAGATAGTGGTCAAGCGCGAGCTTTTCAATAATAAAAAAAGTGTAAATGAAATGAAATGAAATTTTATTTATTTGCTAGAATATAGGTATATAATAACATGTTGAAATATTTTTTAGACTCACTACATTCGACTTATCAGTCGTGCAAAGATTTTTAGTACATGCAAATAATAATATTGACATGAAATTTGTAAACCATATCTGTAGTATACCAACACCATCTTGTCTTCAAATGTGTTTTGTCTTCTCATAGATTTAAGTTTATGTATAAGTTGTGTTACTTTTTTGGTGTACAATCAAGTTTATTCTATTCTATGCGTTCAGAATATCGTACCGGTGCTCTCTCTCTACATCTCAACAATTCCATATCAAATAAACCGGCGTCAGTACTAACTTCGCTCTAACTTTACATTAATTTTCAAATAAAACCTCATAACACATACAAACAGAGCAAACGTTAAATATGACTTGAATTACAGAACAAAACTACAAATGGCTCACACTACCGTAGAAAACACATAAGTGTGTAAACTGTGATTCAAAACGAAATGGACTGTAGTTAGTACATCCCCGGAGACAGATCTATTATCGTTTGGCACAAGTTAGGAGCGATTGTTTCCTGTTCACCAACTCTATAGTTGGGAGTGTCGGCCGAAATAAGGGTATCGTCTATGTAAACGAGGTCTGCCTTATTTAGTTGGGTGGTTTATTTCTATTTGATATTATTATTATGGTTATTGTTAAGGGTTCTGAGCACGATTAGTAGTTTCATAGCATGTGAGTTCTTACTAAAGTGTTACTGTTATATGTGTTCTTAATTGTTTTCAATTTTAAAAACTATTTTGACACTTAGTTTATTATTGACATTTTTATTAATATTCCATTTGATTTAAACAATTTATTTGAATTGTTTTTGCAATTTTGCTTCGATCGGTATTGCCATTAGTTGACTTTTAATAGGATCTAGCATAGCTGTTTGGATTTGACTCATGATTGAGTTATCATAATTAATGCGCTTAGCAATTCCTAAAAAGTTGTCTGGATTATTTTTTCTCTTTGCATTAGCATCCACGGTTCATAACTTGTGATTACTTCTTATTAACTATGCATAAAATCTCTATTTTTATAAACAACTGTCTCACTTTTTGTACTTGTTTGTACGTCATTTCTTATTTACTTTACACACGGATAAACTTTAATACCATGCAGTCCCACTACAATTTCTGTTTAAATACTTACAGATTTTCATTTTGATCTTTTCAAAATCAAAATCTTTTACAAACCAGCAGAGAAATACAGAAGCAATTAAAGTGAAAGAAAGAAACCAACATTAGTAAAATTGCTTCTTATTTCAAAATTCCCGCCAATAAAGACCACGCGACTTGACCAAAATGGTCGCTGAAACGAGGTTGCAAGTGACCGCACGCTAAATTAAACGTTTGCATTCTGTGGCCGACGTTCGTCGCGGACAGACGCGGAGACCGTTGACTTTTTAATTACATTTATAATTAAAATGCACGTCACGCCGTGTGAGCTCCGTTGTGCGCCGGAAAATTGAATGTACAAATTAGAAATAAAAAAAATAAAAAGACCACCCCTTGCTCTTTCGTGTTATTTTCTACGTGAATTGCGATTTCGGTTTCATTTTCTCGCGTAGCGGTTTGTCTGAGATTCGAGTTTTTGTCTGCGAAGCAAAATAGTATATTAAAATGGGAGCTGAAAGAGAATTCATTTACGGGGATTACACTGAATGAAACAAAATGATTATAGCACGAGGATGGCTTGTAATAGTGGAAAATGTAAAAGTACATTGTATTACAAGTAGAAATATTGTGTAAGGTTTAGAAAATATGATAATATATAAGAATGTCGTTTTATGCACTCATTATGGAAACTATAAAATATCCAGAAGCATTAGACGATTTCATGATAACGGTTCTATTACAGTAAAAATATGTCAAACTCCTTTTGAGACGATAACATGATTATGGTGAATCATGTTTTGTGTATCAATAATATACATATAATAACTTGCCGCAAAATATCTTTTAATACTGACGCAACAGGTACGAACAGCAAAAGGGAGTCGAGAGAAACTGGATCGAATATATTTTGTCACTTGAAAACACTTAGGACCACAGTCACCTAATAACGAAATCTGATAAAAATGAAAGACACATAAGCTCGATCATAATCCCAAACACATTAAGCGCCTGATCACAAAATTCAATTTCAGTAAAGACACCTCGATACCCTTTTCTTTGGCAGAGAATACCGAACAAAATAAAAGCAACAAAGGACACGGTGATATTACTAAAGTAACGTGAAGTTTCACCTCGAATTGAATTTCAGAGTATACAGGCTAGACTAATAATGGGGGGAGGTGGGTAAACCGAATCCGTGAGACCCTTCATGCTCGCATGTGGGATCAAAAGAACGGTCGTATTATATTGAAAATCTTCAGAAAGCCGAGATTGAGTTTTAAAATTTTCATTAAGTTGCCCCAGACTGTTTTCTTCTTCTATACAAACCAGCTGGGTCTTTTAAATTTTGAATACTTCAGTGCGGTAAGTTTAAGTTTATTGTATGCAGTGCATCGTTAGGTTTAAGAGCACCTTTCATTTAGAAGAATGGTTCTGCTGTCTACTCTGGCCACATTTGGTGCAGATATAAACTTTTGCAAAGATGAAATATTATTAAAACAAACGTTTTAGTTTAATATTTTTTCGTTTAAAGTTTTAATAAACTTGGTTACCCCAAAGAATTTTAAGGCTTTATTACGTTCTCTTTAAAGTTTATTTTGTTCTTCTGTATTGCTCCTGTTCCATACATGTTTAATCCTGCTCAATCGTTTCTTATTTCACGGTCTTCAGGTATGAGACCGTTGATATAGCTAGCGAAAACCACAAAATGATTTTGTCCTCCGTCCCCAAATACAGTAGACACGAGTCCCACGAATATAATCACCGCTAAGGGTTGTACAAAAGCCTAATATAAATCATATAGTTGCTACAATGTGTGGAAACTTTACCTCATAAATAACGGTTTGCTGTGGCCAGTAGCCGCTTTTAGATAAATTTCAGTAAGTAGCAACATATTTTAGCCGGCACATATATCATGGCTGAGATGTTTTTAGTTTGCATGGAGTGGGATTAAACTGAAGTTATATATGGAAATAGTTATTTAATAGTTTTTATTGAAATATATAAACTGGTAATCATTTTTGAAACTCATGCTCAGCTCAATTATGAGAGGAAGACGCACGAGCAAAAGTAAGGTTGTGTTTGGACTTTGAAATCATAGTAAACATTTAGCTTGGTAGTACTAGGTATATACTCGTAAGTTCAAATTGAAACGCGCCAAAAACAGTAGCATTAAAAATAAAGGACCAAGTAGATGTCTTTCAAAAGATCTTACAACCAAGATTTCTTCATCATTTAGCTTTTGCTTAATCCTAGGTAAAGCCCTTTGCGAGACTAATGATATCACAAACAAATTAGGAACATAAAACTTTTCTTCGGATATCTTTTTCTAGAAAGAATACAAGGAAAAAGTAATCAGGCTAATGAAGCGACAGTTTTCCTTCCTAGAAATGTTAATGTTGAGTGATTTGGACAGACCTTAAACTAGGGAAGAAAAGCTAGTTTGAAACTTAAGGAAGAAATTAACTTTTCTATGTGTAGATCATACAAGTTTTTTTTTTAAGGTGGGAAATTAAACTATACCTATGTTCCTGCTTTGCCTTTGCGTTCTAGGACCACGGGTTCTCCTTTCGGAAGTCGGCCCCTACGGTTTTGCTGACATCTCTTTGAGGAGCTCGTGGAATTGACCCGGGCTCGGCCCGAACGGCTCGTTGTCCGCAAGACCATGTCATCAGTCACGGGTGAAAGAAAAATATGGATTGGAAGTCATTTACACGACGTGACACTGACGTAAAATAATTGCAGTTTACACGTCACATATTTGCACGTCCGTCTCAAGGCCTAGAGGCGTTATATATGTAGACTACATGAGATTGTAAGGTATGAATTACCAATTCAAATGATTCAATATAGTATCTATCGTGCGTTAAGATTGCTCGCTATGACATTGATATGTTTGCGAGGGGTCTCGGCATAAAATTATTAAATATTGGAATCGGTGTACGATTTGATCTGAGTTTTTGGAAGCTGGCAAGAGTAACCTCTGAAAATTATCTAACGAAAGTTATCTTCGTCCTTATTTAGTACTGTTTATTTAGTTAGTATTAATAATATTCAACAACTTCCACACAACGCCATCTAGTCCCAAACTAAGCAGAGCTTGTGCTGCGTGCTGTGTGCGAACTGATAAACATACTCTATATTTTTAAATACATACATATTATAGATAAATAACACCCAGATACAGAACAAATAATCGTGCTCATCACACAAATATTTGTCTTGGATGGGAATCGAACCCACGACCTCCGGCATAGCAATCAGCGCCACTAAAGGCGCATTCGAATTAGCCGCAAAGTTTTTTTTTCTTTGTTAATATAAAAGTAGCGTTCAGCGCGGGTGTAGCGCAACAGTCGCGCGTTTTTTATTTGTATGGATTAACAAAGCAGCGCGGCGGCACTTTGCAGCTCAGTAACAGCACTCGGCAACAGGCCAGTCGGTTATAGCTTCCTTATGTCCTAAAGCACTCAGTCATTTATTTCGTCATCACGACATTGTGTAATCCCTATCCTGACTTATTATCGAAGTCCCGGTTGAACACGCCATGTACCACTCCGACAATACCCGTACTCGTAAACAAGTGACGATCGCTTATTATGCTCACCACGTGGTGTTTGTTGGACAACGGACCCACGACTTGAGCGTGGCCTATTTCGCGCCACGATGAGAAACAGGAAACTACGTAATAAAACCGTTTGTGGAACGTTTTTTGCGGAAGTGACGCTTTGTATGTGTGTCTAGTTAATTGAGTTGAATGTTTTCTCTGTTAATTAACAGTTGTCTCTCAGTCCACCCGTATGCGGATAACTGCTAGAATGTTATATAGACGATTTCTTGCCATAATACTTGTTAGAATCTTTTCTGATCTCAAAAAGTTTTACAGCCCAATTACTTGATTGGGGACTGTCACTATACTAAAGCTAGAGCGATTTTTAGAATTGTAGGCTTCTTATACCTAATCTACTCTACTTAAGGGGTATGGTTTAACGATATTATTATCTTCATGTTTACTACCTACTTTATGTATATTCCTTGACTCGTAAATGGCACTCTTCGCTGTTTTCTTTGATGTGCAATTTTCCTCGGCTGCTTAAGAATTTACACGAAGCCAATACTATATAATTATGTGTGTTTAGCGAAAGAGGAAAAAGGACAAATTGGTAAGGATACAGCTAATGAGGTGACTGTAGTACTTGAAATAAGTGTCATCGTATGGTATAGTTAAACTTTAGTTTTAAAAAGTTTAGGACATACAAGTTTTCAATGGAGTATTAATCTTGAGTTTAAAAACACGTTGGTTTAAATTTATTTAAACAATTTAGTGATTTTTATGCAATAGATTTCACAGTGATGTCAAGTCATTGTATTAGAATCTGAAGGGTTGCTTTAAAACCAACTTTAATTTCTTTCTCATCTATTAATTATTACGACGAATATAATTACGACATTGAGAGTTTTGAAAGAAAGAAACAAAGAAAATGAATTTATTTGGACACACAATAGTTAGGTAAATACGAAACAAAAAAGAATAATTAACAATACAATTGTGTGCCTCACGGCTGAACTAAAATAGGTTCAGTTCAGTATGAATGCCAGACAACTAGTGTCTGACGCTGGTTTTCAACTGAACCTGAGGTTTTGCTGCTCGTACTTTATCAGTTTTACATTTACAGTCGTTTTTTTTAACGCGTTACTCGCTTTAGATGTCCAAGTAGTAATTTGCATCGAATGCTCAAAAGTCATTGGGAAAACACATGAATGCACAAAGTTTAAAGGTCTCCCAAGTAAATTGTGAGGCAATAAACTCTGTTAAACGGACTCATTACTCGTTTAACTTAGCTCGTCAACCAAACTAAACGGTTTAGTGGAGGCGAAGACTTATACAGATGTATCATTATCTTCTACATATGGTAAACGTCTTGAAATGTGTTGTGGTGATGAGGCTATTCATTTATATATATGTATTCCTTGGTTGGAAAATTTGTTGCTTACTTTTGCAGTTTTATCGGTCTACAGGTGGGTGCAGCTTTACGTCATCATCATCATCATCATCATTTCAGCCGAAAGACGTCTACTGTTGGACATAGGCCTCCCCCAAGCGTCTCCACAACGACCGTTTCTGTGCATCTCAGCTTTACGTATTACAAGATTATTATCTTTTTTTTAGCGACTGTTACGTTTTTAGAAAAGAGAAAGAAAAAGTTTGCATGTAGCGGAGATGAGAAAGTTGACATGGATGTGTGGTGTGACGAGAATGGATAAAGTGAGAAATGAGTATATTAGAGGAAGTTTGAAAGTAGCGCCGTGGCTGACTGTAAAGTTGAAGGGGAATCATTTGTTTTGGTATGGTCATGTAAAGAGGAGAGATGAAACGCATGTTACTAAAAGAGTTATGAGTATACATGTGGATGGGTGGAGAGGGAGAGGGAGGCCAAAAAAAGATGGATGGATTGTGTGAACAGTGATATGAAAGAAAAGGAAGTTAGTGATAGAATGACGAGTGACAGGGCAGAATGGATGAAAAAAACGTATTTCGCCGACCCCAAATAAGATGGGACAAGGGCAGTGGTATGATGATGTTACGTTTTTAGAATAGCTTTTGTTGATTCAGATAAATATTTTTTAAGGTTACAATTTTTTCAGATGTCCCTATCTGCATTGGGTTCGCCTGAGAATTTCCGTAAAGGCAAGCACTTTACCGGTTTTTATTACACGTATGAGTAAGTACATACGACTTAGAAATATCTTCTGTTACTCTGGGACTCCATCCAGAATAATTGAGATGTTTGTGAGTTGCGATTTGTATTGCTGCAGATACATAAGACACTAGAGATCCTGTTAGTATGAGCTCGAATACACTGAAACATATTTGCACGAAGTTTGTAAGTATTTAGTTATAACTCTAAAACAGCAATTGATTTTTAAGTGACGAAGAGTAAAACAAACATGTTTCTGAAAACAAGTTAAACTTAGGAAGTTCCAATAATAACTCATTATTTATTCCTGGCTTAGCTCACACCACTACGTAAAGGTTTCCTAAGGTCTCCCACGTAATCATAAAGCCACGGGTCATCGAACTCTGTGATGTGGGCCCGAGAATGGCAATCGCTAAGTTACCTATAAGGCTCACTTCCTGCACACAATGGAATAATTCGCAATGGTATGACCGTAGTAGGAAACTTCGTATATTTTCATAAAAATATAGTGGTGTGGTGATTAATATCTTTGTCATTTGAGTTGTTGCGCATGAGCGGTGGTCTTTGTCAATATGTTTTTGTTATTTAGTTGACTATAATTGTAATCATTGTTTTTTCTGCTGTCATCCCATTTACTTTGGAGTAAGTGCAGCGGTTCCTCTACTTTCGTCTATCTTTGTTTTTTATCAAGTTAAGTTTTCCATCACTCGTTTCTTTAGTCTTCGTCTACTTATAACCGTGCACATTCACTATGCGATGGTTGTCATTTTTTTTTAGATGGGAAATCATCTAATGACATCTCCCGAACGAAGCGGGAGTGCGTGTTAGGCTTTTACTGACTAAAACTCACTCCTGTTCCTTCTTTGCCTTCGTTCCAGGGCCCCGGGATTTACTTTCACACAACCCATGGCCCCAGTAGGCTTCGACCCTGCTGGGCCCCTACGGTTTGCTGACATCCCCTTGAGGCGGGCGTGGAACACTACGCGCCGTCGACGACTTGGGCTCGGTCGGACGGCGAGCTACCTATTGCTCGCCGTCCGCAAGCCCGCGCCTACGGTGGCTGGAAATTGGGATCGTTATCCCGGCGGCTGGGGCATGAAGGGCATTCCCTCGCACGTGCGGCCGCCTCTTTTGCTAGCATTACTGCTTCGCAGAAGCCAGACCAAGGCCCGGCGCGAGAGATCACTGCCGCCGATCGCCTCCACCCGGACAACTCTGTCCGACATACCCCGACTTGTCGCGGCAGCGGAGTTTCGCCCCGGCGCGGGCGTTTGGTCTCCCTCTCCTAGAGAGGAAGCCTGAGTCCCAGCAGTGGGAACATTATAAGGCTGATTATGATATTATGCTATGCTATGTTGCATCTCCACTCACAAATCGTGCATGCGTGCAGCAGGACTGCCTCCAGATCCCACAGTGGTAGGCCAGCAAGGAGGCTAGTCGCTTTGCGAGAAACCGTGAGATAACCTCGCACCATCCGGATGGCCATGATCCTCTGAGGCGATGGTTTTTCATTGAATATTAATTTACGTAGTAGGTTATTATCAGGTAGGTCAGATAGGCAGGTTTAGGTCATTTAGTCGTTCGTTGACACCATTCCCTTTAATGTCATCATCACCATTTCAGACGAAAGACGTCTACTGTTAGACATAAGCTTTCTCCAAGTGTCCACAATGACCGGTCCTGTGCGACTAGCATCTATCGAATTCCCGCGGCCTTCTCGTGGGCATCGGCCCACCTTGGGCAAGAACTACCAATACTGCGTACGCGGTCGCCACTTCAGAACCTTTTGGCCGTTAATTTAATTATGATTTAATTTTACCGTTCCCGTATGTGGTTTTGATTGTGTTGGAGCCGCACAATCTGCAGGCGGAAACCGTATAGAGAAAAACAAAAAAGAAATGCCCAAATGCATTCTGCAGAGCTTTGGTCCTAACAAGCTGGAAATAGCAAAATAATATTAAACTCATAATTAATTTTGCTTTTGGGCACGGGGGAAAAGTGGAGTGTTAGGCTATATGGGCAATTAACTGAACACTGTGTAACAAGTGAATTATCCGCAGGAGAACCAAGGTTACCGACTTAACACGAAGGATCGCCAAACTTAAGTGGCAATGGGCAGGGTACATTGCTCGCAGAACGGATGACCGTTGGGGCCGAAAGGTTCTGGAATGGTGACCACGTACCGGAAGACGTAGCGTTGGAAGGCATCCTACGAGGTGGACCGATGACTTGGTAACGGTTGCGGGAGTCCGATGGATGCGAGCTGTGCCGTTCATTGTGGCGACACTTGGGGGAGGCCTATGTCCAGCAGTGGACGTCTTTCGGCTGAAATGATGATGATGAAGTGAATTTTGGTCAATAGTTTAACATTTCCACTCGCTTCACTTACGGAGGGAGAAGTTGTTTGATGACTTCCCAAATAAAAAAAAAAGGCTTTATGGTTATTTCTGAGGCCTTTATTAATCTTATTAAGTCAATCATTGGGGCGGGTCTACAGTTAAGATTGGAAGCTTGGGCAAAACAAGTTTTGGGTGGTCGATGGCCTTGTTTGGCTTTTGTATCTTTAGCCCTGATGGCATTTACGGCTTTGTCGGTTGTTTAAACACTAAAATAAAAGTAGACACAGTTTAACGTCTTGTACTTAGGTCTCTAGTACTTGTAAATTTTATTGCCGTCTGGCCATTATATGACTTTTTAACCTCCTTGGACACCGAGTTATTGTTGCTCGTTTCTGTCTCTAGAATGAGCATTTTAAGTACTTCGTTTGGGCATTTTGGTCGTATTTAACGACAGGTTAATAACTATGGTTACAACCGGTTGGTTTACAAGTAAGGAGGTTCTTGTCAGAGATGTGAGAAGACTTAAACACTGTTATTCTTATGATTTAGTCTAGGCTATGACAAATTATTCAATCTTTTTGTTCCAGTATTTTTTTTAGGGGTGGGAAATCACTAAATACCTCCCGCTCCGACTGGAGTAAGAGGGACTTTTCGTGATCCTTTATGTTCCAGGCACGAGGTGATTTTTTTATCAATAACCCTGGCAGGTATCAGTCTGGTAGGTGTCTGGAATTCATCAAATGAATCCTCGCTTATGGTGGAGCTAGAGGGAGTGTCAAACTTTTGTGATCCAATTGTGTTTCTTCAGCTGCGGTAACTCTTTTGAACTATCACACAGCTCTGATCCATCTTTCATGCCCACAGCTCTTTGGAGCGCATGTGAAACATAGCGCACCGACGACCGACCTGACCTGACCGCTCTGGTTCTTATCGAACGGCGAGCTTCCCATTGATAACAAATAAGTGTCCGTGTCCAGTGAGGACCTACGTCAGGCAGAAAGTGAGATTTCTAATATATCCTTCTAACCACTCCTTAAAGAGACGGACGGAAGAACTTATCGCCGCGATTATGGCGTGCCTAAGCCGTTCGTTATACTGGAAACGCGTTTTAGATTACACATTAGATGTCATGAAAGTATTCGATGAAGGCGAAAGTTTGTGAGTGTTTGTGTGTATGTTTGTAACTTCTTCACGCTCGAACGGATTCGGTTGAAATTTGGACGATTTGGTACACGGGTAGACCCTCTCCTGGGATAGCACATAGGATATCTTTTTTATCTTTTTATCCCGGGGTCTTTTTTTTTCGGGTGGGAAAATCATCTAATAACATCCCCCGCAAGAGTGGGTTTTTAGTCACTCCTGTTCCTTCTTTACCATTTTTCCAGGGCCCGGGGATCTCTTTCACATCACCCATGGCCCTAGGATATCTTTTTTATCTTTTTATCCCGGGGTTTTTTTTTCGGGTGGGAAAATCATCTAATAAAATCCCCCGCAAGAGTGGGTTTTTAGTCACTCCTGTTCCTTCTTTACTATTTTTCCAGGGCCCGGGGATCTCTTTCACATCACCCATGGCCCCAGCAGTCTTCGACCCTGCTGGGCCTCTACGGTTGCTGACATCTCCTTGAGATGCACGTGGAACAAACACTACGCGCCGTCGACGACTTGGGCTCGGTCCGGACGGTTACCGGATGATCGGACGGCGAGCTACCCATTGTTCGCCGTCCGCAAGCCCGCGCCTACGGTGGCCTTATCCCGGGGTATGTTTCCTTGATATTTTTTTCTACTTTCACGAGGGCTGAGGCGCTGCCGCTGGCAGTAGTACCTAAGTAATGTAATAAACCTATAAAGGCTTTGACTAATCGTCACTTACAACAAGCTTCTGCTACAAAGAAGTTTGTTCAGCCTAGAAGCCCTACTAACTCACTTAAACCAAAGCAAGAGTCCTTTCCAGTACAAATTTCAAGAGCCCCAGACACCCTATTAAATCTTGAACACAGACTCAGTGTAATCCAACGAAATTAGTTATTCAAAAGTAATTTACATGCAGTGTCCGTTGTCCCGTATTAATAGTAATGTTTGTTAGAGAACTGCTTTACTGCTAAGTTGTAGGTCAGATTGTATTTTGAGGATTTATGCTCTGTTATTATTCATGTTTCTTGGAGCTGGTCCTTTGAAGAATAATGAGTAACGGATTTTGTTGTAAGTGGGATTATGTTGTTAACTGTTTCAGCACCTTCTTTACTTGCTAAAAAATGTATGCTTCTCAGCTGACTTAACATTGTGCCCTAGTTAATTTTATAGCAACATCAGGAGACATACTGTTGCGCATGTCCAGTCTTCTGTCCTGTCCCTCGCAGTCTCTCAGCGCTCAACACCCTTTTGGACACGAACCCTGACTGTGATGAATTTTGTGTATATATTCTTTAACGAGAGGATTCATTGGCAGGGCACAGTACTCGCAGAACAGATGGCCGTTGGGGCCGAAAGGTTCTGGAGTGACGACTACGTACCGGAAGACACAGTGTTGGAAGGCCTCCCACAACGTGGTCCTGGTAAGGGTTGCGGGAATCCGATGGATGCGAGACGCACAGGACCGTTCATTGTGGCAACACTTGGGAGAGGAATATGTCCAACAGTGGACGTCTATCGGCTAAAATGGTGATGATGATGATTCTTTAACTAATGCATTTGGCGGATAGATGTTTTTGTCAAAGAAAAACAAATAATTCATTGTTTAGGTCAATCCTTAATGTGACAATTGAATTATCCAAAATGTTTGAGTCATTCTTAAATATTTCCGATAGTCTATAGAAAACTTAGTTCGCTGTCGTTAGAAACTTCGCGTTTTTACCGAATATCAGTCTTTAGTTGATCATCACAGTCACATCATTACACAGTTGGAGGAAAATCATTAAATAACTACTAACGCGGGTGGAGCGAGACGGAACGTCAGATCTTTACTGACTAAAATCCACCTGTGTTCCTTTAGTTGCCTATTTTATTATAGACCCACTGTTATTCTTTCGAAATGTCAATCTCATACATATTAAACTTTTTGACAATTGCTATCACAATATGACCTGTCTGGTTCAAAATTAACACTAAAATCAAACTTTAAAGAACCACGTGTCGACGGAAGCAAGCACAGGCATTAAGCAAGTTAGATGAACTCGGTACTCCGGAGCAAACGTGCGGATGTACCGGGATCGCATTGTTGACGCACCGAGGTAAGTGGAGAGTTTGCGAACTTTGTTCTGGAATAAACGGTTCACACTTAGTAAGGGATGTGGTGTGTGCTGAACGAGATGCTTGTAGTGTATCTATGTAGGTGTTTTTGTTTAATAATACGTTTGTTACCTTTCACCACGCAGCTTCAGCCTTGTTTACTTTTAGGCGTCCTAACACTTAGGTATGACAGAAAACAAGTATTAAGCTTGATATCTCAAACCAAAAGATCGCATTGACAAACAAGACTATAAGATCTGTGTACATTTGTTACCCCCGATTTTTAGCGTCTATAATTTAAGCGTTTGAAGTTGAGTAATTCTCGAACTCTACTGCTGCCTCTCCGTCAAAATTTAACTTTGAAATAGGGAACTCAAAACACTCTAATTCAGAAACTCGCCCTTAGTGTTTGTTTATTTCTGATGTGTAATAAATATCTACGATAGTTACGAAGTAGACAAACATGATAGCTCATCTGGATGCAAAACTCAAACAGACACAACACTCTGTTTATTTATATCCCGTTACGAACAGCACAACATTTGCATGCCCCAACTAGAAACAATACCCCAAACTATCAGCCAACATCCAAATCAGACACCGAATTCATTTTAATGCTCGAGCCGGTCCATTGGCTTAATAGCCGTACAATTAGCAATGCCATCAACAAATCAAACAGATGATAATACGATCGCGCCCATTACAGCCTGATTACTGCGATCAGGGTAATTGTGCAGTCGTATCGTTTGAACACGCCTTAATGTACGAACATTTGCGAGGCTGTTTGTCATAAGTTTGGTGGATCATGTTTAAAATGGATTGTAGGACTGATTTGAGGAGATCAGTCATACTAACTACTGATATCCCCAAATGAGAATATTAGGCACTTGTCCCACCGTCAACGAAGACCTAGAAGCGAGCAGAGCTAGAAACTAGAAACGACTAGGCGGGAAGCGAGTGTATAGTTCCGATAGTTTGGGCTATAAGCGAGTATGCGACGCCGACGGGCGATTACTCGCAACAATCGCACGGGGTGGTTAGTCCTGCGGAAATTTACACGCGCTACGCACATGTTCTGTTTTCACCTCTAAGCGTGTAACGTTGAGCAGTAGAGAGTATCGCTCAGCGACAAACTAGTGGAGCGAGTCCTCGCCGGCAGTGTAAACAGTCAGTAACAGTCAGCGATAGACTATTAATATATGCATATATTTTGTTAACACAGAATGTATATCTTATTGTACATTTCATATGCGAGATAATAGCCGATAGTTAGTTGCTTTCTTTCCGGCGCAGCGCTGGGATATGCCTTAGAGGAAGTGTGAAAGTGGTGCCAGTGACTGAAAAGTTGAAAGGGAATCGTCTGTCTACGTACGGTCATGTGAAGAGGAGGGATGAAACGCATGTTACTAAAAGAGTTATGAGTATACATATAGGTGGAAAGAGAGGGAGAGGGAGGCCAAAGTAAAGATGGATAGATTGAGTGAGGAGTGATATGAAAGAAAAGGGAGTCAGTGATAGGAATGCAGCATGTCCTATTATTTTTCCAGTTTATTGAAATTTTAACATGAATAAGGTGACTAAGAGCCACACAGAAGCGCAAATAGATTTTTAAAAAGAATAAAATGTTAAATTGCCACTTTAGTTTATCTTCGAGAACGTTCTCTAATCTAGCCTAAGTTTAACCGGCTAATCTTAGGTTCAACCTTTAGCCGTAGCCTACGAGTACAAATATAATTATATAAAAAATAAACTGGCAACTGTTTTTACTTCATTGAGTTTGAAAAGGTTAAATTTTGCAAGCGTTTGGGTAAACAATGATTAATAATGATTAATCATTTAAACTCCAAAAAATTTAAGCGAGGTACTACTAAACAGCCTAATTACGTGTAATAACCAGTCCAGATATCATTATTCACGTCATTTTCAACATTATCATCACTTCAGTCAAAAGATGTCCACAGCTGAACCTTAACCTCCACCAAGAAACTAGTGGTCCCTTGCGTCCAGCATCTTGCTGACTACCGTGGCCCTCACCAGGTTATTGATCTACCGTGTGGGATTCCTTTCATCGCTACGTTTCCTGGTACCACCTTTAAACCACATCGACCGTCCATTCTGCTAGCATGTGCCCTGCCCAAAACTATTTCAGTTCGACAACTTTTCAGGCTATGTCAGTTACTTTCTCTTTTCTGCACAATTGGGTACTTGACTCAATTTTTTTTATTGGTAGTATCGAAAAGTAATTTTATCCAAAAAATTGAAAGAAATATTCAAATTCGTTCAATATTAATCAAGTTAGTTTGGGGTAGAAACGCTTGGGTCTGAGTGCACGTCTACTTTTCAAGGAAATTTCACGCCGTCTGATCGACACTTTGCGTGACCAGAGTGCTGGCTCGTTCTTCGCCCAAAGAATTAGCATTGCCATTCAACGTGGCAATGCTGCCAGCCTTTTGGGCACATTTCCGGATGACAGCGATGTGGAGGAGTACTTCGACGACAGGCGTCGAAGTACTTGTGTATTTGTATTATATGTACATACTTAGTTAGGTTTAGTATAATAGTATTTATAGTTAATATTTAAATTCAATTGATTGTACATTTGATTAAAAACGAAATTTATTAAAGTATAAAAGTTAGAAACCTTTTAAATCTGGTGGAAGCGGAAACTGTCAAATAACAGTAGAACAATCCACATACTGAAATGTGATGTCACCGCCATTAGTTTAGGTCAACGTGTGCTCAAGAGATATTCCCACCACGCCCCCACTCTTCCTCAAACCATTATTTGGAATGCTAATTGCTGCTTCATTTAATAAACAATTTCGATGCTGTTTTCAGAAAAGGATTTCTTTTTCATGCTATTTGTTGTTTAGTATAAAATATTGTAAAAAAATAAGCGCAATTACCTAATTGTTTATTTTCAATTCAATTGCGCCGATATTCTAAGCTTGACTCTCTCTGTTATCCTTTGAATGACTTTCAGTAGCAAATTGTGAGCAATCGGGTTTCAGTACCGTATGTCATCATTGGCTGGTCAAGTCGTCGACGGCACGTACTGTTCCACGCGCGCCTCAAGGAGATGTCAGCAGACCGTAAGGGCCCAGCAGGGTCGAAGCCTACTGGGGCCAAGGGTCTGCTTCTGAAAGGAATACTCGGCCCTGGCATGAAAGGCAACGAAGGAACAGGAGTGGGTTTTTAGTCAGTAAAAGTCTGACACACCTTCTCGCTCCGCCCAAGAGCGAGGGATGTCATTGGATGATTTTCCCACCAAAAAAAAATTATTGACTGGTGGAAGGGGTCCTTTGGGAATGCGTGATGCACAAGATCGGTCGTTGTGGCGACACTTGAGAGAAGCTTATGTCCAAACAATGGAGGATTAATAGTGGTTTGAGTCTTCCATCAGGTCTGTTCTAAGGGTATTCCACAGTACAGCATCATTGCAGGTTAACTCCTCATTTAACACAACATGGACAAAACTTAATTACCCATCGAAAATTCATGGTGGATCGATCGACACGAGTCATTAACATAATTACTATTACCATAATTACGATCGAGTATCAGTACCGGTATCGGTATCCGATGGAATCGATTATAACGAATGGGGACCAATGACCGTAACCCTATCTCGGTCATCCGACCTTATCATCGTACCTTATGGTGAATGATCGTAATGGGGTGTAAGGACAATTTATGGGTTCGCCATAGGTTGGGCCTCGATGGCATTGGGGTAACATTAATTGACTGGAGGTGAACGATTGATTACTTTTATTAAGTAGCAGAGGGTTGAGCTTAAGAGCATGCTCAAAGGTGGCTCGCGAAATTATTATTTTTTTAAGTTTTTTTAAATAATTTAAAAAATAAAACTTAAGACTTGAATTTCGCGCTTTCACATTAAATAATTATTTTTGAAAGTGGTTTCGATTCAACAAACCCCTGATTTCTGATTGAAGTTGATTATTTCACACACAGGTCCGGTCATTATGGCGACACTTGGAGGAAGCCTATGTCCAACAGAGAACGTCTTTCGGCTGAAATTATGATGAGGATGATTTCTCAAACTCTACTTTAGCCTAAAAATATGTCAAAATTTGGCATCAAAGTACGGTTTAAGACGTGCTCAACTCAACATACTTAATTCAGAAACCCGCCCTTAGACGGTCAAGAAAGTATTTGCCATAACACTCGATTCTTCTATCTTTACAAAGAATATCCTCATCTTAATTTGACCCATATCAAGAATAAATCCCCTGATAAATGATTGGAATAAGAATCATCACTTTCGTTCACTGGTAAAGGATTTTTAATGCATACACAAATCTACACATACCTTGTACTGCCTGTTACGATCCTGATTACTTTAGGAATAGAAGGTTCCAAATGTATTAAAGTAAATGATACTCTAAAACAGAGGTCCTCGAACTTTTTGTCTCATAGACCACTTCCAATGTTTTCCGGTTTTGGGTAGACCTCATTTTTTGGTGGGAAATCATCAAGAAACTACTCACGCTCTGGGTGAACCGAAAGGGATTGTTACACTTTTACTAAACTTCTTTGGGTGTCATCGCTCAAAAGCACCGAAATCTTGTCTATTAAAATGCAATTACGCGCACATCTGACATGATTCGCTTATATAACACACTTGTTGCATCACCAGGCGCTCCGGACCAGAATATGTAGGGGAAGTCTTTATGTAATCTAATCTACTCATACCCATGTGAAATTGTGAATGTACAGTGTTAGCTCAGTTTAAGAATAGCTAGAAAGGTCCTCCCATTATACCTGGGAAATTGATGGCGGAAGGAACAGCTGTCTGTACAGGCGTAGGGCGATAAAGGTTTTTAGGACACGCATGGGCCATTGCTTTTAATTTAGTTATTTTTAAAGTTACTAAAAATATCTTCGCAGCTCTAAAAAACAAGAAAGTAACCAGTTTGCCATTACGAACAACATCATTATGAGTAAAATATACCAACTAACGTGAATGAAGCGCGCGCGCATGAATGTAAGTAGTGCGCTTCACTATCAACTATTGCATCACTGCTTACCATCAGGTGGGATCGCAGTCAAGCACTAGTTTATATCAATTTAAAAAAAATGTTATTTATAAGGCGGCTAGACTATATTTCCAAAACGAAAGCTATTAAACCATTATTATTATTTATATTTAATATTTATTAGTATATGTTTTTCTTATATTGTATGTATGTATTTGTGTTATTATGTCTTATTAGTATTTTCTGATGTTGTACACTAACAACCCTAAATCCATCTTCTTTCTTTCAGTCCATCCAAAGGTTGTCTGTAAGAAATTGCCCTGTGCGATAAGACCGCCCATTGTACACTTATTTTTAATTATGTTTGTCCTGTATTTTTGTTTATGTGGTGTACAATAAAGAATATAATAAAGAAATAAATAAATAATAAATAAATAAACCAATAACACAGAGTTTGTTTGCTTGAAGAAAGTCGTAGGTATACGTCATCGATATTGCTTGCCCTTTGAAATGCATGGACTCCACGTTGGAAAACTTATTATAAAAAAACATTTTTTTTATTAGGTTTCATGGATATAAAATATTACAATATTACAGAATATGTAAAACACAAAAAAAAAAACATTTCGAAGAAGAATAACGTAAGTAGTTTTAATATAAAGTTTATATGGACTTTTTTTCCAAGTCAGACCGAAGATATCACAGTGCAAGTTAACCCGTTTTAAAAAACGACAATTTTATAGGTAAGAACTTATTATAGTTCTGGAATGCCCGAATTTTTAAATTTTTATAAACTAATGCTTGACTGCGATCCCACCTGATGGTAAGTAGTAATGCAATCGTTGATGGATTGAATCGATATTTTTTTTCCTTTGCTATCACAAGACGACATTTTAGTAGCGATAATGATTGTCACAAAGTCTAGAATCTATTAGATTGACATATGCTACCGGAAGTCACGTGGTCGAAATTTTTTTTCTTTGTAAAATCATCAAATAACTCCTCCCGTTCCGGGTGGAGCGAGTAGGAGTACCAGACTTTTATTGACTAAAGCCCATCTGTATTCCTTCAATTGTCATTTGCGTTCAACGGTCACGGTAACTACTTCGAACAATCCTGGATCCCAAGTGCACGTGGTTAATAACTACATAATGGCTTTTAGAGAAGGGTTTTTACCGAGCCGAATCAGACAGGCAATATTTTATCTATACTGTAATGTAAATAAAATTGAAGTGTCTATTTGAAATTTCAAAATATTTTTTTTTACTAAATACATAATTATGAATTTTGTACGTTTGTTTACTCTGATTTAGACGGGACTTGCACTGGTTGATATCTGATGTTATAAGGAGTAATTTAGATACTTTAATTGTTAAAAACGACAGGTTTCCATGCACAAAAAAAGTTATTGAAATTGTTCAAATTCAAAAATTTATTGCGATGTTTTACGAATCCAATATGGACGAAGTCGGGAGCACCAGGCTAGTATTAAATATCGATATTGTTCCGAGCATTGACCGCGTAACCCGATCGCTTCGATCAGCGGACCTTGTCATCGATTCTCACGCTCTTTGCCTCGGGACTGACGTGCGTTGTGCTATTTATAGATAGCTGCTTATGTATATGAAGGACTTTTATATTCGGCGCGAGTTGGGGTGGTGCTGTGACGTCAATTAGGATTTTGGAAATTAAGGTACCTGGGCATTTTCAGTAAGATTTATTCCTACGAAATTTTTAGCTTCAACATCATCATCATTCAGCCGAAAGACGTTCAATACTGGACATAAACAAATACTTTCACTGGTAGAATACTACTTTATCATTGAGTTACATAGGCTATCTATAGATATATATATTTGCTATTTTTACGCAGACGAGGCTGCTGCCATAAGCTAGTAATCTATACCTACATATAATAAACCTGTAGAAATTTTTAGTTGTGCGCGCATCACATAAAATATACGAAATCGATGTAGATAACTTTTATAAATTAAAATGTGCGTAACTTTATATATTACTAAGGCTTTGTTTCATCGCAATCGGTTGACTATATCGAAAGATATACTACATTCATTGACTGTTAGGCGGACCCGGTGAGCTAGTAGAAAATATAATGCATTTGGGAATTCGAAGTCTTGCAGTAGATAAATAGAATATAGGTACTTTATTGGCCAACATATTTTGGTCTAAGTTGTATGTGAGAGAAAATCTTTTTTAATTAAACTTCAAAGCTATTATTAACCCAAAATGGCGGCCAAAATAAAATAAAATACATATACAACGAAATACTCTTAAAACTTTTTAGACGAACTTTCTTTTTACTGTTTAGGTGCAGCCCTAACATGGTTGCCCAAAGCAAAACACATTACCAAAGAATGTTACAAAAATATTAAAAGAAAACTTTTTACCGAATCCCAGATCCAATTAAAATCGCAAAAATGTTCAAAGGAAGTAAATAAAAATCGTTTAGAGCACGCACGAATCCCTTTTCCGACAAATCCTACTAAATCCCTACTAAAGTATAGGCGTCGCCTTAATATTTCATGAGTGTTTTTAATGTTTAAATCCTTTGGGGATTAAATGAGAATAAACAACATCCCCTTTGAAGCTTAAGATATTAAATTTGTTAAGGCGATGCTCATAAATAAATATTGCTCCTGTGCACGGCGAGCGGAAAGCGATGCGTTAGGGGAATGCAACTTGGGCTGCATGAATGTTCGTTTACTGTGGCCCTAGAACGCAAAAAGCAACTGAACAGATAAACATATTGATTGATAAAAATTACATTAATACAAGTCACAATATCTTTTAATTATATGAAGTACTTAGTTGTGTAAACTATTGCTACAATTAATTAATAACATAAAATTACAACAATTGATTTTTGAAAATTCATCATTTCATTGAAATTAATTAAATCATAGCAAAACATAAAATAATGTTTTTGATTTGTAGATATCTTTTTTTCAGTCAAAAAATTTCTGTTTTTTTTTTTACGATAAAAATTCAATATTGTCAGTTATAAAACAGGCTTAGGATGTAAGCCTTTTTATAACTGACCATTGTTTTTTTTTAGGGTCACCTCTACTGCCAGAGCTGCAGAATGTTCGAATGAGTTAGCGTGGCCCTCACCATCATAATCATTTCAGCCGAAAGACGTCCACTGTTGAACATAGGCCACCCCCAAGTGTCGCCATAATGACCGGTCCTGTGCGTCTCGCATCCATCGGATTCCCGCGACCCTCACCAGGTCATCGGTCCACCTTGTGGGAGGCCTTCCGTGGCCCTCACAAAAGGCAAATAAAGGAACACTGTATGTAGTCAGTAATATAACAAAAAAAAAAACGGATGTGTCCCTAAAAGTTATATTTGACAAATATTTTTTCGGAGACACGACACTAAAAACTTTTCAATAACTTACGTAAGGCTCCGTGCCCATAGCTTTTTAAAATTACTTATTTAATTTTACCCCACCCATACGTACAAAACGTTTTGGGAACACATTCATTGTGCGTACAACTAAGGAGTGGAATTTCATGCAAGAATCTGTTTCCTGATAGCTACAACCTAGGGGTATTTAAGACAAGAGTGAATAGAAAGAAAGAAGGAAAAAAAAGGTTTATTCATGCTTCACACAATAGTATAAACTAAAAATACACAATGAAAACAAGAAAGTTATAATCTGTGCGAGGCCAAAAAGGCGCCTAACTCAGTAAGTAATGCTGCGTTATTTAAAACGATAAATAACGCTGGTATTCTTTTAGAGCCCGCTGTGATGGATTAGGCGCACAAATGCCACCAATGCCACGGAAACACTTATGGCTTATACGTTAAATAGACTATCATAGTAAAACAATAAATATTGAAGAAATAGATAAATTCGTGAATTCATGTTTATGTGTAATGTAAATGTTAAACAAATATTTAAAAAGGTTACTTCTGGGCAAGCGTGCACCATCGTCGACCATCGCTTACAATTAAAAAAAAAAAATTAAATTGATATAAACCAGTGCTTGACTGCGATCCCACCTGATGGTAAGCAGTGATGCAATCATTGATGGTGAGGCGCACTAGTTTATTAAGAGCCTATTCACTCTAGCCTTGAAGACACCTAAGACACCACACACCATCAGGTGAGATTGTGGTTAAACGCGAGTATATCCATAATAATATCTAATAATAAAAAAATAACACATTCAAGTGCCCCAACTTCCCACGAAACCACTCCACCATTTTACAACTTCACCTTACATAATATTATACAACTTTACTTAGACAGAAGTTGACGTGACGTCATATTAGTTGCAAGGTAACGTCAACTTCGGTAATAAGCTTCATAACAAGCCCCGCCGTGCTTCCCTTTGAACCTTACATGTGTCTGGACAGTTTTCTTATAAAGGAACTTTGAGAGTGATTCGTGTGGTTAGAAAGGAATACGACTCTGTCTTTCGGTGGTTGTAAAAGTTGTAGGTATTTTGGAAAGTGCCCATGTTTTGTTAGAGACAGATGCAGTTTACTATAATTAAAGAAAAGAAAGAAAGAAAAGAAAGAAAGAAAAGAAAGAAAACATGTTTATTCTGCCCAAATAGACGCACAATAAAATATAGCAATCTGTCAGGCCATGGGCAAACCGGGCATAACTGTGCTGCACTATAGACACTAGACAATAAACACAGTTGACTGATCTCTACATAGTCTGTGGTTGTCTACACAAAACACAGTCTGATCTTACAGCTTAGTCTGTGGTTGTCCATTGTCATCCATTGTCTATTGCACCGACCGACAGAGACTGATATATTACCAAAGTACTCTGTGGACTGACATAACCTAATATAAATATATCTAAACAATAATCTAAGAAAAACAAATAACAATATATAAATCCAAGTTGTGCGTCGCATCTAGGCAAAAATAGGTTGTTGCTCAGCTTATACCGTGACGCTGGGCAAATCCAGCAATCTACGATGCTGATTTTCAGCAACCACCGTTCTAGTGACACTGGCGCTCCCTCCGTGAGCTTATCTACTTTTTTTTTAATTACTAATATATATGCTTCTAGACTAGTGATGGCTCAGTGGTAACGGTCCTGGACTTACAAGTTAGGTCGTTAGTTCAAACCCAGCTATGCTTATGCTATTATGCAAGCATATTACTATGTGTAATTTATTTCACCACCACTGCTCTCATAATAGTGAAAGAAAACATCATGAGGAAACCGGCATGTACCTACCAGATCAAAAATTCGACGACATGTGACATCCACCAACTCGCACTGGGCTCGCGTGGTGGATTATGGCCCATTCCCTCTACTAGGCAGGAGGCCTGAGTCCCAGCAGTGGGAACATTAAAAGGCTGATTATGCTATGCTATGCTTATATGCTTTTAGAGTAGTGATGGCCCAGTGAAAGGTCCTGACTTACAAGTTTTAGGTCGCGAGTCCAAACCCAGCTATGCTTATGCTATTATGCAAGCATATTACTTTGTGTAATTTATTTCACCACCACTGCTCTCATAATAGTGAAAGAAAACATCATGAGGAAACCGGCATGTACCTACCAGATCCAAAATTCGACGACATGTGACATCCACCAACTCGCACTGGGCTCGCGTGGTGGATTATGGCCTATTCCATCTACTAGGCAGGAGGCCTGAGTCCCAGCAGTGGGAACATTAAAAGGCTAGAAAAGGCTTTTAAAAATTTAGCATAAATGCTTCTTAACTTCTTATTATAAAGCTCAAAAGTTTGTTAGTTTGGTTGATCGCGCTAATCTCAAGAACTAGTGGTTCAAATTGAAAAGTTCCTGTAGTGTTGGATAGCCTATTTATCTAGGAAGGCTACACTTACATTAAGCTTCGACCAATATAACATGGATGATTAAGTATGAGAATATTCTCAAAAGAGGTGTATAAATATTAGCCATATACAGTAGACACATGAACTTCGGCCAAGTGCGACTCGGACATGCAGAGTTCCGATCGAATCATAATTTTAATGTTTTTTTTCAATTGCAGACTTTTCTAGGATTTCTTGTAATTCATTAGTAGAATATGGATAGCAGTTCATTTATCTACTATCCATATTCTTTTTCAAAATATTAGACTAATGGTTTAGACACGAGATAAGGGGATTTTTTTTTATTTATTCTATTTTAATAGACACCGATAACTAATAACAATGGTATTTGTTTAAAGATCTAAGGTGGTAGAGGCAATAAAAATGGTTTGTGTGTAAGACCTTTTGTAAAAAGAAAACAGTTAAATCAGTTAAAACAGAAAAAAAATACGTAAAAATATATAAGAAATCCAATTTATTTTGATTAGGTTTGACTGAGCTGACTGCTGCAAATTCAAGTTGTTGGTATTCGTTTGGAATGGAAAACAATTATGATTTAAAAAAAAATACAATTGGTATTGTGTTTGGTATTAAAACAGTTTTTTATCTATTTTCTTAAATAACTTAAAAAATATTTATTTTAAAATTACAAAAAACAATAAATCATGACCCTTTCATGATTACCGATTAAATAACTTTTTTTTAATTTTCTAGTTAGTCCTCCAAAAGTGATCCGATATTTAAAATTTATTAATGTTACGCGTCCAGACATCCAGACCGACAAACAGTACAGGAGTGATATAAAATCCAAGAGGTACCTACCGTTGTCAATCGAATGTTTGGAACCCTAAAAATTGCAAAACAAGATCTTAAAAAAAAGAAAAACTGTAAATAGATGCGCGATCAGTGAACACGTATGTGGTTTTTTAGTACAGAAGGTCGTTCCCCTTGGCACTTCCCGTAATCCCTAAATCCCTTTTACACCTTAGGGAGGAGCTGGACCGATATTCCAAGCAAAAACAAACAACCCATTTGCACATCTACATAATTAAACAGTTACTACCAAAAACGTAATACTGCGATCACTTCCAATGACAACACAAACGTAGCCTAACTTGTACATTATTAATCACGTAAGTAGCCTAACTGAGAGCTCCGTTGCACAAGTAATTAGAAACAAAAGGTTCATTGTGAACAACGAGAAGCCTGGGGTAAGAAAAAAATAATAATTAGGATGTCCAAGGTGAAGGGTTGATAAGAGGCATTTTTTGCCCATCACACACTCAAAAAATAAAAGTTTCTGTTTCCGACTATTTTTGAATGCATTTAAAGATTATATATTTTTGTATTCAGTGACATTTACGTGATAAATAATACAGTAAGACAAAGCAATAATGGCCCAAACAGAGAGTGTTTCACCTTTTTTTTTTGTCGTATTTCAATTTAAGTTATTATTTCTGAAACTAGTGCTCCATGAACCAAATTCACTTTGAGTCTCAATGATACTAGTTTTAATAAACTTTTATGCGAGTATTTACTTTTTTTTTTAATTGTTATATACTAGTGCTTTACTACGATCCCATCTGATGGTAAGCAGTGATGCAATCGTTGATGGTGAGCCGCACTAGCTTATTAAGAGCCTATTCACTCTAGCCTTGAAGACACCTAAATTATATTCGGATGGGAAGACCGCAGCAGGCAAGTTGTTCCAGTCCCTCGATGTACGCGGTATAAACGACGAGGCGAAATGCTTGGTCCGGACCGAAGAGGTTTCAACAACGTAAGGGGTTGATACTCGCCGTTCGTCGGGTTGTCCGATGGTAGAAATAATATGGTGGAATCAAGTCATGCAATTAATTTATTTTAGTTCACTGTGCGCGTCTATGCTATACGGAAAAATAAACTTTGGCGTAGAACTGATGGTAAGTACGGCGCGTAGTGATCCACGCGCGCCTCTAAAAGAGATGTCAGCAAAACCGTAGGGGGAGAAATCATTGGATGATTTCCCACCTTAAAAATAAACCTGATGGTAAGCGATGATGTGGTCGACGATGGAGCACGTATATTAAGCCAAATAACATGGGGAGTGGACCTATGGCTATTAAGCTGTTGATCCCCGCATTAACGCCGGCGTTCACGCGCCATTGTCTTACTATTGTGTCTCTAATTACGCACTCAAAAGGTTAAGAATCCTTGACTAATAAAATACAATGATTAGTATGAGAAGCTCTTAAATATTTATGGTTGCATCAACTACTCCAAATACTATCACGACTTTGGCGCCATTCCCTTCGTACCTGCCTTTTTAGAAAGTATGTTGTAGACCTTCTGTACCAACCTGTTGACTGCTTATACTTGTAGTACCTCCACTGGTTTCCGAAACTTCGCTCCAAGCAATGTGTCTAACGTTAACAAAAGCTCAGCTTCACAGTTTGATGCTCCGTTCTTGAGACTAAGTTATAATGACTTGGGTATTACAACACACTTAATAGTCTAGTAATCCTTGAAACAGAAGTACCAGACGTATTGTTTAGTCACTCTTTACCAGAATGCGAAAGTTTCAATGTATTGTTTGTTTGCGACGACGACACGACACGACGCTATGACTGGTTGGAGTGGGATAAAACTAAGAGGTGGAATACACCTGAATTCGGCGAATGGTTTAAAAAAAATATTTGTTAGTTCAAAAAACTCGGCTTTCCATCATGTTTCGAAATAGAAAATCCGTAGGTAGGTAATACGGATGAGAGTGTAAGTACGGATTTAAAAAATGGTCGGCTGTTCCCGGAATCTGGGTTGTCTAGCAGCTTAAGAGGGACACGCTCTAAAGTAGCCCGCGAATTTTTTTAAAAAGTTTTTTCCTTTTGCAGGTCAGTGTCAAGTTGTGAGTTTGTTTAAAATATGATTCACAGCTGTAATACGTATTTATTAACGGAATTATATTAATTTAATCATCATTAATTCATCATTTAAAAGTTTTGGTAGATTGTAATCTATCAAATCTCCAAATCAAAAACAAATCTATGTTCTTCTTGAACCTCAGAAGATTCTGTGGTTCAAGGAGAACTAAAGTTTTCTTTTTATATGTGTATTATTGATGGGCCCGCACTTGACCAATATCTCACCTGATGGTAAGCGAAGATGTAATTCACGATAGAGCACTCTTGCCTAAGCCTAACCTATTCACTGTTGACTTAAAGACACAAGCAGACTATGTCCTAAAATAGCATGTTACATTTTATTCAGGGGGTATTGTTGCCTTGGGATAATTTCCTACTTTCATGCGAAATAAGCCGTTTTCAGAAACTAGTAAACTATAATAATATACTTAAGTAGTAGCGTAGCTATACGCGGGCGAAGCAGCCTCTCGCCCAAGTCCTCGCACCCAAAGAGGCCTCGCGCAAGAGAAGACCCTTTAAGAACGAGGGTTTTTTTTTACAATTGATAGGCTCTCGTTTAACCACTATTTCACCTGATAGCTAGCGACGATGTGGTTGAACTCTGGGTTGCGACAGGCGCTGTCTTGTTTTCGAATTTATGAAAGAAAAAGGCCTCGCTGAGGCACCTTCGCCCACGTCTAAATTAGTACACGGTACGCCTCTGTAATTAAGTATTTGTCAGTATAACAAATCCAGGTTTCCTTGATCAAATAAACCAACTAACTACACAGCAAATACAGCCCACAATACACGTTACCTGTCCACTTCGGAACATATCACCAACGCTATAATACACTGGACAACTTTGCCGTCTACAACATAACCCATCTATGATATTAATTAACGCATTTAGTTTCCGTATCGACCAGTGCAACAATGTCCAACTTGGGAAATTAGTTACACTGTGGACCGTCTGTGTTAGGCCACATAGTGTAGAATGTGTATATAGTTAATGTTATTTCTATTACCTGACTAATGAGAGTTACTGCGGTCGATGGCTTTTGCTGATACTATTCGTTGTTGAGGAAAATCAAATAGAAAGATGTTTTGATATCTTTTCCTTTGATTTTCTCACGTTGCTTTCCAAACTTCAGATTTATACCTACTGGAATGTCTTGGGGTGGGTTGCAATGCGACCTTACCTTCAGTGTCTTTTATAGATTGCACTATAAGATATTATGGGCGACCCCGACCTGTCGTGAGTTATGAATTTTTCATCTTCGTATCGCTAGTTCAATATTTCTGTCTGCTGTCTAGCTAGCGTATTGTTATACTGGTATAGTCTTGTCTGTATGTTTTTTTATTTGTACTTCAAGTAAATCAGGATTGACAGAATGGTGGAGATATTGACTGTTTCACTGCGTGTCGCGGGGTTGATTTCCGTACGGAACAGATATTTGTATGTCCTACAGATTCTGAGCTCGCACCCACAATGCAGGAGTAATTCCTAGAGTAGGGCAACGTTCTTAAAAAAAAGAAAAGAATTGGAAATAGGCCTCCCCTGTCGCCACAATGAACGGTTCTGTCAGAAATCAGAAACGTTTATTTCAAATAGACCAATTATAGGCACTTTTGAATTGTCAAAATGTCAGTCAGTCAGTCACAAAAAAGAGGGAAGCTAAATTGCACGTTCCAAAGCGTAGATCTCTATGGAGAAGAACGTGCAAGAAACTCCATGGACACTCTTTTAAATCATATTATGAGTTACATAAATCTTGGTTACATATTTCTTGTCGCTTCTAATATTCTGTTCTTCTCGCATCCATAAAAAAAGCCAGCAAAAAAGATGCCAAAATATAATTACATACCCCCTAACATCCGATACAATCCCCATAATCCGGCCAAATCATTAAAGAAAAACAAAACAAAAATATTCCCTTCATTTTCGTCCCTTCACCTGTACCTGTAACTGACAACAAAAGGGGAGAGGTCATCAACTAAACAATAATAGACTTACCGATAAAGAACGGAGTCAAAACGGACCCTTATTACCTTTCTGAAACGGAATCGTCGAACATGGCATAGGGATGCCAAATGTTTCTATTCGTGACATCCCGGCATTTGAGCCCCGGGAAATATGCGGGTAAATTATCCCGACATTTGATACGGATAATAGAGATCATGACAACGAGTTTATTGAGTTTTGCTACAATAATATTATGTGCGTTTACATAAATGCTGATGTTGATTTTCAATCGGTTGGGGCTGAAATACAATATTGTTTGTGAAAACGATGGGTATTTTGTTATTTGAATTCAACGATTATTTTGTAATTGAATGGGTAGCTGTAGAGAGGTTTTCATTTAATGGTTCTTTGCGGTTTAAAGCCTGGCATACATGGATGCGTTCAACTTGATCAAAGTCAACATGGACTGGTGGTTGGACTTTTTAATTACCTTGCTGTAAAGGAAAACGTCCTCAGGAAACTTCCGCTAAAATGGTTTGATATTTACCTATAATATAAACATCAACCCTTTTTATTTTATCTTGTCAGGGCTGCAAGCTGCAAAGGACAAGGGTGGGTTTAGACAGTAAATTAAAAAACTGACACTATCTGTCACTCTACCTAAAGCGGAATAAATAAGTGATAATTTTCCAACCAAAAATAATGTCTATTTTATTTATTTGGTACCTATTTTGATTTTATTGTTTTTAATTGATATAAACCAGTACTACCAATACACACTTCCAAAGAATAAGTAAAGCGTACGCTTTAAACACTTCACTTTTCACTACTCACTTCATGTATATTCTTTGCTTCACAAGCAAAGCACAACACTTCCAAAGAATAAGTAAAGCGTACGCTTTAAACACTTCACTTTTCACTACTCACTTCATGTATATTCTTTGCTTCACTACAGTCACAGTCAGCTAAATACAGTAAAAACAAACAACACTTATATTTTGTATGCACATTATTTAATTTTCTAGTTTATTACTTAAAATCGTCTTATTTGAGCTGTTATTTATTTTTGTTTTTCTTATTTTGACAGCCGGCCATTACTTGGCCATTACCACAGACTATAGCCTACATCTGCGCCCACGCGTTCCATTCGTTTGTCTGATATAGATAAATGCTTATCGGAGCATTGGGCGTATGTATGAATGGTTAAATAGTGCTTTTATTTTACTTTTTTTTTTTGTAGTTTAATTGATTTGTCTATATGTTTAGTATATTTTATTTTATTATTTTTATTATCTTATTTGTCTCTGTGTTCCGTGAGTGTGTCCGTGGCATCACCAGGCCCTATCAGAATACCAGCGCTGCGTTATTTTACTTTGTGGTTTAATATCGCAGCATATGCTGAGGTAGGAGCCTTTTTGGCCTCGCACAGGTCTTTAATTTTTATTTTTTAATATTGTTTTTTCTATTATTTTAAGTTAAGTATTTATAGATTAAGTAGTTACTTTTTTTTATTTTATTTTATTGTTGTTTGTCCTGTGCGAGTCTCAAATAAATGTTTTCTTTCTTTCTTTCTTTCTTTCAATACTACTACGAGTAGTACTACCACTACTACGATCCCACCTGATGGTAAGCAGTGATGAAATCGTTGATGGTGAGGCGCACTAGTTTTTTGCGACACATGATCGTTATCAATAAGGGTTGTTGTCTAAATAAAACCATAAAGTGATGCACATGTCGTGGGATGGTATTGGCATACGATTATGCTAATTTATTTAGGGTCGGCGCAGCATGTCTTCATCTCGTAACCCAATCCCGCCAACCCGTCACATCACTGCCACAACCTAGTAATGGATGAAACGGCTATAATCCTTAGTTATTTCCCTAAATGCCGGGGTTTATCCAAGGCGGGCTGTGCTAAGCTATGACGAGACCCCATGAAATGTTTTGATGAATATTTAATCCCGGACCGATTGTGTTAATAATTGAACACGTTATAATACAGAATTATCACGTGATTGGAAGAAATGCCCACCACTTTGTTAATGGCGGACAAGCTTGATGACATAAAAATATTAATATTAATTAGGAAGGAAAAATCGTACCTTTGTTTAAGCCAATTTCGTGGAAGATTTTAATTAGCTGACATGGCTTCTGGTTTACTTACGTATATAAGGTCAACCTAGTTTCTTTATGTAGAACTGGCGTAGTTTGTTTACCAAAATATGTGGGTCTTCTCACGAAAACGGTTGGGATACTCTTAGGATCGTATAGACAACAAACAGTATTAAGATCTTTTCTACAGCAAAATAAAAAACAATTCAATTAAATTTATTTGAATTGAAATCAATTCAAAAAAAATATATTTAATTTCTAATGTGCTGTAAAAATTTCGTTTATTTTAATTCAATAATGTTTCTATAGGTGCCTGAAATAAACGATAAATAAATATAAATGGGTTAAATAATGTGAATTTACAAAAGAAAAACAATAAAAGCCTACTTTACGATCCAATAAATACTATGAGATAAATTGCAGAATAGAATTTAGATTGGTGCCAGTAACTTACAGTAAGTTTCATACGAAAGTAAACATGATTTCGCTCTTTGAACCCCAAACAAAGTCTAGGTTACTCCCACACGTTTTATTCCCATCTAGTTAAATATTAGCATAAACAGCTTTATAATGTTCCCACTGCTGGGACTCAGGCCTCCTCTCTAGGAGAGGGAATGAGCCGTAATCCACCACGCAAGCCCAGTGCTGATTGGTGGATGTCACATGTCTTCGAATTTTTGGTTCTAGGACATGCCGGTTTCCTCACGATGTTTTCCTTCACCGTTTTGTGAGCAGTGGTGATGAAAACAAATTACACAAAGTAATGCGCCTGGCTGGGTTTGAACCCGCGACCTACAATTCATAAGTCGGGGCCGTTACCACTCGGCCACCACACACTCAGTTAAATATTACTAAAGTTAATTTAAGTTAACGTCGAGAGCATACTGCCAACATAATAACAGTATAAGTTTATTTATTAAACTATAATGTTAGTATTTTACGCGTGCACCTTGTTGGAGCCAAAATTGTGCTGTAAACAGGAAATTGCATACTAGACTCGATATTGTGGGGGATATTAACATGCTTATGTTTAAGGGTTATGGAGAAATAGTTAATTGAGAGGCTGATTATGTATTTATAATAATAATCCTCAGACGAATAAAAAAGTATAGACGGAGTCGTCGTAAACAAAAGCGACGAAATAAGTGAGAACTAGTTTTGGCTTTGTGTGCGTAACTTGGTGTATGACATCGTAGATTTGCACATGTGTGCTAGAGAAAAATGTTGCAAGCGTTGCGCTGCGACTCCCAAGTGCGAGAGATATACTTTGGTTAAGTTTTATTATTGTGTAGGTAGTATAGTGTTTATCTTGGTTGTATGAAATGAAAGATAATTTCATTTAATGAAAATCATTTATTTTCATATTAAGTGAAATTATTAATTTAAAAAACACACAAAACTTACATATAATAATAATAATATATATCCAACGACAATCGGATTAGGTGTGGGTCATCCAGCGTAACCGTATGTTGGATGACGCCGTACTTGTAAATAAAAAACACTTTGTTGTAATGTCCGTAAAAAATTACGACTTCCCTTATTTTTGGGAATAAATAATGTTCTTAACTTGCAACACCGACACAATGGCGTGTTCCGAGAATTTATATCAGATATTTTTACGATTTTATTTAATTTATACAGCAAAAACGTTATTTACTTGTGAAAAGTAATCCCAGAAGCATTTTTTTGGAAAAAGGAATTGTTCTTGCAGCAGTTTATGACACAGGACGGCATAATTTCGTAATTATTATCTCAACAAAACAACGTCACGCGCACTCGCTTGCTAGCGGCAGACTACCGAGCGGCTGGCTTCATATTGCCGATTGGCTTCATATTACGTGCCACACTTTTAGGAGCGCAATGTTCTGTCTATACTTTTTTATTCGTCTGAGTAATAATCATCCACATTTTATTTCAGTTAAACAGTACCCATGTCATAAATACCTTATTAACTAACTGGCTAACATATATAACTAAGTACATCAAATTATTTTGTTAGTACCTAATTATGTTGTTTTTTTTTTAATTGATATAAACCAGTGCTTGACTGCGATCCCACCTGATGGTAAGCAGTGATGCAATCATTGATGTTGAGGCGCACTAGTTTATTAAGAGCCTATTCACTCTAGCCTTGAAGGCACCTAAATTATAGTTGGACGGGAAGACCGCAGCAGGCAAATTGTTCCAGTCCTTCGATGTACGATTTAAAACTGTGTTAGTAACACTTCACTTCGCACTATATCTTCTTGGTGCTATTCTGTGGTATTTGTCCGGGGAAGTGATGGAACACCACGCCCTGTGGCCAAGTCTTCTTTCATAACAAGGTTCAGAGAACAGGTCGGTACTCGGACCACAAAATTGACATTCCGGTGCGACTCCAGCAACTGCACCCTCAGTGTGTACTTCAACTTTTGGCGCACATATTTGACGGTGTCCTCCACCATTTAGCATGGATTTATGTTAGCCTGTTTAGTGAGGGTAAACTATCTGTAGCTCGCCGTCCGCCCGTCTACCAAAGACCGAGCCCAAGTAGTCAATGGTGCGTAGTGTTCCACGCGCGCTTCAAAGACATGTCAGTAACAGTTTGACAGGCCTGTTGGTCTAGTAGTTAGTGACTCTGACTGCTATGCCAGAGGTCGTGGGTTCGATTCCCACCCAAGACAAATGTTTGTGTGATGAGCACGATCATTTGTCCTGTGTTTGGGTGATAATATGTATGTATTTAGAAATATAGTATGTTTATCAGTTGTCTAGTACTCATACCACAAGCTTTGCTTAGATTCGGACTAGATGGCGTTGTGTGAAAGTTGGGGAATATTTATTTATTTATTAGTAAACCGAACCGGGAATTTCTGAGGAGGAAACCTCTATAGGTTTCTTTCTGACCACTAGGTTTTCTGAGGACCACTCCTAGAACGCAAAGAACAACTGAAGGTCACAGATGTGGTTTTAGTCAATAAAAGTCTGACACGCCCTCTGCTCCATCATAAAGCGGGAGAAGTCTTTGGATGATTTTTCACCTCAAGAAAAGGGGTAAACTATCCTTATAATATAGGAACTGAGAGCTAAGGCCTTGGCATTGAAATCAGCAAACTTTCTTGATAAAACGGGAGCGTGGGATTTTATCAAATAATTTCTCCCGCTCTGGGTGCAGCGAGAGGTAGTGTCAGACTTATACAGACTAAAAACCCAGTAATATTTCTGCAGTTGCCCTTTGCGTTTCAGGACTCTTTCGAACAATTATTCTGCGGGAGGCTCTGCCAATATATCTACTGGTTAAGCACAAGTTTTTCAATATAAATTAAGGATGTATTCTTTAATAAAAAAAAGTTCTAAAAAAAATACAACCGACTGCAAAGTAAAAAAAAAAACACTGAAAAGTGCTAAATAACTTTAATTTCGGAAGTCGGTGTTTCTATAATAGTTTTGTGTTTTCGTAATTTTGCACTGTTCAGTGTTTTTTTTTTTTACATTGAAGTCGGTTGTATTCTTTTTTGTAATTTTTATGTTTATTTTACGCTTTTTAGTTACTTATATATACTTACCACCACTAAAAAGTACCCCTCATCCAAACTTAAATACCTTATAGCTAGAGTGCATTTCAAGACAATTCTAATAATCCCAAACACGGTTAGATTACATTAATTTATTACAGAGTTCCGGTGCCTAACTTCAGGCTTCATCATCAGATCAGTTCGATATATTCCCCCTCTTCTTTCAGTCAGTCATAGACTACACGTATAAACAAAGCAATTTTACTTGTTACGACGATTCTGCTGTGATCCTATGAGGAGTTCTGTTCCATATCTTCGAAGTTAATGATCAGATCATAACAATATTTCTATGGGACCAATTCAGAAGCATAAACCTTTCAATATATTTTTTTTTCAAAATCGGTCCACAATTGACCAAGAAATCGGTTAACATACATAATTATAAAAAAAAAAACATTCAGCCGAACATGGAACGTCCTCCTTTTTGAAGTCGGTTAAAAAACAACAGAGAATTTGAAATTCTTTGGAGCTTGAAACCTAAAAAAAGCTACGCTTGAAACTGTGTAAGAGGCTTTAAGGCTTCGCAATGTGGCTTTTAAAGACTTCTTAGTGCCAGGCTCCTGTAGCTACAGTGGTAGTCAAGTCCGCATGTTTCTTACGACTGACGATGACCTCAAATAGTTAGCTGTGGTAAACTGAGTGTGAAAGGCGGAGAACTGTGTGTTTTATTGTAGCTATGGAAAGGCTTATGTCCTGCAGTGGATGGCGATAGTCAGACCTCAGGGCTCGGTGACCAAATGATTGAGCAGCAGTCGCTTCTTACACTACTGTATCTCTTCTCAACTTAGAGAGTGCCAAGATGAAGAAAGATGCCTTAACACGCCAATGTAGCTTTTTATCAGTGATATAAATGTCGTAGATATTTTCAAACATTGACAGGACCAGCTAGGGTCGACATCAGCCAGGGTTGCGGGTAGTTCGAAAGAGTTGCCGTGACCTTGGTACGAAGAGGACAATGTCTTGTGCGTTTTAGTCAGTAAAAATCTGACATACCCTATCAGAGCGCGAGGGAAGCGTGGGGAACACGCTACTCTGTGGCAAAACTGGTGTCACATTGTAAGGCTTTTGGCTACCCGAAACTATTGTCAAAGATCTTCAAATGACTGTGTTTCCAGAGGTACGGAGGTATAGGCGTTGTTTAACCTTTAAGATCTGACCGTACGGATCTTATTACTTAGCCATGAGCTTCTCACCGATGAATTCTAACCTACATATCCACTTCAACCGCCACTACAAATTAAACAACATGATGTCCACGTACAAAGTACCAAAATTACGTTCAACTATAAACGGGAAATTCAGTATAAAACAGGATATTGCAGGCGATGGCCAATATTCTGCGGGACACTAAACTTATATTAAAGCTGTGTTTGCACCGGGACAGTCGTTAACTGGGTTATTAATGTGGGTTTTGCTGTGGTCGCCTATGGTCTGTTTAAATTGTTTAGGCGTTAAAATATTAAGGTTTGATATTGTAGTTTTTAGTGAGGATTGATGAGACCCTACTTTGGGGTTTTATAAGGATGAAGGTGAAATTGGTTATACATTATGCATGAGCGTTATTTTCTGTTCTCTGTGAAGGTTATCTTCTCTAAAGCTAGTTGGGATAGACTGCCCGGGTGTTGTGGAGCTGCCTGGGAGAATCCTGTGTTCAGCAATGGACTGTGATAGGCCGAGTTGATTTATGAGTACATTATGCATCTGCATTTTTTTCTGTTCTCTCTGAACATGACCTTCGCTATATAGGTAGTTGGGATAGACTGCCCGAGTATTGTGAAACAGCTTTTGAGAAGCCTATGTACAGAACGGACTGTGACAGGCTAAGTTGATTTATGAGTAGGTACGTACTTACATTGGATAGTGCTATAGACGAAATCTTATTGCTTGGAAAACGCTATAATAATACAAACCATTTAACTGTACAACCTACTCGTATATGCCGCATTCCAACTCATCCAATATTTGGTCAAACTAAACAACACAATATGAAGTTGCTGGAAGGCGGCAAACTTTGTCACCTCGCTAACACCAGGCTCTCAACGCTAGTGAAACAAAGAGGAACAAAACAACAACTTTGCCAAACATTTGGCAAACAAAAACACCTGTAATTGTAAACTGGCAGAGTTTGTTGACAATGACTTGCTAACGTCCTGTTAGGCGAGTTGCTCGTTGAGTCTGAACCGGGATTTAGAATCTGAAACTAGAAATTCAAATCTCTATTTCGGATGTTTCAAAGTCCGATTTTTTTGTTGTTTTTTGGATACAAATCACTGCTATCATTCGTTTCGGATTCGCTTGTGTTGATTTATTTGTACCTGGCGGAAGTTTCCACGTGACCATTCTCGTTCGTTCAGGAACTGAACGCCATAAACTTGTTCCGTGGCAGATTTTTCTCTGTATATCTGAACTTTTTGTGGTATTGAAAGGCAGAGAGACTTATATTTGGAATAACAAAGAAAAAAAATACCTAATACAGGTATTTTTTTTCTTTGTTATTACAACTTAGGTATACTTGTACACATCGTGTCATTGATCACACTTCCAATGAATCGTTCATCAGAATCAAACATTTCCTGCTTAATTAATAAAAATAATATTCACATTCTCTCTGCAAACGCATCAGTTATAACTACCAAAACGAGACAGCGCTACACCAAATCTGAGTGCTAAAAAGAGAGCAACCATCAAACCCCGTCATAAGTGTCACCTTTAAATAATCAACCCAGAAACACCTTAAAGGGTAAGACAATAAAATCATCCCGTTTTATCACCCGTCTGCAACCACCCGAAACACGGTCCCTAATGGTTGTTCGCTGTTTACCCCAGGACAAAGCCTGGAGCAACGCTAAATATTTTATAATATTTGCTTAATGTGCCCAACAGCTATTTAAGGGAATCTCTGTTTTATGTTCCTCATTATAATATTAACTTTTGTTACGGCAAAGTTGCGGGTTCATACAAAATTATTATGAACTAGCTTTTGTCCGCGTACATAAAATATAGCTTATGTCACTCAGGAATAAAGCAGCTTTCTATCGGTAAAAAAAAAATAGCAATCCGACCAGTACTTTCTGAGATTACCTCCTACAAACAAAAAAACAAACTACCTCTTTATAATATTAGTGTAGATAAAAAATGCTTTTTTGTTTTGTTAGCCTGTTCTGTTTTGTTACTCTGGGCAAAGGCCTCCTTCCACTCTTTCCATCATTCGCGCGCCCCATCTTTCTAGTTCGCCTCGCCATCTCCTTCGTGGTCTGCCGCGACTCCGTTGCACTGTTTCAGACCACCAACTTTCTGCTAATTTGGGCCACAGTTTGTCGGGTATGCGGCAGACATGTCCTGACCAGTCCCATTTTAGTTGGGCAGCCTTTTGAGCCACATCAACTATTCTAGTTTTGGAGTGCAATATAGTGTTTCGAAGTCGATAAAAATGTTTAATTAAACTAAAATATCGACATGGTAATGTTTTTTAAGTTTAAATCTGGAGCACCGACACTGATCAAAATTGACATAAAGCCATTTTCGATGCAAAAACAATTGAACCGTGTGTCATTGAATTAAGGATTCTTATCCGAAAGCATGCTAGTGTTAAAGTGGCTGCTAATGTTTACTCGCCTAGAGGCTCTAAGAAAATAAGGGGTTCTTAACGGGGTTGTTAAGGAAGGTGCTTCCGTTGACGATATGGGGTAAAGGTAAGGTTTTGTAGTCATTATGCGTTGTGTATTAATTAATTTTCACGATGATCCAAAATGGCGGTCTGAGATGGTGCAGAAAATCACGATAGTAGGTCAAATTATTCGACCTCGTACACGTGTTCTGTTCTGTGTAAGTGAATCATATCAAGTCGTAATGGTTGCATGGCTGGAATTAGATCTCATAATAAACTGCTACAAAGAAACTCTAGTACCATCTAAAATATTATCAAAACTCGCTGCTGGAACATACTTCTAGGCTATGAGATTATACCTACTAATAATATTAATATTATATCCTATTACATTTTGGAGAGAGTGCGCGGGAATCGCATGACTTGATTTCGCAATCTCCTTTCTACCATCGAAAAACTCGATGTACGGCGGGCCCAGTTGGTGGATGATACATGTCTTCGAATTTTATGCTCTAGGATATGCCGGTTTCTTCACGACGTTTTCCTCCACCATTTTGAGAGCAGTGGTGATGAAATACTTTACATAAAGTAATGCGCCTGGCTTCGTTTGAACCTGCGTTACCATAGGGCCACCACTGCTCTTAATTGAAATATTCCTTTTTCTTAAATTGTGGATAGGATCAACTTGATCGTGATCGTTAATGGAACATGGAGTTTTTCTTACACCCCTCTTGGTGCAAAAATTGCCTTAATATTTTTTGTATGAAAACCGTTCCCTTTAATTATGTCTCTCAACTTCGGGAGTTACCAGTTTACGTGAACTAATTAAAGGTAAAGTTTGTTTGTTTTATTAACAATAATTTTGGTAATTGCGTTATTAAGATAATTTGTAGGCAAGTCGTGTCCTGTTAAAATAATTAGCTCGAAAATAAAATATGATGAATACGTTCTTCATAACGCTTTATTAGTTTTTTAGACTATACAAAGCATTCCTATTGACAGAGGATATTTTTACATATATAAAATAGATCACATGTGACCAATGATTTTGATCTAAGCGTTTCAGTAAGAACTATTTACTTTTATTTATTTATTTCTTTATTGCACACCTTAACTTATTACAGGACGGACTTGACAGACAGACAGACTGATTTTATCATCATCTTGCCCTTGTCCCATATTACTTGGGGACGGCGCAACACGTTTTTTCCTTCCATTTTATCCTGTCAGTCGTCACGATATCCCTCCTCACACAATCCATCCATCTTTTCTTTGGCCACCTTCTCCCTCTCTATCCATCCACATGTATACTCGTAACTCTTTTAGTAAAATGTGTTTCATTCCTCCTCTTCGGGAAGGGTCTTCTAAAGGGTCTATCCCTTTCAACTTTTTAGTCACTGGTGCCACATTCAAACTTCCTTTAATGTGCCCATTTCTAACTTTATCCATTTTCATCATTTTACACATCCATCTTAACATTATCAATTTACTTACTTTTTTAAGAGATAGTAAAAACATATTTACTTTTATACGAGTCTTTCATGATAAATATTTCTTTTTTTTAAGGAGGCAAACCACCCAACTTGTCGAGTCTTTCATGGCTTTTCTCGCTTTAGGGCGGCTTTTACTAGCTTTTTAGTTCACACCTTTGTTCCTTCTTTGTCTTTCGAAAGCCAACCCATGGCTCCACGTGGCGCCACCAGTATGCTTCGACCCTGCTGGGCCCCTACAGTTTTGCTGACATCTCCTTGAGGCGCGCGTGGAAGACTACGCGCCGTCGACGACTCGGGCTTAGTCCGGACGGTTACCGGACGACCGGACGGCGAGCTACTCATTGCTCGTTGGCCGCAAACCCACGCTTACGGTGCCTAGAAATCGGGGTCGGGATCCCGGCGGCTGGGGAGTGAGGAAGTATGTTCCCTCACACGTGAGACCGCCTCGCAGAAAGATAGGAAGAAGGGGATTACTGCTTCGCAGAAGGAGGTGACAGCCTGCCATTTCTCCTCGCTCCGGACCATGGCCAGTACCAGAGCCCGGTGCGAGAGGTTACTCATAATGGTGACATCCGAGCGTTTCTTCCACGGGAATCAAGTGCAGAACCTCCCGAACATAACATGTCCGGTGATAAACTGCATCATGCGGAAGGTGAGGACGCCGTGACGTCTCTGCAGCCACTGCTCAAAGAGGGGACTTACCGTCATAATTATTGCGTACCCATTCATGATAGATGTGAGACCCACAGAAATATTCAGAAAGAACCGACTTCTCATCATACAAAATTAGCTAGCTCTACAAATATTATTTTAGGCTGAACATTGAAATTACAAGTACGTATTACAAACCCCTATAATTTCAGCCGCAAACTCATTACCCTCCCTCGTGTTTTATTAAGAATCCGAAATCGCTCGTAAAATTAGTTTTAATGTTCGTATACCGTAAAATGGCCATAAACTAATTTATGGTGGATGACGTAGCTAGAATGGTAAGGTCTGTGTGTTTACTCAATCATAACGCGAAGGGTGCTATGATTCATCGATGGTTTTCTACAAAACTGCTGTATCAGTTTTCGTGCAATTAGTGGCGAACGATTTCTCATGTAGCTAACTCGCACCAAGAGCAAAAACATACGATATGGTTCAGTTTAGGGGCTTATCGTAGGGTGTTGAGAAATTTGTAGAGGCTAAATGAATTTAAGGCTGCGCTTCGAAAGAGTTATCGTGGCTGTGGATCGCAAAGGGCAACTGAAGAAACAGGTAGGTTTAGTCAGTAGAAGTCTGACTTGCTCTCACTCCCTCAGAGTGTGAGAAGTTATTATTTTGATTTGTCCTCTACCTCAAAAGTAAGAAGGCCAAATTAATGCAAAAAATACGGTTTTTCATTATGCACGCCATTTTCGTAATCAGCACGCACAGCAAAGAATACCAAAAAAGAAATGATAATAATTGTGCACGTTCACAGTCACAGTTCGATTGAACTCGAAAGGACATGTTTATTATCGGAACGCATCGAATCAATTGCCGTTCAGCGTCGCGGGAAAGATAATGTTGGGGCCAGGAAATGAGCGGAGATTTTAAATGAACTTTTATGGGATGAACGAGTTTATTCGTGTAGTTGAAAAACATCCCCTGCTAGACATTTTGAAGTCAGAAGATTGGGTAGAGTTGCTGGAGGATTCTCAATTTGCAAATTAATTATTACATAATTATACATTACATTGTACTCATTTCGCGCGAATAAACAGTTTTTCTTTCCTTCTTCTTCTTCTTTCTTCTTTCTACATAGAAACTTAACAGTGATTTGCGAATTCATGTACAGAGGCGAGTTTTACTCAACAATGACTTTTCTCCCAGCAAAGTTTCAAATGATAGAGATTTCCTTCAAGATAAAGAAAATCTCGATCAAATTGCGAACAAAATATTACTTCACCACTTCATAGATAATTCGAGAAACTTTAGGTATTATACAAGCGCTTTGGTATTTTCCACTAATGGTTGAAATGGGACTCAAACCTGTTCTTTGTGAGAGTGACTTCATGTCGACCCAGCGCAAAAGTAGTGGATCCTACACTAGCGCAGGGTCGAGACGAACGTGTTTGGAGCATACGCTTGTCTCATGGCTACATTTTGTCGTCAACACCACACCCTGTTGTCATCTTTCAATCGTCTCTATTCACGCTCGAACATTAAATAGATGTTCCAATGAGATTATATTATTTACTGAAGTAAACAGCGTGTTTGTAGGGTTGTCGAGTGACCGGTTTTGCTACAAAAATGATGCATCTAGCCGGATCTTAGCGCATTCCTGAAATTATAAGAAACTGTGGGCAGTTCCATATTTTAATTCCGTAATTTTTGTAGCTTTTCTGACCTGTGTTAACAGCTAAATAAACGACATGACGACAATCGTTTCTCACTCCTAAAAAGTTAGTTAAAAATACAAAAGAGATTTCCCGATATCTGTTCACTCAGTGATGGGACTACCTAATTCCATATTTTTTAGGATGAGGAAACAGTAATGAAACATTGAACCTTCTTCCTGTAACCAAAGCCTTCGAACAAACAAATAGTGTGGGACTCTAGGCAGCTGATTCAACACTGTTTTTCTCCCTACATGAGAAAGAAAACATGATAACCGAATCACGGGCCTTTACCATTAAAAATAGCAATGCGAAACACCGTGCGTTTCCACTAGAACGAGCACAAGGGTACACATTGGCTTTGTTAGGTAAACGCACATATTGTGAGGAAAATCACGTTCCCTATACTGAATAGGTATCTGATTTGGGTCCCCTCAAGGTTTTTTTTTGCGTTTTCGAAACCGGCTGTTAGCGCTAAAAATTTTGAGGAGCGGTCTTGTGGTTTTTTTTCCGTGTTCCGTTAGGCTATTCGAGGATACCATCTAAAACTTGTATTTTGTGAAAGTGAATGCTTAGAACGATAGTTTTAATAATTTGTGATTTTGAACAAATCTTGTCATGGAATCACAATTTGTTCAGTAGGTATATTTTTTTTAAATTTAAATATTCCCCCACACAAGGAATTACTCCTGTATTGTGGGTGCGTTCATAAACATGTAAACTTACACACACAAGATACTCAGACCCGGAGTGACATCTGTAGATCATACGTAAATAATATACGTATGTATGTTCGGTCTTCGTCATAATTGTTATATTTTAAGTTCTCTTAATTACAATGATTTCATATTTATCATAGTATTTATTAGTTTATTATAGTAGAATATATACGTATTTTATTATTACAAGCCACTTAATTTAACGATACTACATTCTATTTCAAATATCTGTTATTTATTTATTGTGCACACCTACCACAGTGTTGTCTTTTTTAACCCAATGGTTGACTGGTAGAGAATGCCTTGTGGCATTAAGTCCGCCTATGTACCACCACTGTACATGAAGTTTAAATAAATAAATATTTGTTTCGCACGGGAATCGAACAGCAGCCAATTACTCAACCACTGCACCTACCGTGCCTTGTGTTTTTGTAATGTGGTTGCATAAGTACCTCATCATCATCACCATTTCAGCCGAACGTCTTTTGGCTTTACACAGCTGGACATAGACCTCCCCCAAGTGCCACAACGACGGATCCTGTGCGTCTCGCACAAGCACCTATTACTCCCTCTTTGAGGAGTGGCTGGAGCGGCAACACGGCATCCTCACCTACCGCATGACGCAGGTCCTCACCGGACATGGCAAGTTCGGGAGGTTCCTGCATCGGATTCAGGCGGAAGCAACGCCCGGGTGTCATCATTGTGCGGACCACCCAGAGGACACGGTGGAGCATACGGTGGAGGTGTGCCCCGCTTGGGCGGAGCACCGCCGTGTCCTCGTGGAGGCAATTGGCGGCAGCGACCTTTCGCGTCCGGCCCTGGTTCAGGCTATGGTCCGGAGCGAGGAGGAATGGCAGGCGGTCGCCTCCTTCTGCGAAGCAGTAATGCTAGCGAAGGAGGAGGCTGCACGCGTGAGGGAACGAAGGTCCTCACGTCCTAGCCGCCGTAATTCCGACCCCGACTACCAGCCACGGTAGACGCGGGCTTGCGGACGTCGAGCACTGGGTAGCTCGTCGTCCGGCTGTTCGGTAATTAACCGGACCGAGCCCAGTCGTTAACAGCGCGTAGTGATCCTCGCGCTCCTCAAAGAGATGTCAGCAAACCGTAGGGGCCCAGCAGGGCCGATGCCCGCTAGCTAGGACCGCGGAGAATTTCTGAAAGGGAAACCCGTAGTCCTAGAACGCAAAGGGTAATTGAAGGATACAGGTGTGGTTTTAGTCAGTAAAAGTCTGACACGCCCTCGCGCTCCACCCAGAGCACGAGAAGTCATTTGGATGATTTCCCACCTTAAAAAAAAAAAAAAAAAAAAGCACCTATTACTCCATAAGTACCTACCTACTATTACCCCTATTCCTAATCTGCCCTAACCCGCATAAATATTATAATAACCCCTAAATTAATCATAAAGTTCATAAACCCGAGGCAGACCTTCAAAGTTTCAGAGCGATAGAGGCTCCAAAAAAAACCTTTAAAGCTTGAAAAACTTAAATCATTAGCGTGGCTACAACGAACGGCCAGACAGCCGGTTCTGTAAGCTTTCAAAACAATTTACATTGAGTTTCAGTTTCAAGTGGGCAGCGGGATATTCCGATGAGAAAAATGAACTGTTGCATAGTTCATGGAAAATATTTACTGGCCGTTCCTCGTTTTGTAAATGAATAATGGGAAATTCTTTCCCGTGCTGTACTGATATGAAACGTTTATGAAAACTCAAGGTTGTGTCTAATTGGTGCCCAACGTGGTAGTTATTCCATCCCACGATGGCTGGTTGGTTAAGCGCTCGATGTAGACAGCGCATTTGAGTTACATATTTTTTGCAATGTATCCTTAGTCTAGAACTATCTATACACCCATATTTTTTAATTCGTACCTACTAAAAAAATGGGGCTCTATCTGTACCCGTTACTGATCTCATTTGTGTAGTCAAAAGTAAAAACAAAACGAAATCCCAAAATTGTCCACAAAAAATTATCTTATGGTAAATTCATAGTTGAATCAATCATTCATAACAATTGCTCCTAGAAAATACTACGCGCAGTGTTTTTCCATTGTTTTTCATTCATAATCAATAGCCTGTACGATATTTCCATAAATTGAGTGACGTTTTGGGATATAAACAAACGCTCATAACTTTGCTGTTTATGAATATTATTTATTGAGACTTTATTTAAATAATAACAAGACCTTTTCTAATAAGCCCTTTAAGTATTTGTACTAATTAAAAACTAGTGGTGTATAACTTTGCACCGCAAGCTCTAGACTTTCTATTACTATTATTAAAACTTTGTTTCTCGTCAAGTGATTACATATTTGTTAAACTTTGAGAAATAAATGATACATAAATAAACCGTATTTTCTATGACACCGAGTGCTCCGTCCGTATCTACACACATCATACACAATCAAGACCAACCTGTTTTGATGAGATTAAACAATAGTAATAGGTGTCCCAAACTATAACGAATATGATGATACAAATGGTAATGGTAGAGAATGCCTTATTGCATTATAATAATAATAAATTGTTTTATTTGGGACAACATAGGTACCATCGGTGCCAGAGAGAGGCTGAGTAATCCATCGATCTATTTCACACTTCCTCCCTACCATATCATACTCGTAGAAATGCCCCGCACTTCTAAAGCCGGAAACACGGTAATTCTATAACGGAATATTAAAAAAGGGACTACATCCAGCGATACGAGAGGCACAGGATACAGCCAGTTTTCAGCTGAAAAACATTTTTCATAATCTGAAAACGGCGGTAAGTACGAGCATTTCAGCACCGCATTACGAGAAGATATGAAAGGCGTATTATTTTTAATCCCGCCATTCAGTGGCCCGATTCAGCTCCAAATATTTTTTAATGAAAGTTATTTCTGCAGTCTGTTATTTTAGAATTTTTTGTTTTGATGTTCTAATGGAGCTTTCACAACTACACACGATCGTTGGTAAGAACAAAGTGCTTACGTTCGCGACGAGAGATGTCAACTTATATCGTGTTACACGATAACTATGGTGATTTATATATTTGTGGAGTTCCTACATTAAAATTCGACAGGTCTGTTGGTCTAGTGGCCCTGACTGCTATGCCGGAGGTCGTGGGTTCGATTCCCACCCAGGACAAATACCAATTTGTGTGATGAGCACGACCATTTGTTTTGTGTCTGGGTGTGTCTAGTAGTCATAGCACAAGTTCTGCTTAGTTAGGGAATAGATGGCGTTGTGTGAAGGTTGTGGAATATTATTATTACTATTACAATATTAGGTATTGCTCTAAACTTGAAAGGGCTACAATATCTAAGCAAAAAAAACAGCACAAAGCAAAGCAAAGCAAAGCAATAAAGTATATAATAACAATAACATCAGAGAAAACAAATGAAGCAGTTCAAAACCTTTCCAATGAAACATTACGCATTTAAACAATTCCAGTCCATTTCACCCATGCCACAGATTTCTTCTCAAATTATTGAGTTTCAGTGAGCACACAATGCAATAGGTACAACACAATAAATTAGTGCTACAATTAACAGGGGAGGTAACAAGAGCAGTAATCAACCGGCCGAAGGGAACCGCTATGAATGTTAAAACGCTACGCTCGCTGTAATTCCATCATCACTCTTTTATTTTCTTCCTAGTTTTTAAATTGGTGCTATTTTTACTGTGTTTAACGGTAATTTTGATTCGTATTGTTACTTGGAATAGGCGTTATAACTTCAATTAGCAACAATTTTGCAATGTTGGTTTGGAACGTGATTGTAGTTATGGAGTGCTGGATTTACTCAGCGGTAAACCTGCTATAAGCCCCATTGATTTGACAAAAAAATACCCAGAGGAAAAATGTATAACTTTTACTAACCTACACTCGTATATTCAATTTCAACAAATAAAAATATAAAAAACAAATTATATTACAAAAATATTAGCATAGCATAGCATAGTCGGCCTTATAATGTTCCCACTGTTGGGACTCAGGCCTCCTCTCTAGGAAAAGGAATGGGCCGTAATCCACCACGCAGGCCCAGTGCGGGTTGGTGGATGTCACATGTCTTCGAATTTTTGGTTCCAGGACATGCCGGTTTCCTCACGATATTTTTCTTCACCGTTTTGAGAGCAGTGGTGATGAAATAAATTACACAAAGTAATGCGCCTGGCTGGGTTTGAACCCGCAACCTATAACTCGTAAATCGCGGCCATTACCACTCGGCCACCACTGCTCTCTACAAACAAAAATAATACATTACTAAAATTAGAATATTATTACAAGAAAAGCAAAAGAAAATAATATAGTAAAATGTTTTGTTAAAACAAGTGTTAAAATAGATATGTACAACTATTTCAACAACTTATATATATTCAAATACAACAAAAAACTCCTCTATTATATTACTAAAGCCCTTATTGTTGTTCCATAAAGCTTGTAAAATATACCTTACACAATATTGTTACCAGTTTAACATCATCCGCAAAAGGAGTAAACATCGGAATATTGAATTACAGAGCTGTTCCGACAAAACATCCTGACGATGCAGCCGGGATAGACCTCAAAAGAGTATGAAAGGAAAATTCAGATTTCCCGGAACACATATTGACATTAAAAGACTTTGTACATAAGAATAATGCAAAACATGCCGGCTTCCATGAACGTGGTAAAAGGGTAAAAGTATTAGATTCTAAGAACGGCTTTAGAGAATTTTTGTTAATATTGTAATGTTAAGAATTTTTTGAGATAAATTCACAAAACAATTTCTACTGAGAGGCTTTATGAATGAAAACGTGGAGAATATTAAATCAGAAATAGCTAGCGAAGTAGCGACATATTTAGGAGAATGTTTTAATATGTTGCCGCATATTTCCTAGGATATAAATGAAAGGTGCTTAGGTAACATGGCGTTTTATTATGACATCACAACATGCTTAAAATATTGTTACAAAGTGAAGGTATTTGTCATTAGGTTTTGAGATACACAGCATGATGTATAAGTATCGTATATCATCAAGTAGAGCTTCTTCTTTTTGACTAGCAATGAAGTTGCGCACAAATAAAATGAAGAAGCAATCGTTTTCTTTTGTTTTGGTTTTGAATAATTTAGACCACAAAAAGGTCAATTGACATTCTGCGACTGCTATAAACAAGGATTTTATTATCTTAACATTTCCCTTTTCTAATAAAGACAAGTGATAGCGGTCTTTGCATCTTACACACGATCTCATGAAAAATCGAAAGTGGGTGAGTTTAGTCAGGAGCTAATAAAGCTACGAATTCAAGAGATAGCAACAGTTTGGCAACACACCATACATAAGTAAGGGACTTTTTACCGTGTTCTAGAACACGGCAACATCTCAAGGACTGAGAGGCCATATCTCCAACAAAATGACCTTCCTTTATAAAATATTCAAAGGCTAGGGAGGACGGAATTCTTAGAAATAATAATTATTACGCAATAAAGGCAAGATCGTAGGAAAACAGCAGCGGAGGTAACGCCGAAATTTTTATTTCAATAAATTTGTCATTGCCCGAGATCAAACAAAAATGAGAAAAAGCGTTGTTCCTTGAATTTGATAAGGAAAACTGTTTCAAAGGACTTTGTTTATTCATGAGCCTTCGGATAGTAACATAAATAATAACTCTCCGTACACTAATGTAGTATTATGAATGAAATTATTTCCCTTTGGACTTTTGCTGTGGAATTTGGAGTAAATAACAAGCTTGTTAATTGAACAACATAATATTACAAATAAAACGAAGCTATGTAAAACTTTCCCTACTTTGATTTTTATTTAAAAAGTTCCCAAAACACATGAAGTTAAAACCAACAAGAGTATGAGTACATAATTGAATTCAACCATGCAAATAACGTAACCGTTTTAACCCTTTACAAAATATTGATATTGAGGGACTTTGTTAAATGTAAAATGCGCGCTTTACTCTGCAATTTTGAATTTTAATCTCTAAACTGTAATGTTTATTTTCAACTGTCAACAGCCCCGTCGATCGCGCAACTTGTTTAATTTAGGCCCGACGCACCTTTGTGTGATAATAAAAAAAAAGTTTTTCTCTACATTTGTCCAATACCCGGCGATAGCGCGTCAAAGAGAAATTTTGATGGCGAATTTGATTAAAATGTGTGCGGAAGGAAAATAAAGAGTTTTTTGCAGAAAAAGGGCAAGCGATTGATTGAGTTGTTCGTTATTGATACGTTCAACGTACCTATTGATTTTTGTGAAGGATGAACACAAATTTTATTGTAACGTGAAAGTTCTTTTTTAAATAATCTAGCGATCAGAAACATTACTGCGGAAGTTTGTAAATTCAGAAACAAGCTTCAGTCCGAACTGATGTTTGCAGATCGAAATTCAAACCTATAACATAATTAATCCTGAATATCGAATCAAATAGCATTGAAAATGGCTTTCGAAAGCCCGTCTCCTCTTGAGCCACTTACCAATGCTAATGCCGGCTTTTAGTTCCATTTGCAAATGTAAATTAGTTGACAGGGGCTCAATCTATGATAGACTGACGCGGTCGGCACTGTCAACGAAACTACCTTTACGCGATAATGTTAGTCGTCCCTCAAGGGTCTATAATTGGACCAGATTTCTTCGTAATGCGTATTAATTTGTTAAAGTTCGCACAGTTGACCTATCTAACCTTTTTTTAATGTGGGATATCAGCCAATAACTTCTCTCACTTTTGGACGAAGCAGGAGGGCGTGTCAGACTTTTACTGACTAAAACCCACTCCTGTTCCTTCTTTGCCCTTGTTCCAGGGCCCCAGGGTTTATTTTCACTTAACCTCATCCCCAGTAGGCTTCGAACAATGAAAACATACGCTCTCAAGCTTTACGCATTGCATTTCCAATAGAATTCTATTCTAACTACCAGCCCGGCCACTAAGCTTTTAAGTACTAGTGCAGTATGCAGCATCATTTATAAAACACAGGAACTAACTAAGAACAAAACTAAACAGTGATAAATCTTTGTTTTGCACACAATTATTCAAGTCTAGTACACGACTTATGTTTCAATGTCTGCCTTCAGTTGGAACTCGCACTTCATTTGTTCCTGTCGAAAACTCCTAGCTGGCTAGAATGTTTGTTTTTAAAACGATCTGCAAGAGGGTTATTATTGTTCCTATACTTCATATATCATTTATCTCTGAAGATGTGGCTTCATTTCGATTAGAACTGTCTGAGAGTAAAAGAAGTTTCATTAATTGAACGAGTGAGTTTCAGTGTATTGGTTTCGATCTTTGACAGTTTATATCATATCGAAAGTTGGAAGTATTAATGTGGTGTGTGTTCAAAATGTTTGTTTTTATTTGTTTCATTGACTGTGAGCAGAAAAGTCAGCTCTTTGAATATTAATTTCCTCTTAGCACTAAGAGCTAATTGAATTCAACAAAACTCAACCAAATTAATACGACACATGTTGTTTAGGCAATCAACGAAATTCAAATTACCAAAATTGTTTGCTTACAAAACAGAAATGCGATACAACAGCCGCCGAATCCCAATCATTAGCTCCTAAATCGAGTAACTACGTTCGCAGACAAAGCGTTACCCGTTTGATGGCAGACCACAATTTCACTCACGGACATATTGTAGGTAAGGCTAAAGGCACATTGCGGGCTTGTCGCATTACGACGGAACTCTTCCTAACCCTTTTAACAGTAATTAGCTTGTGACCTTCGTAATTCAAAGGAATCAATGCTGTGTTTTACATCAACAGTTTCTACATCAAGTTAAGTTTGTAAGTAACTATCAGAAGTAATTGAAAGCCTGTAATAAATCAAATAGCGTTCGTGTCGTATTCGGTAAAAAAGGAGAAAACTTTTCGTGAAAGTTTTGAGTGGGGCGAGTTTGTTTCATAAATGGTTTGCCTTCAGTTATTATTCAGTTGATTGTTTGTTTTTATCTTCGCAATAATTTACCGTTATGTTGATTTGATCCATTATTTTTTTACTTGAAACTGCCTTACCTGAAACAAAGAAAATATTGGTTTTCAGAAAGTTGAAAATACAAAATACATTTAAAGCTAACATCAACAAAAACTTATCAAAAAGAAAACTCATTATAATACAGTTTGTTTGGTTTAGCAATGAAAGGATTAAGAAAACATTTTTAATCAGCCAAGTTTTAATAAGTATTTGATTATTAACGAGAATTTCGGGCATTCTGGGAATTGCCAACAAATTATTCATTTAACGCTCACAGACTTCTACATACAATATGATACAACTGCCTTGTTGTCCTCGAGGTTGCAAGCGCGTGCCAACCTGGGAATCGGGTGCGTTTGAACCTCGGGTCGGGCATAAAGAGCTATTTAGTTTTTTTCTATTAAGAATTGCTCTGTATTAGCCTACACTTTGGAAGTTGGTGGTATGACACCCCTTTTTTTTTTTTTTTTTTTTTTTGTTGCCGGGGTGGAAAATCCTCATGGATGTCCTTCGCCTGGGGCAGGCGAAGGGGTCTGTCAGACTCTTACTGACTAAAAACCACCTCGGTGTTCCCTCCCACACTTGGACCGGGGATCGTGGGAGCTGATACGCCATCCATGATCCCCGGCTAGTGCCGGCCCGCATACGCGGGCCACCTCAAGGTATGACACCCCTGAGCTAAGCTCAGGTAAAGCAAAAAAGCCAATGCCGTTGGTCCTACGTCTGATCTCTCTCCGGTCGGAATGCGAGAGTAAAGGAACAGAGACTGCACACACTTGTGCACTATAATATTCCTGGTTATTGGCCGATCTCTTACACAAATAAGTGGGAAAAATCGACATGTGTAGGTGCTCAAACCATCCTAAAACCTCATCACCTTTATAAAAATATACAGGTACGTTATAACTTATACCACAGTATCTATTACAGTAATGGAAACCTATATTGCTTCAGCACGCCAATAAACCGTCCCGTGACACTAAACCTTATGAGCCGGGTTCCTGAATTATCTACGACAGCCGTAAACTTTGTTTCGTCATGCGCCGTATTGTGTACTGTCCTTTATTTTCTACTTTTCGTGGTCAGAGATAGTTTTATTGAATTTTGTACAAACACACCAGGATAGACACTCATTTTCAAGATTGGAAGATTCAGGGTAGTGCTCCAAAAATATGTTGAGGCTAGAATTTTATTAGATTTGAAGTTTAAATTATTCTTAGTCTAGCTTGTCTTTTTGAATGAAATGAATTCTTTATAACTCTACAAAATAAAAGATACGAAGGTCCTCTCAAGTTACTCTTTTCTTCTGTTTCAGAGAAATGAAATATATTCTATTATTTTAAATACAGTTTTGCTTGGCTTTAATTCTTGAATCTACCGATAGGTTTGACATTTACCGGAAAAAAATCAGGAATAGTAGGAGCCATTTCTGCTTCGATACATTTCGGTGCAAACCGGTAATATCTGGTCGAATCCGCCGCAAATTGGATTGGACCGCACTGGCGTACCGCGACTTTTGCATCGTAACGTCTATTTTATTTATTTTCTTCTCTAGACGGGTACCTCCATGATTTTTACATGCCGTCAGAATGCTGTAGAAAATTCAACGTGTCTCCGAATTTGTTTAGTTCAAAGTAAAATCTTGTAAGGATGTTTAGATTTCGTTTTAGACTAGGTAAGAGCGAACTGGCTTTTAATATTATATTCCGAAAATAAGCTTCATAAAGTATGAAGTATTCAGGAAAATCTGTTCCTCTCAGAGCGACGAAACTGTCATGAATAGTTGTATTGCTCATAAAACCCTGATGGACGTTGCACATAAAACAAAGTGAAGCCATAGATCCCTTCTGCTGAGGCTGGCAGTTAGAGATACATATATAAATGCCCGAGACTGTTACTGATGCATCTCAGAGTACATTTAAATTACCTTGGAATGCACTAATCTATCATGTTTTGTAGTACGATTTAGCAATGGTACATGAGTTATTTATTGAATGCAATGTTTGATATTGTATGAAATTTGCATTAGTCAGTTGGCAGAATAAGAAAATTACTCTAAAATTCGAAGTACTAGGTACTAAGTAGACTTATATATGCCAAAGTGTGCCACACACTTAGGCATATTTAAGTTTTGTTTTTCAAAATAACTTAAAACCGCTTTTCAACAGTATTTTGCATACGATGACAGGCAGCTGCGAAACAAAATTTTTTAGAATTTCACCGGCACAGAAAACCTCATTTTATTCACAAAAAAAAATAAACACGATAAACTAATAGCTGGTTCAGACAAAACTCGTGGTCGAGTGAAATTGTAGCCAGAGCTGCGGGTTCCTCTTTAACATCGCATCGTTACCATTTTGTATCATTTTAAGATATTTTATTACCTTCCCCGTCTGCGTCAGTTTCACGTCGAGTTTTCCGTAAAATTTAATTTGTCACAAATATGCGGTAACTTTATATGCTGACAAAGAGGCTGGAAAGTTCGCGGTTGAAATTCAGGTCCCCTTTTTTTCCTGTCGTCGGGGCAAAGTGATCCGTTGCCTTTATTTTTATTATCAAGAATGGTAATATGTTCCTAGCCCTAATCAAGTCTACAACGAAACGCTTTTAAAATTAATTTGCGATGCCGTCGTTTCATGAAAAATTTGCAACGGTATTTTTTTTTTCGGATTTTAATTATGAACCAAATGAAGTAGAATAGAGCTTTATGGCTAAAATATCAAACTAATTATTTGTGATGCTTTATTTAAGTGTCCGAACAGTGGAAAAAAAATGGACGAAGGACGTAATGGAATCGTACCCTAGAAATGGAAAAAAGACTGAAAAGACGTCAAATCAAAAGATGGGAGGATGATCTGCTGAAAGGATGGAGGAGGATAGCTCCCGACAGAGATAACTGGAAGGAAATGGGGGAGGCCTATGTCAAAAGACAACCTGACTAGGTAGTTGCAAAAAAATTATGTATATTCAAAAAGTAAGATTAGATTAAGAATGTTGTTTTTATATAAGTAGTACTAGCTTTTGCCCGCGGCTTCGCTCCCGTCAACTGACTACTATATCCTACTCTACCCAACTCTATCCTACTCTACCCTACTCAAAAAAAAAAGTATCCTATGTCCGTCTCCTGGTTCTAAGCTACCTCCCCACCAACTTTCAGCCAAATCTGCCTAAGTATTTCTATTAATTTCTAAAAAAAAAAAACTTCTATTTACTTAACTTTAATTTCAAAAACCAAATCGCTTATTTTCTCCAACATTCCAAAACGAAATTAGTTTCACCGCTTTCTCTACCACTAACAAAACAATAAGTTATTTCAAATAATTTGCTCACAAAAACGGGACAATAGCATCAGATGAACTGCTAAGACTGTCCAGAATAGGTCAGCGTATTGTTCCCTTGCCCTTTGATAGGATTATTGTCAAACGCTTTTGTCTCCGTACCTTTGTGAAGTTTACGCTGTGAATAGCCGCCATTGTTAATTAAGGTACGAAAGGTACGAATTTAGGCAGTTTTGATGGCAGCAGAGGTGAAACTGATGTTGAGAGACCTTTTTAAACGTGTTTCAAGGATCATGCAAAAGCGTTAGCGTTTGAAAGGTAAGCCTTTGATGTTGTTAATTTGCTGCTGAATTTAGAAACAGAATTAAACAATACAAGTTTGAAAATTGCTTTATGACTGCCCCGTCAATCTGCCGTCCATCACTCAAGTTTTGTTGAAAAAAGCTTTTATACGTTAAATTAAAATCCAAGTAAAAAGCCAGGTGAATTAAATTACACACACGTGCTATTTTCCTCTGTCAGGGTAGGTAATTTAACGTAAGCCGGTAAAGGACTGGAATGAAATTGAAATGGTTGGAGTGATACGAATTACAGTAAGCCTATCAAAGGAAATGGAAATACTGACCATAATTGAAGCTTTTATCAGTAATTACAATATTGAACAGGAGAAGTACTATTGGAATGTAAGTAGGCTATTTACTACTTACTATCACTATTAGCATAGCATAGCATAGTCGGCCTTATAATGTTCCCACTGTTGGTACTCAGGCCTCCTCTCTAGGAGAGGGAAAGGGCCGTAATCCACCACGCGGGCCCAGTGCGGGTGCCACTATCACTATTATCGAGATGCAACTCGTGAAGTCACATTCAGATTTTTTGGACATATCCGATAAAGACAAGGTCGACGACGGTGTTGTGTACCACGCGTGCGCATATCATTGATGTAGGATTTCTATGATAATAAAAGAACTTAAGAAAGTAGGCCAAACGAGGAATGACATATCATCAAATCATCATCATCATTTCAGCCGATAGACGTCCACTGCTGGACATAGACTTCCGAAATGTCGCCACAATTAACGGCCCTGTGCGTCTCGCATCCATCGGATTCCCGCAACCTTCACCAGGTCATCGGTCCACCTTGTAGGGAGCCTTCCAACACTGCGTCTTCCGGTACGTGGTCGCCAAATGTTAACGTTTAAACGATCTGGTCGGTTTTCGTTGGCTATATCATGAAGTGATTAATTCTAAGATCTGGCCACGACATCTCCAAAATATGTCAGCAAGATTGAAGGAGCCTGTTAGGGCCGAAGCCTGTCAAGGCTGCGGGATTGTACGAAAGAATTACCGTGGCTGTGGAACGCAAGGGCAACTGAAGGAATACACGTGGGTCTTAGTCAACAAAAATCTGATATTCCATCTCGCTCTACCCAGAGCGGGAGGAGTCATTACATGATTTCCCACTGTCGTAGCGGGGGATGTCATATGATGATTTTCCCACACAAAAAAAAACTAGTGTTCCTTCAGTTACCCTTTGCGAGGTAAATCTTTCGAACAATCCGCAACCCTGACAGGAGCCTATAGGTAGTAATCCTAGCATACAACAACAACTAGGATCCACTACATCATAATCATCATCATTTCAGCCGAAAGACGTCCACTGTTGGACATAGGGGGAGACCCAAGCGTCGCCGCAATGACCGATCCTGTGCGTCTTGCATCCATCGGATTCCCGCGACCATGACCAGGTCATCGGTCCACCTTGTGGGAGGCCTTTCAACGCTGCGTCTTTCGGTACACGGTCGCCACTCCAGAACCTTTCGTCCCCATCGACCATCTGTTCTGCACGCAATGTGCCCTGCCCATTGCCACTTAAGTTTGGCGATTCTTCGAGCTATGTCGGTAACCTTGGTTCTCCTGCGGATATCTTCATTTCTGATGTGATCACCCAAGGAAACTCCGAGCTCAGCTCTTTACATTGCCCTTTGGGTGGGCACTACATATCTACAATAAATTGCATTAACTTCCTTAAGCAATTAAACTGCCTTTCTCAGGAAAAAACATTACAGGAAGAGGTTATACAATTCAATGATATATATTTCGGCTATTGGGAATCCGATCAGAAATTCTGAAATTGATTACATTTCATATGTATGCGATCAGCGTACAATCCGTGCTGCATTTAAAGGCTACAATATTAACATGTCGTGGAATGTGTTGTTATGTCTGAGTATGGTTTCCGCACTTAGTCCTATGAAAGAAAGAAGAAAGAAAAAAGAAAAACTGTTTATTCGCGCGAAATGACGCAATCTTAAAACTAGCTAACAAAAATTATCAATTGAATAGGGAAGATATGCGTCACATCCGCGCAAAACGGCCGAACGCTCAGCATAAAGCTGCGGCCTCACGCGGCCCATTGTACGTAGGCCATGGAAGCCATAACCTTAGGTAGGCTTATTACAATCAGCCCACCTCTCTCCAAAGACAGATTAGGCCTCTCAGATTTTTCAGGGCATCACTAAGTGACTTCGGGGATCCTAAGGTTCGTGTGCGTATTTCAGCAACACCTGTGCAGTCTAGGAACACATGTGCAATTGTCTCCTCCCCCCCTCCCCCTCCAATTATGCTCTGCACAGGGGACTGTCTGTGATGCCTATTGTGTGGAGGTGCTTGTTTAGTGTGCAGTGTCTGGTGATGGTTCTCGCCACCAGGCGCAGGCTGCCTCTGTCCAGTCTCATGAGTTATTGTCATGGAATGTGATATTGTAATTATGTAAATTTTAATTAGGTTTGTTTTTTGGCAAAGTTTAGTGTGAACAACTTCCTCCACTGTTCACACAAACACAGAATCATTGGTACAACGGGGGTGGTTACTCTAAACATATTCACCAAACAATGTTTTTTTTAAGTTGCCTTACACTGGGAATTACTCCCGTATCGTGAGTGCGTTCACTAACATGTAAAGTCACATATACAACAGTATATAACTCATATACATATACTGGAATACATTATATAATAATAATCCTCATATATACGGAACAATTCTGCAGATACGATACAGCGACAACCGTGCCGGCAATTTAAACGTTAAAAAGAAAAATCTGGGCAAGTGCGAGTCGGACTCGCGTCCTGAGGGTTCCGTACAAACTTACATATGTAAACAGTTCAATTCCCGAATGGAGTCTCGAAAATTTGTCCGAATCGCAAAAAAAAAATTGTTGTGACGTAACAACAAATTTACAGTTTTCAGATTTATTCGTATACCTGTGCTATAAGACCTTTCTTTATGCAAAATTTCAGGATTCTGAGTCAACGGAAAGTACCCTATGAATTTTGGTTTCCTCGAAAGTGTCGAAATATACCTACGTTTTTTGAGACATAAACGGCCGTATCTTTTATTTTCGTTTATTTAGAAATTTAATTTTTTCACAGCTTCAAGAGACCATAAACTTGAGTATATGGTTTTAATTTCAACTCAATACCTCCACGCGTTCTCGAGATAAACAGACAGACAAACGGACGGACAACAAAGTGATCCTATAAGGGTTCCGTTTTTTCCTTTTGAGGTACGGAACCCTAAAAAGTTTATTAATTAATGGAAAAAGATGATACGATCATCGTCATCTTCTTACCATTGTTTTATGTTACTTTGTGTCGGCACAACACGTTTTCTTCTTGCATCCTTCCATCCAGACGCTAAAACTTTGGTATAGGTACATCATCTCTCACACCGCTTCCAAGCATTTTCATATACATAGTTGTAATATGTTGTACTTGTTTTTAAGAAATAAAAATTATTATTATTATACCCCCCCCCCCTGTCTATGGTCACTCTATCATTCACTCCCTTTTCCTTATCCGATTTTTTTTTTGTTTTAGTAGCGTTTTATTTGACGCTTCTGCCTCCGATCCCGACAAACCAAAAACAAATCCGCCTCCGAATTCGGTTCGGATATAGGTAACCACTTCCGTAACATCCCTAACTTGGGGTATCCAACACAATTACCAACAACTATGTATAATTTCACCACAGATAACTTAAACACACACAGGACAGGTTACAATAAACAGTTAATTTAACGGAACAATATTTAACCTATCACCATAATTAAGGTTTACCAGATTACGTGTTACATTATGGTAATTATCAACTAACCGGCGCTTGCTGGAAAACAGGACAGTTCTCGTGTAAACCGTTATTTATTAACCTTTACATAAAAACTATAAAATTATTTTAACGCCAGCTTATATTTATACGAGATTGTTGTTTCAGTCTCAAATTTTATGGGTAATTAAATTATTTTTATGTGAGCTTATAATTAGGTGAAAATGTTAAAACTACTATTATTAGAAACCTATTATTTTGAAGTCAGAAATAAAATTAGTTGGAATAGTCAACATACTCGTAAGAGAGTTTTTGAAGCTTTTATTTAGTAAACTTAAACAAAAAAACCGCCTAAGTGCGAGTCGGAATCGCGCACTAAAGGTCCCTTAACAAACGGAAAAAAAATACGTTTGTTGTATCGGTACCCCACTTAAATACTTATTTTATTCTGTTTTTAGTATTTGTTGCTATAGCGGTAACAGAAATACATCATCTGTGAAAATTTCAACTGTCTAGCTATCACTGTTCATGAGATACACACATACAACCAGGGGGGCTATTGGCTAACATTTCAATAACAGTTGACAACTAGCATTCGTTGCACACTAAACTTAGTTGTCGACTGACAATTTCATAAAATTGGTATTACGTATCACACAAGTGACTAACAAACTACGGTGGAAATGTGGTGAATTATAAAAATTTACGGTGCCTATTGTGACCACTCTAAAATTTTATCGACTATTATAAGGCTTCAAAAGCTTACACAATCGCAATTTTAAAAGTATCGATACAATAACCAAAGCCAATAACAAAGGCACCAGTGGCTAATGACGTCACTGCAGTTGGTCACTGAAGATAGGCAATATGAAACTAGCTGTTTGACAGTTCAATGATGCACATTGTTAACAAGTGATCATCACTTGAACTGTCAACAGAGTTACGCAATAGCCCCGCTGGTGACACACACAGGCGGACAGTGGAGTGACAGCAATAGGGTCCCGTTTATAACCTTTGGTTACAGAACCCTAAAAAAGAAAAATTTACGTCGCCCACCCGAATGGTTTCCCGGAAGCGAAAGGTCAAAAACAAATGGTAACCAACCTTCATACTTTTTAAGTGTCAAAAATATTTTTTATGCGCCACTGACTTTATTGTTAAACCATTATCATGTCTGTTAAACTTTTGCTTTATCGTTGAAAAGAAAAAAAAGAAAAAAAGTTTATCTGTCAAACCGCCACACTTGTCCTGGCGTGAATTAAAAAGTTCACACTTGGTCGTTCGTCCTCTCACTTAGGGAATATATCCGTGTTATATACTCTACATAAGTATATAAAAGCTACAGGAAATATGGAACTGATTATGAATGTCAGGCAGTGAGAAAAGGGGAAAGTAGGGAGTGGTTGATTTGGCAAATGACGATTGCCAGTTTCGGTGTATATGTATTACTACTATTTTTAGGGTTCCGTACCTCAAACGGAAAAAACGGAACCCTTATAGGATCACTTTGTTGTCCGTCCATCTGTCTGTCAAGAACCTTTATCTCGGGAACGCGTAAAAGTAACGTCAATTTAAGCCATATACTCAAGTCTGTGGTCACTTGAAGCTGTGAAAAAATCAAACTTCTGAGTTAACGAACAAAAAAGGTACGGCCCTTTATGTTGCAATAAACGTATATTTCGACACTCTCAAGGGAATTAAAATTCATAGGATACTTCCCATTGACCTAGAATCCAGAAGTTTGGCATGAAGCAAGGTCACATAGCACAAGTAAAGGAAAAAATCTGAAAACGGTAAATTTGTGGTTACAAAGCAAAAAAAAATGGTGATCATTTTTTTTTTGCGTTGTAACTCAATTCGGGAATTTAACTGTTGCGTGTTGTTGACTGTTGCGCACTCGTCGCCTTCGTCGTCGTGTTGTCGACTCGCACTTGCCCGGTTTTTTCTTATAAAGTTGAAATATTTCCCCACAAACACTGATACAATGCCGCATCCACCAATAGCATAATCAACCTTACAATGTTCTTACTGCTGGGACTCAGGCCTCCTCTCTAAGAGACGGAATGGGCCGTAATCCATCACCGGACCCAGCGCGGCTTGGTGGATGTCACATGTCTTCGAATTTTCCGTTTTGAGAGCAGTGGTGATGAAATAAATTACACAAAGTAATGCGTAATGCTTGGCTGAGTTTGAACCCGCGACCTACAACTCGTAAGTCGGGCAAAATTGGGCCACCACTGTTCTTATCTGCATCTGCCAATGAACTTGCAAAAAATCTGGATATATTTTACAGCGGAATTTAAATAAATATTTAAAGAAAGAAGATAGAACCGATTGAATTTGGTTCGGATAGTTAGGTTGGTTTGGAGTTAGTGATAGCTTAACGAGTGATAAGACAGAATGGAAGAAAAACGTGTTGCACCGTCCCCAAATAACACGGGACAAGAGCAGAAAGAGGATAATGATAAATGATTGCATTCACTCTATTCACAGATCACATACAAATTACATTAAAAGGTTTTAATAACAGCTATTTGATCGTATTTTAGTTTGCATTTCACAAATACACAGAGTAAACCAATAACTAACCGCAGTGTTTACCTACTTCACATTACGAAATAAAGGGAATTCAAATAATTGATAAATAGTTTGTTGAACTAACATTTGCCTGATTATATTTCATCAATTTTATAGTGGTTTATTGGTAAAGTTTAACGAACACATATTATAAAGAGCCCATGAGTAGTTTATTCATGATTAATTAATTGATATCTAATGTAGTAGGTACTACAGAACTGAAATGATTAAAATTCCTGATTTTATCCACGCAAATTCTGGTTATTATTAAATAACTAGAATTTGCGAATTCCGTTTTGATATAATTTTTTAATAGTTATCGAGCCTCACGTTACAGACACCCCGGGGATTTTTTTAAATTGATTTAAACTAGTGCTTGACTGCGATCCCACCTGATGGTAAACCCACGGGTAGTGTGAAAGCGAAGCCCGGGGCCCCGGCATGAAGGCAAGGAAGGAACAGGAGTGGGTTTTTAGTCAGTAAAAGTCTGACACTATCTCTCGCTCCGCCCAAGAGCGAGATTTGTCATTAGATGATTTTCCCACCTAAAATAAAAAAAAAACCTGGTGGTAAACAGTGCAAGTAATTTCTGAAAAGGAAACCCGTAGTCCTAGAACGCAAAGGGCAACTGAAGGACACAGGTGTGGTTTTAGTCAGTAAAATTCTGACACGCCCTCGTGCTCCATCCAGACCGGGAAAAGTCATTGAATGATTTCACACCTCAAAAAAAAAACGTTAAGAGTGCCCCAATTGCCTATACACCTGCAGTTAAGAGGATTTAATGAGTGCCACCGCTGCTGCAGTTAACGTAACCACCTACAGGGCCCATACAGTTTAACGAGTTCACCATCGATTCGAAAAGAAGAAGAAGAATGTATTACTAGTGTCTCGCCCCGGCTTTACGCACGGGTCCAAACTATACCGTCCTCGTTGGTGGCTCTTTAGATAAAACCACATCAAAATCCGTTGCATGGTTTAAAAGGAGTTAGCGGATGAACAGAAAGACGCGTGAAGCGACATTTATTCTTATCATCACCACCATCACGACCATCTGTTCTCTGTGTGTGTGTACTTTTATTCTGTGTAAAAGTAAATATTTGTAGATACTCACGCCTACAAGTGAATGCGCGATGGTCTTCAGGGGAGAATGGAAAAGAAAATGGTGTTGTGTCGACCTTAAAGGGAGGAATAGTGGTTGTTGCTACGAATCACAATCAACAACACAACTTAAGTGGCAGTGGGCAAGGCTCATTGCTCGCAGAATGGATAGTCGATGGGGCGAAAGATTCTGCAGTGGCGACCGCATACCGGAAGACGCAGAGTTGGAAGGACTCACACAAGGTGGACCAAAGACCTGTTGAGGGGCGTGGGAAACGATGGAAGCGAGACGAACAGGACCAGTCGTGGTTACTTGGGGGAAGCCTATGTCCAAGAGTGGAGCAGACTGGACACTGGGAGCAGCAATGACATTCGGGGATAGGGACTAAGAAGAAACTCAATCCTGATCCTGGAATATCCTACAGAAGTACTTTCCTACAGCAAAACCGAAAACCACATATAAAAAACTTTTTATAAAAAACATAAATTACAACCGAATGCAATGTAAAAAAAACACTAAAAAGTACAAAGTAACTTTAATTTTGGAAGTCGGTGTTTCTATAATAGTTTTTTAACCGACTTCAAAAAGGAGGAGGTTCTATGTTAGGCTAAATGTATGTTTTTTTTTTCATGTATATGTTCACCGATTTCTTGGTCAATTATGGACCGACTTTGAAAATATTCTATAGTGATAGGTTATGCTTTCGACTTGGTCCTATAGAAATATTGTTATGATCTGACGAGGATCTTCGAAGATATGGAATGGAACTCCTCATAAGATCATAGCAGAACTGTCGTAACAAGTAAAATACCTTTGTTTATACGTGTAGTCGATGACTGACTGAAATAAGGGGGGGAGGGGATATAAAAAAAATGAAAAAAAAAATACATACAGCCGAACATAGAACCTCCTTCTTTTTGACGTCGGTTAAAAATAGCCCCACAATCGTAAACTCACTATCATTTTAATCTTCCTTGATAAAATTCAAGTCCAATACCAGTTCATCAAGTGCAAACTCAATAAAACGGTCTCTTCGCACTCAAGAGCACTCAAACATAAACAAAACACTCGTACCACGCACCAGTCCATAAATTAAAACCTCTTTATTCGCTCCCAATCGTATCTGATCCGACGTTCATATATTTTATCCGGACGCGAAGTGAATGCTAAGCGACTTCGGAAGTGTTCAGGGCTGATCGGATGGCGCGGAAAGTGTTGAGAAGTTTGAGGGGTAGTGATGAAGTTCTATTTGCTGTACCTACTTGTGTGTCTAGTTACTTACATACCTATGTATTGATAAAAAAGGCAGTAGATATTGGTATCTAGAAAAATTATTGAAATAATACTGACTGACCTGTTGGTGGCCCTGACTGCTATGCCGGAGGTCGTAAGTTCGATCCCCACCCAGGACAAATGTTTGTGTGATGAGCACGATCATTTGTTCTGTGTTTGGGTGTAATTTATCTGTAATATGTATGTATTTAGATACCTATATATATGTTCATCAGTTGTCTAGTACTCATAACACAAGCTCTGTTTAGCTTGAGACTAGACGGTGTTATGTGAGGGTTGTGGAATGTTATTATTATTAATATCGTCATCACCATCATTTCAGCCGATAGACGTCTACTGTTGGCCATGAGCGTCCCTGGGCCCCCAAGTGTCGCCATAACGACCGGCCCTGTGCGTAATAAATGTAATAATATAATAGGTAGGTAATATTTAAAGGTTTGTATTGACATTTCTTATTGCAACGAATATGTATGTAAATAATAAATATAACCTTAGATAACTTCTAAGTGCAAAGTACTTATTTTAACATGGGTTGAGATCTAGACGACTACATATTTGGTTAGAATAGTTAGATACCGAAGGTAGTCTAGTCGTTATAGTAAAACACATTAGTATCAAACACTCATATATCAATGAGTGAAATGAAGAATTAATAAGTGTTGAATTTTAGAAAGTAAAAAAAACATCTGGTGTAATTAACAAACCAAAAAGGGCCTCCTCGCTGGCTCCATGTTTTAAAGGTTTCATGTAATCATATTTTTACTCCATTCTTCGGCCACAATATTGTCAAAGTTGTGATGAATTCTTACATTTCATTTTTATGAGCTCATCATAAAAATAAGCTTGTTTACTTGCACGTTGTCAAAACATTCTTAAATTGTGTCGGCCGTTGGATTAGCCAATGTGCCCAAGCTTTTCTGAAAAGACTTATGCTAGAACTACATTAGACCGACGCACATGTGTAACACGCCTGATTTGTACGTAGAACCACGTCGCGTGGCGTGGATCAAGTGTAGCTTTACAAGTCTAGTTTCCATAAAAAATATATGGAGACCGACGCGCCCAGATCGGCGTATGTGGCTTTATACCGCGTTTATCAAAGGACTGGAACAATTTGCCTGCTGCGGTCTTTCCGTCCGATTATAATTTAGGTGTCTTCAAGGCTAGAGTATGGAGTAGTATACAGTAATAGGCTCTTAATAAACTAGTGCGCCTCACTATCAACGATTGCATCACTGCTTACCATCAGACAGAATCACAGTTAAGCACTAGTTGATATCGTATAAAAAAACTGGGCAAGTGCCAGTCGAACTCGCGCCCTAAGGGTTCCGTACAAACTTACATATTAAGTAAACAGTTCAATTCCCGAATGGAGACGTACCATAAACGGCCGTATCTTTTTTTTCGTTAACTTATAAGTTTGATTTTTTTCACAACTTCAAGGGACCGCAGACTTAAGTATGTGGTTTTATTTTCAACTCGATACCTCCACGCGTTCCCGAGATAAAGGGTCTTGAAAGGAAACAGATGTTCCGTTTTTTCCTTTTGAGGTACGGGACCCTAAAAATCATGCTGCAACGTTGTTTCAAGTGATGCTTACTTAATTAGATACCTGCTATAACCTCGAAAATACCTATGTCTAAATAAAAGTGACCTCTGTAGTCTAATACCCTTGCCACACTTTAAATGCTAATGCCTGACTTTGAGGCAGGTCGTGATGTTCGCACCTCATTTTATAGCTGATATTATAAAGCTATTATCGTTTATTGACCCTGTCAATAAGCGCGTAATATCTTAACAGCAGATCGCTTTTAGATTGTAAATGAAGACTGGCAGGCACGCAGTCTCTACTCTCACATTTGAGGTGTCAATTTACTCCAATTTGCAGTTTTTCTTATATATAACATATTCTTTTCACTTGTTCAATATGGACAAGCTTTGTTTGTTGGATTCCAAAAAACTGTTTGAGAACAATTGTTGACAATTTTATATCTAAGTAGGTATACTTACTAATGTTATAAAAATGAAAGGTTTGTATTTTTAACCGACTTCAAAAAGAAGGAGGTTCTATGTTCGGCTGAATGTATTTTTTTTTTTGGGTGGGAAAATCATCTTAAGACATCCCCTGCTCTTGAGCGGAGCGGGAGATAGTGTCAGACTTTTACTGATTAAAAACCCACTCCTGTTTCTTCGTTGCCTTTCGTACCAGGGCCGAATCTTTCGTACCGGTTCCTTTCAGAATCAGACCCTTGGCCCCAGTAGGCTTCGACCCTGCTGGGCCCCTACAGTTGCTGACATCTCCTTGAGGCGCGCGTGGAACAGTACGCGCCGTCGTAGATTTCTGTCACCGGCTCAATACTTACAGATAATTATTATCTTCCACCAACAAACTGTTTAGTAATTATTACATACTAACTTCTGATAACGGCTTCGCCTGTGTGAAAGTAGAACAAAGAAGAAAAAAAAATGGCTTATGTCTAATGAAGTAGCATTCTATTGGTGAACATTTTTTTTTTAAATTCAAACTCATAATTATTTCACACTAGCTTTTGCCCGCGGCTTCGCTCCCGTCAACTGACTACTATATCCTACTCTACCCAACTCTTTCCTACTCTACCTCACTCTACCCTACTCAAAAAAAAAAAGTATCTTATGTCCGTCTCCTGGTTCTAAGCTACCTGCCGACATCGGTACAGCGTTCTTGAGTTATAAATAGTGTAACTAACACGACTTTCTTTTATATATATAGATATGAACATGAGCACTTATAAAACGTTAGAAGCTAGCGATTTGTCATTAGATGATTTTCCCCACATAAAAAAAAACCATATAGAAATCTATCGTTGCTATGGGCTAAGTTTTTAACCCAGAAAGTCAGAATAAATTACCACGGAAGTGAAACTAGTAAAGACTATCAACTTTATTTATAAAACCCGCTAGCTATGATGCTTCCCTGCCGGAGTCTGTTTCCTGATAGCTACAACCTAGGAGTCTTAAGTCAAGAGTGAACAGGTTCCTTCTAGGCAAGCGTATTCCATCGTCGGCCACATCATCGCTCTTTTATATATATAGATATGAACATGAGCACTTATATTATAAAACGTTAGAAGCTAGCGATTTGTCATTAGATGATTTTCCCATCCAAAAAAAAAAACCTTATAGAAATCTATCGTTGCTATGGGCTAAGTTTTTAACCCAGAAAGTCAGAATAAATTACCACGGGAGTGAAACTAGTAAAGACTATCAACTTTATTTATAAAAGCCGCTAGCTATGCTATGCTTCCCTGCCGGAGTCTGTTTCCTGATAGCTACAACCTAGGAGTCTTAAGTCAAGAGTGAACAGGTTCCTTCTAGGCAAGCGTGTTCCATCGTCGGCCACATCATCGCTTACCATCGGCGAGATAGCCAAAATCGAGCCTGTCAATAAAAAAAATGCTTAGTTTAAATAGTTTTATATGTTTAATTTGTATGTGTATAGTGTAATATGTTTGTGTAATTGTAATTTGTTTCTGTGTGTGTACTTTGTTTCTGTATGTGCAATGTTTTATGGATTCTGTCCGAAATAAAAATGTATTATTATTATTATTATTTTATAAATACATAAGTAATAGTGGATTCTAAATAAGTGGTCAAAAGACAATAACTCGTAGCTAAAATATGGCGTCAAAAAATTCCTCCTGAAATACTCGTATAATTTAAATTAAGAATCCACCAATAAGTGTTTAAACTACGCACGTGGTTGTTTTTTTTTAAAGGCTTTAAGCTAGAACTAGTACTGCGCACACGTGTGCCACAGACGCCGATCTGGGTGCGTCTGTATCCATACATTTTATACGGAAACTAGACTTGTAAAGCTACACTTGATCCACGCCACGCGACGTCGTTTTACGTACAAATCATGCGTGTTACACGTGTGCGTCAGTCTAGTGTAATTCTAGCTTTATACATACAGGCTAATCAACAAGTCTAGTTTTAAATAATAATAATAATAATAATAATAAACATTTATTTCAGGTAAGATACCCATAGGTTAACACAAATACAAATACACAGAAACACACAAAACACAAACAAAAACATACTAATAACAATCATTAATTCATTCAATTATATAAGTAGTTGACATCACATTAATATAAATAAATCATAAAAATTAAAAATTGAAAATGTCCGATTGTTATTAAATTAAAAACTAAATCAAATTACATAAATACAAATTACATTAAATTAAATTAAATTGTCAATGGAGATTAGATTAAATTAAAAAAATAATAATAATAATAAAATTAAACAATAAAATAAGTACTATATTATTAATCAGAAAAAAAAAGTTTTAATGTAATACAAAATTTATGATTTCATTAAATTACTTAATTAGATGTCACTTAGATTAAATTTACATGCATCATACACAGCCTGGATAATGTTTTAGTGACGACTTTCCAACGAAGTAGATACCTAACGTATTTTATCAACATAATTACTGAAGCCTTTCAAACAATTTCTATAACAAACCGATATTATCTCAGCAGCTCACGCATTGTGCGATGACGTCACTGGCGCACGCGCGCTTTCCCGGACGCAATTTGCGTGCGAAGCTCCCCCTCGTCTCACGCTCGAGCAAGTACCACGTGCCAGTTGTTGCACAATATCCAGCGCTCGAGAGTTTGTTTTGTGGCGATGCAGCGGCTTAATTGTATGTTTCAACTGATTCTACCTTTGAACATGGTAATTTACGGCTTTAATAAAATATCGGCGTATTTGGACATAACCATTGCACACGTTCGCTTACTTGCAAGCTTTTTGTTTAATTGCTTTTAGGATCTACCATATATCAATAATGGCTGTCTGTGTAACTTGCCTACTTACTTAGTATTTATTTTTTAAGGGCATGCAATAATATTCGACATACATTTTCACTGTCTTTCATACAACCACTCTTACGCGATTATGACGTTATTACACATTTTTCATTAGATATTTTGGAAACACAGTATCTTGTGGATATTATCTAGGCTTCTATTGAAATCAATTTGTGAAGTGTAAATCTAATCCAGTAAAGACCTCTGAAAATCTGCTATTTTGCATGAACTTTGAACACTTCATAACATAATCACAAATTAAAAAAGCCAAAAAAATATAACAATAGAAGCCTTGCAAATTTAATCAAGATTCTGAATAACAAAAATTTTTTTCAAAACGTTTAAGGGTTTAAAAAAAAATCGTATTTTCTGGAACAAGTTTTGTGGAATTTTCGAGTAAATCACGGAATTACCAAATGCTAACAGAGTTTTCAGGCGTTATCTATCTTCTTTCGCGTTGCCTCTTTGTCAAACATTAGGTACGTTGGATTGCGTTAGACGAAGTAACAAGCTTTGAAACCATGCTCGATGTTGACGATAGGCGAGTGGAAAAGGAGTCTCTTAAGGACCTCCAATAAAGGATGAGCACACAAAAAATACCTTACGGTATAACCTTACTAGAGTGTTAAATTAGAACACTAATTACATTTTATTTAAATTTAGACAACATATTATATTGCCTACAGAGCCTTGCTTCAAGACACGAACAGACCTTTAAGTTTAATTGCAATAGGTAAGCACACCAATAAAATATCGAAGATATTACCAACAGCTGTCGACTCGACGCACATGCTGCCAGTAAACCTGATTTAAGATATGACATCAAACCAATAACTGTACAACATATTAATTTAGATATTGAATTTGTGACAGTTTAACAACCTATTTCTATAATCTAACACTCTTATCTATCGACTATAACAACTTTAATACTTAAACCATTAATCAACTAACTCATGCACAACAATTACGAGTTTCTTGAACGCCCATAAAAGCAATATGATTTATGAACAAAACACATTTTTATGAACATCCATCTAAGCCACTCACGTATAAAATCCTTGTATTAAGAACTGAACAAAACATCCATATTTCATTATTTAACGGATCTCTCTGAAACTCCGTTAAAGACTTGCAAAAGTTTCTAAAGTCATCGATCAATTTTGGCCATTTCCCCCGAAAACAAACATTTTAGACGATCGATCTAGTAAACATAGAGCGAGGAAGTTCTGTTGGTGATCTTGTCAAACGTGATTGATGTCAATATTTAGTGTGATTAGATTTTACACTGATCAGGATATTTATAAAATTAATTACATTTAAAGTTTACAGCTACTGTTGTATAAATTGGAACAGTTCGTGCTAATCCATTTCGCATAATTTGGTAACTTCCTACATGTGTACGGTATTTGAATCGAAACTCGATATTGCTGGTAAGGCCATTACTGGCTTCTAAGAAACGAACATGCATTCCTAAAAGTAACTAACCCTAAAAAGTCACGTCTTTCCAATCTGCATATTTAAATTAATTCAAAACACATTTATTATAGCGTCCCAAAAATTTCAATCCAAATAAAACGGGTAGTTAAACCTTGGGATAAATTTTAACACTAATTCCTTAACACTTAAACGACAAACGTTTTACGATGGTCGAAACGTCCCTATCGGGTTTATACCAGCAGTTTTTACCCCTTTCAGAATGTTCCTTTAGTGAGTTTAGCGTTTCACAGCATTTCCAATCGTCAGTATTTGTCGTTTATGGGGCATTTACTCGTAAAACTCATTTAGTGTTTATTAGTGTCCCATAACATCAAAGCTGATGGGTTCTTATGGGGAATTGTCAGCTGTTTGCGTCACGGCATAGTTATTTAGGTGAAATTATGGGGTGAGACATTGATAGGGACGGTGCTGATCGATACCATAACTACAGAAACATTACCTATAACATAAAAGGTATGTAAGGCAAAAAAGGCCATGAGCGACTAGTTTTTCTTCTATAATTGCGTTTATTACTTACACTTTTCTCAATTATAAGTAAGAACTACTCCAATCTATTACTACGTGACGTCACTAGAAACACGTTCCTATCTCTAAACGAAAACAAACGATAGAAGGCTAAGACAGTATGTTTTAATCCGAGTAAACTTGAACAAGACGATGATATCGGCTTTTGGGCCTAAACTAACATTCCTAAAGGGACTCCTTGATGTCGTAAGCGGGATCTATTGGATTATGTTAGTGTTAGCATATTTGACGGAGCAATTTGTGAATTGAATTTGGGTATACAAGAGAATGATTACGCTTTCATAGTCCAATCACCCCTGCTAGAGCTGCGGACTGTTCGAAAGAGTTGAGAGAGATAGTGGTCTTCCCAGGGTAACTATGGGTTTTAGTCAGTAAAAGTCTGACACTCCCTATCGTTTCATCAAGAGCGGGAGAAGTCATTTGATAATTTCATACGTTAAATAACAAACCAGTTGCAAAGAAGCAAATTTTACTTAACAAGCAGAGTTAGCAGGACCGTTCGTTGTGGCGACATTTGGGGGAGGCCTATGTCCAGCAGTGGACGTCTATCGGCTGAAATGATGATGATGATGAAGCAGAGTTAAGTAAACAACCAAAGTAGGCTTTTCTATCGTCAAAAAATTTAAATATGGATATTGTTCTAAAACGTAGATGTTTCTCGCGCTGCCATACCATCTTCAATATCGACCAGAAATGTTACGGAGGTTCAATTCTGATTCCGGAACTTTCGATTTATTTTGCACCTTCGATTCCGATTTTTATCCGGAAGTACAAACAAGTTTATATACGTGTCGCGCGGAGTATCTCCCCCCCGTGCCTTCTGTCGATTACTCTTTCACTTTTTGTTTTATTTCGTATTTGAATTAGTTTTATTTGACACTTCTGCCTCCGCTTCCACCTCCGATTTCGGTACTGTGGAAAAGTTTTACAATACCCGGCGCCTCCACCACTTGTCGCACTCTGCGACGGTATCAGGATCTTTATTCTTTCTTGAAATAAAAAACAAAACAGAAGAAGTATTTTATTTCAAGAAAGAATAAAGATCCTGATACCGTCGCAGAGTGCGACAGTACCGATTCAGACAAACCAAATTTAAAAACACCGGTTTCGAATTCGATTCTAAAGATTCTTCGATTATTCCGATACATCCCTGATATAGACTAAGAAACTTGGGTGCTGTTTCGTTTATAATAATTGTTTTCCAACCTTCAAGTCTTAACATTCACATAAAGGTGAACAGAACTAAACTCCTCTCTCAACAATTAAATGCGATGAGAACTAGCCAGAATCGGGTTAATAGACATGAAAGGTGAGCTGCTGACATTTTGTTCCAACGTTCGTTCGTGAAGGTCTCAAGGAATATCTCTACCATTTCGACGGTTACAATCGATGTTTATGTCAAAAACCTTCAGAGTTTCGTAGCTGAACGATTACAATTTGTTTTAAATATTCAATTTTCGAAGTATTATGAACAGGGAATATGCATGAAAAAAACAATTTTTTACCTAACCAGTTTATTAATAAATATATAAACATAGAACACTAAGGCCTATATGTCACTGGGACACCATGGCGGCGCGACCAGACGCCGCCACCAACAAAATGTATACAGCTATATAGAGAGTTACTCACCTGGTGTCCGCTTGGTTGCGCAACCAATTTGGCGGCGCGACCAACTCGGACGCGTGCGCTTAAGGTCCATTTTGATTCTGTCTTAGTGTGGTGTAGCGACTCTGGTGTGTGTATGGTGTCTAGTTTGGTAGCTTACCGACACCATGGCGGCGCAACTGGTCGCGCCGCCATGGTGTCCCGGCTCTTACAGTGAAAACAATATTAAAATTGGTAGAAAAGCAAAAGAGATATAACAATTTATAACTAATATCTGTCTGGCTCGCCAAGAGCGTGATGTACTTTGACGTCAAAGTTCATATCGGACTATTCTTTCTTATTTAAAGCAGCTTTGAAGCTTTGTGACTTCTTCGTTGTTGATGAAGATATTTTAAAAAATCTTTTGTATTTGTTTAATAAAGTTAAAAACAATATACTTAATTTAGAAAATAAAAAATTTGCATGCATATCCCTTATTCGCGAAGACTACTGATCCTAGATAAACTTCTGTGTGTATTTTTTGGGTTGTTTGATAGTGGTGCAATAAAATCAGGTCATTTAACCCAATGTTTCAATATATTGCTAACCTTTTAAGAGTCATCAAATGTTCTAAATTAGATTAAAATACAAAAAATCAAAGTCTAACTACTTTTCCGAAATGTTTCGAAAAAAAACATCCTCACCTTGACAGTGCTTATTTTGAAATTGTTTGATGAAGGTATGATTTTGCAATGTTGTTATAGAAGGATAATTGTATGCCGATATTGAAGCTATGAATGATTCAACTAGTGTATAAAATAATTAGATGTGAAAATTGATACAGCCCTGATAAACAGTTCGTAAACTTGTCTGCTGTTAGAGGTGAATTTAAAAGTCTAATTCAAATGAACAGGATTATCATTCTGGAACACACGAAGAAAGAGTTTAGAAAGTTCTCTGCCCAAAAAGGACAATTTAATCATCCAAATTTACCTTGATAAATCTCTCCGAGCACAAGATAGGGTAAAACCAGTGGCCTCTGTGGTCTATGTGGGTACATATCTGTAATTTTCTCTGTGCATGCCTTGACCTACTTGAGGTGAACAAAGTCCCGTGGGAGACCACTACTTTAGTGGATGCTGCGAAAATGTTGGAGCCATCCATCTTACTATCAAGCTCAAGGAATCCGTAATATATACTTTAATACTGTTTTTAAAGTAACCCATTTTTAACCGACTTCAAAAAGAGGATGACGTTCTCAATTCGATTATTTTATTATATTCTTTACCTCAAACTCCTTCATTGATGTTACTGTTTTTTTTTATTTGTATACATACTATCTTATTGGATCCATGAGAAATTGAAGGAAGTCCTCAAATATTATAAACTAGTATAAGTACCTTAATTTAAAGTGACCATTTTTATTACAATGGTATTTAAAAAAGTAGGGGTGGCTGTGAAATTTGATGTCCTTCACGTATGATAAATGATATCTATTTTGCAAATATGTTTAGAAAAACACTTTTACACGTCAATTTTTTTTTCGTCATTTTAAACTAGATGAGGTCGGTATAAAAGAAAGTTTGTTATTCCAGATTATGAAAATGATATCGAATTATAACTCAAGTAGTTATAGCAGTTTTTCGGCTTATTGGAATTATTACGAGATGCACTCTGGTTATAAATGGTTTGTATAGTCATATTCTCTAGCACCTTCCTCACTACAGAACACTAAAGGTTTAGCTGCGGGGAACTAAAACAACCAGTTAATACACAAAAACATTAAAACGTTCAAAATAATTTTTATTTCGGAAGTCAATTTTAAATAACGAAGAAACAAAAATAGAAACACCAACTTCCGACATTACTTATTTGGAACATTTTAGAGTTTTTTCATTGTTTATAATATTATTTGTTGGCGATCATGTTTTTGAAAACTGTATCGACCATATCCACAATTACTACAAACTACTAGTACCTCAGAGGTCACTGCTATCGTAAGCTTACAGTATTGGGACCATAAATATGTCATGTTTAAACTGACAGTTTTATTACGAATCAACCTACTATTGCATCGGTTTAGGTGTTAATCAAAACATATGTAGTTCTATTGGCACTAATTCCGTCTACAGTTCCTTTAAATCTCCATGCATATTGGTATTATATGCACAAATCACGTACACGAACAGTACTGTGAATATCTTTGATCAAAGCAAATACTCGCACGACGCGGGAATTGCACCCGGACGCTCTGTCGGACATTCCAATATTATGGTGTATCCATTAATGCAGTACTTAGTACTGAAATGTCATCATTAGGGCCAGTGTGTTGATGTGGATGCTTCGCTTTAATCGACGACGACACACCGTTCCTCGTACTAATATCACTTGGGGAGATCCGTTTACAGTTTAACTATGACAACACTAGCTTCTGCCAGCGGCTTCGCCCACCTGAAAGAAGGGTTTTCCATACAAACTATAGACCCCTGTTTCATCCTCTTAGAGGGTGAATTTTAGAAATCCTTTCTTAGTGCTCGCCTACGTCATTCATAAAAGGAAGGTTCGTGCAAAATTTCATTTTTCTAGTCCGTGTAGTTTCGGCTCTGCGTTGATATGTCAGTCAGTCAGTTTCTCCTTTTATATAATTATGTAGATTAAGCCTTCGAAAACTTTACTTTGGCAGATCCAGCCAGAGAAGCAGTATATCAAAACGCATGTATCGTCATGAAATATAGCTACTTCCATAGTTTTTGAACACCAACTAACATAAACATTCATCTGTCTGGCAGCGGTTTTGTAAATATTTTCAAAACGAAAACATTTTTTACACTTGTTGCATAATTCTTAATGACTCTTACGAATGAACATGTTGATGATTGACAAAATGGCTGGCGCCAAAAATTTCATGGACACTGTATTTTCAGAAATAAACAATGTACGAGATAATTTTGAAGACTTTGGCAGTAATACTTATTACTGTTCACACACCTAAAGAAGGAGCTTTGAGAGATCCTGTCTTTCCTAATAACATCCATGACTAATCAAGGAGCTTTATTAAAACTATCACTTAATACGGATGTACGTCATTCCGGTTCACGTCACACAGGAAGACCTCGACAGACTCATCCCATTAACGTATTAATACGATGTTATTGAACTTCGCACTAAAAATAATATCTCCACTCGTCAGAATTGGCGCTAAGAGTCCATTGGAGTCGTGCCAATAGCACCTTCGAGCACTGCAGCGCTTCGTACATTTCACGCGACAAATCGAGTGTGAAACGATAGGAAGCTTTAAGCGGCTGGATTATGTGTTTTTGTTTGCTGACTTCTGTCACACTTTCAAGTGTCGCCCGTGACTTGTTTTTTTTTTGTCTTCTACTACTTTGTATTTTCTATAGAAATTTTAGAGCTAGTAGAGAACAGGGAAAAATGCAGGAATGCTGTTGAAAGATTTTATGAAGCTCTGAATATGTCTATTGATGCGCGAAATCTTGAAGTTGAGAGCTGAGTGTAGTAACATTCTAGACTTGACCGGAATACGATACAGTTCGTTCGTGTGTGTACGATCAAGGACTCACTTTTCCGACTTCCTTATTACCATATAAAACGCTATGCAGTAACACGACGAATCAAATTTTATGATAGTAATAAGATCCACAAATAGTCATACTTTCATCACACAGTAGTAAGTTTTCGACGTCTTACTGAAGACATACTCCATCGAGTTTATGTTACTGAGAACATCGTCAGTTATTTTTGATCGCAAACGGAAAGATGAACTATATGTTTATATCCTTGGGATATGGAATGAATTATTACTTCCTTCGATGGAATCCCTGGGGAAGGTAGAATTACAGGAAATGTAGAATCAATAGCTATGGCAATAATTCTGTTATTGGAAGAATTTTACTTTCAGTACTGCAAAGAATAATTTTTGTTTCGTGCCTTTGGTGAAAACTCAGAAACATTTACTTAGCTAAAAAGTGCAAAGACTTTACCAAACGTAATTACCATGCAAAGTGGTTTGTTTGTCCATTTCAGAGAAAAGATCTAAAAAAGGCGTGATCGCGCTTTGTAGTTAATGATACGATCGTAGATCTTGTCATAATGACGCTGCTTAGAATTCTACTCATACAAAGCATTTGCACGTATCTCGATGTTGTTCTCTTTTTTGCGTCTTCCAGCCGTGTACCTACTTGGCTTTACTGAGAATTGATCATACAATATTTAGAAGCGTTTTTTGTTTATATTCAGCAAAGATTTTAGCAGTGACCATTGCAAGGAACTGCCATAGGACAACACCGCTCAAGCAGAAAGTTTAGCAAAATCTTTCTTTGTTATTGGAGAACAGAGAGCTTCTGCTCATCCTTGTGAAGTTATGTCACTTTTTGTCTTCCTTTGAGGAAGGAAGTTCCTTATTAAGATTGTCCTTCCACGAAAATCTTCTGCCTTAAGGCAGAAAAAGACACTCTGTCTGTGTCCCTAAAGACAGACTCATAACACAGGACTTGTACCAAGATATCATCATCATCATTTCAGCCGAAGTACGTCCACTGTTGGACATAGGCCTCCCAGAGGAGTCACCACATCAAACGGTCCTGTGCGTCTCGTATCCATCGCATTCCCGCGACTCTTACCAGGTCACCGGTCTACCTTGTGGGAGGCCTAATACGTCAGAAGCTAGTGCACGGTTCCAGTACTCTTTATTATTTCACAACAGGACGCTTCTGCTCATCCTCTTGACTTTTCCTTATTATTATGATAACTAAATTCTCATAGCCCTGCTGTCGTCTCAGGCAGCTTTTAATTAGCAGCATCTTGCGACATCCTCGAAAGAGATCAGGTGGTCTATTATTAGCCCAACAAAACATGGCACAATGCCACCACAGATTAACTAGACTTGCACTAATTAGATTCTTACCACGGTCGTACACTTTAGCCTCTATGTTGGGGTCAGCTTTTAGTCCAGCCAGAGGTAGAATATTTCCTGCCAGCCTTGCAGTGACCTAACAAGATTAAACTACTTGACTAAACAGTAAAAAAGACGAACAGTAGTTGTTTATTACTTGTTAAAAAAGTAAAGTAAACATTCACAGCTAGTCAAGATAATATTTTTAAGCTCGTAAAGTTGAGTGCTCAAGGCGTGAATTAATTAACTCGAACTCGTAACTATTTTAAAACTTGAAATCTTTTAATTAGACGAACGGAACCCTCCTAGTGCAAGAAAGTTGTTAAACCGATCGTTTCCGTATAGCAGCGGGTTATTTTAGATCTGTAAGTGAAAAAGGAAACTTATTGGTTATGATAGATTCATCTTTAAAGGCTTTTTTTTTGTTTCCTGTGTTGCTCACATTTGTTATATAATTTGTTAACAATAGCCGCTATTCAACTTGAAATAAATACCCTACCCAGTCATCATTTTAGCCGAAAGAAGTCCACAACTGGACATATTCCCTTCCCATGCTTCGCCGCAGGAAGCGATCTTATGCGTCTTGCATCCATCGGATTCCCGTGACCCTCATCAGGTCAACGGTCTACGTTGTGGGAGGCTTTCCAAAGCAGCTTTACAATACCCATTCGGACATACATTATAACCAGCCTACCTTGGAACTTTTCACAACGTTGGCTATATTTGGGATCCAGCTTATACCCCAATGAAAAAGCGTGAAGTTACGAGCCAACTTAGGCAATAAACACAATCTCAATTGCAACAGTTTGGCAACACTTGATAAAAGCGACTGTTCTTTCGCCAAGTTTCCGTGTTAGTTCTTAAGACAAATATTAGTTTAGTGATTTCAGAAAGGAGTGTAAAGTGGTGGAGTTCCTTCCTTGTCTCGAGTTAAACTGGTGGAATAAAGATGTTAATATTATAAGACACTTTGTTTTTATAAGCAGTCTTTTTCAGTTACGATCGAATTATGAAAACGTGGTTGAACGTCCACGTGTAGAGCATTTGTTTTAGAGGTTAGCCGAAAATATCAGTTATTGTATAGATAGGAGAAGTTGTTAAATTATTACAACAAAATATCCACTTCATTTTCATTTCATTAACGTACAAACTCAACTCAACTCACTCATTACTCTTCACCAGGGTTTCTCAAGCTTTTGGCACTACCGTACCCCTGTTTAAGTTCCCAAACGAATACTGATCTCTAACCGCCTTCACTCCCGAAAAAGAATATGATGGAATGTAGCTGTATGAGCCGATTTTATTGTACTTAATATAGTGACGTCAATAAATATGTTAAAATAAATGCTCAATATTAATATTAAGTAGATTATTGTATCTGATTTTGTCATGACCAGGTGTAAAAACCAACTTTTACACCAAGCATTCCGCATGCACTTTTCAGGTATCCAATCACCTTTAAGAAAACCTTGTTATGAATCACCTACCATCAAATGACGAACTCCTAAGGGTTCAGGTACCCTACTTTGAGAAACCCAGCTCTACACGGGCGACTCATCCATATATGATAGGTAAATGGAAGTTTGGACCAACCAAACAGTAGCAACTATTGTAAAATTCCAGAGCTTGATAGATTAGTTGGGCAGTTGAAGGTTGTTGTGGAACAGAGTATTAATAAATATCAGCCAACATTTGTTATGTATGACAACTTCGGGACACAACCGTATTTTAGTTCTGACGAAGGTTTCATTTTGGCTATGTTTCAATTTCTAAAAGTTTGTAGTTGGACCACCTACACTGTTGTTTAGGCAAAAGTATATGTGCATATTTGTTTCTGTGTGTGTAATTTGTTTCTGTATGTGCAATGTTTTATGGACTCTGATTGTCCGAAATAAAAATTTATTATTATTATAAACCGGGTACACAGTTGTACCTTCCAACCAATATTATTCGTGAGTTATAGTTTAAACCGACCGACATTTTTCTACGTTTATGTCCACTTTATATTACGCTGTAGCTCCCCTCTTACGACACCCAGGGGAAGACAGAGGATGACCTACTTTAAGCTAAGTGCTACACAGCGTTTGTAACTTCTGCATTAGAAAATTCTTTACACTCATCATAATATAGATCTTACATGAATGTAATATCACTATCATCTGCAATAGCCCTGTACACTTCATTTAAAAGCGAGCTGATACACTTGGAAAGTGACTCAACTTGCACAGAGGTATTTAATTAAGCTTCCTCTAAATTTGGGCCAGCATTAACATGGCGCCCCCGGGCATGGGATCTATCTTTTGTAGTCTTGTTAGCTTAGGTGAAGCAAATGTGTATTTTGGCCTGAAAATTGTGCAGGTACAGCATATACAGAATTTAGTGTGATAACTCTTTTCAAAGGGAATGATTGTAGAATTTACGGAGAATATTCATTACGCCCATGTTGTTGAAAGTCGGAATATTTTGATGAAAGCTCTCATATGCATCGCGAAAATAATTTAAATTCTCTTTCGTATTTATCAGAATACAGTTTTACGACAAAATATTTTGCGTTACTTACTACTATGTTTTAATCAGGAATTTTTGGCTGTCAATACATAGTATAACGTTGTAAAGGACTTTAAATTAATCGTATTTTTTATTGATCCAAACAATGAAGATGAATTATAATATTTAAAAGCCAGCTTGTCGAATATTTCTGTATTACTTATTTTAAATTTATACCAGGAAAATATTATTGCCGAGAGTGGCCTAGAGGTCCAGAGCAAATTGGAGGTGTGGTGGCACAGACTGGAGAGTGTTGGCTTAAAATTGAGCAGAACGAAAACCGAGTACTTGTTCTGTGATTTCGGTGGTCTCTCCGGTCCTATGCCCTTAGCTCTCGCTGGAACGCCCATACCAATCTGCTCCGACTTTCGGTACCTCGGGTCGCTTATCCAAGGAGATGGCGAGGTAGACCGAGACGTATCAAATCGGATCAATTCAGGATGGATGAAATGGCGACAGGTCACTGGAACAATTTGTGACCCACGGATGCCCCCCAAGTTGAAGGGTAAAATCTACAAGTCCGTGATAAGACCTGTCATACTGTATGGATCAGAATGTTGGGCTGTGAAAAAGACGGATGAAAAAAGATTGCATGTAGCGGAGATGAGAATGTTGAGATGGATGTGTGGTGTGACGAGAATGGATAAAGTGAGAAATGAGTATATTAGAGGAAGTTTGAAAGTGGCGCCAGTGACTGAAAAGTTGAAAGGGAATCGTTTGTCTTGGTATGGTCATGTAAAGAGGAGAGATGAAACGCATGTTACTAAAAGAGTTATGAGTATACATGTGGATGGGTGGAGAGGGAGAGGGAGGCCAAAGAAAAGATGGATGGATTGTGTGAACAGTGATATGAAAGAAAAGGAAGTTAGTGATAGCATAACGGTTGACAGGATAGAATGGAAGAAAAAAACATGTTGTGCCGACCCCAAATAAGATGGGACAAGGGCAGGAAGATGATGACCAGGAAAATATTATTATGATCACACGAACAAGGCTTTTTTGACAGCGACATTTACCTATATTCAAGCCAGAAAAGTTCTTCATATTATATTCTTGATTCAGATTCAGCGAATCCTCGTCAATCATATTCATCGTTTTATTTTCACCTTCGCCTAGGAATCAAAGGAATAGAAATTATAAGAACTTTCTTAGAGAATGTCGGTTTGAAGTCGAGCAGGTACTAAAATGTAAGGCCATCAAAAGATTCTTCTTCATTTTTAGATTCTGAAGAATACCTCAGAATTCTGTTCAAAGTGAAAGTTCCCATTTCAGAAGATAAAATGTAGCATACTTATGCTTAAGCTTTTAGAAGAAACCCAAGCGGCCTTTGTCAGTACTTAAAAATAACGTTGAATAATTTAGGAATTCTCTTAGACCATTTTTTTGTATAATTATTTTATTATTCTCATCTTGACATTATTAGGTCAACGTTTTCTGGATTAAAAGAAACCAGATCAATGGCTTTTGAAGTACTGCTTCAAGGACAAGTCTTGAGACATGTGTGTGAATCTGAAGCAAAGATCTGAAGAGATCGGTACGCGACCTATTTTTCTAAAACTGAGTCAACGTCTAAGAATTCTGTATCTTGTTCACGTGATTGTTTATCCTCTAATTGAAGTCCCGCCAATTTAGGGTTAAACGGGCAAATAGTGATGTCACCACTCACCAATGAAGTTACATGTGGTCTGTCTATTTTTAGGAACACTGCTCTATTAAGGAAGTGTTTTGCTTATACTTGTCCTATTCTTGATGGGAATGAATGAGGAATATTCATAGAGTGAGTTGTTGAAAATTCCTGAATTGGGTAAGGTAATTCTCATATTCATGTTAGACCATTAGGGCAGTGAGAAGATTTTAGTCATTTAGCTAACTCCTAAACTAATTTTTCCCACCCACCATCTTCAAATTTAACTTTCTCAGTCCAGTTCCCTAGTATAAATTGCAGGAAATGCCTAAACTGTGACACTTTTTGTTTCATAATACTTTTAATTTATATTCCTCACGGAGTATCAAACGGGTGAGTCAAAAAGATAAGGCTTTTGAAATATGCAGGCGGAGATAATGAGATAAAAGAGTTGAGTATTTTTCGTAATTTGTTTAACGTTTTTATCTTTTGCGCTATGATCAATCTTTTGTGCTAAGCTTTTGAATGCTAATTTTAGAATCGCTTTATCTTTTTGTTCTACTTTAAGTCCCTGTAACAAGTGAAGATGCTCTAGTTTTCAGCTCATTGCATGAATTATGAGAGCAACTGCGAGTTGTAGAATAATCCATCTCTTGCAGGCTTTTATAAGTTTCACAGCTTCTTCGGAGTCTTGTTGGAGGGAGTTAGTTCATTATTTACACTGCGAAGAATAGCTTTATTTATGACTAGTAAGGTCTATACTGGTTTCAAGGATTTCTATAATACATTCATTATATCACTAACGTCTCGCTTACTGTTTTAACATGCATCATACATACGCAGCGCTGGGCTGGTTTATTTATTGTTTTAAAATATCGTAGCATATGCCGTGATAGGCGTGTTTTTTGGCCTCGCACCTCGTTGTGTGAGGCACAAATAACTTTGTCTTTCTTTCTTGTCTTTCATTAATCAACTTATTTTTGACATCAATAAGTCTGTTGAGTTTTTTAGAACAACAGTTATCACCTCCGAGGGGTTCGACGCAGATTCCCTCTCTCTGATTTCTATACAATCATCGGTAGCAATTCAGAAATTGTTTTTTTTACCTTTTTCCTCCTGTTTTCAAACTTCTATAGCCATAGCATGTCCCTAAACCAAGCTCTAGCTAGAAGAATATTTTTTTTTTTCGTACCCACATTTCTATAGGCGGCATACCAGCAAGTAACATTATTAACACATTAACATTCTATTGTTGAGTATTTTATCGATCTGCCCACATGAGGTCAATGACCGCAGATAAGTTGGAACGAGTTAATCTGAGCCCATAAATCACCTCTTTTAGGTAAACATGAGATAAGAAAAGCCAAACAATCATAATAAGCTTGTGAACTGGATATTATGTAACAAATATTATGTAGAGTGGAGTTCTCTGGCGGAGTCTTGTGTTTCCTGATAGCTAGAACCTATGGATCTTTAAGTCCAGAGTGAATAGATTACATTAGATAGGATATATTTAACCTTCATGTACAGTAGTGGTACATAAGGCATTCTCTACCAGTCAACCTTTACAAGCGCAGATCTGTAGTTCTTTCTTTAAGTCGGGCACCTGAAACAGGTTAGTAGCAATATGGAGTATTGATTGTGGCAACATGGTACTATATTTTTTTTTTTGTAGGAAATTATCAATTAACTTTTCGTGCTCTGGGTGAGGCGAGAGGGAGTGTCAGACTTTTACTGACTAAAACTTACTCGTGTTCCTTCAGTTGAGTTAGAGTTAGCTGCAGTAAGCAAGCTAATGAACTTAAAATAAAAAAATAAGAAACTTAAAAATTTCAAGCTTACTATAGGTACAAAGGTTTTTTTTGAAGTTACTGATTTTTTTTTCGACAGTAGCTTGTCTCTTCGTGAAATAATGTAAATATCGATACTTTTAAGCTATTGCATAGCTTCTATCGAGGGCCTTGAGCGCGGGGACCGAATCCAGAAATTCCGTAACGAAAAAAACCTCACGCTCCCCACTCCGACGGGCACGGAGGTGTGGCTTGAAGGCCGACAGAGACCGTTCGGTACCTATTTTAGAAAAGTCGTTAACGACCTGTGTGGCGCATTGGTACAGCGCTCTACCTATGTTATCATCGTGCCTCGAGTTCAAATCTCGGTCAAACCAAATAGTCTTTTTGTATTATAATAGATTATAGTAATGTTCTATGATAACAACTGAACATACTTGTAGCAATTTATGAAGTAAACAAGAAAGAAAAAATTTGTTTTCTTATCGGTCACCACGCTCAAAAAGTGTAACTTGAATTAATATCAAAGAAAAAGAAATACTGCATAAATAAAATAAATAAATAATTATAATTGCATAAGTTGATACAAAATGCTATGCAATAGCTTTACCGCGGCAGTCCCCGAGTGCCACACTTATTTTTTTTTAATTGTTATAAACTAGTGCTTGACTGCGATCCCACCTGATGGTAAATAGTGATGCAATCGTTGATGGTAAGGCGTACTAGTTTATTAAGAGCCTATTGACTATAGCCTTGAAGACACCTTAATTATAACCGGACGGGAAGACCGCAACAGGAAAGTTGCTTACATTAATTTTCGAGAAGACCAGCTATAAGTAGTCGATAAAAAGAAAGACTTACTTATATTTTCAACACCTAAATTAAACCTGTGTGCACAAATAGAGTTATATTTAAATTGATGAGATTTACTACCTTGATCTTGAGCACAGATGGACAAACGAACATAAGCGGCATACCGCACTCCCCTGTTAAATCCCTCTAGGGAATACTGGCTCGATCTAAATACCTAATGATGATGTATATTATATTAAACTAACCCAGTTGGTAATCGTGCTCGAGACTGGGTAATTACCGGACCACACAGAAGCTTAGTCTAAGTTAAGGGTACGTTTACACGGAGCTGGTCGGAGTGGAGAGAAGCGGACCGTGATTTGGCCAATCAGAGTACCTACTTGAAATTTCTTTTTTTTTAAAATAATTGATATAAACCAGCGCTTGACTGCGATCCCACCTGATGGTAAGCAGTGATGCAATCATTGATGGTTAGGCGCACTAGTTTATTAAGAGCCTATTCACTCTAGCCTTGAAGACACCTAAATTATAGTTGGACGGGAAGACCGCAGCAGGCAAATTGTTCCAGTTCTTCGATGTACGCGGTATAAACGACGAAGCGAAACGCTTAGTCCGGACCGTTGAAGTTTCAACAACGTAAGGGTGGATACTCGCCGTACGTCGGGTTGTCCGATGGTAAAAAGGAGATGGCGGAATCAAGTCATGCAATTCCCGCGCACACTCTCCAAAATGCAACCTGTTAGTGGACCTGCTCCCATTAGTGGAAAAAGTGTAAGTGGAGTGGAGCGGACTTTCTAATTCTTCATCCTCTTTCGTATCAACTTGACTCCAATCTTGTCCAACCAATATGTACCACTTGGATAGATCTGTCGTTGGCCTTGTTTAAGTCATGGAAGGTGCAGGTGGTTGTGCATGCCGAGTAGGAAAGGAGGCGACGCATATTATCCTGTGAAGGGGCCCCATACAGGCACTGTGTTTGCGATTGGTCAAGGATACCCCATTAGGCCCGATTGCTTCTGCAGCGGCCAACCTGAGCCCCGAATCGGTTAAGACATTTCCAGATTGCCCACTGCAATTCGTGTCCAGATGGCGGACTTTCAAATGAAATATTTGAACACGCGAACCCCGAGCCGGACAGAACGCAGTCGAGGAGGCTGTGGTGACGAGTGGAGGGCACCCGTTCGCTCTGCTTCAACGGAAACACTTGTCACTTTTCAATGCTTTTCTCCGCTGTACTCCACCCAGCTCCGCGTCAGTGGAAATGCACCCTTAGGTACTAAAACAGAGTTAGTACGAAGATGCCGAAAAATTATACCCAGTTTAGTTGCTCAAAGCCTTTTGGTAAGGATTTTTCAGAGATCACTTTATCCTTAAAAGCACGAGCTCCATAGTCGACCACATCGTCGTTTTCCATCAGGCGAAATTGTGGTCAAACGCGAGCCTATCAATTAAAAAAACATCCTTTAACCTCATTGGACTTTTGTCCATTTGGATCGCGAATTATTTTATTGCCCGAGGTCTTCTGTACTCATTTCTCATCTTACAAATTCGTAATGACTTTTAAATAGCTTCCATCCACAAGACGACCCAAATTCTTGGTCAACATAATAAATTACGAAAGCCATTTACGACACAAGTTTTCCGTTATAAATACCAACAAAATTTTGCTATCAAACTGTCACATTTACTAACGAGATATTTTTTCTTCACAATTTAATAGAATGGCGTGTCTTTAATGTCTTGTCGACCTTTTACGTGAGGTTTTAATCACACTAATACAATATGTTTGTGTGTGTTTATGTCTGAGCGTGAAGGAGTAACCGCAAACAGCTGAACGGAACAAAAATAGAGCATATCCTGGAATAAGACATAGGACTCTTTGTCAAGGGCTGTCGTTTCTACATGCCCAGTCTCACTAGATTTGGTCTAATTTCAGACCTCCATAACCCAATAATCAAAATAAATATTTGTGACAGCTGATCAGGCTGCTAAGACCAGAGGCACTGGGGGGGCTTATGTTGCTCTTAGAAGGCCCAAGGAGTCTCCAATTGTAAAGAAAAGGGTCAGAAGCCATCAGTTTTAAATTAAAACGAGTATATTGTTCCAATAAATGTTTATTTGTCGGTCTGTTGAAGAGCGACTCCCTTTCGTAGACTTATCGCTCCACCCTAGAGCGAGAGAAGTCATTAGACCATTTACCAAATTAAAAAAAAAATAGTGGCTGAACTTTTCAAAACAATCTACTTACGAGAATGATAGCAAAAAACTTTATAAAGTCCATCCACCTTAATAAAGTCTCCACAGTAAACCGCGAAATTCAAATTTTCTTAAGTTTTTTTTTGTAATTTGCAGTTCAGCGTCAAATTGTATGTTAATTGAAATATCATTGGCATCCGTAATACATTTTTATTTACGGAATTATAGATTAGAATAAACTTTATTGTACACCAATATAGTAACAAAACTTTTATACTTAATTTAATACTTAAATAACTTAAATCTATGGGTACAAAGGCGGTCTTATCTATATCTACCAGACAACCTTAGGATGGACTGTGCTGTGAGACTGTAAGTCTGCGGTGTACTACAAATTAATAAAGTAAATATTTGATTAAAATTATATAAGTACTAGACTATACATAGATATAATATAGCTATTATATATAAAAAACAATATATAAACGTAATACAACCCTCTCAATCTTCTGTATGTACATTATTGAATGGCTATTTTATGACAAAGTTAAGTGATAGCGAGTAATGTTGCCCTGCTCCCAATACGTGATAACATTTGATAATGAAATAAAATTGCAATGTTAGGTATGCAACGTTTCAACGGATGCAGCATTCACAGGCGAGATAATAACTCCCAGCAAACAATGCTTAGGTACTGTATACAGAGCACTGCTCCAATTAACACAGTTTTAAGGTAGCAAGAGGTAGTTGAGTTAGCACTCAGGAGTTTGACTTTGCTTACTATACCTACTAACTACCTCCACTTTACTCATCATCGTCATCTTCCTGCCCTTGTCCCGTTTTATTTGGGGTCGGCGCAACACGTTCTTTTCTTCCATTCTGTCCTGTCACTCGTCACGCTATCACTAACTCCCCTTTCTTTCATATCACTTCTCACACAATCCATCCATCTTTTCTTTGACCTCCCTCTCCCTCTCCATTTATCCACATGTAAACTCATAACTCTTTTACCAACATACCTACGTTTCATCCCTCCTCTTCACATGACCATACCAAGACAAACGATTCCCTTTCAACTTTTCAGTCACTGGCGCCACTTTCAAACTACGACGACTTTACTAAACATTGAAGTGCTGACAGATGGCACAATTGGAGAATTGTTCTAAAGAGTCACAGCTGGAACGTAAAGGGCAACTAAAGGAACACAGAAGGGTTTTAGTCAGTAACAGTCTGATACTCCCTTTCGCTCCACCTAGGGCGGGAAAAGTCATTTGATGATTTTCTCATGGGAAAAAGGTAGCACAAGTAGAAAAGAAAACTATACTAGGTATTACTCGAGGACCTTTAAATATTTATAACATAGTTTTTTTAGCTTAAGATGAATAGCTTAAGATGATAAGAAGCTTTATTAGCTTTTAAGATGATAAGAAGCATGACGGTTGACAGGATCGAATGGAAGAAAATCATGTTGTGCCGACCCCAAATAAGATGGGACAAGGGCAGAAAGATGATGATATTAGCTTAAGTTAAGATTATATCGCAAATATTGAAGAAGTAATCAAAGATGTAGGGCATTCAGTCCGCCTTTGTACAGTGTTTCTTACTAGTGCATAAAGTTTTAATAAATGTAATAAATGAGTAATGACACTCGGGTATTCATTCAATTTTCGCTTATGGAATAGGATTATACAATTATTTTTTTCAATGGTCAGGCAGTATTCCTGCCTCAAGAGTGCTATAGAGATTTTTTAAACCAAATACATACCCCTATAAGATTGCCTTCCCAAGAGTTTGACAGAACACCATGTTTAACAGCCAGGAGCTACTAGCAGTCTCCATGTTAAACTTTTGTTTTTCTTTCGTATAATGGGGCCATGTAGCACAGATGTTCGCAGTGAGCTCAACAACGCAACTCCCATCAAACCTGGCAATCTTGGCACATTAGGAAGCAGTAATACAGTAAATTACAAAAATTGTTGTTTAGGCAACTGTACCCGATTTAGGGAAGCGAATATTTGGCTGATTTATAATAATTTCAAAGCTCCCTAGTGCATGTGACAGCAACAATATACCTAAATAAAATGATTAAAACTTGTAAAGCAAAACTTTTTGTTTTGTTACAATGACCACATAATTCAGAGATAATTTCTATATTCAGACAGACCATATCACTAAAAAACAATACGCCTCCGACAATGAGAACAAAAGTAACATAAAATATGATTTGCTCACATTCAAATGGAGTCACGGACAGAAATTAGTTATAAAAAAAAACACCAACAAACACGAATTCAGTATTCCACATTTTATGTTCTAAAGAGAAATATTCGGGCGTAGAACAATGAAATCTGTGGAGAAGTTTCACACAATAATAAACATTTTAATTGTTCATAATAGGTCAAAACATTGAGAATAATAACAATAGGAAATGCGGTCAGTATTGAAAGCGACAGTCAAACAAGACGTGAAAATGAGAGTCCTGTGAAAAAAACACACAATATACACTTATTTAGTGAAAGTTGTAAATAATTAGTGGGTAGGTGAAGATTTTGAGATCAAACATGGTTCACACAGGGTTTCATCTCAACGATCTGCGAATGTAAAAGTACCAGTGTTGCCAACGTTAGAACTACACTGCATTATCCCGCGATTTTAGATAGCACTGCGTGACAGTTTTAGTAGAGTCGCGATTTACAGTAGTGCGTTTATGGAAAACTGCGTAGCGCAAACTCGTTTTATGCAAGTACACTATAAATACGCTGCGCTTGCGTCTATTGTTCATTTTGTCAATGAAGTACCGTTACGTTACGGTAGTGTGGACTGGCGCAGGATATAGCAAACTCAGCTTATCAATGAATCGACTCATTCAACGTTGAACTTGTGTTGCTCTATATATAATACTAGCAGCTACCAGCGGCTTCTCTCGTGTGATAGTAGGAAATTATCCAAAGGGAACATACTCCTGAAATAAAAAAGAAACTTATGTGCTAATCCAGAAAATAGTCTACGCGTGTTGGTAAACTTAATCAAAATTCGTTCAATCGTTCGAGTGTGAAAAAGTAACAAAGATATATACACACTCATAAACTTTTTCCTATATATAATATTAGTGTGATTATGCAGGTAGTCTACTCGTGCACTGCAGGAGTTACCGCGGCCCTGGAACGCGAAGGGCAATTGAAGGAACACAGGTTTATAGGCAGTAACAATCTGACACTCTCTCTCGCCTGACCCAGAGGTTTGATGATTTCAAACCTCAAAAAAGCTACTCCACGCATGAGTTCTCTAGTTTCCTTTATTTGATTGTCGGTCGTTTGGCCGGAGCATATCTCATTCCACACTTTCTGAAAACCAGCTACTGTCGTAAACCCTGAGAACGCTGGCGGTGAAACTGCCAGTAAAACTTTTAAACTGATTAAAACATGTAGCCGTAGCAGCAATCTGTGTTGCTAAAACAATTAAGTTACTTAAACTGATTACTTTGGTTAAATTAGTATTAATCAACGCATAGCAATAAGCTACAGATTATTATACATTAGCTTCTGCCCGCGGCTTCGCCCGCATACACAAAATACATATAGCCTATGTCATTCAGGCATAAAGCAGCTTTCTATCGGTGAAAAAATTTTCGCAATCGGACCAGTACTTTCAGAGATTATCTCCTACAAACAAAAAAACAAATTTTACCTCTTTATAATATTAGTGTCGATTGTACTTTGAGCACCTAATCAAATAGTAGGTACATTTCAGACTCAATAAAAACTTAACCTAAAAACTTACTTGTGTCAAACATAAAAACTCAAGTGGCAGTGGACTGGGCACATTGCTCGCAGAACAGATGGTCGAAGAAGCCGAAAGGTTCTGGAGTAAACGCAGCGTTAGAAGGCCTCTTACAAGGTGGAACGACGACCTGGTGAAAGTCGCGGGAATCCGATGGATGCGAGATGCTTAAGACAGGTCATTGTGGTGACACTTGGGGGAGGCCTATGTCCAGAACGTCTTTCGGCTGAAATGATGATAAAGAGAAAACGAAGTACAAAGAATTTACGTTCATGACTAAACGTTAAAAAAATGAAATGAAATGTGCTCTGGGAGATTCTGATTCACAGCATAAAGATTTAGTTATACCAAGTGACTTACTTGATAATTCAAAGGGCCATTTTCTTTTTGTGTCAAAGGATACTCAGAACAAGTAAAGTGAAAGTATAGGTACTACGCTTCCATGTAAATTTCACGTGTGTAGTTCAGATTGCTAGCCCAAATGTAAATCTTCCCAGGTTGTGGAATATTTACGTAATGGAGAACATTGGAAGTCTTTCAAAATCACTGTGTTATCTTCAAAGATGTTTGATGAGCTTTTTTTCATCTATTGTCCAAAATTACCACACAATTTTCCGCTTTACCGCCAACAAATATTTAACAGAACCGTTTTCCACAAGCTGGCACTGTGTCATAAATCCCAAAACACAATTCTTCAAATGAAACACACACAAAACACAGTGCCTTACCATCTGTTATGATCTTACCTCAGTGGTCTGCCAAGTGTGAAATGGCGGTGTACCGTTGCGGCAGCAGATGTAACGGTGATAAACGATTAAATAAAAGAAGTCTAAATAACACTATCGCACATCGGTGTTACGGTATAGCGAATTTATAAAATTACTCACGTTAATAGTGAGGGAGGGCATACTGAGGGCAGATGATTTTGATAGTTTTACTAGTGTTATCAATAGTAAATTATCTAGTTCATTTACCTTATTTATAATCTTATATTAAAAGTATTGTGTTGTCTATAGTAGCACCAACTGTGGCCGTGAATGGCACGACAACCAATCAGAGTGCGAGGATTTGAATATTGACAGAAAGGGACAAAGCGCGGGATTTTACCGATCGCCATTCTGGCGGGCTTGCAGTCGTGCATCATTTTGTTCTTTCTTTTCAAAAACTAGAAATTAATTGGCCAAGTATATTTGGTTTCACAACTGTCTAATAATTTCACTCTTTATTTCATTCATAAAAGCCATAAACCCAAATAGCAGTGGGATACATGATTCGGATGATATCACCCCATGAGAGAGTTAACACTAGGTACATCAAAAAGTTAACGTGTGAGAGCATTTTGTACACTTTTATGACAGTTAATATCTGTTTAGCTTGTCGACGAAAAAAATAGTATATTTTCCAAAATAAATATTCCCAGTATTCGGCCACGGCAATGTCGTTCGCTGACGCTGTAATTAGATGCTAATTTGAACAGGGCATGTGACGCAAGATGGAAGGTGGGACATCGTCTGTGGAGAGATGCCATACATATTTTAAACTTTGAAGACATATGATAAAATAGGGAAGACAATGACCAGAATGGAAACAAAAATCTAGATGTCCCACATTACTTAAATCATACACAATACAATCTGCAAACAACATAATGACACTTGAAAAACAACAAAAACTCTTTCTAGATTTTGCACTGGAGTTCACAAAACAACATTGTTTAATACCATCGTAAAATTCTATGATATTTTGGAAACATTTTCTGTAGCGCAAGTAATACTGACATAAAGTACGTGGATATAGCTGGAAACTGTGTGCAACATATTGAGTGTTGCAAAGGTAATGGTGCATAAGTAAAAGGCGCCGCTTGGAAACCAACTCGATCCGTTGCTGCACAGACTTTTAACTAAGTTTGCTACGCTGTCGCTTAGGATTCTTTTTGATTAGCAGAATATTATCACACTTCGTGAAATGGATATTTATTCTGCAATATTTTTTGGATGAGAGAGTAAAATAACCATTTACTGAGTCCCATTAAACGCAAGGCGACATCGCGGCTGACGAAGACGTAAGTGGAGAGATAAACTTGACTCTTCCCGGAGGGACTGGCAATGGTAAAAGACAGATGTGTATTGAAAGGGGAGAGGAAGGCTTCTGCCCAGCAGTGAGACATAATGGGCTAATTTGATTAGAATCATTGTTCAAAAAATCTTAATCTTAACTTTCTAAATACGATAGTTGATTGTTACTCGTACTATTCACGCGTCTGACACTGAAAAGGACATACTAGAAAAGGCAACTTTCAATCAGAAAAAGCTGTTCCCAAGGAAAACAACAATATTTTTCGACAGTCAAAATTGCTTTAGGACGTTGGTGATGATAGCGCTACGTGTCTCTAAAATCGTGATGGTATTAATATTTTTATAAAGTTTAGAATATCTAAAAAAATAAGTATAGGTACATGGAATACTTTTTGGAAGTTTTAAAATTGCATAAAACCGCGGGCATAAGTTAGTAGATGGATAGTCAAATTGAAGAAGTTGAATAGAAGAAGAATGATAATCATTTTCACTAAAAGAGTGCCAATTTATCTCGAGTTTTATTAAGCTATTGAATTTCTGTATATCATCATCATCATTTCAGCCGAAAGACGTCCACTGTTGGTCATAGGCCTACCCCAAGTGCCACAAAGAACGACCCAATTCTAGCCGACCCTCAACATGTAATCGGTCTATCTTGTGGAAGCTTCACAACGGACGGAAGACGCAGTATTGGTGTGAGTAGTAGTTTAATAAGTGGGCAATTACAAAATCTTTTGATACTCAAACAAAAGCAGTAAGGTCTGACGTCATTCATGACGCAAAGTGAAATTACAGGCCGCTGTTATTTCCAAACCATATAACTTTAGCCTCTCTGTTAATGCTGAACAATATTTTCGTGTTGAGTAATAAGGATTTAATATAAGCTGCTGTTTATGTTGAGCATCAGTAATATAATATTTGCAAATGGCTCTTGGAACTGCATATATTTTTTTTTAGTATATAATGTAAGTAACATGTTTAACAATGTAAATTATTTAATAAATTTTCCAATTTGCCTCCTGCGGTCTTCCCGTTCGATTATAACGCGCGTCTATGGTGCCAGCCCGAGTATTTTATGTATTGTATTACACTAGCTTCTACCAGTGGCCTTGCCTGCGTGATAGTTGAAAATGATCATAGATTTATTATATATCTATATAAAAAAATGGAGAGAAGTATGCTAAATATAAGGAAATTTGACAGAGTTTGTAACCAAACTAACAGGAAACTTACAAAAATAGAGAATGTTACAACTAAAATAAGAAAACTTAAGTGGTAATGGACAGGTCATATAATAAGAGGTATCGAGAAGTGGAACAAAAGCATAGTGTTCTGGTACCCAAGAAATAGAAAAAGAAAGCGGGACAGATACTTAGTTTCGAAGATGGGAAGACGAGATAAAGGCAATAGCGGGGAAAACATGGACTAGAAAAGCGATAAACAGAATAGAGTGGAAAGAAATGGAGGACGCCTTTGCCAAAATTAGGCAAACAGACAAAATTGGAGGTGTCATTGACTCAGCAGAGTCGTTAATTTAGTTTATTTTATGTTGACATATTTTTGTCTATTATTATTATATAAAAACTATGACATGGCATGGTCTAACCATGTGCTTTCTTCTAAATCCTTAAGAAGTTCCAACATGAAGTATTAACAAACATGCCCACAAACAAACTTTAGCCTTTATAATATTGTACATAGATTGATAGTGTGATAAAGTGTGATTTTAAATTATTTTGTTAAGCGAATTAAATAGATCTTAAAATGACCAAATGCCCGCGTCTTCCTGTTCTACCCACGCTAGTCACAAGAGTTAACTAAGATGGGTCAATGAGGTGTTCGTAGGTGTTTAGCACATCATCAACGCGTGAACAATGTGGCGGATTTAAGATTCACTCATTAACATTACAAGGTCATAGACACCCACTGCTAATTATGGGCGTTACCTAGAAACTGCTAGTAGATGTACTTTGTTGAAACCAATGATAATTTATCCCAACCGAGATGGACATCATCATTATTTTAGCCGAAAGACATCCACTGTTAGATAAAAACCTCCCCAAGTATCGCCATATGGAACGGTCCTGTGCGTCTCGCCTCCATCGGATTCCCGCGACCCTCACCAGGTCATCGATCCACCTTGTGGTAGGCCTTCAAACGCTACATCTTCCGGTACGTGGTTGCCATTCTAGGGTCTGATTCTGAAAGGAAGACTCGGCCCTGGTACGAAAGGCAACGAAGGAACAGGAGTGGGTTTTTAGTCAGTAAAAGTCTGACACTATCTCCCGCCCCGCCCAAGGGCGGGGGATGTCATAAGATGATTTTCCCACCGAAAAAAAAAAAAAGGAGACCATGAAAAAAAACCAAACTTGGCGCTCCGATTGGCCCGCTTCAAGCTCTTAACCAATCAGAGAGCCAAACGCGGTATACGTTGCGATCGCTATTTAACGTAAAAATTACTCGCACTTAGGCCTCAGACCTTTGTGTGAACACTAACGAAGCAGCAGATGTATATATATTTGGATTGAAGTAGGTATATGACTTTCTGTAGTGTTTGTACAATATGTATGATAGTGCCTAGTCTAATTACTACACTTAGTAATAGCGTAGCTTTCAGAAAGTACCATTTAAAACAAACAATTTAAGATATTTACCATATTAAATTAACCTATCAAAAAATATAACAATATTTGTAAAATAAAACTTTGTTACGAGTAATAAAGCTTAAGATACAAATCCAATAGTTATTAGAATCAGTAGTCGGTCTTTCTCGTAGGTACTTACTAAAATTTGAAACGGACCATTATTAAATGTACAAATAACCGAACAGATAAAGCTGAACTATCAAAATATTAGCACGACTTCACAATATCTTTTAATTGCAGATTTAGAAGTCTGTAAAATTACCAATGAAAAATGGGCCAACTCTATCTTTAATCTAATCGCGGCAAACATAAAACATGATTATTACTTTTACATTTATTTTTTATTACATTTACTAAACCGATACTCTACGGTGCTAAATACGATTCACAATTCTCATCCTCAGTCATTGACAGTGTCGATAAAACAACAAATTATATTTGGATGTTTGGAGTCGAACTTGTGTGGTCGACCGTACTACAAGACGCAAAAACATGTGGGAAGGACCGGAATCATGTCCTTTAGTTCCAGCGTAATACAGTGTAGATTCGCCTCCGGAATTCTGCCAAGTGCAAACGTACCTTAGCTCCTTGTAAATAAGGTTTAGAGTTTCTCACCACTTTGCAGTGTTTATTAGCAGTAAGGTATATGTTTTCTGGAATTATGGATGAATACAAGGGCACGCCTACGAGGTAAAGTCTTGTGAGATGCAAACAATAAAATATTTGTTTACCCTGACGACGTTCTCAGTCGGTCGTTACACCTATTGCGAATAGTCCAGTTATGTAACTTCGTTTAAGTACACGTTGATTGTATACCGCAACAAAGTATAATAAGGAAAATATGATACAATTACATTTTTGATATAAAAGGATATTATTAAAGACACTATTAAGGACACACATTGTACAGGACAGGTAAAAAGCCTAAATAATCCAGACTGAATCACCTTTATTGATTTATACTTGCAATATTGTTCTAAGCTAACAGGAATAAGAGAACAATCATTTCCATTGTTAGACATCGCTTATAAATACAAACAAATAAAAACTACCTCTTATGCTAACGGAAAGCAGCTGCTCAAACCGAGAAACCAAGTTTACATTTATAGAACAACTTGTTAATGAATAATAAAGACACAATTAGTATTTGTGCGGGTTGCCTCACCCGTCCAAATGTGGAGTTATCATGGCTAGCGATAAAACACGTGTTTCTATTGTAGGTAGACGTTTAACAAAAACACGTAACATCTGACTGTAGAAACGATATATACTTAATTGGCGGATCAAACATGTTTGGAAAACTGGTGTGAAGAACAGACATGTGTAAGAAATTGCAATTTTTATGGGAGTAACAAAATTTTTAATTGAAACTGGCTTCGGTAATCGTTTTTATGATAGTGCAACTATTAACTTGGTTTGTTGACTCTGTCTTCAATTAGCGGAAGATCTTTGTCATTTGGACGTTTCATTTTGGTCAAGTCTGCATGTTTTCATTTAACCTTTTGAGTGCGTAATTAGAGACACAATAGAAAGAAAATGGCGCGTTAACGCCGGCGTTAATGCGGGGATCAACAGCTTAATGGTGGTGCAGCCATTGTCTTATGGAAGTTCTTTATATATTAATCATTCTAATATCTCTTTCTATAGCACTGAAAGTTATTATCAAGAAAAGAAGTAATTTAACTCAGTAATTAGGTGGGTACGCTTTATCGGAAGAAACTTTTTCTAACTCCTAACAACCCATTTCCGATTTTAATTGCCTTTCCGATACGATGTCCGATTCCTCTTAGCATCCAGATAGAAACAAGTGCCAGTAATAGCAGTTTCTTTGCGTTTTTATAGTCTCTTGAAAACGTTCCGAGATCTGAACTAATCACCTCCAATGAATACTTTACAATTTTCTACTGATGTAGCTTGAGAATTTATTTTGTTGGTTGAACTATGCGGCACCTGGTATCTGCACACTTCAGTGGCAGAATTAATAAATAGTAGTAAAACTAGAGGTATCTGATAATATCTTTTATCCATATATGTATGTATTTAGAAATATATAAGTATGTTTATCAGTTGTCTAGTACCCATAACACAAGCTCTGCTTAGCTTGGGACTAGACTGCGTTGTGTGATAGTTGTGGAATATTATATTATTATTATTTGGACACCGTTTTTGAGGACTGATGCAAAATGTTAAAGCCAAAGTTTGATAACAGTATGAACTATAATTCAACGGTACTAAGCTATATTAACCGTTTCCAGATCTGTCAAATATGGAGTTTAATTAAAGTATCAAATGTTATTGACGCTTGACAACCATATTCAGCAGCTTTACCTAACCGGTAAAATAGTTGTCTTAATCGAAAGGTAAAAGATGCTATGTTGATGAATTATCAACATATGTAATACAAAACGACAAACATAAGAAAATGATAGTAAATTCTTTGGACAGCGAGTCTTAATCCAACATAGTCATACAATCGATGAAAAAACTCAAGTTTTCTAAACATCTCATCATAATTAACACGTCACTCGATGCGTGAACGTGTAAACTGTAATTTAGTTCATCTCGTTCCAGTAAAAAAACTATACGTGTGTACTGTGTATATAACAGTCAATCAGTGGAAGCAAAAAGTACAAATTGGTTAATAATTCATCACGGAGAGTTCGTTACACCGAATGGCGTAGGTCCCAGCTTCAGTTGATACGTAATGGTGTGAGGCTTCAAGAATTTTGCGTTATACTGGAATTTTTATGTTTGGGCCAGGTCTAATTAAAAATTTAAAGACTTTTAAATATTTCGTAGGCTGAATTTGTCTCTAATATCACACTTTGCCAAAAGATGTTTGGTCGACAATGACGCACGTTTGCATAGGTAAGTATGTAACTTTTAAGAAAGACCTCTCGTTTGCACTTTGTTCACAATAAGTTTAATGAAAACAATGGAAATAGTTTAAGAGACAAAGTGGAAGGCAAGGTTATTATTATAATATAACGAATAAAAGAGTAATAAGAAAATAATTTATAAATGTTAATTTTGAAAATTGCTTCGGAATAGCCAATCGATGCCATTAGCATAACTTTAAATAAGGATAAGAAAGAACAAACTTTAAAATAAAAGCAACCAAAGCGCACGTTAGGTCGAAGATTACGATAGTATAGATACCAAGTCTGACCTACATATTAGTGTTACAGTAGCACATATATTCTGATTAGCTGCTACAAATTTGCTACTCAGTCTTATATTACAAAATGAAAACAATGCAGATACTTTAAAACAATGCAAAGGAATGCAGAGCTAATATAATTTCTCATTGCTTTGAAGGAAAAGAAAAGCCTTGATACGGACGGTATTTACGAGTTCATTGTTTACAAATATGTCAATATTCAGAGTATCTGTTCCACACCGCACCAGAATCTTCATACCAATAAACCTGTAGGGCCTGAAGCGTTAATGTGAATAGTAGGTAAAGTAGAAGGTGGGAATGTGGCCCCCAATTTGTTTTTATTTATCTAGTAACTAAATACGTTTTAGGGCTCATTCATTTGCTTACACATTCCTTAATAAATGAAAATGCTACAGAATAATCAAAAAAATACTGTATTCCAAAAAATGAAAATTTGGCAACATGAGATCATGTTACAGTTATATGGCACCCTGGGTGCCTATTGTTTTGGCTTAATGAAAACCTAAAAGCATAAATCGTAGATATTCATAATGTTCACCTTTAGGCCCTGCACACGTAGTATGAGCCCACAAATTACAAGTTCTTTAACATTGTATCCACTCCTGGCCATTTTCCTTCCACACTAATTGTGTCATAGATAGTGTTGAAGGAGGCCAATATATATCAGTAGGGGCCACGATCCCACCTTCTCTACATATTTGTGTATGTATGTAACTCAGTGCGATTTTTGTATTACGGTGTGCCATTATTCTAGTAAGTCCCATGTGATAGGGGGAGAATGTATCGTCATTTATCGGACACAGTTCCAATCACGTACATTCAGGTGTATCTTTATTTTGTATCGATTTATTACGTTTGGGGTAGCATCAGTTTTATCAGTGGACGTTTTGTTTCTACTTGTGTTGTTATTGCCAGACATATATAAAATCTAAACTTTTTTATTGTTTCTCAGACATAGCCAATGATAACGTATAAAATCGACACAATGGAGATGATTAAAAACAGCGAAATGATCGAAAACAAACGATGACATGAGCTAATAATACATTATTTTTATGAATAAATGATCGGCCCACTGCTAAAGAAACTACAGTTAACATTTCAATCCCAAATTTCACAGAATCCTTCACCTACCAAAAAGTGTTGCTATTTTTATTATTTTTCACATCGACACTCGTATCGAACACGACTATACAAATATATTGTGCATTATTGATTCGTCGATATCACTCGTTGAAATGGGGACTTTTTAATCAGTCACACAATCTACAAAATCCCTCTGCAAAAATATTCCATGCTTTTGAACTGCATTCGATGTCAACTCTCGGTTATTGATATTGGTTTCGTGTTTGTCCAATACAGGTACAAAAATGTATGCGATGCCTTTGTGAGCGTTATTGACCTGCTTTTTTATTGTTGTTTCCAATAAAAACAAAACAATCTCACGTGGGTAGAAAGAGGATTTTTGCTGTAGTCTTGTATGCAAATTTATTATGATTATGTAAATATATTTTCAATGAAAATGTTAGTAAACCTCTTGTTTGAACGAGGCGGCCGGCGTTGGCGCCTGCTCAATAACCATTGTTCAGGGTACAAGCTTTTATTAAAATACCTAGTTATTCTGTAGTTAGGTGTTTGAAAATGTTCGAACGTGCTCCTTTGTTGGTTAGATCAACAAAATGTTTTATTTCATCTTTTTATTCTTCGATCGATCACGATTATGTTATTTTTTTGTTCCCAACCAAACAAAAACTGAATTCTCAAGGGTGACTATTTGTCTTGGCTTCACGTCTCTAACATTACATAAAAAAGATAGATTTCAGAATAATCTCAATACTATTTTATGTCTGAGCAGATTTTAAGCTGCCTGTACAAACTAGAGGTAGATACTACTTACTTTCATATCAACATCCAATATTAAAACTACATTAAGCTAGAATACAATGACAGCAAAGTTGAATAATGCTGACCGTGATGTGGCCTTGAAATTGGTCTGTCCATAACATTGTGTTACAAACCTGTTTGCGTCGTCGATGTTATAGTAACCAGCATGTGTTTTAATTAACATGTAATTGTATGTGCTCCAATCTAATGACAGGTTGCGTATTAGGTTGACGATCAAGGTGGTTGAAAAGTGATTACTTTTTTTGAGGTTGTTGATTTTGATGCTAGGGAAATTATAGCTGAATACAATTGGACTACCTATCCGTATGTAGAGACTAGAGAAGATGAATAATAGTGCGTACCATAAGAAAAATGCAGGATTTTGAAGTTCTATGTTGATTAAAGTAATAGACAAGACAAGACAGATTAGCAACCTGTAATGGAGCGAAGAACCCGATGAGCAACTTGGGAAAAGTTTATTATTACTGGCAGTAATATTCATATTTTATACAATAGACAACTAGCTTATACAGTAGTGGGCTTAGTAGTATTATTTGTTTTCGATATTAATCTCAGTACAGTGGAAATGTTAGCAGTACCAGCAGTGAGACTTCTATTCCTAATCGACACTCAACAGACTAGGTACAGTTCCGCAATCCGTGATTGGTTTTTGAATTTATGCATGTGAGCGAAATATTACACATTACAGTCGCAATGGAATGTCTTTGAATGTTATAGCTTTCAGAGCTCAAAGACTTTGATTATGAGAATTTGCGCAAAGGCAGCGTTATTCACGTATGCCGATACATTCAATTCAACATTCATGCATTGATACTTGGTGCAAAACGAAACTTGCGAGACTGTCATATATATCGTCTGGCAACTACAAATACTTTTTGACGCGAATATGTTTTTGACGAAACTTACGTTTATAAATTGCTTCTATAGTGGGAGGTAAGTAAAAAAAAAAATTATGTTAACAAAATCGAAGGATATAGTTTGCTGTTACAGCTACAATCTATCATCTCCGTCCAAAATTTAATTACACCACTGGATAGCTGAAGAATTAAACAATTTGGTACGCGAAGTCAGGACTGTGATGCATCACGTGCGGTGGAGGGGAAGCGTTCTAAATTTGGTCATTTTGCTGCGTTTCGAGGTTTCCATTAAGTATAATTTTTTACTCTGAATGACTGAAGAACCATATATATAGCGGATATTCGTTTAAGTTTCAATCGTCAGCTCTCGTCAAAATCTATCGATTGCAATATAAAACATTTTAGTACAATTAGTGTCAGTGGATATAAAATAAGTAGTCACTAGAGAATCTTTCGGCTCCATCGTCTATATCCTGACCACCGTCACTTAAGTTTCAGCAATTATCAGACTTGTCGGTAACCTTGATTCTCCTGCGGAACAGAGCTATAATTATCCTGCTGTAGTTCAGTTAGGGTAATTTTGCAGTCATTATTCGATAGTTAAATTAAGTAGGTATTTGACTGAATAATCAAAGTTTACTCTAGTAATTAATGCTTTTAAGATACGCTAGAACAACCGTTCCTTAAAGTTTGAAAATTAAATCCCAGATAATCACTGGATCCCTCAGAAAATTATTTTGTATTGAAAGTTAAATTAGGCGAGAAAGCGAAGCATTTACAACTTGAATGTAAGAACTTTAACTGACGTGCAAACGTCAAACAAGAATCTAAATAAGTTTAAAGGCACCTTGAAGAGAGTTTATTGAAATCTTGGAGAATTAATTTTCTTTCAGATCCATTCTTGCCTAATTTTACCGGATTTTCTATTGAAGCAATTAATTTTTAGTAAGGATTGGAATTGCCTGCCCTAGTTTGTATTTTCTGATACTTAGCTACAACATGATCTTCTCTAAGTCAAGAGTAAATTGGTTACTTCTAGGTACTCCATCGTCAACCACATCATCACTTACCATCAGGTGAGATTGCGGTCAAGCGCGAGCCTATCAATAATAAAATATAATATACACTAGCTTCTGCCTACGGTTTCGCCCGCTTTACAGTAGAAGACATATGCCTATGTCACTCAGTGATAAATTAGCATTCTACTGGTAAAAGTTACTTTTAAAATCGGTACATTAGTTTTAGAGTTTATTCATTATAAATATTATTTTCCTCTTTATAGTATTAGTATAGATTATTGTAGATAATGCGTTTTGTGTCTTATCATCGCGCTGTAAGTAGATAGATTAGTTATTTAACGTAAGTAAAAATATATCGAAGATTTAAAATAAGTAGTTTTGTACATTACTTTACGTATTCTTGAATGTTTTATATATAAGGCGTCATAGTCTGCATTCTTTATGTTTAATGCTTTAAGAATAACGTCTAATTGTCGTTTAACTGTTTTATTTATGTGAAAATAAAGAAATTTCAAATCAATCAATCATTGTAGATAAGGCAAAGCAAAAGGTAACACTATCCGTACTAAAGACACGAAACAAGAAACTTCTAACAACAAACTAGGTTTTGTTTTTGCTTCTACTATGGTGAATGTGTCTTTGTCAATAGCCACTACAATAGACAGTGTCATAAAACAACTTGAGAGATGTATAGAGGTATATTTCAAGTATTTTGATGTCAAAAAATGCCAGTGCGTCTTTACCGCAAACTTACTCATCACTCTGCGGTTTTACATTTTCTTACTTACCTTTTAAACCATCAAAGAAAGCCTTTGCTGATGACATACATCATTCAAAAACAAAGCTTTGTATTTAATTAAAATTAATTACTACAGCCAAAACATAATTAGATTCCAACTTTATTGTTAGCTGTGACATTTGACATTAATTAGTTATTTGCACGTCAGCCACCGGAGAGGGGTTGAATCGTATTCACCTTCGCTCAAGAGATTAATGATGCAGTGGAATGTTCAATATTAAATCAAAATTGGATGGGGAGAATTCAGCCTGTTCTAATAATAACAGAGAAATTGGGAAGCAATCGAAATACCAAGGAGCATTGATATTTTAGTGCAGACAAAGTTATGGTATAAAAACCAGTCGGTCCTTCTGGGAAGTACTTATGGGGTGAATTTCGTAATAATAATATGTGGATCTTTACAGAAGAATCAAACCAGAATAACTGTTTTGAATCAAAATATAATATTTGGATATAATTATCTTGGTGGTTGTAGTTTAGAAAAATCCTTCTTCCTTGTTTGCATATGACTTTTCTTTAAGTACTTACTTCTTTCTTTTATTATGTTACTCAGTGTTACTTACTAATGACCAAAAATACTAAGTATTTTATGCTATTCTACTATATTCTGTCCTGTACAAAGTAGGCTCGTTTTCAGTTTTAAAAGAACCAATCTATTTAAGTATATATCCCAATGACAGACCCAACTGATATTGGAAAAAATGGTATCTAGTTAAAAATTTAAAGCCGCTCTCGTGCAAAAATTACCTAGTACTTACATGACCTACTTTTGTATCCAAGTTTTCGAAGTGAATTTCCCGACTGGCTCTCAGCCAAGCGTTTATTTAATTAAAAAATCTGTTTCACATGCAAGTGTTGGTATAAAGTAGCCATCTAATGGCGAACCGTAAGGTAATTTCGACACACATAGGATTTTTAAAACAAAAATTGTAAGAACAGTTCCAACCTCGATTTCTGTGAAACCCGGGGCCCTGGGACGAAGGCAAAGAAGGAACAGGAGTGGGTTTTTAGTCAGTAACAGTCTGACACTATTTCTCGCTCCGCCCAAGAGCGGGATTTGTCATAAGATGATTTTCCCACCTAAAAAAAAAAACCCGATTTCTAGGTATTATATATATTTTATAATGTTATCTCTAGAAGTATTTCTATCAGAAATGTTACAGAGGTTTGTTACCGATTTCGGTTCCGATATTTTTTAAACGGAACTTATGAGTACTTATATCAGAGGTGCTAACAAGTTTGTACCTACTTGTCGCGTGGGTAACCTTCCCTCGTACCTTCTGTCGATTACTTTCTTGTTGTTTTGTTTCGTATTTGGAATGTTGTGAATTCGCTCTCCATTTATACTCTTCCAAGATTTTGATTAGCTTTAGTCGTGTTTAAATTAACGCTTCTGCCGCCGTCTCCGATTTCGGTTTCGATATAATAGCTTCCGTTACATCCCTAATTTCGATTTCTACAGCTTTCAAATCCTATGCGGGTATGTCGGGATTCAACGAATCGAGTAGTGTGGAAGTGTTCGACGAAAAATGTGAGGCATTTACTGGCTGTCGCGAATATCTTCAGGTTTGTGTGAAGAGAAAATATTTTCCACATTTGAATGTTTGAGTGAATGTGATTTCATTTTATTCTCGGACTTACATATTGGGAATCTATACTGATATTCATAAAATTTATTTATTTATTTGGCCTTAGTTATTAACCATTTCAATGTCATGTCAAAAAAACAAAAGCGTGCTCTCGACGCAATCGATCAACTTGTCCATTTCATCCTGTAAATGATAATAATTAACGATATTTATTTTTAAAATAGGTTTTAAAAAACACTTTTACACGTCATTTTTTTTGTTAGTTTAAACTAGATGAGACCTTTAAGAACACAATTAAAAAAAAACAATACTTAGAAGATTTATTAGCGTTTATTCAAGTTGTCATGTTTGTGATGGCCCAGTGATTAAAGCACCCGCTTCTGACGTCTGTGGTTGCAAGTCCGAAACTGAGCAAGTATCAATGTGAATCTTTCAAATCATACCTATGTACTTTTCTAAATTCATCTGAGACATTACATACCTCGGAAAGCACTTAAAGCCGTTGATCTCGGTTGTCATTAGTAGATCTTTGACAGTCTTTACAGGTAGTCAGACGCCAGAGAGTCAGACCATCAGTCTATACAAATAGTATCGTGTTGCCCAGTAACTAGGAGGTCTGATAGGCAGTCGCTCCATGTAAAACACGGGTATTCAGCCGCATCAGGTTAGACTAGAAGCCTACCCCAAACTAGTTGGGAAATAGGTTAGGGAGATAATAATAATAATAATAACTTTTATTTAGCCATTGTTACAAGTGTTTTCTTAAACATAGGTATAACACATTTACATATCGGTAACAGGAGTTATATTTTACCAGAATTATTACAATGGCCCCCAAACTAGGCGGTGCCTGTATCTTGGGGACCGAAGTTGCGTGATCGTTAAATTAAAATACAAGTTTCCTTTGCGGATTAATGTCTCGAGTCTGTCATGTAGTCGTGACCGTGGCGTGCTAGACACATTTTGTTTTGTTAAGATGGCGGTAAAAAGTTAATTTGAGGACAAATATTGTATTATATCCATGGTTTATTAGTATTCTATTCTTGTATTCACCTTTTTCTCGGTTTTATTGCACCTACCACTATTGTCTCTGCATCACCCAAAGGTTGACCGATACAAAATGTTAATGTAACCTTTCCTGTACACGTAGCTCTAATATGCACACATACCTAGTCGTTTTAGGTACAACGAGATATTATAAGTTATTGTATAGCGGTCTTTTAATCTCATCTCAGTCGATTGCCTCGCAACATCACTGCACTCAGATACTCTTCGAGATCAACTCAACGTCAGCTTATTGACTCCAAAGGGCACTTGTTGAAAACTTCTCGATTCCAGCGAACAATCGAGATGTTTTAGAACTGGATTTGTTAAGTATAAAGGATTGGTTTACAGAGTAGGTATTGGCATTATAAATGTATAATTGACAAGCTCGGAAAATTTTGTGAAATAACAATAACTTTACTAAGTAATTAATGAGTTAACAAATTAGACAGATACTTTACTTACTCATAAAATAAATTAGTAAGTAAATGCGCAATCAAAAAATTTCATACAAAAAAAATACAACCGACTTCAATGTAAAGAAAACACTGAAAAGTGCAAAATAACTTTAATTTCGGAAGTCTGTGTTTCTATAATAGTTTTGTCTCTTCGTTATTTAACACCGAATTCCAAAATTAAAGTTATTTTGCACTTTTCAGTGTTTTGTTTTTACATTGAAGTCGGTTGTATTTTTTTTGTAAAAAGATTTTTATTTTAAACTTTTTAGTTACCTATGGTACCACCACTAAAAAGTACCCCTCAGCCAAACCTAATACCGTATAGCCAGAGTGCATCTCATGACAATTCTAATAATCCCAAACACGGTTAGATTACATTAATTTAATACAGAGTTCCGGTGCCTGACTTCAAGCTTCATCATCAGATCAGTTCGATATATTCCCCCTCTTCTTTCAGTCAGCCATCGACTATACGTATAAAGAAAGCAATTTTAATTGTTACGACGGTTCTGCTGTGATCCTATGAGTTCTGTTCCATATCTTCGAAGTTCATGATCAGATCATAACAATATTTCTATGGGACCAATTCGGAAGCATAACCTCTAGATCAAAAAAAAAATAAAAATTGGTCCACAATTGCCCGAGAAATCGGTGAACATATAAAAAAAAAATACATTTAGCCGAACATAGAACTTCCTCCTTTTTGAAGTCGGTTAAAAAACCGCAGAAGGCTGAGTAACTAATAATATGAGGATAGTTTTACAAATAAATAAATACGAGTACCATATTTCAGGGATGTTGTGTATAAAATTTTGGATCTGAATGCGGATATAAATATAGAAATAATGTTATACCGGTATCGGTTTCGATTACCTACGGATTTTAGACTTTAAAAATGTAAAATACAAAAAGCAAGATTTAACTTTTATTTCTAGTCTAGGTTGTCATTCGTTTGGCCGGGCAAAACAAACAAAAAACTATCGTAATCTGTCATTCAGACTCCGCCTTTATCTGAAACTTATATATCGGTTTCGGTTACGGATATTACTTAAATATTTCAGATATCCAATGATTTCGGTTATGGTTACAGAGCTTCGAAACATCTCTGCAATATTTCATACTTAATTGAGATTAACTTCAAAACCTTCAAACTCCAAAGTAAAGGCTAGACTTGAAAAACTTCAAAGTAACGGCTAGAGACTTTCATCAATTACGTATTTGTTAATGTGGATACAATCTTTTAAGTCATGTCTTCGTATGAATAGTTAGTTTGTTTACCATTGTAATATGGCTGTACACATTCTTATGTTTTTTTTGCAGTATTTGGCAGCAAATGTAGTCAAGTCAAAATTCTCGGCAAACTTGGCTGAGATAGTCAACCCTACAATAAAATTCTCAGTTTCATTTCAGCGAGATCGCGCCTGTTTCAATGATTCCACATATTGTCCAGTTGCGCAGACACTTGAGATGCAAAACTATAAAATTTTTACATCACAATATCTAGGAATCAATTTGCGAATAATTAAAACAGCCATTGAACTTCACTCGAAGAAATCTCGCCAAAAACTCTCACACTTTAATCAAAAGATTCTACCTTATTAAGTATGACATTTACGGTGCTATTGTTCCGACTTCCAGCCCAGTGTATTTACGAGTGCTCTACGGCAGCCACGATGCACTCAGGAGCTAAATGTCAAGATCGCGGTCAAACGAAAATTGTACAGAACTGAGGCACTTTCTATTTATTTTTATTTTGTAGTTTAAAGTGCAAGATGGGCATGGTGAAGTTTTTGTTGGAAATTTTAAGTATAAAGACAAGCACCACTGGGCTTTGCCTTGTATATTTATGTTTAAGTTCATTCATTATTTAAACCTCCCTGGCCTTAGGGTCCTAGACAAAGCCATTTGACATTCTATAAGCGATAACAATTTTCAAAAGTGTATCTGTATCTGGGAATTCTTGCAATGCCTTCTCTCCTGCTCTAGGACGTGGAGCGAAAGGACGTGTCAGACTTTTACTGACTAAAATCCACCTATATAATATACATCAGTTGCCTTTTGCGTTCCCAGAACACAGTTTCTCTTTAAAAAAATTTTTATCCATTCTCGTCACACCACACATCCATCTTAACATTCTCATCTCCGCTACGTGCAATCTTTTTTCATCCGTCTTTTTCACAGCCCAACATTCTGATCCATACAGTATTTTCTCCTAAGTTCTTCTCCTACGTTGCTGACTAAAAACTAATGGTATACTGCTGAATAGTTAATTATTCGATCCAATATCAGAGAAGTTAGTTTCTGTTAATATTTAAAACGATACCAGGATGAAAATTAAATTATTAAATCAATCCATTGTTCGATGATCTATGTTAACTATTTTCTCTTGTTTACTCTATTTATCTATTTCAATTCAATCTCTCTCAGTTTTTGTTATTTCATTTGTCAACTAGGTTTTTTTTTTTAAATTGGGTAACTATGTATGTAGAACTTATTTCAACAACTAGGTATAAGTGCGTAACTGCGTACATAATTATGTAGTATGTAATTTTCTACTTTTTAACCATTACCAAGAAAGTTATTCGAGGTCACTAACCTCAGCATTGAGAATAAACGACGCAAGGAGGAGGACACCATTACCAATGGCAAGACATGTAGGCTGTTTTAAACACAACATCTTGCAATACTAAGCCCAATTTGTACCCACTGCATACTCATGTTTTACAAATAAAATATATTTTATCTTAAATACAGAACTATTGGTAAGGTAGCGACCGTTCAATAAAAGAGCTATGCCATCACAATGACCTGTTTCTATCTGAATCATAACATTGAAAGGAAATGACCGGATAAGCGTTTCAATGATAAGCGAATTATTTTACAATTTATTCAATAAATAAATGAATGATTTTTGTACTTATCAATTGTTATATTGTTAGCATTGATATTATTTACACATGGAACCACTTCATACGGTATTAATTCTGCGTAACAATTGTAAGAATATAATATTGAGTAATAATATAATTGATTCGGGCCATTCAAGGAAAATTTATGAACTGCTTACGGTAATTGCCTGTTCAATAAAATAGGTTAATAGTTAGTACTATTAACCTATTTTAAGTAAATTAGTATTTACTTTCACGATAGAACTGACCCAATCGGACTCTCTGCTTTTGATCAATCAGTCAGTCAATGACTCGACCGACTAGAAATACCTTTACTTAAGTCAGACTACTTGTGATACGACCCGGCTTCGTACGGATGCAAATCATGATACAGAAACTATCCTCGATTATTGGTATTTTTTTGTTTTTGAAAACTGCATCAAAATCTTTGTTATCTGATAAACAAAAACGCAGAAAATTTGACCTTTGTTTTACACTATGTAAAGATAAAAGCTTTTGCACACATAGCATACAACAAACAGGGCAAATAAAGTTAAAAAAAACTTGAAAGTAAGTACTGGTCTCGCAAGTTAAAAAAAACAGGGTAACATAAACCACTAAGCATAATTGGCCCATCGTCAACGTAGTGTGCATTATTCAAATTTTTCAAGGGTGCGCTGGCACGCTGCCGACACTTATCAGACGATGCCCACTTACCAGCGAGTAGAGACCGCCGACATAACACCCCGCAACGAAACGCACTTGCCAAGTTAAATGTCAAGATCGTGATTGTCAAGGATTTTTCGAGGCCAAGCTGTCTAGAGATAAAATTGTAAATGTTACGGTTATTGTTTCATGGCTTCGGTTTATAGTGTTAACACACACTTCAACTTGGTACGAAGGATTTGGTCCGTCCGTATCAAGGTCAAGGGTGACTCAGGGTAATTAGTATTGACACATACTCGAACTTGGTATGACGAACTAAATCCGTCGTACCAAGTTCGAGCGCGTGCCAACACTATTATTTGTATATTTGCTAATGGCTTTGGAAGTCACTAAGTGAGATACTTCTGCTTGTCTTTTCAAACAAATACTCAATAATGAAAGACTACCAATAGACGTCCCGATTTTCCATCCAATAAACGGGGATTTAGTCTCTGAACTTGGAAACGAAGGCTTAAAGTTTAAACGTACACGTTGGGTTTTAACTCCACAGAATATCGGAATAATCTGGAGATTATCCCTGAAATCGAAAACTTTCAAGCGTTTTTTTTTCACCTGAAATAAACATGCAGATTCTACTGCAGTAACAGTAAATATCCAATTTCTACGGAAGTTTTCGGCATTTACATAATATACAAAATAATAAGACTTCGCATCTAAGAGTACTGCAGTGACCCATTTTTCGAGTGGCCCCTTAGTTATAACAGCGCAGAAATAAGCAACTGATTCATTTCAGATCTCTCCCAGTCCCAGGTGAGCAAATAGCTTCATCTATTTTATATTGTTGAGCACTGATTGCATTTTCTGACCTACATTTCGCTGGTTGCATTGCTTGAGGCATTTAATTGTAGCACTTGATGAAGGAAATGGATCTAAGGACTGAATATACCCCAGGGAAGAAAATTTTACAAAGAATGCTTTTGTGCGGTTGCGGTTCAGAATTTGCAGAGCTGGATATTGAAGTGAAACTTGAAAGAGGTTACTTAATATAAGGAGAATATTAGGATTGCAATAGCATAATAGCATAATCAGCCTTTTAATGTTCCCACTGTTGGGACTCAGGCCTCTCTAGGAGAGGGAATGGGCCGTAATCCACCACGCGGGCCCAGTGCGGATTGGTGAATGTCACATGTCTTCGAATTTATGGTTCTAGGACATGCCGGTTTCCTCACGATGTTTTCCTTCACCGTTTTGAGAGCAGTGGTGATGAAATAAATTACACAAAGTAATGCGCCTGGCTAGGATTGCAATGGTTAGTCATAAAGGGATTTATTGTAGAACCGGGAAGCTGCGGGAGATTTAAATAATTATGCGTGCATCCTTGGTTTTTTTCAAAATGAAACTAAGTAAGTAAAGGACTTATTTACAAACTAAATTTAGCTTTAATAAGGAAACTTATTCATGACGTAACATCTGGTAATAAAAGACTTGAAGTGGTGTAAAAGCCGGACGAGTTAATTTCAGTCGTTAGAATTCCTAATACTTCTAGAGTTGGTTCTTTAGAGGGTCTTTTAAATCAACTGTTCCAGGTTGACAAGCTAATAGTTGTTTTACTTTAACCTTTTGACGTGCGTAATTAGAGACACAATAGTAAGACAATGGCTTGCGGGCGCCGGCTACCGCCTGAGCGTTAATGAATTAATTTCAGAATTAGCATATTATAATATTACAAAGGGTTTTAATAAAACCACTTACGGTCCTTTAATTACTCTCCTGTTCCAAGTAACTCTGGACAAGCGCCCGACATATTTCAAGAACGTTATTTAGATCATATTTGTAATACTTGGCATAACTCCATGTTATGCGAGATATTAAACTATGCTTGAATAATAACAGAATTCCTTTGATTACAGTGCACAGTTTTGACCTTAATTCGCTTTAGAATATCTTGTAAATGTTATGCATTTTGCAAATGTGGGACAACGACTAGGATACACAAGTTATAAAGATTTAGTGTTAGAGGAAAACGGACACTGGCATAGGGCCAGGACAGCGTTAGGAAGATGAGGTTTAAGTAGAGCAAAAGTGATGGGCAGTGTCTGACAATGATATATTATACTTGGACAGACTTGGAAGTAATCGATAAATGAAGATAGTCTTTAGACGAATAAATTCTTACTCAGCATAAAGATAGAAAAGATATACCGTAGTGAACACATTCCAGAATACGAAGGACATAATGCCGTATTAAGAAGGACTGTTGACATAATTAAGACAATGTTTGGGAAAGACAACAGAATATACCAGACAAGTATACAAAAGAAAAAAGCATGGTTTGTAGGACATAAATACGCCAAAAATCTGTTTGTGATATTTCCTGTAGTGTCTGCATTCAAATCACAGCAGAATACTCAATTTTGATTGTAAAACACCCGTTTATTACCATTACAAAATAATGAACCTATTTATTCACCATAACTCACATTACCACATACAAATAAGGGAATAAATCTCGTAAACATCCCTCTAATTGCCACTTTATTGATTTCAAATCAGCGCTTCTAAAAATAACTGGTCGTTACTGACAGGTCGGGTTGCTCGTAAATCGTTAACCTAGAAATAAACAGTCTAGTTCAGATAGCTAGGTCTTTCGGTCACCTATACGGTTAACTGTAAGCTGCTAATGATATTTAATGGCAGCCATCAGTCTTCGTAATGAACATTCTAGATTAAAGACATTTCTCATGTTGATTAAATAAATTTCCTGTTCTGTTGGAACAATTTGATTGGCTGTTTGGCCTGCAACTAGGAACCTTGTTGCCGTTTTTTGGCCAAAGGTAGTCTTCAGTTTCAGTTCCTTTTCAAAACTGATGTTCACTGCTAGCTATATTTGCTTATGTAATAATATGCTTATTATTTGCTTTGGCTTGTGTTTTATCGGTCTTTTTCAACACTGCGGTTGACATCTCATCATCTTCGTATTTTTCTCTCATATTTTACACTAGGTACTTGCTTTTTTTCATCAATATCATTAAAGTAAACCTTTAGTTCCTTTGCGCGTTCACTTGTACTCAATTCCTTATCGAGATTTATAAGGATTTTTTTTAGAATACGATTGAATGCACAAACACCCTTAGTAAGCCCGTAAAAATCTTTTTCGTTCATGTTCAAAAGGAGAAAAAAAACGCGTTAGTGCGCAATCATAATAATTTAATTTAGGCCTTGTTGTAACATGCTAATCAAGCCACAGCTGAGCTTGTGAAAACCGGCTATGCTTATTTATTTAACAATAAATGTAACATAGGTAATAACAGACAAAAAAAAGGAAACAGAAAAATAAAACCTGCCTAAGGCATTAAGTCCGCCGCTGTACGTTTGTGCATAAAGTATTTAATAAATAAATAATAAATAAATAAATAAATAAAACCTACAAAGGATCACCTTCGTCATGCTGGTATGCAAGAAGAGATTTGCTATTTGAAAAGAAATCTCTTCCAGCATATCTGCGAAAGAAGAATTGAAAAAAAGAGATGATATTGAGGTGTAGACACCTCGTGTAAAATATTTGATTACATTTCTTAAGGGCCCTTAACTAAAATCAAGTTTGTTGTCATTAGTAGACACACGGACGCCATTGTCCGTATTTATACTGTTGTCCGTATTTATACTTACTTTTTGCGGCACCTTCGGATGGAGGAAGTTTTTTTTTTGTGAAAATATTAATAATATTTATTTCGGACGAGGTCCATATTTTGCTAGTTTAATAAAACAATACAAAAGTATAGAATTAGAAAAAACCTATTTATGTATTTCTATTTACGTAACATGAATTGATAATTTATGATAGACACGTACAGTGTTACCTATTAAACAAAAATTGAAAGTGTTAAACTCATAATCTGTAGTGCATTTAGGTAACTAGTTGCTAAACAGTTCAAAGATTTTTATAAATAGGACTGAGGACTAGATACAATTGTCTTTACTTTGGTAATAAAATGATAATTCTACTATCAGCTACAATACAACAGGTACCGGTTTGCACTACAATACTTATGTATAATAGCAAATAACCTGTAAACCTTGACATTGACACTACACCAAGTTGCCGAGTTTCTCAGCGAACCAAGACGAGGAAATCCGCCTTGTAAAAACTGGCTGCTATCAATTAAGGACCGGGTTTGCGGCGATGTCGTAAAAACCGGAGAAAGTATAGCATTCTTATAGTAACTTATGTATACACACTTTACCTACATAAAGCTACATAGTACCTATCTTTGAATGCTTATTGGAAGTGACTGACTTTTATCAAATTGTGTTCCGTTCGCAGTTTTGATTTCCGAATCTTTATTCACGTCAGCTCACAATGTTACCGGTACCACAGAATAAGTAATAGCCGGTACCAAGTTTAACGGGATTCCAAAGTCTCAAGTAACGCAGGTAGGAACATTACCCAGGTATACGGGTATTGATGTCAAATTCTTTATTGTTATGATTTTAGGCTGTAATTTATTTTGGCGTCACGCAAACAACAGAACGTAGTCGAATTCCATATTTAATTCGTTGCAACCAAATGTGATTCAACTGGAAAAACGCGAATAAATACTGGATAACAGCTATAGGTACCTATGGCACTCATTTGCTTATCGTAAATACAAGCTGCGCTTTATTAGGTTATCCAACGTGATTTCTCTAAGTATAAACAACTCAGTCGCCCGTAGAAACCGCATGCTAACTTGTAAACAATCAACCAGTACCAACCTTCTATGGCCACTACGTGGTCCCTTATCTGCTGCGCCAGCAATGGATCAGGTACCAGCTCCACAAGGTCATAAAGTGCGTAGATAGAAGGATGCACGCTTTCAAATCTCTGTATCTCCTGTCGTATGGACAGGGAAGTGTTGAGACACGCCTGGGTATGCTGCCGGCTACACATCGCGCTTCTGTAACCCAGCATTGGGCCGGTAAACTTCGACTATCACAACACTACACTGGACGATGCATTCTACCAACGCTTGCTGAGCGACCCGTCGCTCATCGCGCTCAAAACTTTATCAGAAATCACTATTCCGTAAACAAACGTGCATTCAACAAGCGTAGTACACAATAAACACTTTGCACTGTGATTGTATTGGTTATGATTGTGATGTAAATAAAGTAAACAACCAATCAACGCGTGTCGCAATGACAGCGGCGCGAGTCAACCACCCCGGTGGCGGCCATTACCGAACTGCTGTGGCGTTCTGCGTGTGGCCGAAGGGGAATTGTCAAAATATAATTGAACTTGGTGACAGCGCCATCTGTTGACCACTAGAAGCAACTCTAGAACAAGGCTGAGTAGAAAGTAGTATTTGGTTATCATAATAGATGTCACTATTACATCTTTTATGTTATCAAATATGGTTTACTAGCTATTACTCGCGGTTTCGCTTTCGTGAATTTAGGATTTGAAGACTGGCAAATAGTGTTACATAGGCTATATTTTTAAGTAAGTCTTCACACATGATTGCTAGTTTCTAATAAAATAATTCAATCATGATCTGGAAGACACGTTGCGCCATGAATTGTCTTTCTTTATTTTCATAAAGCGTCCATCATTAGCGTCGTAACCGTCGAAATATAATTATTCTTAATAAATGCGAAGGAATAAATATATGTATATTCTTTCGCATTTACTCTAATAGTTAAGTTTATTTTACGGTGTGATCGTATGCAAATATTTTACAATAAGTAGATAGGTACTTACCTAATTTTATTGCACTATCTTTATAAGGGCGAAAGTTTGTCTAGATAGGTAGGTACGAGCACGGTAATATTATCTATTATTACCGTGGTACGAGTGTATGTGACTATGTTTGTTACTCTTTCACGCTCAAACGGTTGAACGTACTTGGATAAAAAAAAAATTTACGAAAATAAAAATGCAACCGACTTCAAATAACTTTAATTTCGGAAGTCGGTGTTAAATAATTAACACCGACTTCCGAAATTAAAGTTATTTTGCACTTTTCTGTTTTTTTTTTACATTGAAATCGGTTGTATTTATCAGATTAAGTATAAAAATATTTCTATGGGACCAATAATTCGGAAGCATAACCTTACAATAAAAAAATAAAAAATTCTAAATCGGTCCACAATTGACCGAGAAATCGGTGAACATACTTACATAAGAAAAAAAACACACATTCAGCCGAACATAGAACCTACTCCTTTTTGAAGTCGCTTAAAAATTAGGCGCACGAGTAGAACATGTTCTGGAACATTCCCTTTAGGATAATTATCCACATTCACGCGGGCGAAGTCGCTGGCAGAATCTAGTTTTTATTAAGTTTTGGCAAAAACAGTTTTAAAAACTGTTTTTGCCAAAACTATCATCAGACAATGAAACTTATCTACTGAAGTACTTTTAATAATAGTTCAATAATACTTGTAGCACATACGTTTAAGCCTGGACTTTCCTATACCCTACCTAGGTACTGTGGGTATTAATGGGCATTTTAATTGTGCCGTCAAATACTGACCGAAAAACTTGAAAGTCATCATATTATTTCTAGACCTGGCATGTTGATTGGAGCAGTTGTTGCAGCCTGCATACATCATAATTTTAGCCCTTAGGTAGGTAACTAATTTCCGCGAGACTTTTTGAAAGATTTACCGTGGCCCTTGAACGCAAAGAAATCAGAAACGTTTATTTCAAATAGACCAATTACAGGCACTTTTGAATTGTCAAAATGTCGGTCAGTCAAAAAGAGTGAAGCTAAATTGCACGTTCCAAAGCGTAGATCTCTATGAAGAAGAACGTGCAAGAAACTCCATGGACACTCTTTTAAATCATATTTTATGTTACATAAATGTTGGTTAAGTACATATTTCTTGTCGCTTCTAATATGTGAGTACAATGTAGCTAGGTAATAACAATTAAAAAAAAACTAATTAAAAAAGTAGAAATTGAATTAAGTCGCTGGGTAAAGGGTATCTGAAGAACCCAGGTGGGCTTTAGTCACTAAAAGTCTGACACGCCCTCTCGCTCCACCCTAGGTCAGAAGTCAGAAATTGATTTCACCCCTCAAAAATCTAGCTGACCCGGTAAACGTTGTTCTGCCATATAAATTATCCAAGAAAAAAATAAGGGGTGGGGGAAGGAGGGTTAAAAGTAGCCTACGTACTTTTCTCATAACTACCAAATATACACAAAAAAAATCACAAAAATCGATCAAGTCGTTTCGGACGAGTTTGATAACAAACACTGTGACACGTGATTTTTATGTACATGCTAGCGGTCCCGACCGAGAGATGTTGTCCTGCCCAAGTCAAAAGTACAGTAGCACTCTACTAATGCTAAAGTGTCTAAAATTTCTTTGTAGTAGAAGTTTCATAGTCCACAACTAGTTTAATCAATACTATAGATTCTATGCTACAAATCAAATCAGACATGAATCATTGACCCTCTTCTACAAATACATTTTTTACACCACCTGCTCGATAATGCCCTTTTATATGTCATACAACCATCACTTAAAGCAAGTCATTCTGTCCCTAGGGAGATAATGCAGTATGGGCGATCCCTAGGGAATAATGAGATTTGAATTTGGAACGTTAAAAATTGTCAAAGTACGTGCATCAAACAAGTTCATTCAAAATTCAAACTGGCCACTAACGAAAAAAAAAAGTAATGAAAAAGCGAGAGCAATAATAGTAGATTATGTGACTAGGGGAAAAACAGTGTCTTTAAGTGTCTTTAAGTAGAGTATCCAACACGGGGATATAGCTGTATTTGTCTTGGGCGGCTTGAATTCCTCACTTCACTCAGGTTTCTTTATTAACTCCCTCGCAATGCTCGGGAGTTAATTATCTAAATCCCTCACTGACGTTCGGGATTAAAATTAGCATCCTTCGTTTCGTTCGGAATTCAACATGCCACCCGCGACTTAAAGACACTGCTTTATACCCTAGTCACATAATCTACTATTAGGCCCTTTAACATTGATGGAAGTGCAATGCACTTTTGACCCCTGACTGTACATACTAGCGGTCCCAACCAAGAGATATTGTCCTGCCCAAAAGCACGTTATTCGTAAAAAAAAATGAACCCGATTGCAACGCCACCTACCGGGTTCAATTATATTTTCAATCCATCCAGAGACCCATTGAAATATAGACACAAAGTTTCATTAAAGTCGGTTAAGCCGTTTAGGAGGAGTTATGTGACAAACACACGTAGGTACAGAAGAATTATATAATGTAAAGGTATATTTTCACAATCTAATTAGTCTCCTACCTACTCAAAAGATAACAGCAATGAGTTTTTTAAATAAGAAAAAACCATTTACCCATTGCATTGTTTTCTTAAACGTTATTAAGTTTTGAATGACTCAGATCGATAGTTAATTAAAGATATCGTAATTAAGCTGAACTGTTACGTGCGCTTGGCAGGTACGGCCGTATAATACCAACATAAAATTATCGTCTAACATTTTTTCAGGCACGTATATTTTTCAGGATAAATAACTGAGCAAAGAAAGATAACTGAATAGTCGTCGCAATTTTTGTTTGTTTGTTTTAATTAGATATCCATTTTCAGGATATATTCAACACTTTTTTAGGGTTCCGTACCTCAAAAGGAAAAAACGGAACCCACTTTGCTGTTCGTCCGTCCGTCTGTCTGTCTGTCTGTCTGTCTGTCTGTCTGTCTGTCAAGACCCTTTATCTCGGGAACGCGTGGAGGTATCGAGTTTAAATTAAAACCATATACTCAAATCTGCGGATACTTGAAGCTGTAAAAAAATCAAACTTTTAAGTTAACGAGAAATAAAGATACTTCGGTTTATGTTGCAAAAAACGTACATTTCGACACTCTCGAGGAAATCGAAATTCATAGGGTACTTCCCGTTGACCTAGAATACTGAAATTTGGCATAAAGCGAGGTCTTATAGCACAAGTATAGGAATAAATCTGAAAACTGTAAATTTGTTGTTACGTCACAATTTTTTTTTTGCTATTCGGAGGAATCTTCCGAGACTCCATTCCGGAATTGAACTATTTACTTATTTAAGTTTGTACGGAACCCTCAGGGTGCGAGTTCGACTCGCACTTGCCCAGTTTTTTATAAGGTGGGAAATCATCTAGTGACTTCTTCCGTTCGACTATTACTGACTAAAACCACACCTTTGTTCCTTCTGTTGCCCTTTGCGTCCCATGACCACGAGTAACCTTTTCAGAAGTCGACCCCTGGCCTCAGTATTATGGTCGACACTTGTGCTAAGCTAAAGGAAGAGGGTTGATAAGAGGCATTTTTCGCCCATCACAAACCCCAAAAAAAAGTTTCTGATTCCTTCCTATTTTCAAATGCATTTGTATATTTATAGATATGTCGGTGAAGTCAATAGTACGGAAGCTTGAGAACGAATGAACGAGCTAAGTGAAAAGTGACACATGTCACTTTGATAGAATCCGCGCTGACGTTTGCACGAACCGAGCAGATAAAAGTGCCGAGCGCAGAGGTCCGGAGCTCTTTCCTCTGTCGGCAGCCGTGCGAACAACGTCGAGTCTCGGGGACTGTCTCACGGCTCGTTGTGTGAAATGAATATCTAAAACTTGCATCATAATAAATCAGTTGTGTGATCTGGAATAGTTTGTTTATTGCTCGATACCCAGCCATCGCCCACAAAACAGAGTCCCTGGACAGAGCTTCAATGATGATCGGCATCCTCAGCCGATAGATATTATATTTTTTTTATTCAGTGACATTTATGTGATAAATTGTAATATGCATAATAATAATTAAAAAAGAACTTTGCAGTAACTTGGCTAGTCCACCTTCACTTTCATTTAACAGAAAAATTCGTGCAAAAACAATCAAAAACTGTTGTTAATGAAAATAAATTAAAATGATGTCGGTTAATGAAATTAAATTTAATTAAGGTCTTACTTTTTTATCGCAAATTACATTATTGAATGTTGAAGTAATGCTGTCTATAAAAGCAGCCTAATTAAAAACTGTAAACTTCAAATAATATAAAGAAATAATGATAAGAAATAGGCGAGTCATGTAATAAAAATGTTAAACTCGTTAAAAAATAAAAAGCCCGCTTTGACATTTGAGAAAAACCCTAGAATGTAACTTCGAACAAAACTGAAAGAAACAATAAAATAATAATTAGGGTTCCAGTGTAGTAGTAGCTATTTTAGTAGTAGCTACACTACACCGGATATGCCGCTAGGTAGTCAAAATACAAATGTCAAAACGGGCCTTTTATTTTTTGACAACTTTAAATAAGTTTCATTTTGTCATCATCATATTTTTTTAATAATTTACTGGTTACATAACTCGCACAAAAATGGCGAAAGTTTGTGTGTGTGTATGTTTGTTACCGTTTAACGCGAAACTGGGCAAACGAGACGGTGACGAGCTGCGAGTGGGGCAATTTGGATTTGGACGTCGGAATCACCGGGGACACCTACTGGCTAGCTTTATGGAGAAGGAGGGCCTCTATATGATGAATTCCTTCTTCAAAAAGCGTGAGCATAGAAGGTGGACCTGGCAAAGTCCTGACGGTGCAACTAGAAATGAGATTGACTTCATCCTGTCGACGAAAAAGCAAATATTCAATGATGTCTCTGTGATCAACGCGGTGAAAACTGGAAGTGATCACCGCGTCGTAAGAGGCACATTGAATATTAACATTAAGCTGAAAGGTCTCGACTGATGAAGTCTACGCTCCGTCCAGCACAGATCCAGATCCAAAACCCCGAGAGCTTTCAGCTCGAACTCCACAATCGTTTCGAGTGCCTAGGAAGCTCCGTGGATGAATATAACGATGGGTTCGTGGAAACTGTCCATACGGTCGGGTCTAAGTTTTTCAAGACTCACCGTACAAATAAGAACAAGAAGCTCTCCGATCCGACCCTCGAGCTAATGAAGAAGAGGCGTGAGATGATTCTGCAGTCTTCAGACGATGCGTGCATATACCGGCAGCTCAATAGACAAATCTCGAAGTCCCTGAAACGTGACCTTCGCCGCTTTAATACCGCAAGGATTAAGGATGCGATTGAGCGGAATAAGGGCTCTAAAGTATTTGCACGAGATCTGTCTATTGGGAAAAGCCAGCTCACGAAACTGAAGACCGACGATGGCAGAGTCATATCCGCCAAATCGGAGCTTCTGGGAGAGATCGAGGCTTTTTATGGACAGTTATACACGTCTATCGCTAAACCCGCTGTAAATCTAGTAAATGACCCAAGAGCTAGATTGACTCGACACTATACCGAAGATATCCCGGACGTCAGCCTGTACGAGATTAGGATGGCTCTGAAGCAGCTGAAAAACAACAAGGCGTCGGGTGAGGACGGAATTACGGCCGAACTCCTGAAGGCGGGTGGAAAACCGGTCCTTAAGGCCCTTCAGAAGCTATTTGATTCCGTCATACTCGAGGGAAAAACGCCACAGGCGTGGAGCAGAGGCGTGGTGGTACTCTTCTTTAAGAAGGACGATAATGCCCTGCTTAAGAATTATAGGCCCATCTCGCTTCTGAGCGATGTCTACAAGCTGTTTTCCAGAGTCATCACGAATCGTCTCGCGCGCAGGTTCGACGACTTCCAGCCTCCCGAACAAGCCGGATTTCGAAAAGGCTTCAGCACCGTGGATCACATACATACGCTGCGGCAGGTTATACAGAAAACTGAGGAGTATAATCAGCCTCTCTGCTTAGCGTTTGTGGACTACGAGAAAGCCTTTGATTCGATTGAAACTTGGGCTGTAATGCAGTCTCTCCAACGGTGCCAAATTGACTATCGGTATATCGAAGTGCTGAAGTGTTTGTACAAAAACGCCACTATGTCAGTCCTCGAACTACAAGACCAGACCTCGAAACCTATCCTCTTGCAGCGGGGTGTGAGGCAGGGAGACGTTATTTCTCCGAAACTGTTCACGGCAGCAATGGAGGATGTCTTCAAGGTTTTGGAATGGAGAGGGCTAGGCATTAATGTCAATGGCGAGTACATCACTCACCTTCGGTTTGCCGACGACATAGTAGTCATGGCTGAGACTACGGAGGAGCTCAGTACAATGCTTGGTGACCTCAGTAGAGCTTCCGAAAGAGTGGGACTTAAAATGAACATGGACAAAACCAAAGTCATGGTAAACAGCCATGTAGCACCCACTCATATCAAGGTCGGGGACTCTACACTCGAAGTTGTAGACGACTACGTTTACCTGGGACAGACGGTCCAGTTGGGAAGGTCTAACTTCGAGAAAGAGATCAATCGTCGAATCCGACTCGGCTGGGCAGCGTTCGGGAAGCTGCGCGGTATCTTCTTGTCCAATATACCACAGTGTCTCAAGACGAAAGTCTATGACCAGTGCGTGTTGCCAGTGATGACATATGGCTCCGAAACGTGGTCGCTTACAATGGGCCTCATTAGAAGGCTTAAAGTCACCCAAAGGGCAATGGAGAGGGCTATGCTCGGAGTTTCCTTGCGTGATCGAATCAGGAATGAGGATATCCGCAGGAGAACCAAGGTTGCCGACATAGCATGAAGAATCGCCAAACTAAAGTGGCAATGGGCAGGGCACATTGCTCGCAGAACAGATGGCCGTTGGGGCCGAAAGGTTCTGGAATGGCGACCACGTACCGGAAGACGTAGCGTTGGAAGGCCTCCTACAAGGTGGACCGATGACTTGGTGACGGTTGCGGGAGTCCGATGGATGCGGGACACACGGGACCGTTCGCTGTGGCGACGCTTGGGGGAAGCCTATGTCCAGCAGTGGACGTCTTTCGGCTGAAATGATGATGATGATGATGATGTTTGTTACATCTTTATGCTCAAAAGGCTAAACGGATTTGGATGAAATTTGGCACAAGGGTAGGCCATGTCCTGGAATAGCACCTAGGCTATTTTTTATCCTGGGAGTCCCTTTGGATAATTTTCTACTATCACGCAAGCGAAGCCGCTGGCAGCAGCTAGTATATGTATATAATATAATAAAAACAGTTTCCGCGATTCAAGTGCGAGGTGAGGTGACCCTTAAAGTGTATAAACAGTTTCTGCGATTCAAGTGCGAGGTGAGGTGACCCTTAAAGTGTAAAAACAGTTTCCGCGATTCAAGTGCGAGGTGAGGTGACCCTTAAAGTGTATAAACAGTTTCTGCGATTCAAGTGCGAGGTGAGGTGACCCTTAAAGTGTAAAAACAGTTTCCGCGATTCAAGTGCGAGGTGAGGTGACCCTTAAAGTGTATAAACAGTTTCTGCGATTCAAGTGCGAGGTGAGGTGACCCTTAAAGTGTAAAAACAGTTTCTGCGAATCAAGTGCGCGGTTAGGTGACCCTTAAAGTGTAAAAACAGTTCGCGCGATTCAAGTGAGAGGTAAGGTGACCCTTAAAGTGTAAAAACAGTTTCCGCGATTCAAGTGCGAGGTGAGGTGACCCTTGAAGTATAAAAACAGTTTCTGCGATTCAAGTGCGAGGTGAGGTGACCCTTAAAGTGTAAAAACAGTTTCTGCGAATCAAGTGCGCGGTGAGGTGACCCTTAAAGTGTAAAAACAGTTCGCGCGATTCAAGTGAGAGGTAAGGTGACCCTTAAAGTGTAAAAACAGTTTCCGCGATTCAAGTGCGAGTTGAGGTGACCTTTAAAGTGTAAAAATAGTTTCCGTGAATCAAGTGCGCGGTGAGGTGACCCTTAAAGTGTAAAAATAGTTTCCGCGAATCAAGTGCGAGGTGAGGTGACCCTTAAAGTGTAAAAACAGTTTCCGCGATTCAAGTGCGAGGTGAGGTAACCCTTAACCTTTTGAGTGCGTAATTAGAGACACAATAGTAAGACAATGGCGCGTGAACGCCGGCGATCAACAGCTTAAAGTGTAAAAACAGTTTCCACGATTCAAGTGCGAGGTGAGGTGACCCTTATAGTGTTAAAACAGTTTCCGCGAATCAAGTGCGAGGTGAGATGTCCCTTAAAGTGTGAAAACGGTTTCGACAGTTTCGACTACCTGCATGCGCAGAGTACTGTAGTTCTTTGGCTACATTGCCAAGAAAAATGGCCACAACCTTGAACAGCTCATCGTAACTAGCATGGTTGATGGCAAACAACCAAGCGGCCACAGCCTAAAAACAGGGGAGGTCAGGTCCGCTCCACACTGAACGCCCAATTGCACATCGCACTTCATGACGCTAAGGACCGTCACAGATGGCAAGATACCATCAATAAGAAGCTAATCCAGCGGGAAATTCACGACCCTCAGTAATGAGGAATACGAATTGAGGAGGAGGAGGCGTTCGGGATTAATGCCTAGTAACTTTCGTTCCGTTTGGAATTCATTGGTCTAGCCCTTAGTTACATTATAATCTTCTATTTTTAACAGTTTATGTACACACACGGATATAAAATAAAGACAAGCTTATTGTTACAATATGTAATGTAAAGAATATAAGGAAGGAAAAGGCATCGTACTTGTGGGATAGCCTAAAGCCGAACATCCCGTCTCGTCGTTCACGAGAAAAAGAGCTGGAGTGACTTTTTCTCGTTCTTGTAAATGACAAGTGGCAGAAAAGGATAGAAGCATAAGAAAGAGCGATTCGGTGCGGCCAGATGTAGGAAGCTAAACTGTGGAAACAAAGTATTTACTCGCAGTCAAGCACTGGTTTATACCAATAAAAAAAAAAACTGAAACAAAAAATCGAACTAAAATATTTATTTAGCCATATAATATGCCATTATGCCTAAACGTGCGAAAACATGTTTTTGACGCGTGATCGCGTCAGAAATGAAGATATCCGCAGGAGAACCAAGGTTACACATTGCTCGCAGAACAGATGGTCGATGAGGCCGAAAGTTTCTGGAATGGCGACCACGTTCCGGAAGACGCAGCGTTGGAAGGCATCCCACAAGGTGGACCGATGACCTGTTGAGGGTCGCGGGAATCCGATGGATGTGAGACGCATAGGACCGGTCATTATGGTCGCGTCAGTAATGAAGATATCCGCAGGAGAACCAAGGTTACAGACATAGCCCGACGAATCGCCAAACTTAAGTGGCAGTGGGCAGGGCACATTGCTCGCAGAACAGATGGTCGATGAGGCCGAAAGGTTCTGGAATGGCGACCACGTTCCGGAAGACGCAGCGTTGGAAAGCATCCCACAAGGTGGACCGATGACCTGTTGAGGGTCGCGGGAATCCGATGGATGTGAGACGCATAGGACCGGTCATTATGGCGATATTTGGGGGAGACCTATGTCCAACAGCGGACGTCTTTCGGCTCAAATGATGATGATGATGATATGCCATCATCGGACCACCAGACGTACGGCGACACGCTAACGGTACATGGTGGCCATATTCCCATACGCACGAAACATTTTAGGAACACATAAATTGTGCGCACAGCTACGGAATGGAATTCCCTGCCGGATTCTGTGTTTCTTAATAGCTACCACCTGGGGGTCTTTAAGTCAAGAGTGAATAGGTTACTTCTAGGTAAGCGTGCTCCGTCGTCGCCCACATCGACGCTTTCCGTCAAGTGATTAAAAGGGTGACCAGATAGTTGAAAACCAACGTCCCAACCAGGTGACCTTGCTGGTTTCAATCCGTGTAGATAGCAGTTGTAAACCATGACCTTTAACGCCCTTGATTGGGAGGCGCGTTTTCCCAACCACCGAACGTGTTGGCGCGTGGTTTACATCCATGTAGCCGCAACACAAACCAAACACATAAACCAAGGTGACCTTGGTTGGAACGCTAGTTTGCAACTGTCTGGTCACCCTATAGTGGTCAAGTGCAAGACAATCAATAAAAAAACATGCAACTATAATTTTAAATAACAGCACTGGTCTTTCTATCATGTGGTTTGTAATTTATGCTGATTACTAAATATGGACCGTTTCTAGGTGGTTTCTAGCCTGAGACTAGGTATCAGGTTTACACTTCATTATGCATTAGTTGAAGTTTACTGCACTCTCACCGCCTTAGACATAAAATATTTATAATAAATTATTATTCGATAATTAATTATCATGTAATTAATTATTTATTGATTTTATTTATATATTGATATTTGCTTCTTTTGCGTGAAAGTAAAAAAAATATGGTGAAAGAATTTTCAGAATCGGTTCTGTGGTTTCAGAGATTACCCCCTACATGCCTACAAACTTATAAATTTCACCTAATTTACAACATGCTAAAACCATAGCTCTATATCTTTGTTTTCGATGTGTCGCTATAGTTTCCCACTAACCGGGGGGTGGGACTGTTATGTGTATTGTTACTTTGTTCTGCCCACCATGACTTACGGTGCTGAAACGTGGACGTTTACGCAGGTCACTGAAAGTTGTACAGAGAGTCATGGAGCAAGATTGACATACGGCTAATAGACTGAATTCCAAACATCGAGACCCGAAGTTGTTTCAAGGTTTTCGACATCGGAAAACGAATTATAGAATTTAAATAGAGCCAGCTCTATTACACCAGTCAAGTTGTGCTGATATAAGGTGAAGTAAAGCGGTGAGTGGTGACCGAGTTGCATGCAAAGACTAGATCAAATATCTACCAACTAGTTTCCATAAGCCTGCGTCTGCCCCTAATGGGCCTACCAAACGCACAAGCTTTACCACAGGGGCCTTTCTATGACGTTTTGAAATGTCTAGCACACGAGGGTGAAAGAAGGATGGAGCTATACACCTTATATAGATCCATCCCTTTAACAGTTCAGTTTAGGTCGTGGTAGGGCCTCTGATGTGGTTGTATAAATTCATACAGTTGTACACGGTGTAATGTGTACAAACCGGCCTGCGCAGGCAAAACTGTGGTGAAGCTTGTGTGTATGGTAGGCCCATAATGAAACTTAACTGCAAGTAATTCAATACATGGAACCAACTTTATTCACAAATTGGTAAGGCATGCTGATGCTCTAAAAACGTTATTTTGTTCCATTTGTTAACAATGACTCTGCATCCTTATTCGCAGCATGTTTTGTTCAAATTTTAACACCCACACGAACGGTGATTGTTGGGGGTCATGCCGATTTGCGAATATTTATTATTCTTTTATGAAACACTTCATCATCATTTCAGCCGAAACACGTCTACTGCTGGACATAGGCCCTCCAAGTGTCGCCACAACGAACAGTCCTGTCCGTCTCCCATCCATCGGATTCCCGCGACCCCCACCAGGTTATCTGTCCACTTTGTGGGATGCCTTCCAACACTGCATCTTCCGGTACGTGGTCGCCATTCCAGAACCTTTCGTCCCCATCGACCATCTGTTCTGCGAGCAATGTGCCCTGCCCACTGCCACTTAAGTTTGGCGATTCTTCGGGCTAGGATGATTTTCATTTGATAACTTGCCTTCTTGCTTGCTGCTTTATGAATAACTTAAATTCTTGATAAGAAAATGGTTATCGGCTTGATATTATTTAAAATAATAAATTAATGACGTTCCAGCAGTCAACTCGCGGGCACGCCATAATTATGGCGGTAAGTCCCCTCTTTGAGGAGTGGCTGGAAAGACCTCACGGCGTCCTCACCTTCCGCATGACGCAGGTTCTCACCGAACATGGTCAGTTAGGGAAGTTCCTGCACCGGATTCGTGCGGAAGTGACGCCCGGGTGTCACCACTGTGTGGACCACTCGGAGGACACAGTGGAGCACGGTGTTGGAGGTGTGCCCCGCTTGGGCAGAGCACCGCCGTGTTCTCGTGGGGGCGATCGGTGGCAACGATCTCTCACGCCGGGCCTTGGTACAGGCCATGGTTCGATGAGGAGTGGCAGGCGGTCGCCGCCTTCTGCGAAGCAGTAATGTTAGCAAAGGAGGACGTCGCACGTGTACGCGCGATGGAGTGGCCCTCAAACCTCAGCCGGGATCCCGATCCCGATTTCCGGCCACCGTAGACGCGGGCTTGCGGAGTGCGAGCAATGGGTAGCTCGCCTTCCGATCGTCTGGTAACCGTCCGGATCGAGCCCAAGTCGTCGACGGCGCATACTGTTCCACGCGCGCCTCAAGAAGATGTCAGAAAACCGTAGGGGTCCAGCAGGGTCGAAGCCTACTGAGGCCAAGGGTCTGCTTCTGAAAGGAAGACTCGGCCCTGGTATGAAAGACAACGAAGGAACAGGAGTAGGTTTTTAGTCAGTAAAAGTCTGACACGTCCTCCCGCTCCGCCCACAACGGAGGATGTCATTGGATAATTTTCCCACCTACAAAAAAAAAAAAACTGGTAAACAAACTATGCGCTAGCCTAAAGCCTTCGTAACTTTCCTATGTCCTCAAAACAGTCACTCACGTATATTGATACTTTGATAGCACTTAATCGATTGCTAACCCAAGGAGGCCACTGCAAACACAATTTGGCTATGGGGGATTTGATCGATCTGTACCACACCCACTGTGGAAATCTACTGTACTCGAACTATGACCTACTTGCTAGAGCGTCACAAGCTCACAAGTGTCCCTCTATCCAAGGTTCGAAGATCACCATATGCCAATGATGCCTAATTACGCCCAAACCCAATAATAGTTCAATAGTTTTGCATACTCCATACGCTTGTATGGATTGTGCCAAATTCTATCTTAGGATACTAGCTCACTGAGTTGCCATACCAATCTGGAGACAGTGATGCTGAATAAAACTCTAGATGAAATCAAGGCTTGTAGAAAATGCAGATAATCTTCAAGAAAGACCAAGGCTTGGTTCGCTGACGATACCTGGGAAATTATAAAGTAGTCGGGGTTTACAACACCGCAACTTCAGGAAGAAATATTCCAACCTGTAGAAGTAAGTTGTGTAAAAGTATTACCATCATTTCAGTCGAAAGACGGTCCACTGCTGGACATAGTCATCCTCCAAGTGTCACCACGATTACTGGTCCCGTGCGTCTCGCATCCATCGAATTCTGGCGACCCTCACCAGGTCGTCCAACCACCTTGTAGAAGGCCTTCCTAAGCTGCGAGGGACCAAATTAAATATCTGCACTAACACCTGAACTCACTCCCTAAAATTCTAGACCTCAGATCAGTTCCATGATCTTCAGCTTATATCCAAACAGATCAGACTCAAGTCGTGAGGGTTAACGATAAAGATGGCAATTTTGTGGCCATAGCTGAGAGATGGTGCGTTTGCCTATTTTGTTAAACTGTACGATAGCCAGCGGCTCACATCGTAAGCACCCAAACTGGAACGATATGAATTTAGAACCTTCAGTTTTACGATCTGAGATAACGGCAGCCAAAGCAGAAATGTCCCAGGACCTGACCTAGTAACAGCGGAAGTTCTCAGAACCCTGGTAAGGGAGGCACTGGCAACTTGCATCTTACCCATAAATGTAATTGGCGGTGTGGCCTAGAAATCGGACTGAGTTCATCGTTTTGCCACTGTACAAAACAGACTGAGACTCGATTCCAGAACCGAGTCTCGAGATTTTTCCGAATCACAAAAGTCATTACTTGTACTATGAGGCCTTGCTTCTTACCAAATTTCAGGATTTTAGGTCAACGAGAAGTACCGTATAGACTTTGATTTCCTTGTGTATGTCAAAATATGAGCCATAATCGGAGTAAATAACGGCCATATCTTTTGATTGTTTTGTCTTGGAAGTTTGCTTCACTGCTCCAAGGGGTAGTAGACCTGAGTATTTTCTATTAATTTCAGGTAGGTACTCCTCAGATACAGGATCTTGACAGACGGACAGATAGACAACAAAGTAATCTAACAAGGGTTGCGTTTTGGCGACTAAGTTACGTAACCCTAAAGGGGTGACCAGACGGTTGCAAACCAACATTTTTTTTTTTATTCTTGATAGGTTCGCGCTTGACCGCTAACTCACCTGATGGAAAGCGACGATGCGGTCGACGATGGAACGCGCTTACCTAGAAGTAACATTCCAACCAAGGTGACCTTGCTAGTTTCAATCCGTGTAGACAGCAGTTGTAATCCATGACCTTCAACGCCCCTAGTTGGGAGGCGCGTTTTCCCAACCACCGAACGTGTTGGCGCGTGGTTTACATCCATGTAGCCGCAACACAAACCAAACACATAAACAAAAGTCACCTTGGTTGGAACGCTAGTTTGCAACCGTCTGGTCACCTCTTAAAAAGCCACAAGCGTGTATTTTTTAATGTTGATTGAACTTTCGACTAATCGCTCGTCATTCTGCGCCATTAGGTTATGTTTGCCCGGAAGAAAGATACTACTTATTTCTGTTAATTCTACTGCACGAAAGTAAGCAATTAGCTTAAAATACCAACTGATTACAGTTCGTAAATATTTAACTGTTTAATTATTTACAATCACACCACAAATATGACGATTTCTCCGGCCATTCTGTACTACTATACCTAGATAAATAAGAACACATCTGTTAAATAGCGCCTTCCTCTTATTTGTAAACTGATTGTAGTCTCAAGTCTCAAGGTTTAACCGCATTAAGTTACCGCACAGTTATCTCAGATTGGTTCAAATAATATAAATGCCGGCACAATGTACATGCTCTGTTTCCGGTGTTTAGGATGAGTAATTTGTGTGGCCAGTTAAATATAAGGTTTTTATTTTTTAGGGTTCTGTACCCAAAGGGTGAAAACGGGACCCTATTAGTAAGACTCCACTGTCCGTCTGTCCGTCTGTCTGGCTATATCTCATAAACCATGGTAGCTAGACAGTTGAAATTTTCACAGATGATGTATTTCTGTTGCCGCTATAACAACAAATACTGAAAACAGAATAAATTAAATTGTGTCAAAAAAAAGTTGAATAGATAATGGTACGGAACCCTTCGTGCACGAGTCAAAATCAGTTAGTCATCCCACTTTAGGGTCTAGAGAAAGTGACACTGTCAGCATTAACTGATATCAAAAGTCTAAAATATATGGGATTAACCTACACCCATTTTTAAAGTTCCGTATCTATGTCGGTAAAACTTGTAGGATCACAATATTGTCCGTCTGTTAACCTTTTGAGTAGCGTAATTAGAGACACAATAGAAAGACAATCCCCCGATTTCTGATTTAAGCATTTGAAGTTGAGTATTTCTCAAACTCTACTTTAGCCTGCAAACCTGTCAAAATTTGGCATTTAAGTATGGTTTGAGACATACTTAACTCAAAATACTCAATTCAGAAACCCGCCTAATGGCGCGTGAACGCCGGCGTTCGTGCGGGGATTGACCTTTTTTCTCCGGAATGTGTGAATGTATGAAGCTAAGTCAACTACTAAAGTAAAATAGTTTTTTATGAGATTGAGAAATCATTACATAGCTCCTCTCGCTCTGGGTAGAGATGAGAGATTGTGAGACTTCCTGACTACAACCCACCTGTGATTATTCAGTTGCCTTTTGCGTTCCAGGCCCGCGGTACGTCTTTCACATAATCGCGCAGCCTAGGGATCCCACGCACTCGTCATGTGACATTTCGGTAGCGCATGTCAATCCCATTTTGGCCTTTACAACAATTATTATCGCTGATAGAATGCCACCTTGTCTAGGCTCTCAGTGAACAGTGATGGACCCATTGTTATCGGCCCCGAATTACGAGTTTCAACCACCCATTACTTTGTGTAATTTATTTCATCACTATTGCTCTTAAAACTGTGAAAGTAAATATCGGTATATCTTCTAGAATCAAAAATTCGAAAATATGTGACGTCGACCAATCCGCAGTAGGCCCGTGTGGTATATTATGGCCCATTCTCTTTCTTTGAAAGGTGGCCTGAGTCCCAGCAGTAGGAACATTATAATTGGCTGATTATTCTTTATGCTACGCTCTCATATTGTAGTTCACAACTGATCATTAGCTTCTCCAAAGTTTTACGATAATACTGTCGCAACTCTGCGAGAGTAGAACTTCGGTAGGGGATCTTTTACTTTGGCTATCACGTTTTACTTATATTATTCTTCAGGATTCGATATCAGCTCATTGCGCTACAATGGTTATGTCCGAACTTAAAAACTAGACATTTCTTGGTTCTACTCAATTTTTAAACCTATTCTAGAACTGCAAAATCCTTAAAAGTATATTTTACAAGCCAGTTCGATAGCTATAAAAAATCGAACTCATGCGATCTCCTTTCGATATCACAATACCTAGTTCTTTACTATTCTGACTGCCAACCCGTTTTCCTTCAGTGGCCAAACAACCCTACAGCCTTCCGCTATCCCTACCCATCTGTTTTCCTAAGGACACGCCCGACCCAGTGTCTCTAAAAATAAAATCGTTTTTACTCATCAATCAATCATCATCATTCTTTGGAGCTAACCCCTTAATACTTTATTGGTGGTTACGATTTCCTACTGCTCATTGTTAGTCAATTAAAGGATCATGCTACTTTTATCTGAAGAGCAGTGGTGGCCGAGTGGTAACGGCCCTGACTTACGAGTTGTAAGTCGCGGGTTCAAACCCAGCCAGGCGCATTACTTTGTGTAATTTATTTCATCACAACTGCTCTCAAAACGGTGAAGGAAAACATTGTGAGGAAACCGGCATGTCCTAGAACCAAAAATTCGAAGACATGTGACATCCACCAACCCGCACTGGGCCCGCGTAGTGGATTACGGCCCATTCCCTCTCCTAGAGAGGAGGCCTGAGTCCCAACAGTGGGAACATTATAAGGCCGACTATGCTATGCTACTTTTATCAGCTATAGCTGAGCAGACAAACTATGTCCTGTCTTAGTTTTGCACTATTACACGTGTGAACTGTCAAATATGTGTACGTTAAATAGTCATTAAGTTTTTTTTTGTATTTTTAATGTTCTGAGCAACTTTCTTAACTATTTCTTTCATAAGAACCTTCTCCTGATGAAATTGGTGCAGCCGTTCACGCGTGATGACCTGACCAAGGGAAATAGTTATTAATTTTTAAATATTTACTACCGGTCTCGGAAAACGTTATCCTGCCCGAAATCTGGCATTTTGTCAGAAAAAAAATTAAAGACACGATTGCAAGGCCACCTACCGGGTCACACAAATATAAACAACATTACTTTCAAACCGGTCAAGCCGTTAAGGAGGAGTTAGGTGACAAACACACGTACAGAAGAATTATATATAAAAAGATGATGTGGATCTCGTTGGTTCTACAATAGCCATGGTTGACGCCAGCAGAAACAATTGAAGATCGTAGAATCGGCTTGGATACGGTCCTAGAGATCACCACGTCAGGCAAAAAAAACTTAGAATAAAGGATTTACTACAATAGAAAAACAGATTGTAAGGTAAAAACATATAAAATAAATCATACACAATATTGACATGCAAATGGCATGGGCAGAAAAAAAAATAGACTTCCAAGAAAATGTTGTTTTAATATGATTTGTTTATTTTCATTCAAGGTTCGGATCCCTACGGTCTTACCTAAACACACTTCAGTCATAGTATTATGAAAAGATCTTGCTTCTAAGGAAAATAAAACATAAATAAGTATTGTAGGTTTTAGCCTTGACCGGGTTATGTAACGTAATAGCTCCTCCCGTTTACGTCTCAGGTTTTAGTCCTCGATCTCCAAGACCTTGGGAGAATCAATTTTTAGTGACATATTTGCTAGCTTTGTATCTTTAAAATAACATATTTTTTTTTTCTGTCTTATTAAAAGGTGTTTGATAAAGCATATACATCATTTCTTTTTAATAAAATTATTTCCCTTGGTCACGCCGTAACTTGAAAACAACTTACCGATTTCATTCATCTTTTTATTTTATTTTTCTAATTATTTCTAGAATGTTCTGGAAAAAAATAAAATTACTCAATAAAGTCGAAAATTTCAGAAAAATTGCTACCTGCTATTTAACTTACGCGTGTTTGACAGTTCGCGCGTTTAGTAATAAATAAATATTTTTATAAATTTCACCTCGATTGTTTTTTATTTTGTCTATTTTTAAAAAACTTTTTATAAAAAAAAACCGACTTCAATGAAAAAAAAAAACACTGAAAAGTGCAAAATAACTTTAATTTCGGAAGTCGGTGTTTCTATAATAGTTTTGTCTCTTTGTTATTTAACACCGACATCCAATGAAATCGGTTGTATTTTTTTTGTAAAATGTTTTTAATTTTACACATTTTAGTTATGGTACCACCACTAAAAAGTACCCCTTAGCCAAACTTAAATAACTTATAGCTAGAGTGCATCTCATGACAATACTAGTAATACCAAACACGGTTAGATTACATTAATTTATTGCAGAGTTCTGGTGCCTAACTTCCGGCTTCATCATCAGATCAGTTCGATATATTCCCCCTCTTCTTTCAGTCAGTCATCGACTACACGTATAAACAAAGCAATTTTACTTGTTACGACGGTTCTGCTGATCCTATGAGGTGTTCTGTTCCATATCTTCGAACTTCATCAGATCATAACAATATTTCTATGGGACCAACTCGGAAGCATAACCTTTCAATAATAAAAAAAAAAATTCAAAATCGGTCCACAATTGACCGAGAAATCTGTAAACATACATTAAAAAAAATACATTCAGCCGAACACAGAACCTTTTTGAAGTCGGTTAAAAAGGGTAGGTCTCATAAAAAATATATTATAGAACTGCATCTTTATACCGTCTAAAACCTCACTATACAACATTTCAATGGCAACTTGAATCTGGAATGTAAATTACCTATAAAAGGAAAAAATTTTTATATGAGGTCGATCAGGGCAGGTACCGAGGATTTTTTGTATGGTGGCAATAGAGGCAGGTAGTATCTTAACCGTTTGGCACAGATAAAAAGTTCGTGATGCAAACTGGATTCCCAGATTTATTACAGTAGGCCAGAAAATATAAGGTAGCCACAAAAAAATTGTTCCTAAATAAAGTGAAATGGTTTTGGACCAATTGAAATTGAATGAAAAAGTATCGCACCATCACTGGGTGTCTGATGCCCAACAATTGCTGAGTTGGCGACCCTTTCGGTTCTGGCACGCTCAGCGTAACTGTATTGTGTTTTTGTACCCTTTTTTATTATTTTGCGTTGTTGCCGTAGTACTGTATTGCCTGCGTCGAATAGATTATATTCTATTCTATGGCATACATTGTAAAAAACGTGAGTAAATCAAATGAAATTGTACATTCTGTAAATATTTAGTCACTGATTTCCAGACTTTCCAGTTTAAACCGAAAACTCTCGTTAGAGTAGAGCGAAATATTTTTCAAAATATTCCCTTCAATAGTTTTAACTATACTTCTTTGTCTGTCAGTTAAACAACTGCATCATAGTGAACAGGAACATAGACTAAATTCCTAGTAAATCTCTGAATGATAGAAGTATGCTAGTAACAACTTTAGTATCGTCATCATCTCGTTATCATCCCGCGCATATAAAATTCAATGGAGGGAAATGGATTGTAATATAATGCTTGTGGGCGATGAACTACTAGTATAAAGTCATTATGTAATATCGCTGTCTAGGAACCCGTTTCATCTTTGTAAGGTTAGAAATGGAAATGCGCAAAGAGAAAACTTGTGTGATGTTGCATAGAAAACTCTTTGGTCATAGAAACAGTTCATTGGTGTTACTGGCCGAAAATAAAAAGAATATCACATGTTCTATATTTAAAAATTCTGCATGTATCAATTTATGGCTATCAACACCGGCCAGTATCAATTCCATTGCCTTTCAAGTCTCAACTGCCGAATTCGTTCCATAATCAAATATCTATTACGGTGCCTATTGACTGTAATGTCGCCATGTTTATTTTCTAAATAACCAATATCTCATGTTTATGTCTCAACGTTACACTATTATAGTATATTTTTTTAATCGCATGTCATTTATTGGAACTTTCGTTCTCGATCAGACAACAGTGACAATCGGACTGTCGCGTTGAGCGGTCGCTCCGCGCGCGAATATAGTGCTGTGATACACATGTAATTGGTAACAACTAACGAGTCGTCATGTCAAAACTCAAGGTAATATTGATAGTAAGCGTGCGAAACTCGCAAAAAACTTTAATGACAACAACCTTGGAATATTATCTCGCGTCGATGCATTTTTAATCGTAGTTTAAAGTTAATCAAAATGTTACAGCTGGTTTGATATGTGTGACAGAGTTTTATTTCACGGGCAGGATCTGTTTCTTATGTATTGTTATCGCTCGTTTACGGTGTGTTGACACTTCTTTAATGTTTGTTTCTGTTAACGTTTAAGAGATAATTTTTGCGGTTACTCGTTAAAGTTTTCATTGCATAAGTGAATGATTAAAATTGTATGGAGCTGGCAGGTAAAGTGGGTCGAGTATTTTTTATTTGTAAGCATGTTAATATGTAGCAGAAAAATATGTGAGTTAATTCCAAAGTATTTTGCTTTACAATTGATGATTACTTCTTATCAAATCTGATTTCCGTGACCTCCTAAACAATGGTGAGATTTTCTTTTGAATTTATTTAGTAATTTTTAAAACAGTCCTGTCTAGGACTTCTTTAATGCAGTTTACCTTCAAAGTTACAAAAAATACATAAATACCTATTTTGCTCACACAGTCAAATTGCAGGAAAATATAGAAAAACATTAAGAAAAAAACAACAGAAAAACGGTATAGATACTTACAATGTTGCATAACATAAACAAGTCGACTTCAGCAACAAAATAAAACGTTTAGGTACTGATATGACACAGAGCACATTTTAATTCACCGTTTAGGCGACTGACGTCCACAGCTGAAGAGTGGAGGTTCACGTGCCAGATAAATAGCGTTTAGGGACTGTTGCCGTGACGTGAGACTCGATAAGTGACCAAGTTGGACGTTTGAAGTTTTATATTGTACACTAGCGGCTTCGCCCGTGTGTTGGTAGAAATATATCTCAAGGGAGGAAACCGGCATGTCCTAGAACCAAAAATTCGAAGACATGTGACATCCATCAATCCGCACTGGGCCCGCGTGGTGGATTATGGCCTATTCGCTCTTCTAGAGTGGACGCCTGAGTCCCAGCAATGGGTACTTTACAAGGCCGATTTTGTTTTATTGTAAGGATACAAAGTATCCAAGAACATGTTCTAACCGTGCCCCTAATTTCATTCAATTCCGTTCAGCTGTTTAAGCCTGAAGGAGCAACAAATATACACACTACACATACAAAATTACGCTTTTATAATATTAGTGTCATGACCAGGTGATGACCATTGGCATAATTAGGGTTATTTTTCAGGAGTCCCATGCCCGTGCCCTTGACATGAGCCTGATTCTTATAACTTCACACAAGGGCGAAATATAATGAAATACTTCTATATGGTTAATTTATTATCAGTTTTATTCTTATAAGCACTTTATGTTATGACTATATAAAATTATATTATTTCCGCCTAGCGGCTTGACAGCCGAACCGTTTTCTCTGACATTAGAAAACAATCTTCTTTTGTTCCTATTAAATTCAAATACCTATTTTATATAAAGCATAAACCTTAAATAGAATCATTAATATCTTTCTGTAAGTATCATAGTATTTTGGCGTGCGTCATAAAATTTCGAATCGGTAGCCCAACATCCTGGGGTGGGTGCGAGACCATACTGGACTGGGCATGGGCCACCCCCTCCCCCCTTTTTTACGTATATGATGATGACTAGCTACAGCCATCTATTTTGCTCATAACAAAGTTAGAAATCTACTTCTGGGATATAAGTATCCAGAACTTGGCTTACCCGTGGGCCAAGACTCATCCGGATAGGTGCGGAAGTTGAGGCGTGATCGGTGATAAAAAATGCAAATTTTTCTACGTAGAAAGTAAGACAGAAAAAAAACTGGGCAAATGCGGGTCGAACTCGCGCCCTGAGGGTTGCGTATAAACTCACCAATGTAAATATTTCAATTTTCGAATGCAGTCTCGAAGATTTTTCCAAGCCAAATTTTTTTTTTTTTTGTAACTCAGAAATAAATTAACGGTTTTCAGATGTATTCCTATACCTGTGCGATAAGACCTTGCTTTATACCAAATTTCAGGATTCTGGGTCAACGGGAAGTACCCTATGAATTTTGATTCCCTTGAGAGTGTAGAAATACACGTTTTTGGCGACATAAACGGCCGTCTTTTTTTTTGTTAACTTAGAAGTTTAATTTATTTCACAGCTGCAAGGGACCGCACACCTAAGTATATGGTTTTAATTTCAATTTGATACCTCCACGCATTCCCGAGATAAAGGGTCTTGACAGACAGACAGGCAGATAAACGGACATCAAAATTATAATATAAGGGTTCCATTTTTTCCTTTTGAGGTACGGAACCCCAATAAGAAAGAAAAATGAATGAATGAATGATAGACAGAAAGAAAAACATTAAATTTGCGGAAAATTACGCAATCTTAGTACCAGCTTATAAATTATAAACATTCTTTATGGACCTATTAATAATAGTGGGGATTGTCTAAGTAAAACCATGACAAATTAATATCTTTGTTTTTCCTTATTGTGCATATTTAAACAGTGCATGACCTATTCCAAGTTTATTTTTGGCAGCAAATGTGATAATAAAATTGGTCATTAGTACCTAGATGGCGATCAGTGTTCCACCATCTAAATGAACACGTTTCTTTTTTATATTTTTTAATTATTAGCAGAGTTCGGAATTAGGTAGAGTTAAACAGACTGGCCTGTTGGTCTAGTGGTTAGTGGCCCTAACTGCTACGCCGGAAGTCGTGGGTTCGATTCCCATCCAGGACAAATGTTTGTCTGATGAGCACGATCATTTGTTCTGTGTCTGGGTGTAATTTATCCATAATATTATGTATGTATTTAGATATATATATGTATGTTTATCAGTTGTCTAGTACTCATAACACAAGCTCTGCTTAGCTTGGGACTAGATGGCGTTGTGTGATATTTCTGGAATATTATTAAAAAAAAACAAGTACTTACACCGATTTCATACAGCGAAAGAATAAAGTAGATATGCCTCAAATCCCGAGATTAATTTTAAAGAGCAGACATTTTTTTATGACACTATCAGTAATATAGCAAAAAAAAAAATCCTGCATTAATGACGAGGAGTGTATAAATTTGTTAACCTTACCTCAGTTGATGTAGAGAGATCTTTTTCAATGAAAAATACTAATAAAAATTGTATGTTAATATTCTTTGTTTTATTTGTCTTATCTATTTCTGGGATTTTTATTTATTTGTAATATTGTTCACGGGATTTTTCATTAGAAATCCCGGTAAGATTCATATTATTATCAACATTTCGATGCAAGTACATAAATAGCTCTACCTAATTCCGACCCCTGATTATTAGAATCGATGATTGACATATAAAGACTATAATTGACGATAGACCGGTGATGTATTTATTTTTTTACACCACCTACTCGAAAATGCTATTTTATATGTCATACAACTATCACTTATAGCTAGTCATTATGTTCCTAGGGAGATAATGTAGTATGGGCGATCCCTAGGGAATAATGAGAGCTGAATTTGGAACGTCAAAAACCATTATTTTGAAAAAAAGAAAAAAAACACATTGTGAGTTAAAATGTAGTCAGGGGTCAAAAGTGCAGTTCCACCTTACCAATGCTAAAATGTATATAATTTCTTTGTAGAAGAGGGTCAATAGTTCATGACTGCATAGGATCTAAAGTATTGAATAAACTAGTTGTGGACTATTGAACTTCTACAACAAAGAAATTTTAGACACTTTAGCATTGGTAGAGTGCAACTGCACTTTTGATTCCTGACTGTACATGCATCAAACCAGTTTATTAAAAAATCAAACTAGCCACTAACAAAATAAAAACTTAAAAAAAAAAAATACAACCGACTTCAATGTAAAAAAAAATTAAAATCAAGCTTGCTCCAAACAGTGCTACCGCGTACGGTCTATTAACTACCCGCATCCAACTTCCGATGGATCTTCCAATAACCTTCGCTTACCTCTCCTCCTATGACACGTATCTGACCAGGGGTCTTACCATGACTTGTCTAAATGTAAAAGAGGGATGGAGCTATACACCCTATATAGCTCCATCCCTTTAACAATTCAGTTCAGTTCGTCAAATGGATTACGTTAAGACCTCTGTGGCCTGGAGTGGATCTTTTATTTTTACGATAAAGGTTGATATATCACGCCGACTAAAGAAGCGGCGTGACATCTTTGACAAGAAAAGTCACCTATATGTGACTACTTTTAAGGAAGGGCAGGCCCCACAGGGGGCAGCATCCTACAAACCATACAGACTACATCTCATCTTTTATAGTCCACATGACATGATAATAATTGAAAAAAAAAATAGGGAGGGATATTATCAAATGACACCTCCCAATCTGGGTGGAGCAAGAGTCTCGTGTCAAATTACTGACTAAAACCCACCTGTGTTTCTTCATTTGCTCTTTGTGTTCGAACATTCCTGCAGCACTTGTAGGGAAACCTAAGAGATAAAATTCAAAATGACTCGATTTCTCCATTTTTATAATTCTTCTAAGCCACCGTAGTACTGGCAATTTTTTTTTTTTTCAACCAATTGTTTAGGTAACAAAGCCATCCAGGTTACAAACTGGTCGGATAAAACCGACACGTAAAGGAGAAGATCCTGATTCTTCTGCCATAGTCCGTGTTTCCTGATGACAACTGTCTTTAAGTCAAGAGTGATTAAGTTACTTCTAGCTTCTAGCCTAGGCAAGCGTGCTCCATCGTCGACCACATCATCGCTTCCTATCAGGTAAGATAGTGGTCAAGCGTGAGCCTACAATGATATTAAAAAAACACGATATCACGTAAATTTTTTTGGTCATTTTTGTTAAAAGTAAATGAATTCGGTGCTTTGAAAAGAAACATCGAAACAAATTCAGAGGTCAATAATAAAACCACTAAAGAAAATCTCTACAAATGTGATGTATCTTGTAATAAATCGCGATGCGTCAGTCCTTAGTTTTTTGTCGTGTTGTATACTAACTGGTTTACAGTTACGATGGATTATGTCAATACAATTATATTATAACTATTATATAGCGGAGGTATGTTTGTTTTGTGTGGTTTTGACTATTTGTTTGTGGCATATCAATGTCTGGATAATTGTTGAAGAAAGGAAAAGCTGTGTACCTATTCGTATTTCTGTGAGTAACGTTTTACTTTCACGTTTGCCGAACTCTTTAGAACAGTTTCATTTATTTGTATAATTCAATAAAAATACTTAACTAATTAAAACTATTTAAACGCAAAAACTACTAGGTAAAATATGGCGTCATAAAACTCCTCCGCATCGCTGTCGACTGGAAGTGTGCCCAAAAGGCTGGCGGCATTGCCACGTTGTATGGCAATGCTTAATCTCTGACTGAGGTAAAAGCCAGCCCTTGGGTCACGACTAAGCGTTTGAATAATTCTTTGACTACCACTCCACCGTGCACATGATGTTAGAAAGTAGCAGATTCTGAACTAATTGACCTCCATTGGTGTAATTGCTGCAAGGCGTTCTGATGTGAGAATAAACAAATAAATAAATAAAATAAAATAAATTGAAAAGAGCATGAGCACTCGGACCCCACGGCCCAAGAGTTTCAATCCCAAACAGCTCAAAAATATAACTGCCGACGAGGTTGTTACCTATATTTCCGCCGCTTTAGGTTCTCCAGTTTTACTTAATGTTATTTTAGCGACTTTAGTTTGGGATTTAGGGAAATGTGGTGTTAGAACTTGTGGCAATTTGTTCATCTAAAGAGTTGTCGTCATCGAGGAAATATGGCGTATTATGTGTTCTAACATATACGATATTTTTCCGAGTTCAATTGGGTATTTACAAATAACACTAAAAATAAATCTTTTTCTGAAAACAGCATCACGTAATTACCTAGTTTTCCGAATAGTGATTTGAGGAAGAGTGCGAGAAAGTGTAAATATTAAACTAACTGTTATAGTCTTAAGTTATTTTGTAGATAAGACTTCTAAATTTTTGAGCAGAGAAAAAAATAAGTCAATGTCTTCAAAGATCTTGTTGTATTGATCGAAGGGGTGCTGGCAAGCTTGACAAGAATTTACTGAAACGTGTTTAGCTCTAGGATATGAAACCCTCCACTGTTTCGAGAGCAATAACTATGCTGCTATTGATTTCTCCTTACACAATTTAGAAATCAATCCCAAGACCACACGTTTCACAACCACAATAGGTAATGTATTGAATGCTGAACAAATATCTTTTGAATTCAGAAAGATACGTGCCTTAGGTAAGAGATATTATTGTACGTCGAGGCCAAACCCGTGTAACCTAGTTTTATTTTAATCAAAATTGTTAGAGAGGGCAGTTTCTCCTGAACCAAGGACATTAGCCCCCTTTACTTAGCAAAGGCGTACTTGCCTGTGCTTATATTGGTACAATATTACAAACTAAACAACAAATAACACTACACACCACCACACATACCACACACACACACACCAGCGCTGCGGTATTTTACTTTTTGTTAAATATCGCAGCATATACTGAAATAGGAGCCATTTTGGCCTCGCACAGGTCTTTAATTTTTATCTTTTAATATTGTTTTCTTTATTTTAAGTTAAGTATTAGTAGATTAAATAGTTACTTTTTGTTTTATTGTTGTTTGTCCTGTGCGAGTCTCGAATAAATGTTTTCTTTCTTTCTTTCTTTCACTAAAAAGAAATCTTATTCTGAAAACAGCATCAAAATTGGTTATTAAATCAAGCAGCAATTAGCATTCCAAATATTGGTTTGAGGAAGAGGGCGTGATGGGAATATCTCGCTATCTCTCTTGAGCACACGTAACTTGATGGCGGTGACGTCACATTTCAGTATGTGCATCTTTATATCGTTATTTGACAGTTTTCCCTTCCACCAGATTTGAAAGGTTTCTAACTTGATTAATATTGAACGAATTTGAAAATTTCTTTCTATTTGCTAATTTTTTTGGATAAAGTTAATTTTTGATTCAAACAATATATACAAAAGTCAAGTACCCAATTCTATCACACATTCATGATTGCGCGCGCGACTGTTGAGAGCAACAAGCACTGAATGCGTGGTCCTTCTCGTCCCCTTCAAAATCTTCACAAGCGCGTTCTTGGGCACACGATTACTATTTCATACACGGTTGAGTGACTGTGTAAAGCCTGCTATTAGGCACTTTACATCTTGGGAAATTACAATACTTTACATATAAGCGACCACGTACCGGAAGCAGCGTTGGAAGGCCTTCCCACAAGGTGGAACGATGACCTCGTGAGGGTTGCGCGAATCCAATGGATGCGAGTCGCACAGGACCGGTCGTTAAGGCGACACTTGGGGTGGTCTATGTCCATGATGATGATGACATACAGGCGAATCCACGGGCAAAGCTAGTCAACTAATTGTATCATCGTAACAGACTATATTCAGAATGCAGAGGTTCGTGAAATCGCTCTTGTTCCGTCAAAGTTTGAACTGAAACTTTCTATTGAAAACGAAGAAGTTTCATGAAGCCAGCATTGGCTTTCAGATTGTTATAACTTTTGTAAGGCTCGAATTCAAGGTTGCACGAGCAGATATTATGTCCGTAGTTCTGTTTATATTTTTGAGTCTTCTTTATAATGGAGTTGAAATATAGAATCCTTTGGTTGCATGATTGTTCGAAAATGTCACCGCGACGCCGGCGCTAGAACGCAAAGAACAAATCAACAAACTAGTCAGTCAAAATTTTATACTCTTTCTCGCTCCATCCAGAGTGCGAGAAGTTATTTCATACTCGTATATTCCTGCCCCAAAAATAATGTAGAATCCTTTAGTGCAGTTCAGTAGATAAAAAGTTTTAATTTGTAGCGACATCTATGGCGTCACATAAGAACTAATCCTGCATCGCGCAATCAAAGTTCTCCGCGCGATTAGAACATATAGAACAGCCCGAAATCATCTATCGGGCAGTAGCCCGCCAGACATAACATCCCGTCTGGTTGGAGGATCCTCCCTTTTCAACGGAGGTATGTGGGGCTTTACTCTCTGTTCCGCTTACCTCCAAACTGGTGACCCTCGACAAAGAACGTCAGCGCAGCCTTCGTGCAGCTACTACTTCGTGACGTCATCATCACTTCCTCAAGCTTTCGAGCAGCGAGCCATACAGCCAGCCCCCACGGCTTTAAAGGGTATCCTGACCACCAGCATGCCTACCTGGTCATACCTGGTCATCACCCTCAGCCTCATCAGCGACCTTGGCGAAGCACACTGCACCTTCGGCCACTCTCCTGGTCGACGCAAGCAGTCAAGCCACTACGTCGCACAGCACCGCTCCGACTCACTGGAGCCAGCAGCACTACTCCGACTCACAGGAGCCTGCAGCATCATCCCGACTCACTGGGACAGCACCACCCCGACTCACTGGGGCATCGCCGCAGACAGTTCCGACTCACCGAGAACTATGCGGCATTCGGTTCCGACCCACTGGAACCAACCTACCACTGGCCTGGCACGCATCAAGAAGCATCAAGAACCATCGATCTCCGATCTCCGGAGGGGAGTGATGTAGCGACATCTATGGCGTCACATAAGAACTAATCCTGCATCGCGCAATCAAAGTTCTCCGCGCGATTAGAACATATAGAACAGCCCGAAATCATCTATCGGGCAGTAGCCCGCCAGACATAACATCCCGTCTGGTTGGAGGATCCTCCCTTTTCAACGGAGGTATGTGGGGCTTTACTCTCTGTTCCACATACCCCTAAAAATTCAAATAATGTTCGTCTCAAATACGAGTAGGTGTCTTGTTCCGTAAGGTCGTCTAGTATCTACAGATAATATTTCCTAATTACCTACCTATTATAATATTACTTATCACACTAATATTATAAAGGAGAAAGTTTGTGAATAACAATAATAATATTCCACAACTATCACACAACGCCGTCTAGTCCCAAACTAAGCAGAAGCTCTGCTTAGTTTGGGACTAGACGGCGTGTTATGAGTACTAGACAACTGATAAACATCCTAAACCAAAGCCCTGAAGTCTGCATTTGTTTAGGCTTGGTTTGGAAACTTATCCTTCGATTTTACATTCAATCATACTAAAAAAATCCTGATCCTCTAATTATAATATCATACTAATACAATATTAATAATACAATATTCCACAACTGTCACACAACGCCATCTAGTCCCAAAGTAAGCAGAGCTTGTGTTAAGAGTACTAGACAACTGATAAACATACTTATGTATTTCTAAATACAATTATATTATAGTTAAATTACATCCAGACACGGAACAAATGATCGTGCTCCACACACAAACATTTGTCTTGGATGGGAATCGAATCGAACCTCCGGTATAGCAGTCAGGGCCACTAACCACTAGATAAACAGGCCAGGCAAATGTATGTATGCTTGTTACTTCTTTACGCTCGAAAGACTGAATGGGACACTCGGGTGGACTGTGTTCTGGAATAGTATATAGCATACTCTTTATCCAGGAAGTAAGTTTTAATATACCACAGTGTCTCAAGACGAAAGTCTATGACCAGTGCGTGTTGCCAGTGATGACATATGGCTCTGAAACGTGGTCTCTTACAATGGGCCTCATCAGAAGGCTTAAAGTCACCCAAAGGGCAATGGAGAGGGCTATGCTCGGAGTTTCCTTGCGTGATCGAATCAGGAATGAGGATATCCGCAGGAGAACCAAGGTTGCCGACATAGCACGAAGAATCGCCAAACTAAAGTGGCAATGGGCAGGGCACATTGCTCGCAGAACAGATGGCCGTTGGGGCCGAAAGGTTCTGGAATGGCGACCACGTACCGGAAGACGTAGCGTTGGAAGGCCTCCTACAAGGTGGACCGATGACTTGGTAACGGTTGCGGGAGTCCGATGGATGCGAGACGCACAGGACCGTTCGTTGTGGCGACGCTTGGGGGAGGCCTATGTCCAGCAGTGGACGTCTTTCGGCTGAAATGATGTTGATGATGAAGTTTTTTTGGGATAATTTTCAACTATCACACGGGTGAAACCGCCGGCAGCAACTATATCCTCCTTTATTATAGGATAAACCAGCCATACATGCCCCAGTCGATTACGTGCCCCATTTACAACGCAAGTTAAACTTGCATTATTGTATTTTTTATTTGAACTAACCAAATCGGCTCAAATAAGCACCAAATTATAAATGCGTGCCTTAGTTTTGTTAGTGGGGCACATTATCGACTGGGGCGTGTATGTCTGGTTTACCATAGGTTCCAATATATTGTTATTTACAAAGTGATAAGGGTTCTGTTTTTTCCATTTGAGGTACGGAACCCTTATAGGATTACTTTGTTGTCCGTCTGTCTGTCAAGACCCTTTATCTCGGGAACGCGTGGAGTTATCCAATTGAAATTAAACTCATATACTCAAGTCTGCGGCCCCTTGAAGATGTGAAAAAATCAAACTTCTAACTTAACGAATAAAAAAAGATACGGCCGTTTATGTCGCAAAAAACGTACATTTCGATACTCTCAAAGGAATCAAAACTCCATAGGGTACTTCCTGTTGACCTAGAATCCTGAAATTTGGCATAAAGCAAGATCTTATAGCACAGGTATAGGAATAAATCTGAAAACAGTAAATTTGTTGTTACCTAACTCACAAAAAAAAATCTTTTTTTGGTATTCGGAAAAATCCTCGAGACTCCGTTCGTAAATTGTAGTTTGTACGGAACCCTCAGTGCGCGAATCCGACTTGCACTTACCCAGTTTTTTTTAAATTGATATAAACTAGTGCTTGACTTTGATCCCACCTGATGGTAAACAGTGATGCAACCGATGATGGTGAAGCGCACTAGTTATATTGGAACCTATAGTATAAAGGAAGCGAGAAAGTGACCCTGTACATTTATATAAGTACTACAAAAACAATAAAAGATTCTAGCCAGTTAATACGACTTTCTGACTGGAAAATTCGATTTGAATTTTCCAATCAAGATTAATAGTACCTATCTAATAGACCTCCAAGTGCTTTACTTGCAAAAAACAAGTTTAGGCTGTTAAAAATATCGGTTCTCAGAAACTGTTTGGTTTGAGAAAAATATTGTTGTCGAAACGTTAACCAATTCTATTTAAAACAAATTTATAAGTTTGCAGAAAAATATTTTAAGTGATCGCATGTTCAAAACCTCTTAGGTAATTTATTAAACGTATCTAGAAAAGTGATTCCTTGGAGACGCTGAGAAGCTCTATTTTATTTTATATAAAAACTTTAGAAAAAGAAAAATAGTTATTAATAATAATAATTTATTTATTTCAAGTAGCATTGACTCATATAAAAATATAAAAAAAGGATAATAATCAAAACAGTCACGATTAAAATCATAGTTTGTAAAATTAAAAGCCAAATCATATTATAAAATTATTATTATTTGTTATTGCTATACTTTTTTTTTAATGATATAAACTAGTGCCTGACTGCAATCCTACCTGATGGCACACAGTGATCAATTGTTGATGGTTAATCGCACTAGTTTAGAGCCTTGAAGACGCTTATAACATCTTAACAGTGATTACTGGTATTACAAATAATTTATTTCTAAAACGCGACGCTGACTTGCATAAACGGTGCAATACAAACACAAAAAAAATATATTTTCTTCTCAATATAAAAACTAACTAACTAACTCGATCGGGACTAAGCGTTTCGCGTCTATCGTCGTTTATATCCGCGTACATCGAAGGACTGGAACTATTGGCCTGGTGCGGTCTTCCCTTCCGATTATTATAATTTAGGTGTCTTGAAGACTAAAGTGAATAGGCTCTTAATAAACTAGTACGCTTTACCATCAACCATTGCATCAAGTGGGATCGCACTTAAGCAGTACACGTTACAATCAATTAAAAATGAAAAAATCATTCGATTTGCTTGAAACATCTGACTTCACCTGAGACATCTAGGATTGTTATCTGAGTTTGCAACAATTTAAGAAAGCAAATATTTATAACATAAACTAAATTGTTACACGTGACGATATTTTTGTGCGAAACCGAACCTTATTGAACCGAGTTTAATACTGAACTACTGGAAAGTTACCATAACATCAATACCTATAGATTTTATTTTATTACAATAAAAAGGCATTGTATTAATTTAGATTAACATTTTTTATTTCTGTAATGCGCAAAACAAAACAATCGATTGAGTTCCATTAAATTGCTAGGGCTACGGGTTCTTCGAAAGAGTTACCGAAGGTAAAAAAATAAAGGTATAAGGCGGCGTCCTAATTGGCAACGATCCTACGAGCAAACGATGCGTTCATCGTCGAGCGATGAAAATGATCGTACGACGGTCCAATTGTCCCCCTAGCCACGTTACAACCGTTTCGTGTCGAATTCCGTTCCGGAACGCCTCGGGGTCAGCAATTGTAGAAAACGTTAAGTTGGTAGCCATGTTGACGCGCCTGAGTCGGCCGCTCGTTCTACAATATCGTTCTACAATAACAAAGGATGTAGCGTTGAACATTGTAGAAACGATAACAATTCATTCTATAATTTTGAACGATGTGAACTTGGCTTTTTTTTTTTTAGGTGGGAAAATAATCTTATGACAAATCCCGCTCTTGGGCGGAGCGGAAAATAGTGTCAGACTTTTACTGACTAAAAACCCACTCCTGTTCCTTCTTTGCCTTCGTCCCAGGGCCCCGGGTTTCACTTTCACACTACCCGTGGCCCACGAATTTTCTATTCATTTGTTCTGACCACGTGACTTAACGTTGAGATGATGTCATTCCCATACATTTGATTAGTTTTCGCCTAGCGTTAACGATTGCAGATTATCAACTTGGCTAGGGGTGCTGATATCCTAATTGGCAACGATCGATCGTACGAGCAAAAGATATGTTCGTCGCCTTCACCGCAGCGGCGGCGGCGCCATTTTGAAAATAACTGTTTACAGAGATGCACATTTTTTGCTATCGGGCAATATTGATTTAAAAATTGCAAGTGACATTGAAGAAAGAAAACGTAGACCACATAATATACTCGTACTTTATGGATCCAGAAGTCAGCGCGGCCAATTTTACAATATTTATATTGATGTAAGGAATAATGAAGATAACTTTTACGATTATTTGTTCATGACAAAAGAAACATTTGATTACATCTGCATTGGAATACGCAGCGATTGTAATCATAGAGTGACTAACTTAAAAAGCCCATTTGTATGGAAGAAAGATTGGTCATAACCTATTTGACCAATTAGGACACTCAAAAGAGATTTATAGCTTTGATTGCACGATCGCACGATCAAACCCATCGTACGATCGTTTTTAAGCATTTCACTGTTCTTGCAAGCTCTATTAGGACACACTAAAATTAATCCGATGAATGATGTGATGGGAATCCGATGGATGCGAGACGCATAGGACCGGTCATTATGGCGACATTTGGGGGAGGCCAATGTCCAACAGTGGATGTCTTTCGGCTGAAATGATGATGATGATGAAAGAAATTAGTGTGTTTAATAATCTCGTCGTGCGACGATAACGCATCGTTTGCTCGTACGATCATTGGCAATTAGGACGCCACCTAATGATTTAATATAATTTATCATAGTATTTATTTGTTTATAATTTTAGCATATATATATATATTATTATTATAAGGAACCTAATTTAATGGTACACATTTATTTCAATTTTTTCTTATTTATTTTAGAACTCTGAAGATTATTTCAGTGGTTGATCAAGCCTCTAGTGATTTTTTACATCCCTGGGTAAGACAAATGCTAGAGCGAGTGGGGCGAGCTCCAGTAGCCTCAGAGGGTTACCTTGAAACTTTCATACAGAAATAGAAGTTTAGTTGTGGACTTCAGAAAAGTTTGAGATTGTATGAGATTGTAAGATGCTAGATTCGCAGCGACACCAAACATTTTCACCACACAAAACTGTAATTTTCTAACGTATTATAAAATTCCTTACTTACAATACTAAGTGAGGAATTTTACCATAAAAAGTACTATAAACTTACTTACTTTGTAATTTTTTATTTATACTTGTTTATAATAAAAAGTTCAATTAACTAAATCTCCAAATTTAAGTAACGCTTGCGGAGGTCAAATTGTGGATGGGTGACTATCTTAACATATCGGATAAGACACGTTAAACCGTTGGACTTGACTGTCATTTGTAGATCTTTAGTAGTCGTTACGAATAGTCAGAAGACAAAAGTCTGGCACCAGTCTGCCAAGTGGTATCGTGTGGAGATCACATAAGCAGCCGTTCCATGTAAAATACTGGTAGGGTGGTCCATCTACTCAACTGCATCTGGTTAGACTGAAAGTTGACCCCAACATAGTAAAAGTAAGTAAGGGAAAAGGTAAGCAGATAGATTTACTAATCAAAGTGCTGCCCCCCCTAGCCAAGTTACGACCGTTCCGTTTTAATTCTCTTGCGTCGAAGGCCTCGAGTAGGCCACGCCTCCGATTCCTTTGTTCTGACCACGTGACTGAGCATTGAGATGACGTCAGAACAAAGGAATCGGAGGCGTGGCCTACTCGAGGCGTTCAACGCAAGAGAATCGAAACGAAACGGTCGTAACTTGGTTAGGGGCTGTTGATCCCTACTTATTTTGAAAGGACGCTGGGCTAAATATCGTGCGTGCTGCCTGTGACCACTCTTCTTTTACCCACCTAAAAAGTTTATAGACCTTTGTGCTACTTCACAAGCATTTTTACTAAAAATCTTACACGCAAACGTAACCACAACTTCAGAATTAACTAAATCAATGAAATACCACGCATACCTTTATATTTAATAAGTTCAGAATTGTAACCACAATATTTTGTACAAATTTAGAAACACTGCTTAACCATTATCAAGTAGTATATATTTGTAGTTATATAATTTAGACTAACACACTTATCTTGACGTGTCATGGCGGCGCTGCTTGCATAGAGTAAACGTCAAAAACCTGCCAATTCCGGTACATTACAGTTTAGTTCCACGTTTCGCCACACGCAATGATAAGTATGTCGTTAACACAATAGTATGTGTAGATCTAATCTGCATGTAAATACATTGTAACACTGTGTGATGTCTCTATTTATTTCTGTGTACACTGTGCAATGCAAATTGACAATGCAGCGGAATGGGAAGGTATGGTACCTTCATGTGGTACTATTGTTGGTTACGGTTAGCCGAAGGTTAGAAGGCCAATAATAATATTTTCTGTTGATCTATAGAATCTACTTACATAAAGGAATCAGTATTAGGTACAAAAGCATATAGGCAAGTTTTTCAGTGAAATAAGAACATGAACCTTAAGAACACCGAATTCTCTCGTAGATGCCCTGAGCAAACTGAAAAAACTCATTTGCTTCTGGAGAGAGGTGGACTGGTTGGAGTGAAGGCCGTCGCCATTGCCCACGCACAATGTTCCACCAAGGACTCAGTGCGGAAACCAGACAACAAAGATGATGGTGTGTGTCTGTGTGGCAAATAAACATGTTTTCTTTCTTTCTTTATCTTTCCCCGACAGAATCTTCAAATCAAGTGCACGGCTAAACTAGACGGTCTCCTTTGTCGTCACAGTTTGGCCTTTGCAAGCGACAATGTTGTACAAGTAGGTCGCTGCCATCGGTAGCCCATCATTTAAGGACAGCGACAAACAGTTTTCCTCGAAATAATCTAAACAAGTGCAGAATGACAAGCAGCTGATTAGAATCTCATTTGTGAACAATGCATTTCTTGGCACATTTGTGGACATCCCAAGTTCACAGCTGATTTACGAGGTGACTAATTAATTAAGTTACAGCAGTATCTTATTTATGTCTCGGAATAATAATGTTCTGAATGTTGTCAATAGAGGAAGGCCCTATCATCGCAAGCTATTTTTTAGGGTTCCTTACCTCAAAAGGAAAAAACCGGAACCCTTATAGGATCACTTTGTTGTCCGTCTGTCTGTCTATCTTTTCTTTATTTGATTAAACTTTCAAGTACAAACTTATAACTACTTACAGAATTTGAAAGATATATATGCAGCTCGCAACGGGTGAGAGAACGAATCCCAACTCTATACTAGGAACTAACCTGTGCTATGGTAGGGACCGTTCCACCACCCACTTGCAACCCACTTACATCGATCAACGCATCGCAGCTATAAGTATTTGAGGTCAGTGGGTTCCCAAAATAGGCAAGCCTGTATAATGGGAGTCAGTGTGAAGACAATCAAAAACATGCAAAATGATATACCACACATTGTCTGTTAAGACCCTTTATTTCAGGAACGCGTGGAGGTATCGAGTTGAAATTAAAACCATATACTCAGGTCTGCGGTCCCTTGGTGCTGTGAAAATCAAAATCAAACTTCTGAGGTTTTTTTTTTTTTTTTTTTTTTTTCGGTGGGAAAATCATCTTATGACATCCCCCGCCCTTGGGCGGGGCGGGAGATAGTGTCAGACTTTTACTGACTAAAAACCCACTCCTGTTCCTTCATTGCCTTTCGTACCAGGGCCGAGTCTTCCTTTCAGAATCAGACCCTTGGCCCCAGTAGGCTTCGACCCTGCTAGGCCCCTACAGTTGCTGACATCTCCTTGAGGCGCGCGTGGAACAGCACGCGCCGTCGACGACCTGGGCTCGGTCCGGACGGTTACCGGACGGTCGGAAGGCGAGCCACCCATTGCTCGCCGTCCGCAAGCCCGCGCCTACGATGGCCGGAAATCGGGATCGGAATCCCGGCGGCGATTGGGGCGTGAGGACCGTTGCCTCACGCGATCGGCCGCCTCCTTTGCTAGCATTACTGCTTCGCAGAAGGAGGCGACCGCCTGCCACTCCTCCTCGCTCCGGACCATGGCCTGTACCAAGGCCCGGCGCGAGAGATCGCCGCCACCGATAGCCCCCACGAGGACACGGCGTTGCTCTGCCCAAGCGGGACACACCTCCACCGTGTGCTCCACCGTGTCCTCCGGGTGGTCCACACAATGGTGACACCCGGGCGTTTCTTCCGCACGAATCCGGTGCAGGAACCTCCCGAACTTACCATGTCCGGTGAGGACCTGCGTCATGCGGAAGGTAAGGACGCCGTGTTGCCTTTCCAGCCACTCCTCAAAGAGGGGACTTACCGCCATAATTATGGCGTGCCCAGCACTGGGTTGCGATAGTCGCTGTCGCCATTCCACCATGAGACCCCGCCGGAGCTCTGTCCGCCATGCCGCGACTTGTCGTGGCAGCGGAGTTTCGCCCCGACGTTGCATCTCCACGCGCAGATCGTGCATGCGTGCAAGGCCTGTTGCCACCAGGTCCCATGGTGGCTGGCCAGCAAGGAGGCTCGCCGCTTCGCGGGAAACCGTGCGGTATCCCCGCACCATCCGTATGGCCATGACCCTCTGGCACGCGTTCAGCTGGGCCGCCGGTCGCTTTCGCAGTGACGGCGCCCACACCGGTAACTTCTGAGGTAACGAAAGAAAAAGTTACGGCCATTTATGTCGCAAAAAACGTGTATTTCTACACTCTCAAGGGAATCAAAATTCACAGGGTACTTCCCGTTGACCTAGAATCCTAAAATTTGGAATAAAGCAAGGTCTCATAGCACAAGTATAGGATAAAAACTGTAAATTTGTAGTTACGTCATAAAAAAAACTTTTTTTATGATTCTGAAAAATCTTCGTAAAGCTCAATTCGGGAATTGGACTGTTTTATAAGTAAGTTTGTACGGAACGGTACGTGCACGAGACCGACTCGCACTTGCCCGGTTTTTTCCTTATTCAACAAACTTGCTTTTTTTCCTACAATATTGATTTCTTTAGAGGTCTTGCAGATGATTTAGAACAGCTATACTCAACCTTTTTTTCTTCTCAGGCCACATAGCGCTTCTACTTTTATCATGATGGATCGCAATGGTAATGTGATATTGAAGGAGATCGCATAAGTAATGGCCTTAATTAAAATGTGGGTTGATTAAACAAATATACATTTCAAGAGTTATGAAAATCTGTACATATTTTAAGAGGAGTCCTCATTCCCTGACTCATCACCACCCAACCCAAATCCTTGGACCTAGAACACTGAAATTATGCACCAAGGTAGCCAAGTAAAAATGGCCTACGGCGAGCAGTGAGTAGCTCGCCGTCCGACTGTCCGGTAACCGTCCGGACCGAGCCCAAGACATCGACGGCGCGTACTATTCCAAGCGCGCCTCAAGGAGATGTCAGTAAACCGTAGGGACCCAGCAGGGGCCCAGGGTCTGCTTCTGAAAGGAAGGCTCGGCTCTGGTATGAAAGGCAACGAAGGAACAGGAGTGGGTTTTTAGTCAGTAAAAGTCTGACACGCCCGCTCGCTACGCCCAGATCGTTTTAAACGTTAAAGTTTGATGATACTTCAATCCTCGTTTGGCCAACTTTCTTTATCAGACCTTTTATTATCATTGAAACCCTATATCAATAATATGGCCAATCGAGGATTGACATATCATCCTTTTTGCCAGTTTTAGTTGGCCATATCATGAAGTGGTCAATTATAAGAAGATAAGAAAAAAGGTTCTGGCCACGTCGTATACAAAAAATAAGATAGGATTTTTCAATATTCAGTTCCTAAGGGGATAAAACAGGGGTCTAAAATTTGTACGGAGCAACTTACAGTCACGGGGGCGAAGTCGCAGGCCGAAGCTAGTTTAGAATATAGGTGTGAATGTAATTGACCTAATTACATTCACACCGGTGAAGCCGCTGAAACCAAAGTATTGACTTGACCATAGAAATATAAAATACAGGACTTGATATTTGCCACTGCCAAGTAATTACCAAACTGTTTGTCTTTTTAATAAGTTGTTGTTGTTCTGTTTCTGCACCACCCTAAGGTAGACTGGTAGAAAATGCCTAAGGCGTTAAGAGAGCCCTCCCCCACTCGCCTATCGTCAACATCGAGCATGGTTTAAAAGCTTGTTGCTTCATCTAACGCAATCCAACGCGATGTTGTATGAAGAAGCAACGCGAAAAAAATGAGAAAAACTGAAAACTCTGTTTGCTTTCGGTAATTGGTAATTCCGTGATTTACTTAAATATTTCACAAAACTTGTTTCAGGAAATACGTGTTTTTTTTAAACCATTAAAAGTTTTTGAGAAAATTTGTCGTTATTCAGAATCTCAATTAAATGTACAAGGCTTCTTTCTAATAGAGATGTATTTTTTATATTTTTAATATAATGTGTACATTATGGTGGGCCAAAGTTCAAGAAAAAAAGGCAGATTTTCAGAGGTCTTTACTGGATTAGTTTTACACTTATGTTTTGATTTCTATAGAAGTCTAGATAATATCCATAAGTTAGCTATGTGAATCAAATCAGAATGTTGGGCTGTGAAAAAGACGGATGAAAAAAGATTGCATGTAGCGGAGATAAGAATTTTGAGATGGATGTGTGGTGTGACGAGAATGGATAAAGTGAGAAATGAGTATATTAGGGGAAGTTTGAAAGTGGCGCCAGTGACTGAAAAGTTGAAGGGGAATCGTTTGTCTTGGTATGGTCATGTAAAGAGGAGAGATGAAACGCATGTTACTAAAAGAGTTATGAGTATACATGTGGATGGGTGGAGAGGGAGAGGGAGGCCAAAGAAAAGATGGATGGATTGTGTGAACAGTGATATGAAAAAAAATGAAGTTAGTGATAGCATGACGGTTGACAGGATAGAATGGAAGAAAAAAACGTGTTACGCCGACCCCAAATAAGATGGGACAAGGGCAGGAAGATGATGATGATCTGTGTATCCAAAATATCTGGAGGAAGATGTGTAATAACATCATAATCACGTAAGAGCGGTTGTATGAAAATGTACCTCGGATTGGCCACTCTTAAGTCTACCTTTTTGTTTTTCACAAGCGCATACAGTTTTAATAAAAATAAATCAATAAATATTGCGTGGTCACTAACGAAAAGTCAGAAACCTACACTCGGGGTCTGCCAGCGAGCAATTGAAAGAAGTATTCTCAGAGTCAAAATTAAAGACTGCACAAGGAACAGTATCAAGAGCCTCAGGTTCAGCTGCAACCTGGAGTATACAACATTAGTTTATAAATAACATATGCGAAACCCGAAACACGTGTCTAGTATTTTTGTATAGAGAATCTAATGTACAGACTTTCATAACTGTATCATGAAATATCACAAAGTTATAATCCTGTTATGTTACCTGGTTGTCCGTACATGGTCACCGGGCCATCAGGGTGAATGAGTGGTTGTTTTGCTCCCATACCCAGCTGTGCGCTGGTTCCTAATGCTCGCTGTGACCTGCCGTGACCTGTGTTGTAGTGTTGGTGGTGTCGAACATGTGACCTTTTTAAATATTTGTGGGAAAAAATATAACATGGTGTTTAACATTATTGGAATCGATTCAGTTACTGATTCTGAACAAACTATATTCAGGTTTAGCATAAACCAAAAATAATGTTGCATAGTTTATTAATAATATATATATATATTTTTTAAATGATAGTGGTGCAACCGTTGATGGTGAAGCGCACTAGTTTATTAAGAGCCTATTCACTCTGGCCTTGAATATACCTATATTATAATCGGATGAGATGACCGCAGCAGGCAAATTGTTCCAGTCCTTTGATGTGTGCGATATACACGACGAGGCAAAACGCTTAATCCGGACCGTAGAGGAGGTATACTCCAAAACAATGCATTCTATAGAATACCATAGGCAGGCTGCCCTACGCCTGTGCTCAAGGATTTGTAGATTGGTCTTAAACAAATTTAGATCACCGATCAGCCTCTTCGCACGCCTCTTCACTGATTTCAAAGCGGCTTAATATATAGCCGCTAATAATAGGTATATTGAACCTAAGCCCTTTTAAGACCAAACGGGAGATTCGTAGAGAAAATAAGAAAGTTTGCCAAGTAACAATGTATAGAGCCCTTTACATCGCTGCCGGGCACGATCGAACGCGACCACGAACTCTGAAAGGCGATTATGTGCCCATTGATGTTAGAAAAACACAATTAAAGGTTAGTTTATTATTATTGTGCGCTGCTTTTGTTTTTTTGTTGATTTTCCGTGAAAATAAAGGTGAAGTCAGGGTTCGTTTACTTTGTTTTATCGATAAGAATTGGTTTATGATAGTTTAACTAATAGCGTTACTTTCAGGGATATATGAATTTAACTTATGGCCGAACAATACTGATAGTAAATTTTCCTTCATATTAAAATTCGGAACTACTACTTAAAGTCCTCTCCACCTTAGTTTGGTCTTGCAGCGACCTCTCGCATCGGGCCCTAGTTCAGGACATGGACCGGAGCGAGAAGGAATGGGAGGCAGTCACGTCCTTCTGCGCAACATTAATGCTAGCGATGGAGACGGCCGCAAGCGTGAGGGAGCGGACGTCTTCACGTCCCAGCCAGCGAGACCGGAGACGTACCGGGTGCCAGAAGTCGCAGGACGACTACCGTCCACGAGCAATAGGTAACTTGCCGTCCGGCCATCCGGTAACCGTTGAATAGTGTACCAAGCGCTTCAAAGCAGCAAAACTGTAGAGGCCCAGCAGTGCCGATGCCCGCTAGGGCCGCGAGCATTATCTGAAAAGGAAACCTGTGGTCTTAAAATGCAAAGGGCAACTGAAAGACCCAGGTGTGGTTTTAGTCAGTAAAAGTCTGACACGCCCTCTCGCTCTACCCAGAGCGGGAGAGGTCATTGGATGATTTCCCACATTAAAAAATAAAACTCCATAATAATGATGTCAATGACAGGTCTTGCACTCGGTTAAGGGGATACAACTCGACATACATTTTCACTGTTTTTCATACAACCGCTCTTACGCGATTATGACGTTATTACAAATTTTTCATTAGATATTTAAAAAAAAAAAAAAAGTATATTGTGGATATCATCTAGCCTTCTATTGAAATCAATTTGTAAATTTTTGTAAAACTAATCCAGTAAAGACATCTGAAACAATTTTTTCCAAAAACTTTTAGGGTTTTAAAAAAACACGTATCTGGAACATGTTTTGTGAAATATACGAGTAAATCACGGAATTACCGAATGCTAACAGAGTTTTCAGGCGTTATATCTCTTTTTTAGCGTTGCATCTTCGTCAAACATCGCGTTGGATTGCGTTAGTTGAAGTAACAAGCTTTGAAACCATACTTGATGTTGACGATAGGCGAGTGGAAAAGGAGCCTCTTAAGATGTGCTGACCGTGTTCAGTTTCATTAAAGTAGTTCACCCTAAATCTGTGTCTGACGCCAAGGGTCTTTAAATTATAAGGATATGCAAATGAGTCATTTCAACAGACTTTAGATTAGACGCATCGGAAAATTCCTTGATGTTTCACCAAGCGTGTATAGGGTGACTGGTAATTAGTGTACGATACTTAAACACGTGATTGTGCTCATGATAACCAAACCTTTTACTATAGGAACAAACCTGAAATCGCGAAAAAAAATCAGCTGTTCAGTACATTTATGTTTGCCTAATGTACTGAACAGCTGATATTTTTTTCGCGATTTCGGCTTTGCTCCCATAATAAAAATTGTTTGTTTTCATGAGCACAATCACGTCTTTAAGTATCGTACACTAATTGCCAGTCACCCTATATTATAATTAGCCTATATAATATAGGCTAACCATTAGGTGCGATCGCAGTCATGCACTAGTTTATAACATTTAAAAATAAATATTACAATAATAGTTGAACTATTTATTTCCTAAAACCTGCAAGAATAGGTTGTGGTTGAAACACATGTGCCCATAGAAGTTTTTCTGGATATAGCAGAGCTGTTAGTCGATTCAGAGGGCTGTGCTATCTTTGAATCAAAGATTCAGTATAGTCAACCAAAATATGTATGCTTTTTGTGTAATTTTTTATGCCCCGTAAATTAATTATCACTTCCCCGTATTAATTACTAGCTTTTGCCAGCGGCTTCGTCCGCGCGAAAGTTGGTTTCTCCATACAAACTTCCAACCCCCGTTTTACCCCCTTAGGGGTAGAGTTTCATAAAATCCATTCTTAGCGGATGTCTACACCATATAAGGAACCTACCTGTCAAATTTTAAGTTTGTAGGTGTTATAGTTTCTGAGATTTCGTGATTAATCAGTGAGTGGTATTTCGCTTTTATATCTACAGATTCAAACTTTGCTGAGAGTTGCGAAATTCCGATAGATGCGAGACGTACCGGATCAGTTATTGTGGCAACACTTGGCGGAGGCCTATGCTGCAGTGATCGTCACTGTTGGACATAGACCTCCCCCAAGTGTCGCCATAATGAGGTACTGTGCGTCTCGCATCCATCGGATTCCCGCGACCCTCACCAGGTCATCGGTCCACCTTATGGGAGGTACATAGGCGGACTTAATGCAACAAAGCAAACTCTATCAGTCATTCTTTATATTTTATATTATTATTCCTTTTTATACCTTTATATATATTTTAATTTCATTGCAGGTATATAGGTACTTCAAATATTACCTACTTTTATTTGTAAATGATGTGCACGCCTGTAATTGGTTTGTTTGCAGAGGATCATCTTCTGAAAGTTTAATGCAAAAAATTCATTAAACAAATAGTCGGTGAAAAAAAAACCTTTGGGTTGTAAAAACTACACAGGTGTCCAAAATAAATAAAAATAAAAAAAAACGAAATCGAATAAAGTATAATTATGATTAGATATTATTATTTTAAGCATAATACTGTGACAAGAAAATGCAAAGTTAATATTTCCATAAGATCAGTTTCAAGATTAAGACTATTACGTATTCAAGACACAGCCCATCCAACAGAAACCGTAGCGAAATTCCATACAATAAACAGTGGGCTTGTTCGCTATCCACAGAAAAGGATACATGGCCGTCACAAAAAAAAACACTTGAGTCGAGATCAACTATATTAATTGTCACAATCAACGAACGACGCACAATTTTTGTATCGTTCCTACATCTCCAAATTCACACTTCAGTAGGAGTTTGTTTATGGCCGTGAAACTGGCCAGAGTTTATTAAAAAAGTTGTAAATCGCTTGAATCTATAGAATGACGCAATATGCTTTCCTCTTTTTCTTTGACTATGTATTGTATCGCTTCTATGTAACTTACGCAGAGTAGGTACTCCACTTTGAACAATCTTTATACTTACTCTTCTTTTTATTTGTCATCGGTTTTTTCCATCTCTGCCATTTTTTGTTACTTCTTTTTGGAGTGCAGCCCTTAAAAAAAATTCCACTTGGTAGGATATATAGGTATGATCCATGCCTGTCCACTGTCGGGCCTGTGGACGACGAGCAATGGATATCTCATCATCATGCGGTACGATAAGGACCGGATATCTATGGTAAGGACCACGGATATCATGGTAAGGACCGGATATCTATGGTAAGGACCACGGATATCATGGTAAGGACCGGATATCTATGGTAAGGACCGAGCCCGAGTCGACGACGGCACGTATGTTCGCACACCATAAAGAAATGTCATTAAAGCTGTAGGGGTTCGTAGGGCCTAAAAGAGCTACCGTGTTTAAAACTCCCTCTAGCTCTGCCTTAGAGCAGGAGAAGTCATTTAATTTCCCACCTCAAAAAAAAGACCGACCGCTGTTAGCTACTTTGGCCTCTAGATCAGATCCTCTTCTATTTGATAAATAAAAATAGACAATTTTATTCATCAATCTCTATAAGATCTGAAATTAAAAGACACACGGAAGACCCTTTCATATCCCACTAGCACGCAACTAACTAAAAATGTTAGCTAGAATTAAATCAATCACTCGCGAATAAGACGTTTGCGATTGATGACTCTTTACGACTTTACGACCGATTCAGTAATTGAACTACACATTTATTTAATTCGGACCATTAAAGAATTGCTTGCGAACAGTTTGGTGTGAAACAATTTAGTGTCGTAGACTAAAATTAGTTTTAGATGGACAAAGCTAAAAATAAAGGTTATTGTGTCATTTGTGGGAACCTTAGTTTTGTATGTTTTGTAAAATTGATGAACTGAAGTTGATAAACTGTTGAACAGCTGTGAGAATAATTTGTACTAAATTGAGATTTTATTACAGACGTTAAATGCTGATTTAGGCTCGTTGGCGGCAAGATATGAATAATGATGCTACTTAATTTCGTCATAGTCAAATGACATTGTTACTTTGAATATTTTCAAGATTGCAAAGTTTGAGCTCTAAATTAATTATTCTAACTTTAGTCTGTAGGCTAAAAGAAAATGATCCAATTAGGAATAAATGGGTCTGGCCCATCCCTAATGCTCGTTTGAAAAACTAAGGTCACCTCGTGATAACAGTGAGTAAATTACCTATAGAGGTTCGTCCAACAGACTGGCTAAGTCGTAAGATTCATGCCAAATTAAAATTATAAACGGTCGCCCGGACTGTTATACTGCGAATGTAAACGAATGATATTAAAATGACTCGGCATTTTATTGACTGTTACAGCAAGCGAGCTGACATGAAAGCCAGAGGCGCCCACTTTCAAAAAGTCCCGTGGGTGCTCAAGTTCATGGAGGACTCGTGTGAAGTAACTGGCAATGTGCTAGGAAAATATGTTCACTGACTAATAAATAACCGAGTAAACTCGAGAATCAAGCGCGATTAATTTTAGCATCTCGACTGGCTTTTGTGACACAAGGTCGTGACAACTGAGTTCTTAAAAAAACACTACCTAAGTGCATTTAAGTAAAATCAGTGCTTGAATTGTGATTGTTATTTAACCTTTTGAGTAAAGTAATTAGAGACACAATAGAAAGACAATGGCGCGTGAACGCCGGCGTTAACAGCTTACTTCTAACTTAGAAGTAAGCTGTTAACGCCGTAACAAATACACACCCACATACAACATATAACAAATACACACCCACTTAGAAGTTCTAAGTGGGTGTGTATTTGTTATATGTTGTATGTGTTTTTTCGCAACCTCTCTAAATAGAATTGCCTAATAAAAAAAAACCTACTTATTTTCAGTTTTTCGGCATGACATCGTCCGAAGTAGAAAATCTGAAATTACAGAATTTGGGTTTAAGAAGTGAGATAAAAAATTAAAAAAATAAAAATATTTAAAGAAAAACAAAAAACCCGACTGCGTCGAAACTAATTTTAAAAAATACGTAAAAAAATTAACTTAAATAAAAACTAAAAAGAAACAAACAAGCCCATTCTGTTATGTAATACTAAATAACTACACAATTGAAATAGTTTTATAATCGATACACACATAAAACAAATCATACATTCTAATGCAGAACAGAACGACTCACAGTCGGGGCCCCTTGGGAAGATTTGATTGGTAAAATTTGAATGGGCCCCGACTGTGAGTCGGTCTGTTCTGCATTAGAATTTATGATTTGTATATATCCTAAACTATTATTTAAAATGAAAAATGATAAAAGGAACCTAAAGATGATTTTAAAATACCTATTCAACGACACCCCACTTGACATAGTTCATCGACTTTTTTTTTTTTCATTTTGACAGTATGGCGTCTGGTTGTAGCTGTGGTGAATTTTGATTACTGTCATGTCTTTAGTGACACTCGCAAGGTTAAGACGAATCGATTGACGTAAGAATTATCAAAATCGGCCTACGCATTTGGTCTCTAGAACGCCACATAGAAACAAAGATACATACATACATACATACATACATAGACAGATAAACACATTACCCTCCTTTGCGTCGCGCAGTCGGGTAAAAAAATATACACTTCATATAGCGCTTCTCAGGTGTGCTCTGATCTCATGAGTTGTCCGAAAGGGAACTCCGGGGTCATGGGACGCAAGGCAAAGAACGGGGTGGTTCTTCTCTGCATCACCCAAAGGTTGACTGGTAGAAAATGCCTAAGGCATTAAGTCCGCCTCTGTACCTTAATGTGCATGAAGTATGAAATAAATAAAGAAGGAACGTAGGAGTGGGTTTTAGTCAGTAAAAGTCTGACCTGCCTCTCGCTTCGCCCTAGAGCAGGAGAAGTCATTGGATGATTTCGCACCTAAAAAGGTGTGCTTTGATCTCGGTTTTTTTGGCTCTAGTGGGTGCTGAAGACCCCGAGTACCCATGGAGTCGGCCCCTGATTCAATCAATCAAAGTCAATCTTTCTACGTTTTAATTCGCAATCGACGTACAACAGCACCAGCTTAAGGTGAATTTCAAAAACTGACTTCCTAGAACCTTAAAGTTTTCAATAAACCCTTTTTTGAGTTCGGAAATCATCAAATATCTTCTCCTGCTCTGGGTGGAGCAAGAGACCGTGTCAGACTTTTAACTAAAGCCCACCTGTGTTTCTTCAGTGACTTTTGCGTTCCAGAGCTACAGTAACTCCTTCGAACGCTCCTGCAGCCTTATTTCGTTTACCCTTGCCAAATACCCCTTAATTCAATTAGTTCGGCGCTGCTAGATGTCTTCTTCTTCTATACATCTCTATTTGCTGTAATCTCAATATACACGTTTTGAACAACTTATTTGAATACCCAGTGGCGGATTAGCCATGTAGCAAGAGTAGCAAATTCTACAGGCCCTGCGAATTCGGGGGCCCCGCGCGTTTCGGGGATCCTGCACTTGAACGTGTAAAAATCTAGTCAAAGTACGTTGATATACACCACTAATTTTTAATTAATACAAATACATAAAGGGCTTATTAGAAAAGGTCTTGTTATTAATTAAGTACAGTTTCAATAAATAATATTCATAAACAACAAAGTTATTATCGTTGGTTTATATCCCAAAATGTCACTCAATTTATGGAAATATTGTACAGACTATGGTTTATGAATGAATAAATGACGATCAAAATGGAAAAAACACTGCGCGTAGTATTTTCTAGTAGCAATTGATTCTATTATGAATTTACCAATTATGACAAATTTTCGTGGACTATTTTGGGATTTCGTTTTTTTTACTTTTGACTACAAAAATAATCAGTAACGGGTACGAATAGAGCCCCATTTTTTGTACTAATTAAAAAATAGGGGTGTATATTGAAATCTGAATATAGTTGATTATTTCATTGTATAGTCAATCTCTTAGATTTCCCTCATTACCGTAATTTCCACGTTATTTACTCAATCTTTAAATCCATTGGATTATTAAGAATAAGAATACGAATAATAGTCCTAAATAGGCTTACACAGGGGTCTCTTGGTTGAATTTGCTACAGGCCCCGCGCTGGCTTAATCCGCCACTGCGAATACCCGCTACTATCCTTACCAATTTTAGGCTCGCAATTTATTATATTTTGTACTATCGCGGCAGCCAGACCCCGGCATAATTTATTATATTTTATTGTATCAAGCTGGTTGGATAATCCCAGTTTTATTTATCATATTCTAGTAAGTAAGTGTGATGAAAAAGATACGTGGGCAATTTTACTGTCAGTGCGATCTTTTGGGTCTACTCCGCCTAAGCTGCAACCACAAAGTTTGCCCACTTGCATCAAAATACATTCTCTTTCTGTTCACGTTTTTTTTTTTTTAAATTATTATATACAGGCTCACGCTTTACCAATATCTCACCTGATGGTAAGCGACAATGAAGACGACGATGTATCACGCTTGCTTAGAATTAACCTATTCACTCTTGACTTAAAGACCCCTAGGTTGTAGCTACGTATTATAAAAGAACTATGCTTTTTCGTACGCCTTAAAGAGGTTAAAACCTTTACTCCTGTAATGTCATTGAAGTTATCTTAAACTATACAAATATTCACTTCCAATATCACATTTCCACCGATGCATTAGGTTTGTTGTTAGCTTTGGCTTGAGACTTTAGCCGCGAGCAACAGCTAACCTATCATGAAGCTTGATTTATTATGTTCCCGCATACTTGAGAAAAATCAAGCTAAATTACATTAGAAACTTAACCATTTAAAAATGATTGATACCAATTCTATAGGTTAGGTTATTTGGGTGGGCTGCGGAATAGTTACTAGCAACTGAAGTAACACTCTTGTGGGTTTTATACAGTTAAAGTCTTACACTTAGTTTCCTCTCGCTCTACCCAGAGTGGGAGGACACATAAGAAGATTTCTCACAAAAAAAAGGTTGTATTTATATTATATTAGCTAATACAGTTGACAGACAGAAGATAATGGAAGAAGAAAAAGTGTTGCGCCGATTCCAAGTTACATCTGGTCATTATTCATCATTATCATTTCAGCCGATAGACGTCCACTGCTGGACATAGGCCTCCCCCAAATGTCGCCACAATGAACGGTCCTGTGCGTCTCGCATCCATCGGATTCCCGCAACCTTCACCAGGTCATCGGTCCACCTTGTAGGGGGCCTTCCAACACTGCGTCCTCCGGTACGCGGTCGCCACTCCAGAACCTTTCGGCCCAAACGGCCATCTGTTCTGCGAGCAATTGTGTGTCCATTGCCACTTAAGTTTGGCGATTCTTCGTGCTATGTCGGCAACCTTGGTTCTCCTGCGGACATCTGGTCAGCCGCGGGGAATTTCTGAAAAGGAAACCCGTTGTCCTAGAACACAAAAGGTAACTAAAGGACACAGGTTTGGTTTTAGTCAGTAAAAGTCTGACGGGCGTGTCAGACTCCACACCAGGGCGAGAGAAGTCATTGCATGATTTCTTATCTTAAAAAAAAGTAACATCGCTCACCGGCCCACGCTGAAAACCAGCGCTGTGGACTCGTCGCATTTTGCGTGTGGACACGGAATTATGCTGAGCGTACGGCCGTTTTGCTCGGACGTGGCGCATATTTTTTTTTTGTCTTAAGTTTGCGCCTTTTCCGGCAAATAAACAGTTTTTCTTTCTTTCTTTTAACACTCGGAACTCTCGGATCGTGGGGTCCGAGTGCTCACAAATTATTTAAAGAACTTTCGAAACGTACTCTTGTTGATACCTCGCGTGACCCAAAGGCTGGCTTTTACTTCGGACAAAGGATAAGCATTGCCATTCAGCATGGCAATGCCGCCAGTCTTTTGGGTACATTAACAGTCGACAGCGATGCGGAGGAGTTTTTGACACCTTACTTTAGATTGCTATTTTTTAGTACTATAAGGCTTTTATTTTTATTTTGTAAGTTTAGAATTAATTATGAAATAGTTAAAAAAAAATAAAAACAAATATTTAACTTATTTTCAAATGATTAAAATAGACAATAAAAATATAAACCATTCAATTTGTAAATTCATTCAGTGGTAAACGATGTCAAAAATAAGTTAATAATTAGTCAATAATACGTTCATAATTAGTCAATAGTACAATGTCAGTAATAATTCAATAATTAGTCAAATAATTCAATCAAAATCTGAATAAAATAGAATAAAATCATGAGGAAAATCATTGTTTATAAATAATCATATAGATTTATCATTCAAAAACTCATCTATTGTATATTAACATTTTTCAAGTAGCAATTAAATAAATTGCTACTTGGAAAATGTCTTTTTAAATATTTGTAGTGTACAATTTTTAATATCATCAGGTATTTTATTGTATACATATGGTCCCATATGCATAATATTCTTTTTCAGCAGTGCTGTTTTAAATTTGCTTTTAAGTAATAGATTTTTATATTGAGATCTTATTAATGTTGGCCTTGTTGAGTGATCAATATTTGGACAAAATAAATTTTGATTACCTTTTACAAACAGGATTTATATTAACTACTGGATTTTTAACCGACTTTAAAAAGGAGGAAGTTATTTGTTCGGCTGTATGATTTTTTTTTTAATGAATGTTCACCGATTTCTCTCTTCCTTGGGAATTCCACTCTTTAGCACAATGTGTTCCCAAAACGTTATGCTGTATAATATCTTCATAAGAAAACAAATGGCTGTTTTAAACCATTGCGTCAAAATGCCGAACAGTCTACCATAACCTCCATTAGTACCAACCATGACCGCCGAGGATTAAACAAACAAATCGTTATGAGCAACATTAATCTTTACGCTTCAATCAAAGATATCATCGTAATTACTCGCTTGATGGCCCGTAAAGAGAGCAGTTTTATTAGCGTGGGTGACGAAGACTGATGGAGTCAAGTTAAAGCTTCCTTAGATTCTAAATAGCGGCTATCTTTTTTGACGTTAAAACGTCTTTTAATATTGCTTCCATAATAGGGAGGCAATTCAAAACAAGTGCGAGTCGGACAAATACTAATTTACCTATAAAAACTGTTCAATTCAAGAATTGAGTTTCGAAGATTTTTCCGATTGGCAAAAAAATTGTTTTTGTGACATAACTTCAAATTTACAATTTTCTGATTTTTTCCTATAAAGAGACTTTGCTTCATACCAAATTTCAGGATTCTAGGTCAACGGGAAGTACCTTATGAATTTTGAAACCCTTGAGAGTGTCGAAACTCGAAATACACGACATAAACGTCTGTATCTTTTTTTTTCGTTAACTCAGAAGTTTGATTTTTTCACAGCTTCGAAGGACCGCAGATTTGAGAATATGGTTTTAATCTTTTTTTATTTTAATTTTTTATTATTGATTGGCTCGCGTTTGACCACCATCTCACCTGATGGTAAGCGATTATGTGGCCGACGATGGAGCACGCTTGCCTAGAAGTAACCTATTCACTCTTGACTTAAAGACCTCTAGGTTGTAGCTATCAGGGAACACAGACTCCGGCAGGGAATTCCACTCCGTAGCTGTACGCATTATGAATGTGTTCCCAAAACCCTTTGTACGTATGGGTGGGATGTCCACCATGTACCGATGGCGCAACGCCGTACGTCTAATGGTCCGATGATGGAACGGACTTGGTGGAATTAAATTGTGCAATTCCAACGCACACTCCCCGAAGTGTAATCGATAGAAAACCGACAGGCCAGCAACTCGGCGTCGATGCTCAAGGCTTTGGAGTTTTAATTCGACAAGTGTATCATCACCGATGATCCTTTTGGCTCGCTTCTCAAGTCAATATCTCCTTGCGTTCTCGAGATAAAGGATCTTGACAGACAGACAGACAGAGGGACAACAAAGTGATATTAAGGGTTCCGTTTTTTTCTTGAGGTATGGAACTCTAAAAACGAATGATAACAAAATCAGGGGATACAGTTTGGTGTTACAGCTTCATATCAATCATTGCTATTCAAAATTCAATTACACCACTGGATAGCTAAAGACTCAAAGAATTTATTATGCTTTATAAGGGCTGTCATACATCACGCGGGGTAGAGGGGGAAACGCCGCCATTTTGAGGTCATTTTGCTGCGTATCAAGATTTCTATTTACTCGGAGAAGTTACGACGTTCGTTTTAGTTTGAGTCGATCGGTCTTGACAAAAACTATCGATTATAGATAAAACATTAGTGTATTTTTATGATGGGAAATTATCCAATAAATTTTCTTCTGCGCTCTAGAGCGGAGCGAGAGTGTCTGAATTTTACAAATTAAAACCACACCTATATTCCTTCTTTGCCGTGCGTTCCAGGTTTTCCTTTCGGAAGTCAACCCCCCACTAGGCTTCGGCCCTGCTGGGCCTCTACGGTTTTGCTGGTATCTGTTTGAGGCACGCTTGGAACACTACGCACTGTTGATGACTCGGGCTCGGTCCGGACGGTTACTGGACGGCCGGACGGCAAGCTACCCATTGCTCATCATCGGCAAGCCTCGCCTACGGTGGCTGGAAAGGCTGCGGGATTGTTTGAAAGAGGCAGTTGAAGGAAGACAGGTGGGTTTTGGCCAGTAAAAGTTTGACACTTCCTTAAATTTCCAACCAGAGAGGGAGTAGTTATTTATTGATTTGCCAACAAAAAAAAAAGGTTCTAGATAGCTATTATAATTTGGTCCAAAATATAATTATACTTCCGAGTCACTTCTTCAATCCTTTGGTTATTTTGACTTTTCAACAATCATAATGGCATATAATAATTTCACTTTTCCTGGTGCCTATTTCTTATTCTGTGCTGGTGCATAATGCAAATTACAAGGGTGATAATGGTGCTGAGATTTTAGTTAGCATAGACGCGGTGCTAAAATGAACCAGTAGCGTCTTTATCATCGTCATTTTAGGCGAAAGGCATCCACTGTAGGCTGTAGGTACTCATAGGCCACAGGCCTCCCTCAAGCGACGCTACATCGACCGATCCTGACCATTAAATGAGTAGTCTGTAGGACCCAAAGAGATTTAAAGAGATACTATATCAGAAAAAATGTCATAGAAAAACTGTCATCCTATGCCTCAGTGACGCCATCTGGCTTTGAATAGCAAACGCGAATTAAATTTGTCAAAATTTATAATTGTTTAACTATCGCTAGGTAGGGGGCCAGGGGCCTCACCATAATAATGTTATAATGTTCGTTGTACAAGCGAAAGAGAGTGATGGAGCTATACACCCTATATAGCTCCATCCCTTTAACAGTTCGGTTTAGATCGTAAAATGGATCACGTTATGAGCTCGTGGTAGAGCCTCAGTGTGTGATAAAGGTAAGGTTAAGCTTTTCAGCATTAGATGGCGTTAACACAAAATTCGAAAATGTTTTGGAACTATTTATAAAAATTATTGAATTCTAATTAAATTCTTCGTAAATACCAAAAATATTTACGAAAATAAACCGAAGTTAGGTCCAGTCATTTTATCATAGCAAGATTTGCAATAGCGTAATGCGCAGTTCGGCATATTTTCTCAGAAAAAGATTTTCTTTTAGGGCATAGAGTGGACCTTCTCAAACCTAAGCGAACGCCCGGCGTTCGCGCGTGACGTCATCGCGCCATACAAAAAATGAGCCCAAACCAGAGTCTGATTTAAAACAGAATATAGGACCGGTAGAGGATATAGATCATCGGTTGTGTCGCAAGCGGTGCTCTGTAGGGCCGTGTGCTGGGCGCTGTATCAAATTAGGTTCAATTAGACCGGCACGCGAGCCCTTGGTAATCTGTTTGTGGTGGCCTAAAATGACGCTTCGTGAGTCAGTAATGTCTTTGACTTATTTGTTAGAAGAGTAATTAGTCTTTGGTGGTTTTGGGTTATATCATAATCTTACATAGATGGAAGTTCCTTCGAATCTACTCGCTCCATACAAACTACTTGAAAAATGGTAATTTTGTATGGAGAAATAATGTGTCAAAGTGTTTTAATTATAGCAAAGTAATTAAACACAAAACTAAAACAATATATTTCTATGATTGATATAAAAATCTTCTTCTCCAGAGGGATCTACGTTTGGGAATGTGCAATTAGCATCATTTTTCTGACTGTCTTGTTGACAATGCAAAAGTGCCTGTAAATGTTTTTTTTTTTTAACAAATGCTTTTAATTGAATTGTTTCAGCAGCATTTAACAATACATTTTTAATCATTTAATCTTTTTTTATTATTATTTATTACACCATTAGTTTATGAGTACAACACCGTTATTGTTGTTTCACATGAAGATTAAAAAGAAAATGTACGAAACAAAAGATCTAAAAGGCGTAGTAAGACATAATGCAGGGAGCCCGACTCCACTTTGTCTACAGTCTGTCGACAGCCTTAATCATTTGTCACGTCTCGTAGTATAAATGTTAGATGCTAAAAATAAAATAACTGGTTTCAAGAAGTAGAATATTTATGTAGGTAAACACATGTGATGATAAAATCGAGACCTTCACAGGTATTTTCTTAATGTAGGCTTAGATTAAACATACAAAACGGTTGATTAATCTGTGGGATGGAAGTTAAAAAAATATATGGAAGGAATGTGTGAGGAATGAAAAGAGGGATGAATTAAATGTATACAACCAGGATATATAGATACATATAAATAAAATTGATCTGTCTATTTTTAATATCAGAATAATTTTATTTTTTACTAAATGTACATTCAAAATTACAAAGTATATTCGATACCTATAACAAAAATTAAATTTAAAAAAAAGTATGTCTGTGTGTTGGTTCCGGCTGATCTCTGAAACAGCTAGACCGATTTTGACGGTACTTTCACTGACAGATAGCTGATGTTACAGGGAGTAACTTATGCAACATTTCATTTTCCCGTGAAAACGCGATTTAAAACTACAGAATACGTCTTTGAAACGTTTGAACCAAATTTGACGAGAGTTTTACTGGGTTATAGGTATATGGAGTATCATAAGCTACTTTTTTACATATGACATCTATGAAATGGATAAACAAATTTTGACGAGTTCGGGTTGACACTAACACTTAGCTTTAGATGTGTCATTTTAAAAGAACTGATAATTTAGGCTACTTTTTCTGAAGGCAAAGGCCAAAGCCTTTAGCTGTTTTATATGAAAATAAAATAAAGAATTAGATCTTTCAGAAATAAATCGCAAGCAGGGAATGGTTAGTAACCTGCATTTGTGCAGTTTTATGAACTTGACACAGACGAAGTCGAGGGCACATACAATTATTTTACTCGACATGTTTTAAGCCCTGATTTCTGATTTAGGTAGAAACCTGTATTACAGAAGTCAGTGTCTTCTCCGATCAGTGTCGCTTAAATATCTGGTCGAAGTGACTCTTCAAAAGAAAAGAAAACACATGCTTGAAAACTATAACTAATGATGAATGGATTAAATGAGGAGTGAAAAGATGATAAAGATAAAGATAATTTTATTTGTCAAAACATGGGTATACATGCAGTTTTAGCATGCAGGATGTTACAAAATTAGTGTTTTGTCCGTACATGTTTCACCCTTCAGGCGTAAAAATTTATATATGTAGTTTACAATCATTTACCAAAAATTCCAAAAAACAAAAAAAAAATGTCAGTATAAAAATAAAAAAAAATATGTCAAATAGTCATTAAAATGCATTAACAAATGAATCAATGTCAGATAAAATAAAATATAGAATATGTCAAATTGTTATTAATAAATTAATAAAAAAGGGTAGAATAAAATATAAATGTCAAATAGTCAATAAAATGCAATAATAAATTAATCACACGTTAAAAAACAAACAAAAAAAATTCAGATAATGTAATTAAAAAATCACTTAAACTGTAATAAAACTTGTCTGTTAATAAATCTCGAAAAATCTTTTTAAACAAATTTACTGGCAATGTTTTATAGGACTGTGGTATTTTGTTATAAATTTTAGGAGCCATACATAAAACGCTTTTCCCCATTAATGCTGTCTTTGACGTATGCGAACACAGTTGATTATTGTCACGTCTGTTGCGGGGGAAGGTGTCAGCTAGTCGTGGAAATAGATTTTGATTTGTCCTAACAAATACCGCAATTTCAAAAATATACAGAGATGGTAGAGTCAATAATCGGTGTTTTTTGAAGAATGGCATACAGCTGTCGATCGACTTCAAATTGAACATCGCCCGAATGCATCTTTTTTGAGCCTTAAATGCTATAACTTTGTCTGTGGAATTCCCCCAAAAAATAATTCCGTACCGCAAAAACGACGCTACTATACCATAATATGCTGTTATTAATGCATCTGTATTTAGCTCTGGTGCCAGTTTATATAAGGCGTACGCAGCAAGTTATTATATGTGTGGCTTCCAGTTCAATTTCGAGTCAATAATAATGCCTATAAATTTTGTAGTGTCGACTTTATTAAGTTCAGTGTCATCATAAATTGCGTTAATGTCAAGTTCAGTCTGGGACCGTTGCTTTGCCTAAAATGCATAATTGTTGTCTTGTCTAGATTTATTTTTAGGTTGTTTCTGTTTAACCATGATATAATTGATGTCAAAGATTCGTTAATGTCAATTTCATATTTGTCTTTATGTATATGAATGGATTATATGAGAAATGAAAGACACAAAGTGGGAATGAATAATAGATGAACGTGATTCATTGATATGGATAAATGATATTTAGATAGATAGATATATTCTTTATTGTAGACCAAAAATAAAAATTATATTTAGAACTTAAAATTAATAAATAAATAAGGGTGTCACAATGGGCGGTCTTATCGCTAAAAGCGATTTATTACAGACAACCTTTTTTGTTTATTTTGCAAATAGGTTTTAAAAAAAAAACGCTTTTTGTTAATGAAAGAATAGGAATAGACTCGCGCTTGACCACAAGTTCTTATGGTAAGCGATGATATGGTCGACGATAGAGCACGCTTGCCTAGAAGTAACCAATTCACTCTTGACTTAAATACCCCTAAGTTGTAGCTATCAGGAAACACAGACTCTGGCAGAGAATTCCATTTCCTTAGCTGTACAATAAATGTGTTCCCAAAACGTTTTGTACATATATATAGGTAGGATGTCCACCGTGTACCGATACAACATTGCCGTATGTCTAGTGGTCCTATGATGAAACGGGCTGGGTGGAATAAAAATTATACTGTTGTTGTTTTTGCTTTTGTGCCACCTTTGCCGGGCATGATTTTTCAACCACAAATAGTGCAGCAGGAGAATGATGCTAAGTAGGTAATCTAAGCTGTGGCTAGATTAATGATAACGGCTTTAAGCTTTGACTTGTATTTGTTTCCACCATCGGTAGGACTTGAATATCACAATTAATATGTTGTTTACATCCTTAGTTACACAACATTACCTAAGCAAGCGATGAATTAAACAATGCAGCATTTTAGCGCTTTCTCGCACGTCACTCCGTGGGAAGAAACCGATGTTTAAACAAATGTAATGGGACGCGTAAACTGCTCAATCCAGCCGCTTTATTGTGTAAAGACGTTCTTAATGTGTTTGCCTTAAATTACGATATTAGATAATGGGTTAGTTAAAAATTGATTGGTCTGAAATAATGTAGCGACATCTATTAAGCCACATAGGAACTAAAATTCATAATCCTGCATCACGATATTAGTTTTCCGCGCGATTACATAAATAGGCATAATCAGCCTTTTTCCACTTCTGGGACTCAGGCCTCCTCTCTAGGAGAGGGAATTTAATGGGCCGTAATCCACCACGCGGGCCCAGTGCGGGTTTATGAATATCACATGTTTTCGAATTTTTGGTTCTAGGACATGCCGGTTTCCTCACGATGTTTTCCTTCACCGTTTTGAGAGCAGTGGTGATGAAATAAATTACACAAAGTAATACGCCTGGCTGGGTTTGAACCCGCATCCTACAACACGTAAGTCGGGGCCGTTGTCACTCGGCCACCACTGCTCTAATTACAACATATACATAAAGTTGTCATTCGTAGATCTTTGACAGTCATTACAGGTAGTCAGGGGCCATGACGCCTGAAAGCCTGACTGATGGTCAGACTGATGATAGACTGATGTCTATCCAAGGAGTATCATATTTTCCAGTAAGTGGGTTGTGAAGTTCAGGCAGTCGCTCCATGTAAAACATGGGTATTCAGCTGCATCCAATTAGACTGGAAGCTGATCCCCAGCTAGTTGGGAAAAGGCTGGGGGAGATGATGAGCAGCTGGATGTTTCCAACACGATTTAGATGTATACGCTTTTTTTTCTGTGGGTAGTTATCAAATAATTTCTCGCGCTCTGGGTAAAACTATCAGTAAAACTGATACTCCCTCTCGCTCCAGAGAGGAAGTGTCAGTTTTACTAAATAAAAAACTTAAATAAAAACTTTTTACAAAAAAAAAATAACCGACTTCACTAAAAAAAAACACTAAAAGGATCAAAATAACTTTAATTTTGGAAGTCGGTGTTTCTCGGTATTGTTTGTTTCTTATTTAACACCGACTTCCGAAATTAAAGTTATTTTGATCCTTTTAGTGTTTTTTTTTAGTGAAGTCGGTTATTTATTTTTTGTAAAAAGTTTTTATTTCACACTTTTTAGTTGCGATAGACTTATAAACAGAGTGCCTATTTCTCATGACAATTCCAATTAACCCAAATACTGCTAGGTTACATTGTTTTATTATAAAGTTCCTGTGTCGACCTTCCTCCTTCCGGCTCCATCATCAGATCAGTTCGATAGTACCTTATAGCCAAAGAACATCTCACGACAATTCTAATAAGCCCAAACACGGCTAGGATACATTGATTAATTACGGAGTTCCTGTGCCTACCTTCCGGCTCCATCATCAGATCAGTTCGATAGTACCTTATAGCCAAAGTGCATCTCATGAAAATTCTAATAAGTCCAAACACGGCTAGGTTACATTGATTAATTACGGAGTTCCAGTGCCTACCTTCCGGCTCCATAATCATCATCAGATCACTTCGATGATACCTTTTTCAACGTAACTATTCAGAATCATTCATTTATTTGTATTGTCATAGTCGCTTATCTATCTTCATTGTGATATCTATTTGAGTATGAAGTTCCATTGACCATTTCTGGTCTTCTTCATCAGTTCCACTTCATCAAATGTTACTTTTTGACTATAAATGCTTAAGTTCTTGATGAAAATACCAAAATTACCATAGGGTTGCCTATAATTTTTGAGGAGTTCCCTCGATTCCTCATGGATTCCATCATCAAAACTGGATTTTGAAAAAAATGGGACCAATCTGGAAGCATATCCTATAAAGGGAAAAAAAAAATTTGCAAATCGGTCCATAAACGACGGAGTTCTGTCGTAACAAACATAAAAAAAAATGATGATAAAAAAAATACAACCGAATTGATTACCTCCTCTTTTTTTTGAAGTCGGTTAAAAATAAATAAAATTACGTTACATTCCAGAAATATATTAATGTCAAAATTGAATTAAATTATTGAATTAAATTACATTAAATTATCTCTCCTAGTTTCTAGTTGCAAAAAAGTCATTCGTCTTGGATTATTTACGAATCATCAGTTAAGAATAATGCTAAGTGGGACTTGTTCTAGTTCAGCAGAACAGTCATTGAAATTACTTAGCAAAACCAATAATAATATCGCGTGCAAAGGCAATTAATACCCAACCGACATTAACGTCAGACGTGATCTGATACATTGTATCGATACAATAGAAGGAGCCAATCTTCCCGGAAATGTCGTTTAAGGGGCTATTATAGAGCGGTGTATCAAGCGACACGGCATAGACATGACTGGGTTTTATGTGTTCAGCAATATCGGTCCGGCTATCTTTTTTATTATTGACTAGCTTTAGCGCGCGGCTTCACCCGCGTACATAATAGTAGATTATGTGACTAGGGGATAAAGCAGTGTCTTTAAGTCGCGGGTGGCGGATGTTGAATTCCGAACGAAACGAAGGTTGCTAATTTTAATCCCGAACGATAGTGAGGGATTTATATAATTAACTCCCGAGCATTGCGAGGGAGTTAATAAAGAAACCTGAGTGAAGTGAGGAATTCAAGCCGCCCAAGACAAAGACAGCTTTATCCCCGTGTTGGATACTCTACTTTTTACACCATCTGTGAGATAATTAAAACACAATTTAGTAAAACAAATCATATAATAGAGAAATATAAGTATTATTTACGAGTTAATCTTAACTATCACTCAAAATCTTTTGAGATTTGAAACAAACAAAATTCACTACTCAAAGGTTCTATAGTTTAAATTTTCTATAACGCCCCCGCTTGTTCATTACTTATTTTTTTAGAAACTTTTTTTATTCTGTTTTTTTTTTTTGTTAGTGGCCAGTTTGAAATTTGAATAAACTTGTTTGATGCACTACATTTTAATTCACATAATGCTGACAGTTTTTCACGTTCCATATTCAAATCTCATTATTCCCTAGGGATCGCCCATACTACATTATCTCCCTAGGGACATAATGACTTGCTTTAAGTGATGGTTGTATGACGTATAAAAGGGCATTATCGAGCAGGTGGTGTAAAAAATAGTTTTTACACCACCTGCTTAATAATGCCCTTTTATATGTCATACAACCATCACTTAAAGCAAGTCATTCTGTCCCTAGGGAGATAATGCAGGGCGATCCCTAGGGAATAATAAGATTTGAATTTGGAACGTCAAAAACCGTCAACAATAAGTGAACTAAAATGTTTGTGCATCAAACAAGTTTATTCTAAATTCAAACTGGCCACTAACAAAAAGAAAACAGAATAAAACGTGGTCGTGGTTAATCACGAGTTTCGAAAAAAAAGTAAATTGAAACTATAGAATCTTAGAGTAGTGAATTTTGTTTGTTTCAAATCTCAAGACGTGTTGAGTGATAGTTAAATTAATTTGTACATAATACTTATATTTCTCTATTATATGATTAGTTTTACTAAATTATCTTTTAATTATCTCACAGATGGTGTAAAAAGTAGAGTATCCAACACGGGGATAAAGCTGTCTTTGTCTTGGGTGACTTGAATTCCTCACTTCACTCAGGTTTCTTTATTAACTCCCTCGCAATGCTCGGGAGTTAATTATATAAATCCCTCACTGTCGTTCGGGATTGTGTCGACCCTACCCCGCGCGACTTAAAGACACTGCTTTAACCCCTTGTCACATAATCTACTATTATGTCACTCAGGAATAAAGCAGTTTTCTATCGGTAAAAAAATTTTAGCAATCGGTCTTTCCTTCTACAAACAAAAAAAACAATCTTTACCTCTTTATTATATTAGTGTTGAAGTGTAGATGTGGATAGGCTCGGCATTTGGCCACTATCACACCCAATGAGAGTGTACCTAAATTATCATTGATCATACCTGCCCCCCTAGTCAAATTACGATCGTTTCGTTTTCGAACGCCTCGAGTAGGCCACGCCTCCGATTCCTTTGTTCTGACGTCATCTCAACGCTCAGTCACGTGGTTAGAACAAAGGAATCGGAGGCGTGGCCTACTCGAGGCGTTCGACGCAAACGAAACGATCGTAACTTGTCTAAGGGGGCTGATGGTAAGCGATGATGTGGTCGACGATGGAGCACGCTTGCCTAGAAGGAACCTAACTTAAAGGCCCCAAGGTTGTAGCTATCACGAAACACAGACTCCGGCAAGGAATTCCATTCCTTAGCTGCCCCCCTAGCCAAGTTGCAAACGATAAACGTGAACGCTAAAAAATCTCCAATAGATTTTCAACTTTATACCTAAGAGCATAAAGTTGAAAATCTATTAAAGACTACTGAGCGTTAGCGACCGGAACGAACGAAAACACTATGTAATCTTCAATAGATTTTCAACTTTATATCCAATAACATAAAGTTGAAAATCTATTAAAGACTACTGAGAGTTTACGTTTATCGTTTGTAACTTGATAATTAATGATTGCGTTTCCAATACGTTTTCTAGGCTTTTGTTAAATAACTCTTCCAGTTCTGGGTGGAGCAAGAAGGAGTCTCAGATTTTTTACTGACTAAAACTCACTGGTGTTTCTTCAGTTGCTCTTTGCGTTTTTAATCCAAAAGTTGTCGACTAGTCAGAAAATTGAAAGTTGTGTAAGTAGTGTAGGACAGGATAATTCATCATCATCATCATTTCAGCCGAAAGACGTCCACTGTTGGACATAGGCCTCCCCCAAGTGTCGCCACAACTATCGGTCCTGTGTGTCTCGCATCCATCGGATTCCCGCAATCCTTACCAGGTGTTCGGTTCGCCTTGTAGGAGGCCTTCTAGCACTGCGTCTGCAGGATAGTTTGCTAGTTACAAATGATGATAGATTGGACAACAGAGAAAAGAAAACTATGAAATGAAATGAGAAACGGACCAGGAAATCTGTTGCTCTGAGTGTTTATTTCATGGGCATGGCGTTTGGTAATAGGACCAAATTGATTTTCTATTTTTTACTGATAAAGAGACAAATTAATTCTGCAGAGCATTTTCAAAGCAGCCCTGGTTCTTGTCTTACTCACCTTTTTTTTGGGTAGGAAATCATCAAATAAGTTCACACGCTCTGGGTGGAGCGAAAAGAGTGTCAGACTACTACTATTACTCACAAAAATCTAACCGCGTTTTTTCAGTTGCTCTTTGCTTTCCAAAGCTGCGCTAACTCTTTTGAACAGCCCCTCAGGCCGGGCAGGCAGGCGGTCGCCTCCTTTTGCGAAGCAGTAAGAAAGAGGGAGCTATATACCCTATATAAATCCATCCCTTTAACCTGATTGTACAACTTGAATGACCTTGAAAAACGCTTAATTGTCGTACTGAACACACGGGTGTACGAAATTTATTCGGCCGAAAATTTTGGTCTCTATATCTTCGTTTTTCCTGGAAAAACCTGAAAATGTTTTTTTTTTGTGATTTTACATAATAGCGCGCGAGGGGTTAATTAAGGGAGACAAGACTAGCTCATCGTCCACATGTCCAGTTAGGACCTTAGGCCTTACTACGAGTTGTTAACGCGATGCATTTTACGGCTTAAACTAAACTGTTAAACAGTAGTTAAGATCGTAAAATGGATCGCGTTAACAGCTCGTAGTAGGGTCTAAGGTCCTAACTGGACATGTGGACGATGAGCTACTCTTGTCTCCCTTAAACAGTAGTTAAGATCGTAAAATGGATCGCGTTAACAGCTCGTGGTAGGGCCTAAGGTCCTAACTGGACATGTAGACGATGAGCTAGTCTTGTCTCCCTTAAACAGTTTAGTTTAGGTAGTAAAATGGGTCGTGTTAACAGCTCGTGGTAGGGCCTAAGGTCCTAACTGGACATGTAGACGATGAGCTAGTCTTGTCTCCCTTAAACAGTTTATTTTAGGTAGTAAAATGGGTCGTGTTAACAGCTCGTAGTAGGGCCTAAGGTCCTAACTGGACATGTAGACGATGAGCTAGTCTTGTCTCCCTTAAACAGTTTATTTTAGGTAGTAAAATGGGTCGTGTTAACAGCTCGTAGTAGGGCCTAAGGTCCTAACTGGACATGTAGACGATGAGCTAGTCTTGTCTCCCTTAAACAGTTTATTTTAGGTAGTAAAATGGGTCGTGTTAACAGCTCGTGGTAGGGCCTAAGGTCCTAACTGGACATGTAGACGATGAGCTAGTCTTGTCTCCCTTAAACAGTTTAGTTTAGGTAGTAAAATGGGTCGTGTTAACAGCTCGTAGTAGGGCCTAAGGTCCTAACTGGACATGTAGACGATGAGCTAGTCTTGTCTCTCTTAAACAGTTTATTTTAGGTAGTAAAATGGGTCGTGTTAACAGCTCGTAGTAGGGCCTAAGGTCCTAACTGGACATGTAGACGATGAGCTAGTCTTGTCTCCCTTAAACAGTTTATTTTAAGTAGTAAAATGGGTCGTGTTAACAGTTCGTGGTAGGGCCTAAGGTCCTAACTGGACATGTAGACGATGAGCTAGTCTTGTCTCCCTTAAACAGTTTAGTTTAGGTAGTAAAATGGGTCGTGTTAACAGCTCGTAGTAGGGCCTAAGGTCCTAACTGGACATGTAGACGATGAGCTAGTCTTGTCTCCCTTAAACAGTTTAGTTTAGGTAGTAAAATGGGTCGTGTTAACAGCTCGTAGTAGGGCCTAAGGTCCTAACTGGACATGTAGACGATGAGCTAGTCTTGTCTCCCTTAAACAGTTTATTTTAGGTAGTAAAATGGGTCGTGTTAACAGCTCGTGGTAGGGCCTAAGGTCCTAACTGGACATGTAGACGATGAGCTAGTCTTGTCTCCCTTAAACAGTTTAGTTTAGGTAGTAAAATGGGTCGTGTTAACAGCTCGTAGTAGGGCCTAAGGTCCTAACTGGACATGTAGACGATGAGCTAGTCTTGTCTCCCTTAAACAGTTTATTTTAGGTAGTAAAATGGGTCGTGTTAACAGCTCGTAGTATGGCCTAAGGTCCTAACTGGACATGTAGACGATGAGCTAGTCTTGTCTCCCTTAAACAGTTTATTTTAAGTAGTAAAATGGGTCGTGTTAACAGTTCGTGGTAGGGCCTAAGGTCCTAACTGGACATGTAGACGATGAGCTAGTCTTGTCTCCCTTAAACAGTTTAGTTTAGGTAGTAAAATGGGTCGTGTTAACAGCTCGTAGTAGGGCCTAAGGTCCTAACTGGACATGTAGACGATGAGCTAGTCTTGTCTCCCTTAAACAGTTTAGTTTAGGTAGTAAAATGGGTCGTGTTAACAGCTCGTAGTAGGGCCTAAGGTCCTAACTGGACATGTAGACGATGAGCTAGTCTTGTCTCCCTTAAACAGTTTAGTTTAGGTAGTAAAATGGGTCTTGTTAACAGCTCGTGGTAGGGCCTAAGGTCCTAACTGGACGTGTGGACGATGAGCTAGTCTTGTCTCCCTTAAACAGTAGTTAAGATCGTAAAATGGATCGCGTTAACAGCTCGTAGTAGGGTCTAACGTCCTAACTAGACATGTGGACGATGAGCTAGTCGTGTCTCCCTTAAACAGTAGTTAAGATCGTAAAATGGATCGCGTTAACAGCTCGTAGTAGGGTCTAACGTCCTAACTAGACATGTGGACGATGAGCTAGTCGTGTCTCCCTTAAACAGTAGTTAAGATCGTAAAATGGATCGCGTTAACAGCTCGTAGTAGGGTCTAACGTCCTAACTAGACATGTGGACGATGAGCTAGTCGTGTCTCCCTTAAACAGTAGTTAAGATCGTAAAATGGATCGCGTTAACAGCTCGTAGTAGGGTCTAACGTCCTAACTAGACATGTGGACGATGAGCTAGTCGTGTCTCCCTTAAACAGTAGTTAAGATCGTAAAATGGATCGCGTTAACAGCTCGTAGTAGGGTCTAACGTCCTAACTAGACATGTGGACGATGAGCTAGTCTTGTCTCCCTTAAACAGTAGTTAAGATCGTAAAATGGATCGCGTTAACAGCTCGTAGTAGGGTCTAACGTCCTAACTAGACATGTGGACGATGAGCTAGTCGTGTCTCCCTTAAACAGTAGTTAAGATCGTAAAATGGATCGCGTTAACAGCTCGTAGTAGGGTCTAACGTCCTAACTAGACATGTGGACGATGAGCTAGTCGTGTCTCCCTTAAACAGTAGTTAAGATCGTAAAATGGATCGCGTTAACAGCTCGTAGTAGGGTCTAACGTCCTAACTAGACATGTGGACGATGAGCTAGTCTTGTCTCCCTTAAACAGTAGTTAAGATCGTAAAATGGATCGCGTTAACAGCTCGTAGTAGGGTCTAACGTCCTAACTAGACATGTGGACGATGAGCTAGTCGTGTCTCCCTTAAACAGTAGTTAAGATCGTAAAATGGATCGCGTTAACAGCTCGTAGTAGGGTCTAACGTCCTAACTAGACATGTGAACGATGAGCTAGTCGTGTCTCCCTTAAACAGTAGTTAAGATCGTAAAATGGATCGCGTTAACAGCTCGTAGTAGGGCCTAAGGTCCTAACTGGACATGTAGATGACGAGCTACTCTTGTCTCCCTTAAACAGTTTAGTTAAGGTCTTAGAATGGATCGCGTTAACAGCTCGTAGTAGAGCCTAAAGTCTAACTAGTCTAGTCTTGTCTTACCTAACTTGGAGAACTCAGTTCACTGTTAGTTAAAGAAATCAGTTCAAATAAACAAATCAAAATGGTTTCACGTAGATATCGTGTCGCAAAACTGACAATGAACATGTCTTGGTATCTTTCGACAGAAATAATAAACGATTTTCACTTCTTTTGTTTTTTTATGGTCAAGTTGTGGGGCACGTTCGAGCTTATGCAAATATGTAATAGTTTGTTCGTAGATACTTTGCTTTCGACAATATTTATGGTAAAATAACTGGTCCGATAAACCAACAGGTATTGTTGAGTTGTATATGTCAAAGTCAAAGTCAAAACGTTTATTGCATAGTTTGTGTATTGGTTGTATGTTTATGTAAACATGTTTGTGTATGCTGACCAAGACGTCTTTTTTTAGGGGTTAATCGTGTCAATCTTTTGCCGACTATTTAAAACCTATCCATGTTAATTCAGTAGCCTTTTCCGTTTTGAGCCCGCGGTGAATCTTTCAAACAATATTTCTTCGAAAAAACTTGGCAGCTGGAGAAATGAAAATTACGAATGAAAATTTACGGTCGTGTCAAATAATTGGGATCTGGACTGAATGTAAAAACATTCTGGTTATATTTTTCCATTCAGTTTCACCTAAAAAATTCATTTTCAATCAACTAATGACTTCTCTTCGAGCAGTGGTGGCCGAGTGGTAACGGCCCCGACTTACGAGTTGTAGGTCGCGGGTTCAAACCCAGCCAGGCGCATTACTTTGTGTAATTTATTTCATCACCACTGCTCTCAAAACGGTGAAGGAAAACATCGTGAGGAAACCGGCATGTCCTAGAACCAAAAATTCAAAAACATGTGACATTCACCAATCCGCACTAGGCCCGCGTGGTGGATAACGGCCCATTCCCTCTCCTAGAGAGAGGAGGCCTGAGTCCCAGCAGTGGGAACATTAAAAGGCTGATTATGAATGACTTCTCCCGCTGTAGGGTGAAGTGGGAGGCCGTGTCAGACTTTTAGTGACTAAAACCCACTTCTATGTTCCTTCTTTGGCTTGCGTTTTCAGACCTCGGGGTTTCCCTTTTTTGACAATCCATGGCCCCAGTGGCCTTCCGCCCTAGGTCCCCTACAGTTTGCTGACATCTCCTAGAGACGCGCGTGGAACACTACGCGCTGTCTAAGACTTGTGCTCGGTTCGGACAGTTACCAGACGGTTGGACGGCGAGCTAGCTACCCATTGCTCGCTGTCCGCAAGCACGCGCCTAAGGTGGCTGGAAATCGGGATCGGGATCCCGGCGGCTGGGGCGCGAGGTTCATTCCCTCGCGCGTGCGGCTGCTTCCTTTGCTAGCATTACTGCTTCGCAAAAGGAGGCGTGCTAGCCTCTCTTGCCGCCTGCCACTCCTCCATGGCCTGTGCCAAGGCCTGGCGCCTAGGAGACCCCTACAGTTTTGCTGACATCCTTTGAGGCGATGGTTCATGAATGTGGAGTAGAAAATTACTTAGATAGGTAGTATAAGTTTCCTACTCCACACTCACGATTACATTATTTTAAAAGTCATCTTTCGATAAAGAAAGGTTAAAGTTATTGTAACTGTAAGGCTATTCTAAATATTGAGGCAAGTGTATCGTCTCGCCAGACCTACGCACGTGAAAAATCTCCCTTTGTGTGCTAAACGCCTGATTGTAGAATACATACCTATATGTACATAGTGGAATATGTAATGTAATAATGTCTATCAAAATTGCACATTGTATTGTGAGGATGTTGAAATGGCATTTCGAATTTTGCATAAAATTCGCCTCTGTCACACGTCACTCATGACAATGACACATGTGCCTGCGAAAGTAGATTTCAAAAACTCTGTGATAATTTGATGCCTCTAGTCCTCTGTACTAGGTTATTTGTTCTGGCCACGTGGTTCGGGAAGATTCGGGCTAGTTCGGGCTATTTCGTGTCGCTCCGGACGTAAGTTAGTAAAATATTCAAAAATTGATTTAAAATATAAAACAGTGACTCAATTGTTTATTTACCGGGTAGGACACGCCATTTGTCTTCAGGTTGATGGTATTTGCCCAGCCGAGTCGGATTCGACGATTGATCTCTTTCTCGAAGTTAGACCTTCCCAACTGGACCGTTCCCAGATGGCCGTTGGGGCCGAAAGGTTCTGGAATGGCGACCACGTACCGGAAGACGTAGCGTTGGAAGGCCTCCTACAAGGTGGACCGATGACTTGGTAACGATTGCGGGAGTCCGATGGATGCGAGACGCACAGGACCGTTCGTTGTGGCGACGCTTGGGGGAGGCCTATGTCCAGCAGTGGACGTCTTTCGGCTGAAATGATGATGATGATGATGATGATGGTATTTGGCCTATTTTTACACATAATTACTGCACAACTCGACATTTTGGTTTTTTAGGCATCAATAGTACACTGTACGCAATGAGGCTCAGTCATGATTTTTGTGGAGTATGCAGACTTATAGCGTAAAAAAAAAACAGTAAATACTGTAAAGAAATTATTTAAATCGGACCAAAAATTACGAAGATACAGCAATTTTAGTGTATTATTTCCAGAACAGCGCCCGAGAATGAAGCGACTCGCTGTGACGTCATCTGTCATGATCGGTCTCCACCGGTGAATGAATACGATCAAGCCGTTCGTCGCACGGATCATGACAGATGACGTCATCGTAAACAGTCCAGCGAGAGCGCGCGTAACCGTTCAGAAAAACTTTCATAAATCCACCATTTCTTGACGGATTTTAATGATTTTAAAAATTGAATGCTCAGTAAATTAATAAGCATACGATGTACCTAGCAAAACTCGGATTTGCTATTATGTGATTGATCCTCATTGCAAAGCGACTGAATGAAGCGTACAGCCGTCGTTCGAACATACGACCAATGTGATAATATCGAAGCGGCACGTGCCACGCCCCCAAGACATATCCCTCGATATCCGTGGTTATGGCCAAGTTGTAATTTTGCCAATTCGGTTGGCGCTTGGTTGAGCGTTCGACTGCTGCGCTGTGTCCCGGGTTTGAATTCCGCACGGAACAAATATATTTGTATGGCTTACAGATAAAGAGTCCCGGGTCTGGGTGTCTTGTGTATGGAAGTTTATATGTTTATTGTTTAAAGGAGTCATTCCTAGTGTGAGACAAAATTAAAAAAAAAACTGGGCAAGTGCGAGTCGGACTTGCGCACTAGGGGTTCCGTACAAACTTACCTATGAACACAGTTCAATTCACGGATTGAGTTACGAAATTTTTCCGAATCCCAAAAAAAGTTTTTTTTTGTGACGTAACTACAAATTTACAGTTTTCAGTTTTTGTCCTATACTTGTGTTATGAGACCTTGTTTCATGCCAAATTTCAGGATTCTAGGTCAACGGGAAGTAGCCTATGAATTATGATTCCCTTGAGAGTATTGAAATACACGTTTTTTGCGACATAAACGGCCGTATCTTGTTTTTCCGTTAACTCAGATGTTTGATTTTTTCACAGCTTAAAGGGACCGCAGACCTGATTATATGGTTTTAATTTCAACTCGATACCTCCACGCGTTCGCAAGATAAAGGGTCTCGACAGATAGACAGACAGACGGACGGACAACAAAGTGATCCTATAAGGGTTCCGAATTTTCCTTTTGAGGTACGGAACCCTAAAAAAAATACAAGCTGGCGGTTTCCGGTGGATTCGCAGGCGTAAAACTAGAAAATTGTCTCAAGGATACATTATATTCCAATCCGTTCTACTGTTCGAGTGTAAAGAAGTAACAAACTAAACATACTATATCTCACATGGGCGAAGCCACTGGTAGCAGTAAGTGTGACAATAAAGCTTAGCTGTCCAGACCATTCATCGTAAACAGCGCTTCCATTTATTTTGTTCAGTACTAATGTGTACATTTAAGCTGGAGTACCTACGCCACTGAGTGACTTTACTTGTACCCGGCTAAAGCGAGCACAGACGGCACTAAGCCGAATTTAAACTACTAAGCTGCGCCGAGTTCTTGATAAAGAGTGTAACTATGTAGTTGGGCTATGTAGCTACAGAGTGTGCCGCATGGGAGGAGCAGCGCCGTGCCCTTGTATCTGAAGTGGGCCCCGACCTGTCGCTGCCGGCCGTCGTTCGTTCGATGGTCGGGGGCGCCGAGTCGTGGGATGCGGTGATCTCCTTCTGTGAAGACGTAATTTCGCAGAAGGAGGCTGCGGAGAGGGAGAGGGAGGCCGTGGCCACTCTCCCGTGCAGCAGCAGGCGAACCGGGCGTCGGCGGAGGGCAGACAACGCCCTCTTCCAGCCCCCATAAAGAGGTCCGGAGGGACGGCGGACTCGGGGTCGTCCGCCGTCCCCTATCCAGCAAGACCCGAGGCGGCAGCGCGTAGTGTTCCACGCGCGCCTCTATTGGACGTCGCGGGGGGAGGACACCTCACACTCCCCCCGGCTTGAGGTGGCCCGCGTAGGCGGGCCGGCACTAGCGGGGATCATGGATGGCGTATCAGCTCCCACGATCCCCGGTCCAAGTGTGGGAGGGAACACCGAGGTGGTTTTTAGTCAGTAAGAGTCTGACAGACCCCTTCGCCTGCCCCAGGTGAAGGACATCCATGAGGATTTTCCACCCCGGCAACAAAAAAAAAAAAAAATGTAGCTACTAGTGCAAACCCGAAAATGGAAAATTGTCCCAAGGGAACACTCTCGGTATAAAAAGTACCGGTGGGCTATTCCAGAACATGGTCTACCCATGTGCCATATTTCATGCGTATCCAGTAACAAACATAAACAGACACACACAAACTTTAGCCTTTATAATATTTCTGTGTATAATATTCCGTCCACAGTCTGAAGGCCTGGCTTTATAAAGATATCAAATTATCAACTCATGAACCGTCACACCTAACCATTGTTGGAAAATAGGCTCTAAAAAAGTAAACATTACACCACATAACCTCCCAATTTCTGGCCACCGTAGGCGCGGGTTTGCGGACGGCGAGCAATGGGTAGTTCGCCGTTCGACCGTCCGGTACCCGTCCGGACCGAACCCAAGTCGTCGACGGCACGTATTGTTCCATGCGCGCCTCAAGGAGATATTAACAAACAGTAGGGGCCCAGCAAGGTCGAAGCCTACTGGGGCCATGGGTTCGCTTCTGAAAGGAAAACCCGGCCCTGGTATGAAAGGCAACGAAGGAACTAGGATTGGGTTTTAGTCAGTAAAAGTCTGACACGCCCTCCCTACCTGCCCAAGGGCGGAAGACGTCATTGGATGATTTCCCACTTAAAAAAAAACACCACATAACTTGATTGTTTGAGGCGGTGGAGATCAAGAGAGAGAGACAATCTTTGGACCTTTGCGGAGCAGCAGGATAAATTTATTTAATTTATTCTTTATGCACACTATAGTACATGCAGAGGCGGGTATACTAGGTTCTAAATTAGGTCAGAAATCTATCAAATCCAAACCAATGTGATAACAAGCTACTTGCTGCCAGCAGCTTCACTCTCGTGATAGTAAAAAATATCCCAAACGAACATACAATCGAGACAAAAGTATTCTTTGTGCTATAACAGACTATGGTGTACCCGTGTACCAAGTTTCAACGAAATCTTATTTGTCATTCGAGCGTGAAGAAGTAACAAATGTACACTCACCAATTTTTGCCTTTAGTATATTAGTGTGATTTTAAAGGCAGCTAAAAAACATAAAGAAATGTATATCTATAATTATATGAGGGCCAGATCTTAGAATTGATCACTTCATGATATGGCCAAATATATCTGGCTAGATCGTTTAAACGAACATTTGATGATATGTCAATCCTCGTTTGGCCATATCATGATGTAGGATTATTATGATAATAAAAAATCTAAAGAAATTAAGCCAAACTAGGATTGACATATCATCAAACTTTAACGTTTAAAACGATCGGGCCAGTTATACTTGGCCATATCATGAAGTGATCAATTTCTAAGATCTGGCCACGAAATAAGAGGAGAAACTGACTGACTCACATATCAACACAGCCGAAACTGCTAAGACTAGGAGCGTAACATTTTGCATATAGCTTCCTTTTATAACGTAGGCGAGCATTAAGAGAGGATTTTCTATAATTCACCCCCTCGTAATAATATCGTATAATTCACCCGATCGTCCGGTAACTGTCCGGACCGAGCACAAGCGCCTCAAGGAGATGTCAGCAACCATAGGGGCCCAGCAGGGTCGAGGCCTACTGGGGCCATGGGTGATGCGAAAGTGACTCCCGGGGCCCTGGAAAAAATGGCAAAAAAGGAACAGGAGATGGGTTTTTAGTCAGTAAAAGTCTGACACTATCTCTCGCTCCGCCCAAGAGCGAGGGATGTCATTAGATGATTTTCCCACTCGAAAAAAAACCCCTACAGGGATGAAACGAGAGTCCAAAATTTGTATGGAGAAATCTGCTTTTATGCGGGCAAAGCCGCTGCTAGAAGCTAGTATACTCATGTAGGTATTACGTAGTTGTCAAAGTCAACAAGACAGGCTAAAGGGCCTATTACACTACTCGATATTCGGACAGTCGATGACGCGTAGTGTAATAACGGTTAGACCGGTCTTACTCGGAACAAAAAATAAGACAGTCTGAATATCTTGTGCTGAATATCGCGTAGTGTAATAGGCCCTTTAGGTTCTACTTAGGGTGCCCCGGAAAACGGAAGTATCGTCGATTTGTCACTCGATAGACACTTGGTGATAAATGATGTCGCCGGTTAGGCTTTTATTTTCTGTGAACATAAAAGTTAGGGCATTGCTTGGAAAATGTACCTATCCATTACGGGCTCGAACATGAACAGTTAAAGTTATTTGTTTTTTTTTATAGTTGCCCCAGACTAGGAATTACTCCTGTATCCTGGATTCTGGGTGCGTTCACAAACATTTAAACTCACTTAAACAAGTCAACCAGACCCGAAGCACCTATCTGTAGGACATACAAGTATTTGTTTCGTACGGGAATCGAACCTGCGACTCACAGCGCAGCAGCCAATCGCTCAGCCATTGCGCCAACCGTACCGTCAAACATTTCAGGCGATATTTATATTTCGTCATATTTGCATATTTTCTGGCGATAATTTGAAGTTCAGTAAAGTGGAATGTGCGATTTTAGCAAATGACATTACCTTGACATAATAATACTCCCTTACACTACAGTTCAGCGCCATCTAGTGAAAACATAGCCACGTTCGAGTTTGTAACTTTAACGTTAGCCCGCAAAATTCAAAGTTTCTAAAGTTTTTTTGCGTTTTGCAACCAAACATGTGCCATTCAATAGTGTTAGACGAACTGAGAGGCTTATATTGATGATGGTTTTAATTATTATAATTTGGTAAATATACACGTGCAATGACCCTGCCGCTGTGAGCGGGAGCTAAGCGCGGGGCGGTGAGCGGTAAGATCAAAAGTATGAAAATGTTTGATGCATGCCACGAGACGCCGCTCATAGCGAAAAAGCACGCGCTTGCCGATGCCGCCCCGCTCGCCACGCCTCGCAAATTATCAATATACAACTTAACACTAACCTGGAAAATGCAAAAAAATCATGAAGTTTTAATTTGACGCTTTCACCTCAACTACAATATTTTTACTAGTGAAAATGGTTTCCTATTTATGAAAGTGAAGAATTTCAACCGAATATCGGCTTCCCGTCATAATTTCCGCTCGACAAACCACCGAAATTACCTAACAAAATTCATATTAGCACATCCGCATCTACAAATCAACTATGTATTTCAAGATATCAGCTGTACATAATAAATCAAAACGATTCCTTCATTATTTACTAAAGAAAATCAATTAAAATCTTTATGTCTTAGCGTGCATGCGTGTCGACTCCAAATTATGAAGTTATAATATCTAGAGCAGGCTAACAATAGACCTATTCATTTTTTTCTTGAATAGAAATTATTTTCCCTTATCTTTTCATTAGATTTGTGTTTGTAATGAATAGGATATTCATTTGTCAAGGTTTAAATGTATCACTTTGTTATCAGAAGTTGGGAAGCCTCTCACAAGATGGACCGAAGACCTAATGAGGGTCGCGGGAATCTGATGGATGCGAGATGCACAGGACCGGTCGTTTTGGCGACATTTGTGGGAGGCCTATGTCTAATAGTGAACATCTTTCGGCTGAAATGTTATCTAACTAAGTATAGCTAAAGCTAGTCGCGCCTAAATACTTACAATATTAGTAGCGTGGGGTCCGTACGGACCCAAGGTTTACTGGGAAATAAAAACAAATGGAATAATTGAAAATTTTTATTAAAAAAAAACTGCAAATAAAACATCTAAATAAAAAAATAAAACTGGGCAAACCCCCTGAGGGCTCCGTACAAACCTTCCTATGTTAACAGATCAATTTCTGAATGGAGTTTCGAAGATTTTTCCGAATTGGAAAAAAAAAAAATTTTTTTTACGCAACAACAAATTAACTGTTTTTAGATTTATTCCTATATTTGTTCTATAAGACCTCGCTTAATGCCAAATTTCAGGATTCTGGGTCAACGGAAACTACCCTATGAATTTTGATTTCCATGAGAGTGTCGAAATACTATATGACGCACTGGACAGTCCTGCAGGCCAAAAAGAGCTATACCGGCTTACTAGAATAAGAGAGAGAAAGGCGAGGGATGTTTGTCATGTAAGATGTATAAGAGATGAAACTGGAATGGTTCTATCGGATGATGAAAAAATCAGAAAGAGGTGGAAGGAATATTTTGAAAGATTGATGAATGAAGAAAATAATTGGAGTGGGGTGTTAGAGAATAAACCAGTGAATGTGGGATTAGTGAGAATGGTTAGTATGGATGAAGTCAGAATAGCAGTAAATGGAATGAAGAATGGTAAAGCCATTGGTCCAGATGGAATACCAGTTGAAGTGTGGAAGTTATTGCAAGTGGATGGATGGACGTGGTTAGCTTTGTTCTTCAATAAGTTGTTGCTGGAAGAAGCCATACCTGATGAGTGGTGCAATAGCTCTTTGGTGCCGATTTTTAAAAACAAAGGTGATGTGCTTGAGTGCAACAATTATAGAGGAATAAAGCTAATGTCACATACTATGAAAGCCTGGGAGAAAGTTATTGAAAGGCGACTGAGAGAAGAGAGTGAAATTTCACAGAACCAATTCGGTTTTATGCCGGGTCGGGGTACAGCGGATGCCATTTTTGCTATACGCCAGCTGTGCGAGAAATACAGAGGTGCGCATAAAAACTTGCACATGGTATTCATTGACCTCGAAAAGGCATACGACCGGGTACCTCGTGAGGTTCTGTGGTGGGCCCTTAAGGAGAAAGGTGTGCCTGGGAAGTATGTGCAGTTGATCCGAGCGATGTACAGTCGATGCAGTACCCAAGTCCGGTCTACAGTGGGCACCACTGGCAGCTTCAATGTGGCTGTCGGCTTACATCAAGGGTCGGCTCTCAGCCCTTACCTCTTCCTGATGATAATGGATGCTCTGACGTCGGACATTCAGGAAGAGGCTCCCTGGTGTATGCTGTTTGCCGATGACATTGTGTTGGTTGCCGAGAGTGGCCTAGAGGTCCAGAACAGATTGGAGGTGTGGTGGCACAGACTGGAGAGTGTTGGCCTGAAATTGAGTAGAACCAAAACGGAATACTTGTTCTGTGATTTCGGCGGTCTCTCCAATCCAGTGCCTTTATCTCTCGCTGGAACACCCATACCGATCTGCTCCGACTTTCGGTACCTCGGGTCACTCGTCCAAGGGGATGGTGAGGTAGGCCGGGACGTAACACATCGGATCAACGCAGGATGGATGAAATGGCGACAGGTCACGGGAACAACTTGTGACCCACGGATGCCCCTCAAGTTGAAGGGTAAAATCTACAAGTCCGTGATAAGGCCTGTCATACTGTATGGATCAGAATGTTGGGCTGTGAAAAAGACGGATGAAAAAAGATTGCACGTAGCGGAGATGAGAATGTTAAGATGGATGTGTGGTGTGACGAGAATGGATAAAGTGAGAAATGAGTATATTAGGGGAAGTTTGAAAGTGGCGCCAGTGACTGAAAAGTTGAAAGGGAATCGTTTGTCTTGGTATGGTCATGTGAAGAGGAGGGATGTAACGCATGTTACTAAAAGAGTTATGAGTTTACATGTGGATGGATGGAGAGGGAGAGGGAGACCAAAGAAAAGATGGATGGATTGTGTGAAGAGTGATATGAAAGAAAAGGAAGTTAGTGATAGTATGACAAGTGACAGGGCAGAATGGAAGAAAAAAACATGTTGCGCCGACCCCAAATAACACGGGACAAGGGCAGGAAGATGATGATGATGATGAGAGTGTCGAAATACACGTTTTTTGCGACACAAACGACCGTATCTTTTTTTTTAGTTAACTTAGAAGTTTGATTTTTTCACAGTATCAAGGGACCGCAGACTTGACTATATGGTTTTAATTTCAATTCGACACCTCTACGATTCCCGAGATAAAGGGTCTTGACAGACAGACGTACGGACAACAAAGTGATCCTATAATGGTTCCGTTTTTTCCTTTTGAGGTACGGAACCCTAAAAAATGTAAAGCTTCCAATAAACAGCAAAATATAAACTTCCACAATAATCAAAATAATCATAATTTTTTAGTCACATAATATGTATTAACAAACTTTGGTTAGGTTAGGTTAGGTTAGGTTATTGCATTATTTATTACACATAAAGTTATTGCATTATTTTACAAAGTTTAAGTAGTTTGTGTTTTTCTGTCATCGAACATTACACATAAGCACGGTAATATTATCTATACAGTATTGTAACTCGGCCGTATCTTTGAAATAAATGCCTACAGCCGCGCGGTACGTAATCATGCGATAGGGCTGCCCGCACTATGGCTGCCCGCCTCCAGCATTTTAATTAAATTTGCCTACTTTGTGTTTCCATTAAGTTTTGTGATTGTAAATATACCTACTTTTTTATATAAACAAATAAAATACTTTGTGAATTGAATAGGAAGTGTCCAATATTTGCGACCGAAAAATATTTGCGCCTCGACTGAAACGTACCTACGAAATGCTTTATTACTAAATTTTAAAGTGAAAAAATCCGCATTCTAAAGCTTAATTAAAAATTGTTTTGGGAAACATGGACAAGGTGGAGAAAAAGGAATATCTTTTACTTGGTTATAGATACCTGCAGCTACTTTACAATTTATATGTTTGGTTTTAAATGAAGCAATATTTATGTGAATGAAAAACAGCACAATATATCCTACTCGTCATATTAAATATATAAATATGTACTTGAACTTATTTTTATTGAAAATATCGCGCGGCACAGACGCGACTGTCTGCATCCCGAGCGCACCTCGAGATCGAGGCACGTAGGTATAGCTCGCGTTTCGTCCGTTTGTATGAAGTTGGAATACTGTATAGATAATATTACCGTGACATAAGTGACAACGGTGTTTGGAGCCACTTGAACCACTTCCAAAAGCTTCGGGTTCAGCCGCGGAAGAGTAGTAATTTCAGCCTTCTTTGTTTTAAAGCTATGTCATTATACTACCAGTACCAACTCGGTGTTACTTTCATCAAAAGGTTCCTATCATCTGATCTTCATGAGCATCGCTGATATTTTCACCATATTCAATAGCGGCTTGCCATTGTTATTTTACCTGTAAAGACTTTTTTAAATATAAAAAACAAAATTACATAAAATAATGAAACAAGAAAACAAATAATTATATTAGTCGCGCGGGGTCCGTTAGACCCCAAGCATCTCCGTACGGCACATGTGATGGACACTGCGGCTAGCGGAACAAAGAGAAGCAGTTAATGTAGGAAGCTACTAGAAAGTATAGTCGCGTAAGTGCAATATTTGCCAAAATATGTCACAAACTAACTCGCTTGGGGTCCAATGGACCCCACGCGACTAAAGGTTAACATTATAAAGCTGAAGTGTATGTTTGAACGAGCTAATCTCAGGAACTACTGAGTCAAATTGAAAAATTATTTTAGTGTTTGATAGTCCATTTATTGAGGAAGTCTACATGCTATATAACATCACGCTATCGACCAATAGGAGTGGCGCAGTAACTAAAGACGGGGGTGTAACTAAATAATTTGTAAAAATATCAGTTTCCTTTTTCATATAATTGATTAATCCTACAATAGTGTGGGTTACATGTTGACCTATTTATCTAATAATTATTTTTATCACTTTAACATAAACTAGGTTTTTGGTCCCTAACATATATAATGCACATAACATTGTAAAAAGGCGGACTTCAAAGCAGTATTATGACACTAATGGTGCATCCACACGGTACAGACTTAGCACAAACTTACGCAGATGATACACCAACATTTGCCCGTATTACAAGTTGCACAAATAAAATTCTTCAAAAATGTACGTAAGTCCGTACCGTGTAGACTCAGGGGCGTAGCTACCGTAGTATCAGCCATATCATGATACGGGGCCCCCGGTTTACAGAAGCCCCGAAGCGTGTAATAATTCGTAACATGTTGTCCACCATCAAGCGAACTGCCGTCGTGGCCTTTCGTGACTTCGTCTCACTGTCACTGAGCTAACAGTTCTGTGGTAGTAAAGATTTAACATTTTTAGGGTTCCTTACCTCAAAAGGAAAAAACGGAACCCTTATAGGATCACTTTGTTGTCCGTCTGTCTGTCTGTCAAGACCCCTTATCTCGGGAACGCGTGGAGGTATCGAGTTCAAATTAAAAGCATATACTCAAGTTTGCGGTCCCCTATCGCTGTTAAAAATTAAATTGCTAATTTAACGAAAAAAAAAGATACGGCCGTTTATGTCGCAAAAAACGTATATTTCGAAACTCTCAAGGGAATCAAAATTCATAGGGTACTTCCCGTTGACCCAGAATCCTGAAATTTAGCATATAGTAATTAAAGCACAGGTATAAGAATAAATCTGAAAACAGTAAATTTGGTGTTACCTCCCAAAAAAAAAAACTTTTTTTTGTAATTCGGAAAAATCTTCGAGACTCCATTCGGAAATTTAAATATTTACATAGATAAGTTTGTACGGAACCCTCAGTGCGCGAGTCCGACCCGCACTTGCCCAGTTTTTTATTTATAACAAATAATTGTTACTGCCCTGTAATAATTGCTGACTGGCCTGTTGGTCTAGTGGTTAGTGGCCCTGACTGCTATGCCAGAGGTCGTGGGTTCGATTCCCACCCAAGACAAATGTTTTTGTGATAAGCACGATCATTTGTTCTGTGTCTGGGTGTAATTTATCTATAATATGTATGTATTTAGAAATATATAAGTATGTTTATCAGTTGTCTAGTACTCATAACACAAGCTCTGCTTAGCTTGAGACTAGACGGCGTTGTGTGATGGTTGTGGAATACTATATTATTATATTAATTAACTTACTTTATATTCTATCAAAAATTACAATATAAACGTCCCAGTTAACTATTGCCAACGTAAACATTAAAAAACTCGAATCGATTGTTATTCGCACGTGCTGAGGACGTAGGTAGCCGTTACCGACTAGTTGCCATTTTCGCTGGCACTCGCATTATGAGCGTGCCAGTGGCAGTGTCACCCACAATGGTGCGCCGGCGCTATTATTGCACAACAACGAGAATTATAATGGTTAGTCCATTAATGGAGGCGGGGTGGCCTGGCGATTGTAAATTTAAAATGCTCTGTGGATTTTTTATTGTTGGCTCTACGAGATTGGGTGATAGGATAGGATCGATCATATTGTTGAGACCTAGTTCTGGTAAACCTTGGGTCACGGGATGTGTATTTGAAAAAATTAAACTCTTGCGTCGCAGTAGTAACTTATATTGACTGTTGATTGAAATGTGTTTTGTTTTGGTGCTGAAAGTAAAAAAAAACTGGGCAAGTGCGAGTCGGACTCGCGCACTGAGGGTTTCGTACAAACCTATGTAAATATTTCAATTTCCGAATGGAGTGTCGAATATTCTTATCTTTACATATCTTTCTTAGCCGTATCTTTTTTTTTCGTTGACTTAGAAATTTGATTTTTTCACAGCTTCAAGAGACCGCAGACCCAAGTATATGGTTTTAATTTCAATTCGATACCTCTACGCGTTCTCGAGATAAATGGTCTTGACAGACAGACAGACAGACGGACAACAAAGGGTTCCTCTTTTTCCTTTTGAGGTACGAAAACCTAAAAAAAAGCACTTTTCAATCAACAGTCACTTCACTACTAAAAACGGGTTGTTCCTAGAGGTCCATGATTCTATTGTTCTTCATTTCCTACCGAGACCATGAAAAAAAAAATCATTTTGTTAACTTTTCTGTGTATTTATCAAAGCGCCATCTATTATGTGATTTAAAAATTGACATAAATTGTAATGCAGCTATTCATCGCTAGATGGCGCGTATCTTAACTGTGAAGCTAAGTTATTTATCATTTTTGTTTAAATTATTTCGAATAAGAAATCAAATACTGTTTTCTAAAATATTAAAATTCTTACAAAATAAACATCTTTTTTCACCTGTCGCTCATTAAATTTAATTTTATAAACATTTCTAGTACTAGCTGTAGAAGACAGATGGCAGTAAGCACTGATAGCAAGTTTACGATCTTTTGCCAATGTTATTTTAATGTAACCTGTAAGTTTTTAAGCTAAAAAAAATACATCACTTATTCAGGGAGGTATCTACGTCATTCACAAAAATAAACCCACCTACCAACTACAACAATACAATAAGTTTTAGTTAATAACTAAAGATGCGATAGATTCAGATAAGCCGCTGAACTTTTGCGGGTCAATAACCTTTGCAAAAGGAGTTCAAACTGTGGCGTGAGAAATAAATTCGCACATCTTGCTTTCGCATAATTAACATAAAATTAAGATTTTTTATAATAAGTAATTTCGATCCTTATTTAAATATTGACACTGTGGGGAAAAACCGTTTTTCAAGGCGGTACCTATTACCTACCTGAGAACGGTGACGGGGCGGTTCTTACACGTTCGAATAAATCGATACCTCCAACGCATAAAGTCGTAATATTGTGTGCCATGTGTTGTTACTAAATAAATTTATTATCTTTCTTTCTTTCTTAATGTATTTTTTGAGCAAACTTGTAATATAAAAATGTAATCGTAGGGGCCCGGCAGGATCGTAGGGGCCCGGCAGGATGTTAGGGGCCCGGCAGGGTCGAAGCCTACTGGGGCCACGGGTAGTGTGAAAATGAAACCCGGGGCCCTGGGTCGAAGGCAAAGAAGGTACAGGAGTGGGTTTTTAGTCAGTAAAAGTCTGACACTATCTCCCGCTCCGCCCAAGAGCGTGATTTGTCATAAGATGATTTTCCCACCTAAAAAAAAATATAAAAATGTAAAATAAATATTATTGTTTCTTCATCCAGCGTCTGGTACTGAGAATTTAAACTGATTATTAATTACATAATGCAAATACATCAGTTAGAAGGATTGTCACAAATTACTTACATAATTTACAATTACTAAAACGTTTCTCCTGAAAAAAAATCACTTTTTGCCTTACGACCTTATGCGTGGGAGGTGTCGAAATGGAAAAGAAGCCATAACCAAGCAGGCTGTATAAGTTGAGTTGATCGATTGTTCTTTGTAAATTAAAACATCGAAATGAAGGAATTTGATTCAGTGGAGTAATTGCATCACCACTACGCTGGGAATCCTCGCGAAGGTCAGACAGTACTTCACGCCGGAACAGCTGCTCAAATCTTATCAAGCGCAAGTTCGATCGTGTATGGAGTACTGCTCTCATCTTTGGGATGGATCTGCCCGATACCAGCTTGATGCACTTGAGGCAATTGAGAGACGAGCCAGGAGGAGCACTGGCAATGATGCACTCGTTGAGTCGAGGCTTCAAAGTTTTGAGCATCGACGCCGAGTTGCTAGCCTGTCGGTTTTCTACCGGTTGCACTTCCGGGAGTGTGCGTCGGAATTGCATAACCTAATTCCGCCTAGCCCGTTCCATCATCGGACCACCAGGCGTACGGCAATGCGCCAACGGTACATGGTGGACATCCCACTTATACGCACGAAACGTTTTGGGAACACATTCATTGTTGGTACAGCTAAGGAGTGGAATTCCTTGCCGGAATTTGTTTCCTGATGGCTACAACCCGGGAATCTTTAAGTCGAGAGTGAATAGGTTATTTTTAGGTAAGCGCGCTCCATCGTCGACCGCATCGTCGCTTTCCATCAGGTGAGATAGTGGTCAAGCGCGAACCTATCAAGAATAAAAAAAAAACTATGTCACTACCGATCAGGGTAATAGAGTATTGTACTCTCTATCGTGTAGGTGTACTCTATCTAAGATAACACTAACAGAGGACGCTGAATTACTATTTTTTAAGCATAAGCAAGCATAAGCATACAGCCTTTTAATGTTGCCACTGCTGAGACTCAGGCCTCCTCTCTAAGAGAAGGAATGGGCCATAATCCACCACGCGGGCCCAGTGCGGGTTGGTGAATGTCACATGTCTTCGAATTTTTGGTTCTATGAAATCCCGTTTTGCTCACGATGTTTTCCGTCACTGTTTTGAGAGCAGTGGTGATGAAATAAATTACACAAAGTAATGCGCCTGGTTGGGTTTGAACCCGCGACCTACAACTCGTAAGTCGGGGCCGTTACCGCTCGGCCACCACTGCTCTCTTTTACTACTCTTTTTTACACAGTGTTTATTATACTAGTGCCAGTCACACATATATGATGCCTGATATCTTAACCAAAAAATGTCAACTATTTTCATGAATGTGAAGTGGCGGGAAGAGAGGAACAGGGCTTCATTGAATTTTTTTACAAATGAGCTTTTAATCTATGTAAACTTAGAGTTATAATGCTTATAGTCATACCTTTCTTTTAAAAACAATGAAAAAAATTTATGTTCTGCAAAAAGTACTAAAAAGTAACTTTAAAAATAACTATTTTTTATAAGTTCGGACCTACTCTTTATTTATCTCCTTTGAAGTGAGATAATATACTCTATTTCTTTTAATGTAAGGTGGCAACCCTACTACCAATGCTTTTCATTTTGACAATACTCAACAACATTCTTTGTGCTATTTACACGTGTCGAGCTGATGAGTTTTTTAAATATTATGAAGCAATGGATTTGTAATATCCTACAAAATACCTCAGGTTGCGATATTATATAGCATAATCAGCCTTATACCTAATACTTCCACAGCTGGGACTCAAGCCTCGTTTCTAGGGAAGGTATAGGGCCGTAATCCACCACGCGGGCCCAGTGCGGGTTGGTGGATGTCACACGACTTCGAGTTTTTGATTCTAGAACATTCCCTCATTTCTCGTAGGTTTTTCTTCACCGTTTTGAGAGCAGTGGTTATGATTTTATGAAATAAATTACACAAAGTAAAGCGCTTGCCTGGGTTTGAACCTACGTCTTACGACTCGTAAGTCGGGACCGTTACCACTGAGCCACCACAGCTCTGCTCGTGGAGCAATAGCCAATGACTATAGAGTCACAATACAGTCTGACCCCGTCGTCCTCTCACCGGATAGGTAAGAGATAATTAAACACTATTAATGAAGAAGCGTGATGGTATTTATATAATTGTTTTAATTACAGTCAGCTGGGTCAGCATCATAACTACCTACCTAAGTGATAATTGAGCGCTAAGTGTGTTCTATGGATAAAACTTGACTTTTTACCCGACTGCAAGAAGGGTCATGTTTTTCGTGCGTATCTTGTATGTATGTATGTACTTATGTAATATTCTTTATTACCTCATATCTTCCAAACCGCTTAATGGATTTATATAATTAAGATATCGTTTGATTCGTCTTGATAACCCAAGTGTTCTTAGATACTAGGTGACGTTAAAAAAAAACCAACATAACGACTGTGAGACGCCATAATTTCGAGTAAAAAAAATAATATATATATTTGGATACTGCAATATGGGTATCAAATTAAAGGGCTCATCATGAGGATTTCAAAATGGTATATCATGACCATATTAAAAATAAATACAATAGGAAATATGTTATATTTTATTATCTACTAACTGTTACTCGCGACTTCGTTACTTCTCTTTTTATAAAGATAGAATACGAGACTTAATTCTCAGGGAAAAATGAAAAGTAGCCCAAGTTACTCCTTGTAATATCAACGACGAATTTCGGACGACGTGCAATGTGTAGCTCACAGTCCGGCCGTCCGGCTATTGTCCAGACCGAGCCCAAATCGTCGACAGCACGTCGTGTACTACGCGTTCCCCAAAGAGATGTCAGCAAAACCATAGGGCCCAGCAAGGCCGATGCCTACTAAGGCTATGGGAGGACTTCTGAAAAGGTAACCCGTAAAGGGCAACTGAAGGAACCTAGGTGTGGTTTTACTCAGTAAAAGTAAAAGTCTGGCACGCTCTCCCTCTCCGCCCTAGAGCGCGAGAAGTCATTAGATGATTACCCACAAAAAAGCTTTCCGTAAGTGAAAGTCCCGTCAAAATCGGTCCAGCCGTTTCTAAGATTTCCTCTCCCCCGGCTTCAGGATGTCCCCCCGACCACCGGAATTAAGTCCCGTTCTCACGAGAATATTTCTATGGTTTATGGTTACAAATGAAATAATCTTCCGGGTAGGTATTAATCTACCGAAAAACATTCGTTGAGAGAGATTCAAGATTTAAAGCATTTTGTTTCAAATAAACCATTTACAGGCATTTTTAAAATGTCAAGAAGTCAGTCAGTCAGAAAAAAAAAGATGTTAATTGCACATTCGAAAGCGTAGATCTCTATGGAGAAGAATGTGCAAGAAACTCCATGGACACTCTTTTTAATAATGTTATGTTTTACAAATATCTCGGTTACATGTTTCTTGTCGCTGCTATCATGTGAGAACAATGTAAATAAAGTAAAAATAAAAACTAAATATAGATATTATAATAGCAACTGGCAGCTAAGAGATGACCAGTCTCAACTGACAGCACCCGTTCACGGACATGACGTGAATATTAGCACTACTCAGCTCAACCATTTTGAAGGGAACCGAATGATCCAACACACGCGCCACCATCAGTGAGACATTTGAGTGAGCATGACTAACTCTCAACTGCCATGCTCATTTATGTCAAACAAGTCAATAATAACCTAAAAACCATAAATAGCTCCATTGTACTCATATTTACAAATTGAAAAAAAAAATGCTTCTACATTAAACAATAACAAAAACATAAAAAATAATAATAATAATTTCCAAGCTAATCAATTTGTATACCCTAGTGGTAGTGGAGCTGGACCAGCATTGAGCCAAGCATTTTTATCTTGAATATAATCCTCCAACTTATAATATGCTTGCCTGCATAGTGTCCGTTAAATAGCATAAGCATATAGCATAATCAGCCTTTTAATGTTCCATTCATGCCGGTTTCCTCACGATGTTTTCCTTCACCGTTTTGAGAGCAGTGGTGATGAAATAAATTACACAAAGTAATGCGCCTGGCTGGGTTTGAACCCGCGACCTACAACTTGTAAGCCGGGGCCGTTACCACTTGGCCACCACTGCTCTACTTGACCACCACTGCTCAAGAGCTGCAAGATTTAAATTTCGTTTCATTAAGTTCTAATATTTGGGGAGGTATTTTATTATAACAATTCAAACAGTACCCCATGAAAGAAGAGTACGACAACACCCTTTACCTATCCTATCTATATTACTATATCACTATAAATAAAACTGCGACCTATCCTATCTATATTACTATAAATAAAACTGCGATTAATTATCCATTTTTTTAAGACCGTACTCAGTAAGAAGTGGTTTTCGATCCGTAATATAGACTGACGCTATCGATACATTGCGAAGAGGACTTTTATTTTCTCATTCCTCAAACCAGTTTCAACAGATATAATAAAAAATAGTCGTAGATATTGTTAAAAGGGTTCAGGCTACCATAAATGGAGTGGACGGTCTTCACCAACTATACGAGTATTTATTAGTACCGAGGAGAATGATTCGACCTTTTTGCTCATATTTGTTTCTGTAACTCGCCAATGCTACATTGTCGATGCTTGGTTTGTCTTCATTTTTTTTTCAACGAATGTTATAATGTTATTTATTTAAACTTCATGTAGGTACGGTAGTGGTACTTATGCGGACTTAATGCAACAAGGCATTCTCTACCAGTCAACCTTTAGGGTAAAAAAGATAACACTGTGGTAGGTGTGCTCAATAAATAAATAATAGATATTCCAAATAGAATGAAAATAAAATTACAAACTAATAAATACTATGATAAATATAGAAGCATTATTATAAATAGAACTTAAAATAGGTATAACAATTATGACGAAGACCAAACTAAGGTTGTGAGGACTTCACTACTAGTTGAAGTCCTCTCAACCTTCCGAATTTTACGCTTGAAGGAAAATTTACTTTCAGCTTTTTTGTTATCAAGGGCTTCCCCCTTGATAACAAAAAAGCTGAAAGTAAATTTTGTGCACATGTGCAATGTTATTTTAAGGGTCAATAATTGATCAGAAGCAATAAAATAATGGCTATTTTACATTTTCATTGTCATTCACGTAAATATTGTCAATCGCATTTGATCATATCAGGACCCTTAAGAAGTTTTTATCATTAGATATTTTGCTTCTTAATGTATCTGAGACTTCAAGCACTCACAATGTATTGAACCTGAGCCATCTGGAAATTAAAAACATATAAAATATATAAATAAATAGGAAACTTTTTTTTTTTTTTAATTCATATAAACCAGTGCTTGACTGCGATCCCACCTGATGGTAAGCAGCGATGCAATCATTGATGGTGAGGCGCACTAGTTTATTAAGAGCCTATTCACTCTAGCCTTGAAGACACCTAAATTATAGTTGGACGGGAAGACCGCAGCAGGCAAATTGTTCCAGTCCTTCGATGTACGCGGTATAAACGACGAAGCGAAACGCTTAGTCCGGACCGTTGAAGTTTCAACAACGTAAGGGTGGATACTCGCCGTACGTCGGGTTGTCCGATGGTAGAAAGGAGATGGCGGAATCAAGTCATGCAATTCCCGCGCACACTCTCCAAAATGCAACCTGTAAAATACCGATAGGCTGGCTACCCTGCGCCTGTGCTCGAGGCTTTGTAGATTGGACTTAACCAAATATGGATCCCCAATTAGCCTCTTCGCACGCCTTTCCACTGAGTCCAAAGCTGCTAGATGGCATTTTGCAGCACCAGCCCATATGTGACTGCAGTACTCCACACACGATCGGACCTGTGCTTTGTATAACATTAGAAGCTGTCCCGGTGTGAAGTACCGTCGGACCTTTGCAAGAACGCCTAGTTTTCTAGCAGCTACCTTGGCTTTGGACTCAATGAACCGCCCAAAATTGAGGTCTGAGGAAATTTCAACTCCCAAGAGCTGAAGGCGGTCGGTGCACTCCAGAGATACATTCTGAAAAGCAGGAGCCAAGGCGAACGGACTCCTTTAAACTAAACGCGGAAATACCAACGTAACTGAGCAACATTCACTTTTAAAATGGTTACCCATCCGACAGCGTAGAGCGCTAAGAGTCTTGACTACCTTGTTTTCTTTTTTGGATAAACCTTCTTCTCCTTTTTATTTGACTTCTCAAATCCAATTTCTTTGCTCTGGTCATAATAAAAATCTCCAATCTACCAATAATCGTCTTCTACGATGTGCCACTCACCGCTCTGGGTTTATCCAGTCCTCCTTCTTTGTCCAGGCGATCTCTCTTTGGAATGCGCTCCCGCTGAACATCAGGATGGCGTCCAGTCGGTCTACTTTTAAGGTGAAGGCACGTGAACACATTCGCAGGATGTTGGTGTAATCATCACAGCGTTGATTTGTTGGATTCGTTTTTCATAATAACATTGTTAATTTGTATGTATGTGTCTAAGTATATATTTATTATTGTATTTCTTTTCTATTTCTTTATCATTAAGCTGCACCTACCATCTTATGTTTCTGCACCACCCTAAATTAAAAAATAAAACACCCTGGTAGAAAATGCCTAAGGCATTAAGTCCGCCTTTATACAGTGTTTATTACTATAGTGCATAAAGTTTTAATAAATAATATGAAGGTAAATTAATCAGTCTAAAACAGATAAGTTTTGTTATTAAATAAATAAATAGGAAACTAAACATTGACGCGGAAATACAATTATATTGTGTACAATATAACCACACCTTTTGATAAATGGGTGGTTGACCATGGTGCTACTTCACATAGGAACTTTACGATTATTTCAAAGTAAATCGGTACATTGTTGCTTTGATACAACTAGTTAAGTAAGAACTTAAAGTAAAAAGCTAGGGGCATTACCATGACCACAGCCTGGCGCACTCCACACTATAGTATAGAAATGTGCCTACGCCGCGCGGCCTTTCTTGCAAGGATAAATTCGGCAGTGTCACACGCGTGTACAATTTGCCGCTTGACCCGCGCTAACAAAAATTATTTTCGAATTCTTTATCGAATGTTCTATAGAGTTTTTATTTCAAGTATTTGCGACATTTTTCACGTAAACGAGTCAATGATCTTAAAGATCATTCAATATAAGTAGACCTCCCAGTACTAGTGACTATCTTGCAAGATCAACATATACCGGAATTATATCTTACAAAATGTTAATTATTATGTATAATAACGTCTTAAATGACCTACTACCTATTAAAAATTACATAATGAACGCAAACTTAACGCACATACAAAATCAACAAAGTTATATAGCTACACTTGATTTTTAGGGTTCCGTACCTCAAAAGGAAAAAACGGAACCCTTATAGGATCACTTTGTTGTCTGTCCGTCTGTCTGTCTGTCAAGACCCTTTATCTCGTGAACACGTGGTGGTATCGAGTTGAAATTAAAACCATATAGACAAGTCTGTGGTCCCTTAAAGCTGCGAAAAAATCAAACTTCTCTAAGTTAACGGCAAAAAACGTGTATCCCGACACTCTCAAGGGAATCAAAATTCATAGGGTACTTCCCGTTGACCTAGAATCCTGAAATTTGGCATGAAGCAAGATCTCATAACACAAGTAGGTATAGGAAAAAAATCAGCGCCATCTAGTGACAACATGACCTCGTTCTGGCACGGGCAAGCTACGCAGCTTGAAAGCTCTATTTTCTGTTTGGTTTGAGGAATTCCTACTATGGGCAAAATATCTTCATGAGGTGAAGAGAGAGGGGAGGGTCCTATTCCTTGATTATTCTGTTGAGTAAGCGGAGACCGATGATCTGGCGAGGATTGCGGAAATCCAATAGATACGAGGACCGGTCATTGCGGCGACACTTGGGGAATCCCTATGTCTAGTTGTGCACGTCTTTCGACTGAAATGATAATGAAGCGAAGGTTAATTAACTTATTGTTACAACCTATAATACAATTACAATTTCCCTGCTGCGGTCTTCCCGTCCAACTATAATTTAGGTGTCTTCAAGGCTAAAGTGAATAAATAGGCTCTAAAACTAGTGCACCTCACCATCAATGATTGCATCACTGCTTACCATCAGGTGGGAACGCAGTCAAGCACTTTGTATCAACTTAAAAAAACCTCGTCTATAACCTCTGCTTTTAATTGAAGTATGTCAATAGTTAAACTTTTGTTTTAGTAGGGTAGTCTATTGTTCTTGACATAGAAAAAATAATCAATTCCAGAAGTAACTACCTCTAATTAAGGTTTTTTGCGCCGTTAAAAAACTAGCAATTAAAACCTGAAATTAATAGCAGTAGGGAGATTCTTTGAAACCGAAATAATGTCTCATTCATCTGGTCTAGTTTTCGTACCTATCTATTTTGTGTCGTAAGCCACTGGGCGCAAATTAGTGCCTTTGATACATTTAGTGATCGGGGAAAACTAATATGCAAATAAAAATAACAAATTGTAAAGAAAAACTGGGCAAGTGCGAGTCGGACTCACGCCCTGAGGGTTCCGTACAAACTTACCTACGTAAATAGTTCAAGTCCGGAATGGAGACTCGGAAGATTTTCCCGAATAGCAAAAAAAAATTGTGACGTAACAACAAATTTACAGTTTTCAGATTTATTCCTATACTTGCGCTATAAGACCTTGCTTTAAGCCAAATATCAAGATTCTGGGTCAACGGGAAGTACCCTATGAATTTTGATTTCCTCGAGTGTGTCGAAATGTACGTTTTTTGCCACATAAACCGAAGTAACTTTTTTTTTCTTTAACTTACAAGTTTGATTTACAGCTTTGGAGCTGTCCTCAGATCTGAGTATATGGTTTTAATTTCAACTCGATACCTACACGCGTTCCCGAGATAAAGGGTCTTGACAGACAGACAGTCAGACAGACAGACGAACGGACAACAAAGTGATCTTATAAGGGTTCCGTTTTTTCCTTTTGAGGTACAGAAACCTAAAAACTAGGCCAGACGAATGAGACATGCTCTCGGTTTCAATGAATCACCCATAGTAACTGGCGTCTCTAGAATAATACCTAAGTGTCCATTATATAAAACTAAATTAATTAATTAAGCATCAAAAAACTGACTTATCCACAGCAGAACAAAGGCGTAAAAAAAACGGCCAAGAACGAGTCGGACTTGCGTACGAAGGATTCCGTACCGTCCATAGCATAAAACGGCAAAAAAAACACATTTGTTGTATGGGAACCCACTTAAATATTTATTTTATTCTGTTTTTTAGTATTTGTTGATAAAGCGGCAACAGAAATACATCATCTGTGAAAACAAGTGTCTATCTATCACGGTTCATGAGATCCAGCCTGGTGAAAGACGGACAGACGGACAGACAGACAGTATGACGGATGGACAGCGGAGTCTTAGTAATAGGGTTCCGTTTTAACTCTTTGGGTACGGAACCCTAAAAAGTAGCTGTTGCTAGGTAGAAGGCAGACAAGCAGGTTTTACTTGGACCACAAGAAAATATTCTTACGGTCGCATTCATAGATCCATCTTTAATACAGGAATAGTCAGTCATGCAAGCTTTACACATTCAAAATTAGACCTAATTTTCTAGAAGTTAGAACATCTATTCGCATGTGATTTTAGATCGCTTACCCAGAGTCATCTAAACATACATACATATAAATTTAAATGAAGTGTCTGTTTGTAATATCAAATTAACATTTTCTTAATATGAAAGTAAATATATTCGATTCTGTTGGTTTGTTTGGTCCTGCCACTCTCCAAAACGGCTAGACCGGTTTTGACGGGACTTTCACTGGTAAATTTATTATTTACCTAAATTCCTCCATATCGCTATCAACTGGAAGTGTGCCCAAAAGACTGGCGGCATTGAGCTACGTTGTATGGCAATGCTTAATCTTCCTCCTCATTGCGTCGTATTCCTCAATGCTGAGGGTCGTGACCTCCCTGCTTCATCATCACTTTAACTTTTATGATATTCCTCCATCTGTTTCTGTCTCTGGCGGTGTGAAGGGCATTGTATACCGTAGAGTCAAGAGCAGTGCGGATCTGGTCGGACCAACGTATTGGGCTGCGCCTTCGAGGCCGTCTCCCATCCACTTTACCGGTCACAATGAGCCTTTCGAGGTTGCCACCGTCTTTCCTTGCAATGTGACCGAAGTATTGCAGAACCTTGCGAAGACACTCGGACGACAGCCGTGAGGAGATGTTGAGTTCTTGCAAAATGGATACGTTGGTCCGAAATGCTGTCCAAGGGATACGGAGCATCCTTTTCCAGCACCACATCTCAAAGGCGTCGATGCGTTTGCGGTCTGCAGCTTTTAACGACCAAGTCTCAGCGCCATACGAAAAGACTGCTTAATCTTAGACCGAGATAAAAACCAGCCCTTAGGTCACCCGAAGTGTCAACTAGGCGTTTGAATAATTCTGAGCCCAACACCCACACACCACACCACACACCACTCGGACCCCACAGCCTAAGAGTTTCAACCCCAAACAGCTCGAAAATATAACTGCCGACCAAGTTTTTATATACTGTTATCTAGTTTGATTTGTACAAGGACTATTCGACCTGATAATGACCAGCCAGGGTCCCGCACAAGGCTTCGGATGGAACCAGGGAGCTCCACAGGAATAAAAGATGGCAACTCTATTCCAACGGTATAAACTCGCGGTAAAGGAATTTTTATAATTACTTAGGGGTTATACACCCCTATTTTTTAATTAGTACAAAAAAATCGGGCTCTATCCGTACCCGTTACTGATTATATTTGTGTAGTCAAAAGTAAAAAAAACGAAATCCTAAAATTGTCCACGAAAATTTGTCATAATTGAATGATTGATTCAATTATGAATTTACATAATTGAATCAATCATTCATAACAATTGCTACTAGAAAATACTACACGTAGTATTTTTTCCATTTTGATCGCCATTCATTCATTCATAATCAATAGCCTGTACAATATTTCCATAAATTGAGTGAGATTTTGGGTTATATAAACAAACGCTAATAACTTTGCTGTTAATGAATATTATTTATTGAGACTTTACTTAAATAATAACAAGACCTTTTCTAATAAGCCCTTTAAGTATTTGTACTAATTAAAAATTAGTGGTGTATATACGGGGCCGAAAGGTTCTGGAATGGCGACCACGTACCGGAAGACGTAGTGTTGGAAGGCCTCCTACAAGGTGGGCGTTACGGTTGCGGGAGTCCGATGGATGCGAGACGCATAGGACCGTTCATTGTGGCGACACTTGGGGGAAGCCTATGTCCAGCAGTGGACGTCTTTCGGCTAAAATGATGATGATGATGATGGTGTATATAGCGTTGCCGGAAAATCTTAACACCACGATATAGAAAACGGTAAGTTTTACGTACCGCTATCTATCATTTTATGTTAAACTAATTATTAAACTATGTTTCTAGTATTCCTACTATCGCGTTAAACAATGACCGTTAGGAATAGCGGTAAAAGCCTCCTCCGATCGTTTCCATGTAAGGTTGTTTTTTTAAGACCATGAATTTAAAAAAAAATGAAGATAGTTGTATCTCAAGCGAAAAAAAGTAATCAATTAAGAAGTATCTAAGAATGCGGTTGTTAAAGGCACTATAAATAAATTACAACAGATCAGTTGATAAATTCCTCACACAAAAACACACACGAACTAGTTGAATGGCCGCCGCTCGCCATGTTAATGAGGTGTAGTGGGTAATGTGTCAGGTAAACATTAGCAAATTGTAATGATGAGCTGTGCGTGGGAATCACACGGCGCTGGCCGTTAGGGACGTGCGATGTGGACTTGTGCGAATTTATTTTATATATATTTCTAGAATTCTGTGGAATAAATCTTCATTTTTAGGGTTCCGTGCCTCAAAAGGAAAAAACGGAACCCTTACAATGATCACTTTGTTGTCCGTCCGTCTGTCCGTCTGTCTGTCTGTCTGTCTCTCAAGACCATCTTTCATCTTTCATCGTCATCTCGGGGACGCGTGGAGGTATCGAGTTGAAATTCAAACCATATACTCAAATCTACGGTCCCTTGAAGCTGTGAAAAAATCAAACTTGTAAGTTAACGAAAAACACAAAGTTGATACCCTTAAGTAGCATGACGGGGTTGCGGCAGTCCAAGAAAGAAATAGTGGTAGGACTTAGATCTTGTTAGGTCTTCGTTAGGAATCGGCAAGAAGTGGCTCAAAGCCGGGAACAATGGAAGGAATGGAGGGAGGCCTTTGTCCAGCTGTGGGACAGTATAGGCTAGATACAATAATAAAATAAAAACCGGGCAAGTGCGAGCCGGACTAGCGCACTGAGGGTTCCGTACAAACTTACCTATGAAAACAGTTCAATTCCCGAATTGAGTTACGAAGATTTTTCCCAAACGCAAAAAAGTATTTTTTTTTGTGACGCGACTACAAATTTACAGTTTTCAGTTTTTTTTCTATATCTGTGCTATGAGACCTTGCTTCATGCCAAATTTCTGGATTCTAGATAAACGAGAAGTACACTATGATTTTTGATTCCCTAGAGGTGTCGAAATACACATTTTTTGCGACATAAACGGCCGTACCTTTTTTTTTATCAACTCAGAAGTTTGATTTTTTTACAGCTTCAAGGGACCGCAAACCTGAGTATATGGTTTTAATTTCAACTCGATACCTCCACACGTTCCTGAGATAAAGGGCATTGACAGACAGACGGATCACAAAGTGATCCGGGTTCCGTTTTTCCGTTTGAGAATGTAAAGTTACAAAACCCTAAAAATTAACGTTAAGTCAAAAAATCTTCTGGCTATAAGTAACACAATGTAATTGGCTAAAATTACGTCACCTCCTTTCTGCTCTGGTCTTTTACACACATTACCGGCTACTCATTCGTTATTGTATAGAATACCTAGGCAAAGTATAAAATAAAATAATATTTCATACATTACCTACACGTGTTAGGTATTCTATACATTGCCTAGGTATTGTATAGAATACTGGAGTATATAGATTGCCAGTAACATATACACCATAATACTGTGCAAAATTTCAGCGTAATAGGTCCATGCGTTTGGAACTTTGGGTTGGGCGTTGATGAGTTAGTATTCAGTAAGAGAATCAGGACTTTGCTTTTTATGTATACAGAAGAGAAACAACAACTGTGCTTTTCATTCTTTTTAACTTTTCTACTTGTGTCTCGTTTTCCTTTCCACATACTTTCACTTTTCTCTGAACTATCCCACCGTGTCTATATCCACATAAACCTCATCTTATACTCAATACTCTCTTCAATGTTTCTCATAACATACCGTGTTATCATCACCTATCCCATACACAACTACGATCACACATTCACAAGCTACCAGCGAGTCACCACCAACGACTCGGATTGTATAACATCCCCCACTTGCCCACTGACAGAGCGCGCAGACCATCGTGTCTTTAATCTAGTGCCGTGCGTTTGCGGCATAAAACTGGTCGCGTGACAACATGACGCGGTGTAGACAGTGTTTGTAATGAAGGTGAACGTGGAATAACGCAGTAAGTGAAGTGCCCCTTTTACAAGTCTTCAAGGACATCTTTAAGGAGAAAACTTTAGTTGATAAGTTTTGGTTGTGACTTAGCTTTGCTGTTTCGATAGGTGTAAAGTTCTTAAATTTTTGAGTTTGTGTTATTGAAATGCTAAAGCGAATGACCTGTTTAACTACCTCATAAGATCCGGTTAACTGCTCTCTTAAATTTATTTCTTTAAGACTCTGGATATTGTGAAATAGGCCCTGTGGTGTTTGGCTTGTTTTGTGAATGTACTTTGAACAAGCATCGATACATTGCAAGCATTGCATTGGCTTTGAAAGAATTTCGCTTTTTAAAGTCTTTAGTGTCATAACTTGTATCTGTGTCAGGTCACATACTGCATTGATAACCTGCACAAGACTAGTTTTCTCTTTGATTTATACCTTACTTCTAAGGCTTGATGCTTATAAGGTATACAAATATGATTGTTTACTTTGCCAAAAACACAAGCTTCATTCATACTTATCCTTTTTAGTAGTGTTTCATTTGACGCTTCTGCCTCCGATTCCGGTACACTGATTATAAGGTGTACAGAAATAATTGTTTACTTTGCCTAAAACACAAGTATAGTCATCTTTATTTAAAACTTTTGCACTTGACTGTTGTTGTTTTTTTAACGTACCACGTTAAAAAAACAACAACAGTCAAGTATAATCATCGCTAATCGGATTTCGGCTGTGAATGTCCTTCTGTTGTGAATCTCGTTGCTGTGTACTGACGCGTGCAATAGTTTTTGTGATGTGATGCAACTGAAGATGGTTTGCAAATGAACGCGACTTGTAAGCAAAGCGCACCCTTGACATTGATTTCTTATAAAGCTTTTTGAATACAAATCAATACAAGAACAAACAAGATGGATATTTCTACTAGGTTTATATTGATTACAACACAGTGATAAGAAAATTTCATCGATGCCGATGGTATCTGTTATAATTTTCTCCCAATTTACGCAAAGTTTTGCCTGCTAAATATTTAAACAATAAATAATTTTAAAATATTATTATCAAAACATATAGTGTCAGATACACTATAACTAATACGCGTAGTCAATACGATTAAAATAAATTACGTGTTGTGAAATGCAATACAGCACTGATGCGTAAAAGTATATTTTGCATGGCGCCAATGGTATGTAATACAACCACTTACCAAGGTATATAAAAGAATTAAACGTTAATAAATTTAAAAAACAGGTAAAAACTATATTGGTATAAAAGGCATATATATTTCAAAATATTTGACGGAGAAGATATGAATTATTGTACTTGGTTTAATAATTTTTCGATTTATTTTAATTTTACTGATTTTTTAATTATTTATATCATTTTTTACCAGTTGACATCTCTAGTTGCATAGTGGCTACCTTGAATTTTTTAATTGTATAATTTCTATTTTGACGTTTTGGACATTTTAATCTTTACATTTTTTACTAGTTGACATCTTTAATTGTACAGTGGCTGCCTTGACATTTTTAACTGCATATTTTACATTGGTATTTGAATTGCTTCTATGTCGACATCATTATTTTAAATTATTATTGACCATGAATTTACATATTTTATTGAAAATTGATATAATATAATTTATTGAGTTTGCGTCTTAAATGTGACATTTTTGCACACCTGATTGTGGTTGAATATGACGGACAATGTTTAAAACTGCCAGATAATTACTATACTCATTATTCTAGCAAAAACAAAATATAATTAAAAAATATTATTTGTGTTTGTAATAAACTCAAAAACTACACTATCGATTTAAAAAAAATATTCGAATGCTATTTTATCAGTTAATATATTTTCTACTATCACGCGGACAAAGCCGCTGGGAGAAGCTAGTTTATTATTAAAGTTAATAAAAAATTAGGGACTTCAAAATTTCAAACGAGAACGTCACATAAAATTTAAAACTGGTTTTCGTAGCCATTGGGCAAAACTGTTAATTAGATATTTATTATCATGAGGATTCAGTGAAAGTAGGTCTCTCCGTTTTCTATAACCATATGATTTATTCTTTACACAGACTGAGTGGTGTCCTCACACTAACTTAGCTTACTCATCATTTCAGCCGAAAGACGTCCACTGTTGGACACAGGCCTCCCAAGCCCTCCAAGCGTCGCTGCAGCGACCAGTCCTGTGCGTCTCGCATCCATCGGATTCCCGCAACCCTCACCAGCGGGGTTACCATGACGTTCAAAAGTTCCTTCATGACACACATTCTAGACACTTGAGATCATCGGAGAATTTGAAACTTTTAATGCCCACGCATTCTACCAAGTTTAGTGACAAATCGTTCACAGTCCAAGCGGTGAGATTGTGGAACGCGTTGCCGATGCCAATCAGGCAAGCCCAGTCACTAGCTTCTTTCAAAAATCTAGTCAAAGCTCACTTCCTTTCACTCTAATTGCTATCCTGCTTCTACCTAAATTCAGTTCTTCCGTCACTAACCCACCTTATTGTTCTTTTCTTTTTTCCATCTCTTTGTATGAAATTGTGTAACTATAATAAGTATATATTATATATATATATATATATATATATATATATATATATATATAATATCTATATGTTTATATATTTTCTTTTATATATAATAGCTATATTATATCTATGTATAGTCTAGTATATAATTTTAATCTAATATTTACTGTATTCATCTGCAGTACACCACAGACTACCCCCTATTTCGATTTCCATCCTAAGGTTGTCTGGTAGATATCGCTGTCAGCGATAAGACCGCCTTTGTACCCATAGATTTAAGTTGCCTAGTATAAAAGTTTTGTTACTATTTTGGTGTGCAATAAAGTTTATTCTATTCTATTCTATTCTATTCTATTCAAAGTAAGATTGTTTCATTCTTATTTCAGTGTGGGTAAGAGACAGAGCTATACAGGTTGTCTAGCGCCATCTCTTACCCTCACTGGAAATAAGAATGAAACAATCTTACTTTAAGCGACATGGTACAGGTCTAGGTCATCGTTCCACCCTGTGGGAGGCCTTCCAACGCTGCGTCTTCCGGTACGCGGTTGCCACTCCAGAGCTTTTCGTCCCCATCGACCATCTGTTCTGCGTGCAATGTACCCTGCCCATTGCCACTTAAGTTTGGCGATTCTTCGAGTTATGTCGGTAATCTGGGCATGGATGTCTTCGATTCTGATGTGATCACACAAGTGAACTCCGAGCATAGCTCTTTCTATTGCCCTTTGGGTGACTTTAAGTCTTCTTATGAGGCCCATTGTAAGCGACCACGTTTCAGAGCCATATACCATCACTGGCAACACGCACTGGTCGACTTTCGTCTTCAGACACTGCTTAGCGTACTCAAGGCTGTTAAATTCCTTTTAAGGGTTCCGTACCTCAAAAGGAAAAAACGGAACCCTTATAGGATCATTTGGTTGTCCATTTGTTTGTCTGTCTCTCAAGACCTTTTATCTCGGGAACGCGTGAAGGTATCGAGTTGAAATTTAAACCATTTACTTAAGTCTGCGGTCCCGTGAAGCTGTGAAAAAATCAAATTTCTGACTTAACGAAAAAAAAAGATACGGCCGTTTATGTAACAAAAAACCTATATTTTTACACTCTTAAGAGAATCAAAATTTATAGGGTACTTCCCGTTGATTTAGAATCCTGAAATTTGGCATGAAGCAAGATCTCATAGCACAAGTATTGGGAAAAATCTGAAAATTGTAATTTTATAGTTACGTCACAAAAAAAAAAAACTCTTTTTGTGATTCGGTTAAATCTTCGTGACTCAATTCGGGAATCGAACTGTTTTCTTCATAGAAAATATACGGAACCCTCAGTGCGCGAGTCTGACTGGCACTGCCCTGTTTTTAACCGACTTCAAAAAGGAGGAGGTTATATGTTCGGTTGAATGTATGTTGTTTATTTTTTTTTTTATGTATGTTCACCGATTTCTCGGTCAATTGTGGACCGATTTTGAAATTTTTTTTTCTTATTGTTGATAGGCTCGCTCTTGGCCAGATGCGACGATGTAGTCGACGAGCGCGCTTGGTTAGAAGTTACCTATTCACTCTTGACTGTAAGATGCCCGGGTTGTAGTCCAGGTGGTTTCCAAGTTGTTCCTGCAATAAAACATATTTCTCTAATTGTTTGACTTGCATAATTAAGGCACCCGCCTCTCATGCATAAGGTTGCGGTTCGAAACCGTGCAAGTACCAACGTGAATTTTTCAATTCATAAATACTTTTCTAGGTTTGTTTAGGATATCACTGACACCCCGTGCCACGTGATCGCTGTTGATTGTTGCCATTCGTAGATCTTTTTATATTGCGTATCTCTAATCAATACTGAACGCTTTACATTCACCCTGTATATTCTAACTAATGTTGATTTTTAAAATGGACGACATAGGGACTTATTCTAGCGGAGACTAGCGGGACTATACCGGCGGGGAATTACCTATGAATTATGAATACGAGAAACACCAATATTTATATTTAAATTAGGGGAATAAAAACACAGTTTACATTCAAACATGTGTTTTAAAACTACTTGTTTTAATCATGTCAATCAACCCTGATTCTAACACAGACAGACAGACTAGGCACGTTTCGAAACATTTATTTGCATTGATTTTTCTAAACCAGGACACAGTTATATAAAGTTAGCAAACATTAACGATAATGTAAGGGGTGCCGGTACCAACCGGGGAAATCCCAAGCGTAGATCTTATGAGTCACTATGCAAAGTTAAAATTTAAATAATTATGTTGGACATAAAGTTGCTAAACCAGCTCCCACAGACAGAATAGTGATAGTGTGACAAAAAAGTTCAAATAACGTTGTATTTTTTTATTATATTTTTTATTGCATACCACATAATAAAAAAAACCGGGCAAGTGCGAGTCGACCTCGCGCACTCAGGTCAACTCCGCTCAACTCCGTTCAAACTTACCTATGAAAACAGTCAGGAATTGAGTTATAAAGATTTTTCTGATCGCAAAATAAGTTTTTTTGCGAACGGAAAAATTGGTCAACGGGAAGTACCCTATGAATTTTTATTAACTTGAGAGGATCGAAATACACGTTTTTTGCAACATAAACGGCCGTCTCTTTTTTTCTCGTTAACTCAGAAATTTGATTTTTTCCTAGCTTCAAGGGACCGCAGATTTGAGCATATGGTTTTAATTTCAGACACACAGACAGAAAACAAAGTGATTCTTTAAGGGTTCTATTTTTTCCTTTTGAGGTACGGAACCCTAAAAACAGGACCAAACTTGACATATAACACGGACGGTCGGACGACGGGCTACCCATTGCTCGCCGTCCGTAAGCCCGCGCCTACGGTGGCCGGAAATCGGGATCGGAATCCCGGTGGCGGTTGGGGCGTGAGGACCGTTTCCGTTGCCTCACGCGATTGGCCGCCTCCTTTGCTAGTATTACTGCTTCGCAGAAGGAGGCGACCGCTTGCCACTCCTCCTCGCTCCGGACCATGGCCTGTACCAAGGCCCGGCGCGAGAGATCACCGCCGCCGATCGCCCCCACGAGGACACGGCATTGCTCTGCCCAAGCGGGGCACACCTCCACCGTGTGCTCCACCGTGTCCTCCGGGCGGTCCATACAGTGGCGACACCCGGGCGTCGCTTCCACACGAATCCGGTGCAGGAACTTCCCGAACTTACCGTGTGCGGTGAGAACCAGCGTCAAGCGGAAGGTGAGGACGCCGTGAGGTCTTTTCAACTACGCCTCAAAGAGGGGACTTACCGCCATAGGTAATTGTGGCGTGCCCAGCACTGGGTCGCGACAGTCGCTGTCGCCATTTCTCTTTGAGAATCCGTCGGAGCTCTGTCCGCCATGCTGCGACTTGTCGCGGCGGCGGAGTTTCGCCCCGGCGTTGCATCTCCATGCGCAGATCGTGCATGTGTGCAAGGACTATAGCTAGACAGTTGGAATTTTCACAGATTATGTATTTCTATTGCCTGTATTTTCACAGATGATATATTTAAGTGGGGCTTCCATACAATAAAAGTGTTTTATTTTTTTGCCGTTTTTTGCTACGAACGGTACGGAACCCTCTGTGCGCGAGTTCAAATCGCACTTGGCCGTTTTTTTTTTACATTTATCAGTTATTCGATGATTTCGACCCTCAAAAAAACTGATAAAATTCTATGAAAGGCGTTGTCACGGTCGCTATGTCGTGTTGCTTGTCTGCTGACGCCTTATAAAACAAGCTTGTTCAAGCAAGTTTAAAATGCAAATATGTTGTGTTAAAGAATCAAAGAGAATGCCGTTTCTACACTATTAACATCTAGGTTGTAACGTCGACAGATTTAATTCAATTATATATGTTATAATTATACATCTGGTTCTTACGTTCCGTGGTATAAAGCAATTAAACAAATTGTGGCAATTATGTTAGTGGCTATATGGTAGTGAATTCTATTCCTGTTTTTTACCGATTTAAAAAAGGGAGGTTCTTAATTCGTCGGAATCTTTTATTTGTTTTGTATTTTTCCTGATTACTGGAAGCGAGTTTGGATTTTTTAAATTTTGTTAAAGGATGTAGGTCTCAGGTGGTTCCATGGTCACAGATAAGGATCTGATATGGGAGCTCTTCATATTTTGTAGGCCCATTTATAATGGTTATGTTCTATGAAAAAAAAAACATCAGAAAACCACAAACTGCGTAAATATAATAACCTTATCAAAAGTTCTAGGTATGTTTGACCTGATGTATGTTTGGGGTTGAAACACTAGGGCCAAGGGGTCCGAGCGCTCATCGAGTTCTTCGGGATATCAGCAAACAGCTGGTCGACTCTTCGCGTGACCAGAGGGCTGGGTTTTTCTTCGGTCAATGAATCAGCATTGTTATCCATTGACATCGATGTGGATAAATTTTTTGATGCACTATGAAAATTACAACTTCTACAAACTGAAAATTTGGCAGGTAGGTTCCTTATAAGATGTAAACATCCGCTAAGAACGGATTTTACGAAACTCCTCCCCTAAAGGAGTAAAACGGGGGTTGGAAGTTTGTATGGAGAAACCGACTATCACGCGGGCGGAGCCGCTGGCAGAAGCTAGTCATGTTATATAACTTTCCAACGATAAGTTTTAGCAAAATTGGTTGCAATATAGTAATTTATTATTCAAATTAAATTCAAAATAAACCTGCTAACACAGTGCTCTACAAAACAAAAAACTGATTCGAACCAATCTTTTCATTCTGATTATTTTCATTAGGTGTCGTTTACTGCTAACGCTAAGGTTCTCTGCGGTTTTACTGGTTTATATTTTTCCCATTATGTTAATCAAATCTAAAAGCATAAAATTTAGATTCCAACAATAAGTATACATACATATATATCGATGGCTGAGAGTGAAAACTTGGGTATGCAATTTTAGGTTATTTTCGTTTTATTATATTTCTGAAAATAAAAGCTCGTAACGAATAATCTTGTATCACGCAAAACTTTGATTTGATACTCGTACCGCCATCTACGATTTTGAATGCATACTTTGCTCGAGTCAGTTTGGTGTGATAACTTCGCAATGGCGCGTCAAAACTTGTGGAATAAAAAGAAAACACAAGAGAAACAAGCGTTTGAAATAAATCAATAGTTTTAAATGTTTGAATAAAAGACGTAGAAGCCCATTATAATTAAATGATAATAAAGGTCTTGTTTGGTTTTTTGTGGCTCCTGAAAAGTTACGTATTTCACAGTTACGAGGTATTCACCTTCAATATAAGCCTTCGATATATAGAAATACATATAAGATACGAGACTGATAATACGCATGTTTTTCAGACGCCTTGGCCTACAAGTTACAAAAAACTGCTGATGTACAAAAAAAGTACATAATTATATTAAAATTTGACTGGCCTGTTGGTCTAGTGGTTAGTGGCCCTGACTGCTACGCCGGAGGTCGTGGGTTCGATTCCCACCCAGGACAAATGTTTGTGTGATGCACGATCATTTATTCTGTGTCTGGGTGTAACTTATCTATAATATGTATGTATTTAGAAATATATAAGTATGTTTATCAGTTGTCTAGTACTCATAACACAAGCTCTGCTTAGCTTGAGACTGACGGCGTTGTGTGATGGTTGTGGAATATTATTATTATTATTATATTATTAAAATAAAAAATATTTTACTTTGTTTTTTGGTAGTAGTTCATCAAATAGCTTCTCAAGCTTTGGGTGGAGCGAAAGGGAATGGCAGACTTTTACTGATTAAGATCCTCCTGTGATCCTCCAGTGGCCCTTTGCGTTCCAGGGCCGTGGTAAGTTTTCCAAATAAACCTACAGCCCTAGGTACTATAGAATTGACCGCCCGGAGGACACGTTGGAGCATTCGGTGGAGGTAGGGTGGAGCACCGCCGTGTTCTCGTAGGGTCGACTGGCAGCGGCTATCTCTCACACCGGGCCCTGGTTCAAGTCATGGTCCGTCCGCAGACGGTCGCCTCTGCGAAGTAGTAGTGTTAGCTAAGGAAGCGGCCACACGCGTTAGGGAATGAACGTCCTCACGCTCCAGCCGCCGGAACCCCGAACTCGACTTCCAGCCACAGTAGCTTACTGACGACGACCAATGGGTAGCTCGCCGTTCGACCGTTCGATAACCTTCCGGATCAAGCCCGAGTTGTCGACGGCGCGTAGTGTTCCACTTACGCCTCATAGAGCTCTCAGTGAAACCGTAAGGGCCCAGCAGGGCCGAAGCCTATGGGGCCATGGGTTGACTTCTGAAAGGAAAACAGGTCCTGGAACACCAAGGGTAAAGAAGGAACATAGGTAGGATTTTAATCAGTAAAAGCCTGACACGCCCTGGGAAGCCATTGGATGAATCCCACCTTAAAAAAAATGTCCCTTAATAGAAATGTTGGAGTGTTATTTTGTGAACGTTCCTATATTTGCATTTCAACTTGGCTCGTATGTGCTCGCATGTACCGTTGTCAGCTAACTTTGTGTATGTAAACTGTGATGAGTCAACGGTAAACCGCGCGAACGTGCTTAGTGGATGTACAGATACGAAGAAAAGTGATGGCAATTTTTTTTCCGTTAATTTAGCATTTTTTTTCCACCTTATTCGTTTATTTCATACAGTTCAACTTTTAGCAACTATGACGATTTTAAAAGTCAATATGTAACACGTATCATAAAAAATATTTATACACAAATAAATCACATTAATAATTAAACGTGAAAATTTATATATTATGTACCTATGTAGGTATGTTCGCTACTCCTTCACGCTCAATAACGGACTTAAATATTATACGTATGAATACATAATAATAAAATATATGACTATACCACTCAGTGGTAAAGTATCTGGTGAAAGAAATTTTAAAATCGGTCAAGCAGTTTATGAGTTTATTCATTACAAACAAAAATACAAATCTATTCTGTTTATAATATTAGTATAGGGTATACCTTTGGAGATATAGATTTGCACTCTAAATTACATCTACACACACACATACATATTATACATACAATTTTTTGTTCACATAGAATTCTAATAATATACGTAAGCAGTGCGGCTGTGGAATGCTTTGCCCGTGTCAGTAAAGCAAGCTCAAACACTCACGATTTTTAAAAATATGGTTAAGGATCACTACCTTTCCTCTTGAATGTCGTCATTACGTTCATCATTTCTTTGATTTCATAATTATATATTTAAATATATATATTATATATTGTTTGTATTATATGAAATTTATTAGTTTATGTATTGTATATATATAAATAGTACACCACGAACTACCTGCGTATCTTTTTTCTCCTCCTCTGTCAAATCCATCCAAAGGTTGTCTGTAAAAAATCGCTTTTAGCGATAAGACCGCCCATTGTGACACCCTATTAATTTTAAGTTCCTAATGTAATTTGTATTTTTGGTGTACAATAAAGAATATATCTATCTATCTATCTAATAATATACGTGTTCTTTGACACATTTTATATTTTTACAAAATTTCAAGTAAATGAAGTTTTATGCTTGTAAGTCATTGTGCAAAAACAGTTAACTCTCTGGCTTCATTACTTCATTCACAAAACCAAGAAGATGTTTACATAAGTCATTATGTTTGTATAGGTGTAAGCATACCCACGTACTCATTCATGAGTCATAATAGCTTGTAGACAATACGACACGTGTTGATCTATTTACTGGTAAGACTATTATTTTACTTACGATTATTATTATCAGCTAGCTGGTGCCCGCTGCTTCGTCCAGATTCAGACGAAGTCAAATTCGTAAGACAGCACATGTCATTTGTTTACAACTTCAAGAGGTTTTTTATGCAAGACACCCTAATTCTTTTTTTTTTTAAGTAGCCTAAGCATCGAGCTTAAGCTACTCTTTATAACATCAACTGTTTACCAGTGAAAATTGGTCCATCTGTTTTGGAGATTAACTGGAGCAAACATACAGACAGACAGAAAATTGCATTTTTGTTATAGATATCGAATTTGCTTTCATATGCATTTAGTAAAAAAAAAATCAAGATTTTTTTTTGACTAAATGTCAAAAAAAAATCGTTATTAAAGCCAATTTTATTTATATTTCGGCCGCTCAAAATGTGCTGAAAAATCCATATCTACAACGTTCCCATCATAATATTTTTAAAACAACTTTTTAAAATATTCTATAGTTTTTTAAATACTTGATTTTTCTAGGCTAGTAGGTTAATCACAAATAAAAATTACGTATTTATATGTATCATTATTATTCATTTTTTTTAAACTAGTTTTGCAGAAGCTGTTATGACTTCGTTAAATGGAGATTGATATAATAATATTTTTATAAACTTTATATTCCGTGAACCTCGTTTATATGCAAATTATTATTTTTTATAACAATATAACTCTTTATGACTGTACCGGCAATGATAGTTAAGCTCGCAAGCGGTCTTGTCACGAACTCACGACACATGAGTAAATAATACGTAGTCAAAGATTATTAGAGTGTAGAGGTTAAAGTATAAAATAACAAGAATTGATGTTTGTTTTGCCAAAACTTAATTAAGTTAACACTTGTGTCGAAGACAGTACCACCCGTGACAGTCAAGCTTGCAAGCTGTCTTGTCGTAGCACACAAGTAAATATGAGGCAAAGATTATTACGTAGATGTGTAAGAAAACTATACCGTCGATTTGAAATGAAAAGCTCAGAGCTTTTTTAAAATGTAATAAAATAAAAATTACTTAAATTATATTAGGTATTTTTGGTTTATTACACTTTAGATTGACAACATTTTAGTTACCTGTAACACTACTAATTATTGTTATAATTTAAAATCTGCAAGTATTGTACAAAAAGATCGCAAGCAGCACTTGACGTTTTTACGATGTCTTGAAATATTATAACTAAGACTAAAATTTTACATGGCGTAACTTTTTCTCTATCTTAAGGTTTAAATTTTCACTGTAAGGTGACGATACATAAGTATTTAATACAGTAAAAGTTTTTTTAGGAGTTCATAAAAAAAAAAATCTTTTTGTACCTAAATGATTTTTGCGTTGAACTTATAAAAAGCCTAATTCAATTTATAACGGCAATCATTATTTGTTTTATGGGTTCCGGATTACTTAATTACTAATTTTGGAACGAGAGTATCCTACTTGTATATTACGGACATATGTGTTGTTCCAATTTGACTGGTCAATAGTTAGTTCCTCTGCTGCAATAAAATAAAATTAATGTACACCTCACATAGCAACTGTACCGAGAAAATCAAACAAACGGCATGCGTAACTGTAAGTAAAATCACATCTCCAATCAATGACACTCAATAAAATCTATGGCCGAATCCGATACCCTTTATCGTTATACGCGTGTGTGGGTGGATAGCGAGGCTGCGCCGGCGCACCGCTCAGTCATCGGCCGGTCGGACGTGGCGACTGGCCGTTCTTTATTCAAATCCACCAACCAATAACGGCATACACATTCGCTCGTTTTTATCCCGAAATCATTAATGACGGATATTTTTGACTGAAAACACAAAATAAGAAGAGGTATGTATTTTTTAAATATTTGTATTCATGTTTTTGTGAATTATGAATGGATTGTAATTATAAATAATATCACGCTTTGTTGATATTCGCCTATTTTTTTGTGGTTTTTAATTCCAACGAAATTTAACAAAAATTGCGAACTTGTAGTCGTTATGTACCGTGCAATATTTGAATGTTGGAACATGATTAGTAATGCTAATGGAATGATTTCAATTTAACAGTTACTTATTGATTCAGTGAATACATCGACTAACCTTACAAATATATATTGGCGCTGGGGTAAACTCTGTAAGTTCCTCAGTTATTTACCACAAGAACTGACTGGTTAGCAGTAAAAATAACGTAAAGACAGGTACAGAGGTATATGCATTTCAATCATAATGCCACAAAAAAAAATTGGATTTCCAGTTATTTTTATTAAATTTTGTGTTTTTTTTTTAATTATGTTAATAGCTTATGTCAAGGTTTTAAGACAGTGGTTTCATAACAATAACAGAATATAAGTAAACATGTATCGCATGTTTTTATTCATATTCTCTTATTGTTGACTTTGTGAGAATGTAACTTCTATTTTTTTTCTTTAATCAAATTTTTATAAAAAAAAATCATACGAAGAGTATTTTACGATCACGTCTTGATTTTTTTTTAATATTTAGGAAACAAGTTTTGACACAATTATTTTTGTTTAAAATAAAAATTTAAATGCGTACCTGCCAAATGTACAAACAATATTTTAAACACTACTAGGCTAGGAAAATACTCAACAATTATGATTAAATCTTTACCGAAGAGATTATCTGCCAACAAAAAATCCAAAAGTGAAAAGCAAATATCCCTTTTTTTCGTGACTGTACAATTTTTATTATTTATTTCAAATTAACAAAATTTTGCTAGATTTATCCTCGGAATTCTCGGAATTTAATAACTCAGTGATTTTTTTTTAAATTACTAGACTAGTGCTTGACTGCGACCCCACCTGATGGTAAGCAGTGATGCAATCGTTGATGGTGAAGCGCACTTAGTCTATAATTTATGAATTAATTTAATTATAATACCAGTGCATTTACCTGTCAATGATAGTGACGGAAAAGCACATCGTAGTAACCAGTAGTTAACTTAGGAAAATCAGATAGCGCGAAGAAAGGCGGAGCAGGGCGTTATCATAGTTACAGACAGGAAAGCTTCCTGCCAGGGCTTGTTCGAAAGAGTTAACACGGCCCTGAAACGCTAAGAGAGGAGTACGGGTGGGTTTTAGTCATAAAAAGTCTGATATTCCCTTTCACCCCACCAGCTATGTGATGGTTTCACATCTCAAAAAAGCTTAGAAAGCACCGGCCTTCGATTTGATGACCCAAAGCTTTCTGACCCAATTCTTCCACGTGCCGTTCCTTCAAGGGTATGTATGTATGTGTGTGTATGCGACACAGTGCCGTTCCTTCAAGTGTCGCATACACACACATACATACAAATCAATATATATAAAAATCAATGCCACTTTTCGTTGTAATTTTATAACTCAAGAACGGGCTCACCTATCCAAACCAAATGTTTAGGCTTTGTTCAAACTATTTAGTAGATGGTTTATGTGAAGTTTGCACAAAATCGGTCGAGCGGTTCTTCATTTATCATATTTTTTGTAACAAATGAATTCAATAAATGGCGGATCATTTTGTTAATGGGGATTTTGCTGTCAAATTGAAACTTGCAGGGTAGAGTAGGGTAGAGTGGGGTAGAATAGGGTAGGGTAGGGCAGGCTAGAGTTGGGTAGAGTACTCAGTTGACGGGAGCGAAGCCGCAGTCTAAAGCTAGTATACTATAGTGCAGGTGGTACCTTTTCTAGAGACAGTGTATATCTAATCTACGCCTGTACTTATGAGGGTTGAGAGGAAGCGGGAAACTCTCAATATCGATGTGAACTATGTGATGCAGCCAACTTTTCAAAATAATATAAATGTACTAGCTTTTGCCCGCTTCTTATACATTAAACATAGCCTATGTCACTGAGGAATAAAGCAACTTTCTGTGTGTGAAAAAAATTTCGCAGTCGGACCAGTATTTTCAGAGATTACTTTCTACAATCAAAAAAACATAAAAACAAATTTTACCTCTTTATAATATTAGTGTAGATTATAATTCATAATTATAACAAAATTAAGATAGTGAAAAACAATATGTCTTTTGGTAGTTCACTGCAAGATTCATAGTTCAATTTATCGCGGCTTCACCACTGCGCCCTATTTTTTCTTTAGGTGGGAAATTATTGAATGACTTCTCCTACAGCGAGAGGGAGTGTTAGACTTTAACTGACTAAAACCCACCCGTGCTCCTTCAATTGTCCTTTGCAGTCTAGGGCCACAGTGGCTCTTTCGAAGAATCTCACAACCCTCGCCCTATTCAATAGGCATCTCGCATTTTCCCAGCATTTAAACACATCATAGTAGGACCCTTAAACTTCCAGATACCTGTTGCAACATACAATAAATCCCTCATTATAATAATCCTGCTTACCGAATTTCAATCACGGTGGCCAATCTCAACAGAGATTGACCAAGTACACAGAAGATATTATAGTGCACAATCGTGTGTGCAAACACAGATGTATCTATTCTCTGTTCCTGTACTATTATAGTCTGGATAGTACAGCAATCCGACTCGACGACCGGAGAGAGATCAGGCCCAGAATCAACAGGTTCACGTACTTTCCGAGACTCAGGGGTGTCACACTACCAACTTCCATACTCCGGGCTGCAAAACACTCTTTTGCAGAAAAAAAATTACATAAAAAAACTTTTTTTACCCCCCTGGAAGCGTACCCTGGCACCCCAAGTTCAACAGTTGCCCTTGTGACTACGATACCAACGAGACAGTTAAATGACATATAATATGTCTAATTATAATATTTATTAGTAACAACAGCATTTTATAATTACCTACAATATTTATTCAGCTTATTGTCATTTCCTTATCAAATATTATCTAGTAATTTGTGCCATGTTCCTACATACTTTCAACTATCTAAAATTAAAACCAGATGTCGACACTTGTTTGTTCACAAGCTTTTATTTTTTTGCAATTCAATATAGGCATATTATCAAGGCATATGGCCACTCTTTGTTTAAATGAATTGCTAGCTGCTGTCAGTGGCTTCACCCGCGTGAAAGTTGTCCCAAGGGAATATACTCGTACTTCTAGGATAAAATAGTAGATTATGTGACTAGGGGATAAAGCAGTGTCTTTAAGTTGCGGCGGCATGTTGAATTCCGAACAAAACGAAGGTTCTTAAGTTTTAATCCCGAACACCAGTGAAGGATTTATATGATTAACTCCCGAGCATTGCGAGGGTGTTAATATAGAAACCTGATTGAAGTGAGGAATTTAAGCCGCCCAAGACCAAGACAGTTTTATCCCCGTGTTGGATACTCTACTTTTTACACTATCGAGCTAGTGGTGTAAAAAGTATCCTATGTGCTATTCTAGGATATGAACTACCCGTGTGCCACAAAATTCGTTCAGCCGTTTGAGCGTGAAGAAGTACAAACATACACACACACATACTCAAACTTTCGCTTTTGTAATATTGCATAGTCGGCCTTAAAATGTTCCCACTGCTGGGACTCAGGCCTCCTCTCTAGGAGAGTGAATGGGCCGTAATCCACCACGCGGGCCCAGTGCGGGTTGGTGGATGTCACATGTCTTCGAATTTTAGGTTCTAGGACATGCCGGTTTCCTCACGATGTTTTCCTTCACCGTTTTGAGACCAGTGGTGATGAAATAAGTTACACAAAGTAATGCGCCTGGCTGGGTTTGAACCCGCGACCCACAACTCGTAAGTCGGGGCCGTTACCACTCGGCCACCACTGCTCCTCAATATTGTAATATTGGTGTGATACTTAATAAAGGAAGAAAGAAAGAAAACATTTATTTGAGACTCGCACAGGACAAACAATAATAAAATAAAAAGTAACTACTTAATCTATAAATACTTAACGTAAAATAAAAAATAAAAGAAAACAATATTAAAAGATAAAAATAAAAGACCCGTGCGAGTCCAAAAAGGCCAATAAGATAAGATATATCTAGCTATTTCTAGATATATCTAGATGTTTTATTTTATAAATCGGGGATAAAAATCAGTTAAACATTTATCTCTCATCAATGTCCACGTTTTATCAAAACAAAAACGAAAGTCTATGACTGTGGTAAGAGATTATTGAATACAGAGCCATCTGTGATAACTTTATCAATTTTATTGTTATTATTATTGACAGGCTCGCGTTTGGCCACTATCTCACCTGATGGTAAGCGTTGAGCGTTAGTCAACGATGGAGCACGCTTGCCTAGAAGTAACCTATTCACTCACACACTGTTGTAGCTATCAGGCAATACGGACTCCGGCAGGGAATTCCACTTCTTAGCTGTAGCATAAGCATAAAAGCATAATCAGCCTTTTAATGTTCCCACTGCCGGGACTCAGGCCTCCTCTGTCTAGGAGAGGGAATGGGCCGCAATCCACCACGCAGCTTAACTGTACGCACAATTAATTTAATTCAATTAATTAGGACCCAGAAACATTTTTAGTGATTGAAGATTGTTCCGCATTCAGTACACCATAGGTTTTTTAAGTGTATAAAATAGTGTAGGTATTTGCTGCAATTTGACTGAAATATTAATCTATAACAAAATCGACGTAACATCTAACCAATTTCAATTTAACGGCAACATCAGTTTTTAATTTTACTGTTCTTCGATCGTATCCAATCTTGAATCGATCAACCGTATAATAAATGCAAAAACTTGCAGTTGTTCGATCCGGTCTAAGGACATTGCCTTCATCTCGATGGCATTCCGTTATTTTTTTTTTATTTAGAAATTATGCAAGATATGGCGGTGTGTCAGCGACCCTGGCCGGTGGCTCGATGGTACCAGTTTTGAAGTCCCGTAGCAGAGGGTCTAATGTATTCAGAAGCATGCAGACAATTTGGTGTCTTGTTTTAAAAACTGGATGGTTTCTTTTCGTTTGAGCTTATTTTCTCTTTGAATTCGTAATGAAATGCTTTGAAAGAGTTGGAATAGACTTGCTTCTTTATCAAGTTATGCAGTGCATTTCTGAATGCAATTTGTAAAAAATGGAATCCTAGGTTCGAGTTTAAAATAAAGTGGAGCTGGAAAATATTATTCAGACTGCAAAAGATCCAATTTAAATGGACTCATTAATCACGAGGCAGTGTTTGGGCATACACCAACCTAATCAGCTTTTCCATAACATTCTTATAAACTTCCTAAGAGCAATAAAAAAAACAATAAGTGTATGAATACCGAATTATCCACGGTTGGTTCAAAAGACAATGCTGGTTGTCAAGATGGTTGAGTCAAGGACGGTCGCGGTCCGACGCACATCGGTGGCTATGCATGGTGGATGACGGCTGTCGGATTGTATGAACGTGATCCGACATCGTTATGTATGAGAATTTCCTGCTGTTTTTGTGGGCTAAGTGGCCTGTGGTGTACTGATGTATTTTAATGTCGTCTAGGATGAGGAATTTAGTATATTCAGGGTTTTATATAGACGAAGCAATGTTGGATTTAGCAAAGCTTTCCTGATCCATGTAGCTTGTTTATGTGTCCGCAACTCCACGTCTAAAGAGGATATATTGCGTATTGGTGGGTCAAATTTGTTATTCGATCCATCCTAGCTCCTCAAGGAAGGCCAGCAGTGCCTTAGTGTTACTGACCATTTCGTGGAAGTAAACCATGTACATAGTATAACAGAGATGCGTTGTAAAAATGCCTGTGTTTGTTGCTGAAATTCTTGTCTATGTTGGTGTCGTCGGTTAGTTATGGATTAAATAGCGAAAGGAAATCTTTGGTACTCAAATAAACGATCATAGATAGGTGTTGTTGAATAAACAGTGTCATGTAAGATTCCGTTTCCCACCATTTGCATATAAAGAGGATACGAATTGAGACCAAGTTTGAGTTGAAGAAAATTGTTTTAGTAAGAGCAATGGAGAGGGCTTTGGAAAGGGTTTTGGAGAGGGCTGTGGAGAGAGCTATGCTTGGAGTTTCCTTGCGTGATTGGATCAGAAATGAAGTTATCGTAAGAGAACCAAAGTAACGGACATAGCCCGAAGAATCGCCAAACTTAAGTGGCAGTGGGCAGGGCACATTGATCGTAGTTCTGGAGTGGCAACCACGTACTAGAAGACGCAGCTTTGGAAGGCCTCCCTTAAGATGGCCCAACGACCTTGTGAGGGTCGCGGGAATCTGATGGATCCGAGACGCACAGAACCGTTCATTGTGGTGACACTTGGGGGAGGCCTATGTCCTGCAGTAGAAGTCTTTCGATTGAAATGATGATGATGATGATGATGAAACAATTTTCTTAGTAATGAGGTTTTACAACTTTTTGTACAATCTCAATTATGTCTTTATGTATTTGCTATGTTATTAAAAAGAAATCAGTCGCGCAAAAATCATGGCACAAAACAGGTGATTTGACGTTGACATTAGCGAGACTAAAGATTTTTGCGAGAATTTTGTTTGTAATGATACTGTAATATTCTTATTTGATAGTGGTTTATTTTAAGATTGTGGCCTATACTTGACACGTTCAGACTGGTGCCTCATAAGTAGGTATTTGGTATCCTATGGGCAAATCTTCACTGGTGTACCACCAGTCCATCACCGTCCTATAAACTCCCTATAAACCAAAAGTCTTGCCAAGCGGGGCACTCTACCGGTGGACATGGCTAAGGATAGGCACGAATTATGCATTCTTTATCTTTCTAACAAGCTAATAATTCTATTACATACAAGGTTATCTGTGCTATTTTATCATTATAAATAGTATTAAAATACACTTGAATTTGGTTCGCTTCCAACCGAAATCAGTCCAGCTGTAGTGTACTCGACACTATAATTATTATTATTTGAGCTTGTACTTGACATTGTACGCAAAGCAACTTTCCGATTTGGTCGTCTGTTGCGAGGACGGATTTGGTCTGTCGAACCAAATTCGAGCATGTGTTAATACTTTTCTAAATTCTGGTGAGACGTGACCACCGGTGGTACGCACAAGCGTGAACGTGTCAATACAACTAATAACACTTTTACTTTCTCATATATTTTTCAGAAAATACATGTCTTTTGGAAAATAAAAATCTATAAGTTTACCACATAGCTTAGGTAAGTATCCCGCAGTTCTTCTGATATTGCCATTTAACCAACTTTTTAACAGATTCAAACTTTACGGTAAATTACATCTCAATTCACACTAGTACCTAAAAATATATTTCTACTGATAACACAAATAAAGATTGAAAGGCATGAAAATGGCATTGTTTCAATATTGATTCAAATTAGTGTGTGGACGTCTTAAGAACTGTGAAAGTAGCACCATAAATTGCAGTACCGTAAAACGATGTGAATAGAAACGCAGGGGTAAATCAAAACTTTAATGGGGATTGTCACGTTATTGAAAAATTGTTTGCAGTATTTGAGTACTCAAAATAAAAATTATAGAAGTGGTATATAATCAGTACATTATGATATAAGTGTGTAATGTTAGTGATTACCGTCGAGGCGGTATTTAGACCCGAGCCGTGGCGAGAGTCTTAAGAGAGCCAAGAACGGTAATCATTAATTACTCACGTGTGTCATACGACGTTTTTCAATACACTTGTGAAGAAAATAACAGTAAAACTAGTAAAATTATCTGTGACATGGCGGTAAAAATCTGTTTTCATAAGCCGCGCATAATTTTTTTTTTATTTACCCCTAGAGGAAGGCTAAGGTATTTTGATCATACTGCCTAATTTTACGTTTATGTTTTCTTGCGTGAAAAGTTTTTACGATAATGTCTTTCGTAGTGACAATAGAATACGGATGTAACATTTTCTAATGATTTTGTAGTATTTAATTTTATTTAATTAATACAGCCACTGAACTTCACTAGAATAAAAAAAATCACGCCAAAAACCGCGCGCATCTTAAAATGGCGGCCATAGACCACAAAAAAAACAAATTTTGTTTGAATGTACGAATGTTTTTTATTAAATAAATCGTTTGTACAAGTTAAATTTGTCCATTTTAACTTGTAAATTGGATGAAATAAGTAAGTAAGATACTAATTTATACACTATTGAACGCAATAACTTAATGGGAATTTTATTCGAATTCAAAATTTGTTTTGCGAACAAAGAGGTTGAACAAAAAGGTTTTAACTACATTATAGCACTAGTGCGTAATGGTAATCAAAATGTCACAGTTTGGTAACGAGTGCCATTATATACACAAGTGCAGTGCAAGTGTGTTGAAAAACACATTACTTTATTGAAACTAAAAATATATCAAAGTAAATATCTTAGTCAAGGTTTTGTTTTCATTCACCCCTGCGTTTCTATTCACCCCGTTTGACTGTATTAAATTTACGTCCGTACGTCACATTTCTTAACATTAATGTTACATGCAAGCAAAACGTATTTTTAATATTAAGTCCAAATAATGTTAATGCAATAAAATTTGACCCTAAAAAGTAAATGTTGCCCTACACTAGGAATTACTCCAGTTTCGTGGGTACGTTCACAAACATATAAATTCAACAAGTCATCCGGACTCGGAACAATGATCTTTAAGCCATACAATTATTTGTTCCGTGCGGGAACCAAACCTGCAATACCCAGCAAAGCAGCCAATGGTTAAAGTGAAAAAAAGAGGGAGAAAGTGCTCATAGAGAAAGGGGTTAAGAAAGAAGGGCTCAAGAAAAGTCGTCCACTTCACTGTAAATCGGAACAGTGGCTAAAAGATTACCTGTATACAACATTAGTTTTAGAATATGCGAAACCCGAAACTGGTGTTTAGTATTTTTATGTAAAGATCTATGTACAAAATTTCATAACTGTATCATGAAAAGTTACAAAGTTATAAGCTTTATATTACCTGGTTGTCGCTATAAAGACATGATCACCGTGTTATCCGGGCGACTGAGGGGTTGTTTTGCTCCCGCACCCAACTGTACGCTGGCGTCTAATGCCCGCTATAACCTGCCGTGACCTGTGTTGTACTTAGTGTCGGTGGTGTCCAACTTGTGACCTTTTTTAAATATTTTTGGGGAAAAAACATAACTCGGTGTAAAAATGATTGGAATCGATTCAGTTACTGATTCTGAACAAACTATATTCAGGTTTCGCATATACTAAAAATAATATTGTTTAATTTGTTAGATACGACATTTATGTTGCCAGCAACGCATAACTATGCAACAAAACGCAATACCATCCAGTCTTTTTTTCTCAACATTCATTTAATGATATTCTTAGCAGTTACAAGTAAATGCTGAGCTGATGCTGTACTGAGAATAAATAGGTCGTATAATATCTATCCACTTATAATGCATTTTGTGGTTAAATACCACATAGTTTGCTATATACTACTGCGTCACGCTAGTGCAGCGTTTGATAGATATATTTGATGCTGCAGGGAGCATGCCATGTGTTGTTACACATGGCATGTGAGTATCTGTTGACACGACGGTGCATTTGCAAATAATATGCCCATCATCAGACTACTAGGCGTACGGCGATGCGCCACCGGTACCTGGTGGACATACCACCTATGCGTACAAAACGTTTTGGGAACACATTCATTGTGCGTACAGCTAGGGAGTGGAATTCCTTGCCCGAATCTGTGTTTCCTGAAGGCTAAAACCCGAGAATCTTTAAGACAAGAGTGAATAGGTTATTTCTAGGTAAGCGCGCTCCATCGTCGACCGCATCGTCGCTTTCCATCAGGTGAGATAGCGGTCAAACGCGAGTTAATTTAAGTTCTGGATGCACAAAAAAAATCTTATTTTCACATACATGAAGAAGCTAACGAAGAAAACGCGCCTTTGGCCTACCTATATGAAAAAAAAAGTGATAACTGCACAAAAATAGTATGATTTTCGCCACTGTAATATCGATATTTTCTCCTACAAATGACGTTACTCCAAATTTCACACCTTTGACAAACATTAACAAACGAAAAATATATTTTGGATAGTAAAAATAATCTTTTCACCATAGTGCAATTTTAAATGTATAGATTAAAATGAAAAACTGGGGCATCAACAATCCATTTCCCCTGGGTGTTGTTTAGTTTTTGTTATTATTAAAATCAAGTCTATGATATCAAAAATTTAGTAACGTACATACATACATACGCACTAAATCACTCTTCGGCAGAGTGTAGAAGAGCAATCTAAGCTCTAAAGAAGCTTTACGTCGCTCTTCTTTCTAGGAAAAACAAAGATATAGAAATCAAAATTTTCGGCAAAAAAAATTCGTAAAAACGTGTATGTTTACAAAACGACAATTAAGTTTTTCAAGGTCATTCAAGTTGTACAGACGTATATGTACAATCGGCGCTCGAGGGGTTAAATCAAATTCAGCTTAAGGTATTGCCGTGGCTAAGTATTCGACTCTGCCAGGCAAGGGATTTAATTAAAGAATTCTATGTGTATCATCGACAGGTTAAGAAAGAAAATAAAATCTTTTTTCATTATTTTTCCAGACGATGCTAAAAATCGGGGGAGGAGCCTTGCTGATCGCGGCCATCGTGGCGGTGTTCGTGGTTGCCACACAGGGCCGCGATCCCGACCTGGAGGCCTTGGAACACGAGGGTCGGGAGTACATCTTCCAGCTCGACAAGGCCATGGGCGCGAGGAAAAATAGAGCCAGTCTGTCTGAGTGGGACTACACGTCCAATATCACTAAAGAGAATGAAGAGAAATGGGTAAGTCTAGAAATTTAATTCTTGGGCCTGCCGATAATTGTGCAAGACCATAAGTTCTGAGAGAACATGTACACTAATTATTAATAAAATAATAATTTTATTTCGGACACGAAAATCCATAGAGTACCTATTAGTAACATACAAAGAAAAATTTATTGCCTAGTAGACTATTTATTTGTTGTAAAATTTGAAAAAAATCGCAGACCATTGCAAAATAATTTGAATACTTGGTTCATAAAAAAGATAACGGAAGAATGACAGTAATTAAACGTAAATGCGGCTCTTAAGTCAACCAATTCGGACAGAACGTGACTGAAAGCCACGTGCTTTGAGTACAGTAATCAATCAAGAATGCTTAAGCTACTACACTGCGCATACGTGTGCCACACACGCCGATCTGGACGCGTCGAAACGCGTGGAAACTAGACTTGTAGAGCTACACGTGATCCACGCCACGCAACGTCGTTCTACGTACAAATCTGCCCCCCTAGCCAAGTTACAATCGTTTCGTTCGCGCCGAACGCCTCAAGTAGGCCACGCCTCCGATTCCTTTGTTCCGACCACGTGACTGAGCATTGAGATGACGTCAGAACAAAGGAATCGGAGGCGTGGCCTACTCGAGGCGTTCGGCGCGAACGATACGATTGTAACTTGTCTAGGGGGGGCTGGCGTGTTACACGTGTGCGTCGGTCTAATGTAGTTTTAGCTTTATAGCTGTAAAAAGTTATAATTGCCATTTTACATTTACCGCTACTGTAAATCAATTTCAATTTTATGTTTCAATACTTTGCGTAATAACAGTCAGTTATTTATACAGTGATTTAAACCTTGTTGAATTTTGATTGGCCTGTTGGTCTAGTGGTTAGTGGCCCTGACTACTATGCCGGAAATCGTGGGTTCGATTCCCACTCAAGACAAATATTTGTGTGATGAGCTCAATCATTTGTTCTGTGCCTGGGTGTAATTTATCTATAATATGTATGTATTTAGAAATATATAAATATGTTTATCAGTTGTCTAGTACTCATAGCACAAGCTCAGCTTAGTTTGGGACTAGATGGCGTTGTGTGAAAGTTGCGGAATATTGTATTATTATATTATAATTTGAGGATCAGGATTTTTTTAGTTTGATTCAATGTAAAATCGAAGGATAAGTTTCCAACGAGCCTAAACAAATGCAGACTTCAGGACTTTTGTTTAGGATCCTACCTGGAAAACTGGATGTAAAAATAAAATTTAGCCATGGATATACTTTTAAATACACAATTTTTTACATTGAGAATATAGAATAGCCACTTGAAATCACACAACTTTTTTGTTCTGATGTTTTTATTATTTTATAAATATGTGGATATAATAATAATATAATATAATATTCGACAACTATATATAGATAAGTCGGTTTTGTAAATTAATGGTGCCTCCTTCCAAAGCAATCTCTCAAAATATCTATTCATATAATTCCAGATCCAAATCCGCCTAGAGCTGTCCCAACAAGAGAAGCGAGCGTGGGAAGAGACAAGAATGTACAGATGGCAGGAGTTCCAAGACTTCACTCTGCGGAGGATGTTCAAGAAATACAGCCAGCTGGGCGTGTCCGCGTTACCTGATGATAAGTACAAGCTGCTGATGAGGTCGGTGTCCGGAATGGAGTCCAACTACGCAACAGCCAAGATTTGTGACTTCAAGGATCCTACCAAGTGTAATTTGTCTTTGGAACCAGGTATGGCATAATTTCCACTTAATACGTTTTATAGTGTACTGTGAATGAATTCTTTGTGCTCGGCCAGACTGGCAACGCGGTGCGGGGACCGCTCCCCGCACCGCCGCTGTGGTCACTAGTATGAACGAGCTATGGAGTGAGTTGCCTGCGCGCGTCCCGCGTTGAGCAAACCGCACCGCTTCCCACGCCCGCGTGCCCACTATGGACACTCAAATGAAGTTCTTATGTTTGAGATTACCACGCCGCCGCGGCGCCGCCGCGCACGCCCCGCACTTGCGTTTCCAGTCTGGCCGAAAACTTTAGGTGGTGCCAAGTTAAGACCTATGTGTCTTAGTAGAAAAGTATTCTTACCAAAAAATATATACAACAGTTTATTTCCCCCAAACTAGTCTGCAGAACAGGGTGTCAAGTCCCGCAAACCTCCGTTGACAAGGGAGGATCCTCCAACAAGACGGATGTTATGTCTGATCTGGGCAAATTCCTGATAGGTGATTTCGGGCTGTTGTATATGTTCAAATCGCGCGAAGAATTCTAATTGCGCGATACAGGATTTCATACTTTTTAAGTTCTATGACGCCATGAATGTCGCTATAGCTAAAATTAACTAGATTTAGCCTAGCCTTTCACAACTATGTTGGATTAGTTTCTAATCTAATCGGATGCAGCTGAATATCAGTTTTTTAAATGGAGCGAATTCCACAACCCAGTAATAGGGTAACATGGCAAGGATGGTGACGAAACGCTTATTGGGTTTTCTAAGGCACGGAAAATCTACATAATCCAAACTAAAACATTTCTAATAATATCTAACAAGGAGCAGTGGTGGCCGAGTGGTAACGGCCCCGACTTGCGAGATGTAGGTCGCGGGTTCAAACCCAGCCAGGTGCATTACTTTGTGTAATTTATTTCATCACCACTGCTCTCAAAACGGTGAAGGAAAACATCGTGAGGAAACCGACATGTCCTAGAACCAAAAATTCGAAGACATGTGATATCCACCAAACCGCATTGGGCCAGCGTGGTGGATTACGATCCATTCCCTCTCCTAGAGAGGAGGCTTGAGTCCCAACAGTGGGAATATTAAAAAGTCGACTATGCTATGCGATATCTAACATATATTCTTAAAATTACTGTTTTCAGATATCACGGAGCTGTTCGCTAAGAGTCAAGACCCCGATGAGTTGAAACACCTCTGGGTCGAGTGGCACAAAGAAGCCGGTTCAAAGGCACGACACAACTTTACTGAATACGTCAATTTGTACAATGAGGCTGCTAAACTTAATGGTGAGGCTTTTCGTATTGATGATGGACATTTGATCCAGTTAATATTACCACACGCTCAGACTGCAGAGTTGGATTAAAACACCGACTACAAGGCGAATGACCGAAAATTCTACTTCTCGTACATTACTTCTTCACATGTAAATGTACATAATAATGACAAGATACCCAGATCTGGAACAAACTGTTGGCCAAACAATGTATGTTCATTGTTCATCCTCGACATGCGCAGCGATTGAATATCGCTCAGCCACTGTACCAAGTCTTATAATTTTTTATTTAAATGTTGACGTCCAAAATTTGTTCATCGTTTTATTTCAGGCGATAGATTCCCACTGTTAGACAAGGCCTCCCCCAAGTGTGGTCATTAAAATTCGTTAAGGATTAAAATTCGTTACGGATTAAAAAATCCAATTGTAATAAACAGTAAATAGGCCCACGCACAATGGTCCGATAAGGACTAAGTGCGGAAACCAGATCACAATAAACAGCGGAGTTAGAAAAGAAATTCAAAGTCAACACATGAGGATATTCAAGTTTATTTATAAAATTAATGGAAATATACATAAATGATTTCTCAGAAATCACAGTATAAAATTTTTCTGTGTAATATTATTGTCGTAAATTAAGTCTCTAACGTAACAAGCCGTTTGGAAGTTTCATAGAATTTAGTCGCCGAATAAAATTTTGCCAGTCTTTATTTCCTTATTTATTTAATTTAGAAAACTTACAGCTATACTGACAAAAAATGCTTTCATAATGTAATAAAACTAGCTTCTGCCAGCGGCTTGGCCCACTTGAAAATAGGTTTTTCTATACAAATTTTGGATCCCCGTTTCATCCCCTTAGGAAGTGAATTTTGGAAAATCCTCTCTTAGTGCTCGCCTACGTCATAAAAGGAAGCCATAAATTACATATTATTATCATTCTGTTAAACCAAAGGATTATTGTCTGTTTACAAATCTTTAGCTATATAAACTACTGGGAATAGGAACATGAAATCTGGATTTCATGTTCCTATTCCCAGTAGTTTCGACTGTGCGTTGATATATCAGTCAGTTAGTTTCTCCTTTTATATATAGCTAAAGATTTGTAAACAGACAATAATCCTTTGGTTTAACAGAATGATAATAATATGTAATTTATCGCCGTTTTTATTTAAATGATGAGGAAATGTCATCGGTTGTTACTAATCAATCGTATTTCTAACGTTTTTGACACAAAAATAATTTTTGAAATTGGTCCTTTTATTAATGTTTTATCTTTTAGATAATTTATCTCTCCGATAGCTTTTCACTCTTTCCATTGTATTATCTTCTCTGGCCAGTCTCTAACACTACCTGCCTTTGATTATATTCATTTATAAGTGATTCTACAGATAAGTGTTACGGGTCAGGGCGTCTTATGTATCTGAGTTTACATGATTGTGAACATACCCACGACACAAGAGTTATTCCAAAAGTGGGAAAAAAAATTAGCACCCTTTTTATTTTTATATGAATAAAAAAATCGATCTTCTTACTTCCAGATTTTAAAGACGTAGCTGACTGGTGGCAATCAGAATACGAGGTGGATGACTTCGAGCAACAGCTAGCCAAGCTCTGGGAGGACGTGAAGCCTCTGTACCAGCAGCTGCACGCATACGTCAGGAAGAGGCTCAGGGACAAGTATGGAGACCACGTCGTGTCGGCCAAGGGACCCATCCCAGCACATTTGTTGGGTGAGACCATCAGTACTTTTGTTGACTGAGAGGTGAAGAAGAGTATTCGAGATCGTAGATCATGGTGTTTGTAGAAAAGCTTCGGGTATTTAATAGTTATACTCGTACTTTGTTCAAAGCAGAAATGACAGAAATTCTCGCTATAGCAGAATTCCTCTATTGTTTTTTTTCTGCTTCATTCATTTGTGTATTTGAATTACCTAGCAATTTTACTATTGCAACAAATCAATAAATAACAAATAGTTTGCAATGAACATTTATCATCCAGTCGACACCATCGATGATAAATTTTAGTGCTAATCTAAAATCATAGTAAAATTTTCCTTCTATTATTCACCAAATAGTTTATTTTCAATCACAATTGATTACTCAATAGTAACTCTTCATGATTTCAAATTTCAGGTAACATGTGGGCTCAAACCTGGAGCAACATTGAGCCCTTCACCCGCCCATACCCAGACAAGAAGGAAATTGATATCACCCATACAATGAAAGATCAGAACTACACGGCACTCAAGATGTTCCAAATGTCCGATGAGTTCTTCAGGTCATTGAACCTGACAGCCATGCCTGAGAAGTTCTGGAAGAACTCAATCATTGAGAAGCCTACTGACAGGGAGATTGTATGTCATGCATCCGCTTGGGACTTTTATGACGGAGAAGACTTTAGGTAAAAAAAATTATTAACGATAGGAAGAAATGAAATATCAATAATAGTTCTACATTTTGTCAAATTTTAGATTTTAGTGTGAATCATAATATTATTGATATAATTTTATTACGCGATGGTGTTTCGCAGTATGGTTGTGTTATGACTTCGCGATCATTTTAGGTGTCAGCACATCTGTAGTAAGGACATTTAAGTTACAATTAGAAATCAATCTGTCCGTTTCTTACTGCATTGTTTTCATAATTTAAACTATCATGAGCTGAAACGTTCTATAATACGAGCTACGCTAGTATATCCAAACTTACAAAAATTCAAAATTTCAACTAACATTATTGTCTGGCTTAATTTTGAAGGATCAAACAGTGCACAACAGTTGATAACGAGTACTTTGAAACCACACATCATGAAATGGGACATATCCAATACTTCCTTCAGTATAGACATCAACCATTCGTTTTCCGGGATGGAGCTAACCCAGGTAATTAATTTATTATTTTTTATACCAGGATCAAAATGTGTACAACGGTCAACAGTCAACATTTTAGAACGGTGCACCACGAAATGGGTCATGTCCAATATTACTTGCAGTATAGACATCAACCGTTCCAGTTTCGGGAGGGTGCCAATCCAGGTATTTGGAATTTGGGAACGAATTAACTTCATCATCATTTGGACTTGTCCCTTCTTAAAATTTTCTATTTTAAATTGTGCGAAATTACTAGGCACATATTTAAATACCTTGTTAATCTTTTTTTTTCGTGTTTTCTCAACGAATGTACAATTTGTGCTTCTATTGTACCAGCCTTTTCTAGAGTTCTGCTTGAGCCACTCCAAAGATATTCCATAACATTTTTCCATATATTATTAAGCGAAAATTATAAATCTATCGCTGTATTATTCAATCTTCAGCGTTGCTGTTATCTTTGCATAGCGTCTTCAAATTCTTTGGGCTTATATTTTAGGTTTCCATGAGGCTGTAGGAGATACGATTGCATTATCAGTATCATCTCCTAAACATCTCCGTCGTGTTGGTCTAAGTACTGGTGACGCAGAAGATGAACAGACCGAAATAAATCAGCTTTACAAAATGGTGAGATGTTATTTTAATTTTAATTTGTATTTTGAAACCTAAAAACAACTTTTGTAGCTGTGTTTTACATGAAGAATAGCACTGGATAGACAATTCCCAGAAATATGTTCCTTCCTTAATAATTTTAACTTACCTTGACTTTGTTCAGTTCTATAGGCAGAAATAGTTTTTTTTATATGACCACACTTTTCAGTAACTTCCTGTTTATGGTATATATTGAAGATAATCTTTATTGCCAAAACAATAACTTCAATTCGAAAGTCTGCCACTCTTGAGTATTTCTTTTTCACGACTTGATTTTTAAGTATCACGATTTCCGTTTCAATTTTTTTCAGGGTATAGACAAGATCGTATTCCTACCATTTGCATACACCCTGGATATGTTCCGTTACGGTGTGTTCCGAGGGTCTACTCCTCCTGAGGACTACAACTGTCACTACTGGAGACTCAGGGAAATGCTACAGGGTGTGGAGCCACCTATAAACAGGACTGAGGAGGACTTCGATGCGGCTGCTAAGTACCATGTGTCCGCTAATGTGGAATATGCGAGGTGAGGACGATAAGCTGTTTACTATTGCTAATCATCAAACTAGACTCATATTACAATAATTTTAATGGTGGTATCAAGCCCATCTGTGTAATGCAATCAACACCTAACAGTCTGTTTTCATAGGGAATAAAAAATAACAGTACCTACTGAATAGTAATATCAAGTACTATTGTGTTTTTTTATGGTTTTGACCACTTATTATCGCTGCTTTGTCTTGAGTGATTTACACCATCTTAAAAAGCTTATCTTGTAGCTACATTCATGGTTACAACTATGCAGTTTGTCATCGACATACTGTAGCATGCATAACAAAATGAATACTTTATCACTAAAATGAACTCTTTCTTTCTTATTTCAGGTACTACGTCTCGTTCATAGTGCAGTTCCAGTTCCACCGGGCACTATGCCAGCTGGCTGGCGAGTACGTGCCTGAGGACCTCAACAAGAAGCTTGTGGACTGCGATATCTATCAGAGCGTCGCTGCTGGAAACGCACTGTCGTGAGTATTACAGATGCTACGCCTTATTCATAGCGCAATTCCAGTTCAACCGGAATTTACTTGAACAAGAACTTCGTGGACTGTGACATTGGACTGTGACAATGACCACTGGAAATGTATTGTTGTGAATATTTATGCATCTACTTCTCGTTCAACGTGGCCTGTTCGACTACACGCTCTGTATGAAACCTCATGAACTGTGACGATTACTAGAACGTTGCCACTGCAGTTCCGCCCTCGTAAGTATTGCAGAAACTATGTAACCTTCATGATGCAGTTCTAGATCTACTGCGACCTCTGCTTAAACTAGAAGCACGTGGACTGCGGCATTTACAAGAGCGTTACCACTGTAGATGCGCTGTCGTAAGTATTGCAGAAACTATGTAATCTTCATGATGCAGTTCAAGATCCACAGCGCGATCTGCATGAACAAGAAGCTCGTGGACTTCGACATTTACCAGAGCGACGCATACCGCTGCAGACGCGCTGTCGTAAGTATTGCAGAAACAGCAATGTTACTTTCATGATGCAGTGAGCGATCGTGAGCGAGTACGTGCCCAAAGACTTTCAAAAAAAGTTTGTTGACTACCTACGACATTTGCCAGAGTGGAGGTATTCTATTTGGCTGTTGAAAACGCATTCTCACGCCATGAAAATATTCATTCTCAATTTTCACACTATTGTACAGTTTCGCCGTCCGGCCGTCCGGTAATCGATCGGACCGAGCCCGAGTCAACGACAATGCGTAGTGATCCACGCGTTCCTCAAAGAGATGTCAGCAAACCATAGGGGCCCAGCAGAGCCGATGCCGCTAGGACCGCGGGGATTTTCTGAAAAGGAAACCCGTGGTCCTAGAACGCAAAGGGCAACTGAAGGACAAAGGTGTGGTTTAGTCAGTAAAAATCTGACACGCCTTCTCGCTCCGCCCAGAGCAGGAGAAGTCACTGGATGATTTAACACTATTATACAGTTTGAAAAATGATTTACCAATTGGTCAGCAAAACATTCACCACCAAGTAGTAGGTTGCCTAAAAGTGATCGCGGAATACGATAAAGCCGGCAATTATATTATGTTTTTTGTTTAAGGTTTTCTTTATATTTTTTTTATGTAAGAAACTATCAACAAGCGTGGTTGGTCACAATGGGCCTCATCGGAAAGTTAAAAGTCACCCAAAGGGCAAAGGAAAGGGCTGTGCTCGGAGTTTCCTTGCGTGATCATATTAGATGATGTCCGCAGGAGAATCAAGATAACGGACATAGCCCAAAAAATCGCCAAACTTAACTTAGTGGCAGTGGGCAGGGCACATTGCTAGCAGAACAGGTGGTTGATAGGGCCGAAAGGTTCTGGAGTGGCGACCACGTACTGGAACACGCAGCAAAGCCTCCCACAAAGTGGACCGATGTCCGATGACCTGTTGATGGTTGCGGGAATCCGCTGGATTCAAGGTGCATAGTATCTGTCATTAAAGCGACACATGGGGGAGGCCTATATCAAATAGTGGATGTTTTTCGGTTGAAATGATGATAATGAAGAAACTGCCAGGACAAAGGCCTCATATTTTTTCTTCAATTTATTACAAACTATTTAGTGCATAATAACCTAATCGTGTTGTATCTCGTTTTCCGCAGTAACATGCTCAAGATGGGTTCATCGAAGCCTTGGCCTGACGCGATGGAGGCCCTCACTGGCCAGAGACAGATGAAGGCTGATGGGCTCCTGGAGTACTTCAGGCCCCTACAAGAGTGGCTGACGGCAGAAAACCAACGCACTGGAGAATATATCGGATGGGAACCTAGTAAAACACGTTAGTATTTTAATTTGTATCTTTTGAGAAAAGTTTGCTGGTGCGATGCTCAGTGCGATGTAAGATTGTTAGGTGTTAGTCGGTACTGGCTCCATTTAGGACTTCTTTTAGGACAAAGTCATAGTTTAGCTCTCTGATAAAGTACATCTTGTACACTGTACATAGGGTCCGTTAGTCTCACGGTCGCAAGCACGACTGGTATTGACGTTTAGATGTATGCAGAATAGCAGACTGTAAAGTCCCGTAAACTTCCGTTGAAAAGGGAGGATCGATCGACCAGATGGGTGTTGTGTTTGATCTGGGAAACTACCCAGTAGATGATTTTGGCTGTTGTATATTTGTTCAAATCGCGCAGAGAAATCTAATTGCGCGATGCAGGACTTCGTACTTTTTAGTTCTTATGTGGTGCCATGGATGTTGCTACAGATGTGGAATCCTGGGTGCGATACACAGGGGAAAAGGAGTAATTGGAATTTCTCTGTAACATCCCTTAATTTGGAAGTTGGTGGTGTGAAACCCTAACAACCTCATGCCTCGAAAAGCACGTTAAACTGTTGGTACGTCGCCAGATTCTCTCTCCACTCATTTCGGATTGCCTTCTCAACGTTCTACATTTTTATTATGTGTGATTTGACTTCTATTTATTTGTTTCTTGTATTTTCTATTATTGGATTGACATCTATGATTATTTCTATTGTTTGACATTGTTTAATATTGTTACGCACTTTTAATAATTTGTTGATTGTAATAAAATATTCTGTATAATTATGATTTGTAATAATCCCTTACCAATTAAATTCTATGACTATTATAACGGAAGCACTTTATATAATTCGTAAATCAAAAGGTGTGACCGATCAGCTTCCCTACCACCAAAAACTTCGCAGTCTTTTGCCGATACAAAAACTCTTGCACAAATTACTACAGGTACGCTGATGTACGCTGGTATCATCAGGTCTACGGTTCTTCCTAAATTATCATCATTATTCCATTTCACAAGCATAGAAGGCAATAACGGCGCGTAGTGTTCCACGCGCGCCTCAAAGATATGACAGCAAAGCCGTAGGGGCCCAGAAGGGTCGAAGTCTACTGGAGTATTGGGGCCATGGGTTGGCTTACGAAAGAGAAACCTGGGTCCTAGAATACAAGGCAAAGAAGGAACAAAGGTGTGGTTTTAGTCAGTAAAAGTCTGACAGGCTCCACTCTAGAGCAGAAGAAGTCATTGGATGATTTCCCATCTAAAAAAAGCGTAGAAGGCAATTACGAAAAGTCAACATCAAATACAGTTTTAAGCTTCATACATTAGGGGACAAAATGTTCGAGACGCTACAACGTTATCCAATGGCAACATTTTTTTTTAATAGCCTGTTCTGTCTCAAGGCTGAGCAAAGGCCTCCCCCAACTTCTTCCATGTATTCTTTTCTTGAACCACCTCGAACCAGTCCTTGCGGTAGGCATCTAGGTCGTCTCGCCACTTTTTCCCAAGTCGACCTCGGCGACGTCGTCCATCTTCAGTAACCCACTTTGTGGAGACTCTTGCCCACCGGTCAGAGTGCATGCGGCTGATGTGACCCGCCCAATCTCATTTTAGCCTGGCAGCCTTTTTTCCTACGTCGATATAATTCCCGTCTTTTGACGCAGCGTGGTGTTCCTCACTCTGTCGGCCCTGTTGACACCCAGAATGCTGCGCAATGGCAACATGCTCCCCAATATTTTACGAAGAATTCTCGTGAAGCGGGACATATTGTTGGATAATTTGACAGCGTTGCACGTCATGTTACGCCTTTACCAGATGTCGATCAATTTTGTTCTTTACTGACCTCATCTTAATCATCTTTTATTTTCTTCTAGAATACTGTACAGCGGAACAGCGGGCCGCTTTAAGCGCAAAGGCAGTGACAAAACCAGAGGCACAAGAACCGGCAGAGTCGTGACGCGATGAGTACTTACTACACTTAGTCTAATTTATAGCAGACAAGCAACACAGTATTCATAATAAATGTTTTTTATAAGGAAACTGGAATTTTATTTTGGAAATGGAGTTTCCCTGGATTTGTAAGAATCGCATGAAACCCGATAGCTTGACGACTTGCTAAATAAACTGTACAAACTTTTCCCTTGGTGACGGTAGGTGTATAATCAGAGAAATAAATGTTTTATGGTCGTATCATACCTGTCTGTAACTTGCAAAAAGAATGCAAGTAGCTTACATGCCATGGCACAATAGTATGCCAGACAGTTGCCAAGCCTATGGGCATGTTTAAAATGAACGCGGCTCTAGAACGCAGAAGGCTAATGATGAAACAGGTTGGTCTTAGTCGGTAAAAATCTGATACTCCTCGCTTCAGCCAGAGTGAGAGAAACTATTTGAGAATTTGCCACGTTCAAAAATAAAAATATTGCCATGCAAAATACTTACACTTCTGCATGTTATGTTATAATTGAGACAATCAGTGATGTCTTAAAGTTCTGGGATCTTGGACTATTAGATAGTTTCGATCTTATTACTGGGAATTGTGTTCTAAAAGTGGTTAACAATTATATGACTTAAAATTTGTGGAGAACCCGTAGTGAAGCAATTTTTGAAGGAGGCTTCAGACGGCTTTGGTACAGGCCATGGTCCGGAGCGAGGAGGAGTGGCAGGCGGTCGCCTCCTTCTGCGAAGCAGTAATGCTAGCAAAGGAGGTGGCCACACGCGCAAAGGAACGGCCCTCACGCCCCAGCCGCCGGGATCCCGATCACGATTTCCAGCTACCGTAGGCGCTGGCTTGCGGACGGCGAGTAATGAGTGGCTCGCCGTCCGACCGTCTGGTAACCGTCCGGACCACCCAGCAGCGTCGAAACCTACTGGGGACATGGGTGATGCGAAAAAGAACCCCGGGGCCCTGGAACGAAGGCAAAGAAGGAACAGGAGTGGGTTTTAGTCAGTAAAAGTCAGACACGAAAAGGGATGGAGATGTCATTAGATGATTTCCCACCTAAAAAAAAGAGGCTTCAGATAATCACTGGCTATCACTCGGCAGTAATGATGCATTCTTGGCTATAGAATGTAGAATACAAAGATTTTTAGACAGTACCTACCTAGTTTATCGATTTCGGTATTATACTTTATCTTCTTGATTAAATATAAAGAAAGAAAGAAAGAAAAGAAAGAAAAATATTTTATTTGGCACACATGGATACACACACTGTAAAAACAAAATTTAAGACAACTACTTAAGAAAAAAAGAAAAAAAACACAATGTATGTCTCACGGCTGCGCCAAATAGGTCCAGTATCTATATCTATGTCCAAATATCTATATCTTACGTAAAGTAACATCTTGAATATCCGCATTATCATTCGTATGATAGTAGAATAAGATAAAATAAAAATGTTGTCTTTTATCAAATCATCAATGCAGGTGATACGAGTAACGATAAAAAAATTAAGTGGGTTCATAGCCCGAGCCTAGCCCATGATAACGGAGATGACAAGAGATTCAATTATCTCAGAATTTCGTAAAATATTATACAACATAATATTTTGACAATATTATATGTACAACATAATATTTTAACGCAAGTGAAATCGTCATTTTAATTCTTTTTATTTATTTATTTTATTATCTATTTAAATATTGTCTACTTCATTCTTGATTCGATCACGCATGGAAGCTCCGAGCATAGCCCTCTCCATTGCCCTTTGGGTGACTTTAAGTCTTCTGATGAGGCCAATTGTGAGCGTCCACGTTTCAAAACCATAATATGTAATCACTGACAACAAGCACTGGTCATACATTTCGCGAAGAATCGCTAAATTTAAGTGCCAGTGGGCAGGGCACATTGTTTGAATAGCATTGTCGAAAGGATCTGGAGTGACAACTGCGTACTGCAGCGTTGGTAGGCCTCCCACAAGGTGGACCGGTGACCTGGTCGGGTCACGGGAATTTGATGGATGTGAGACGTACCGGACCAGTTGTTGTGGCGACACTTGGGGGAGGCCTTTGTCCTGCAGTGGACGTCATTCGGCTGATATAATGATGATGTTACCTGATGGTTCATTAGAAAACCAACGTCGGACAGCATCAAGCGAAGAAGTATGATACAGAATAAAACAAAAAAAATACAAAATTGGTAAGTCAAAATAGTATGCACTAAAAAAAAGTCCATTTCGGCGATATTACAGCATCAGACTGTCTGACATATCGCTGAAATGGACTTTTTTTTTAAACGTACGATACATGTACTGTATCATGTTCTTTCTATTTTATATCAATGGTGACGTAAAGTGTAAATATATAAAAGTTATATTTCCATGCGGTTGGCTTATTAGGCTGATCAAAATGCAAGCAAATAACAATTTATAATGGGGATATGAGAATGAATGATAATGTTACAATTGACAGCGGATACTAGAAGAATCTATAGCTGCAATACATCAACATATTGAAGTGCCACTACAATGTTAGGTTCAAGGCAATACAAGTAAACAAAGTTTGACCAATATTGTGATTCTACACACGATAAGTTTTGAGGAAAAATCCTAGAAAATATATTTATGCAAAACAAACACGTTTGGATGTGAGCCAATGACAAGTGCACGGGAATCTAGCTGAAGATCAAACTAGTTTTATACTGCAGTACTGGCTATTGTAAACAGTATGTCAATTTGTAAAAACTCAGTCCATATTTGTGTAGTTGTGAATTCATGAAATAACTTCTCCCGGTCTGGGAGGAGCAAAAAGGAGTGTCAGACTTTTACTGACGAGAACCCACCGGTATTCCTTCAGTTACCTCTTCTATTCTAGCTGGGAATAGAAGAGGCAACTGAGTTACTCGAGAGTTACGGCCTGTTCACGAATTCGGGCTTAGCGGCGAGCGGCGCGGCGAGCGGCGCGGCGAGCGAGGCGGCATCGGTACGCGGGCACGACGGTGCGCGGTGGCGTGCTTCAAACATTTTCATACTTTTCATCTTACCGCTCGCTGCCCCGCGCTTAGCTACCGCTCACAGCGGCAAGATCGTGAACGGGCTGTTATTCGTGTTCTCTCCCGTGGTAACTCATACGAACATTACGAAGAATCCCGCAGCGGTAGAAAATTTTAATCCTGAACTTCTGTTGAAAAGGGAAGATCCTCTAACCAGATGGGTGTTATGTTTATTTCGAGCAACTGCCCGATAGATGATTTCGGGCTGATGACTGCTGATGTATATGTTCAAATAGCGCGGAGAACTCTCATAGATGTCGCTACACTGTAGCAACATACACTAAAGCCTGAGAGGATAAAAATATCTGATGACCAATATCCAGGTACACAATATTTGTTTTAAGGAAAATGGATTCAAATTTCGAAAGGATCCTGGCGTTTTTTATTTCCGTAACAAGTTTAACCAGAACGTTCTAAGCAAAACTAAAAAAATACATATATATTTATAGAAGTTAATTTAAACAGGTACGAATTCGAAACTTAATTAAAACTGGCTGTATACTGAGGACTATTCCCGTAGAGAAGATCTTATTTCTAAAATAGTCATTATGCTATAAAACACACATTCTAAAACATTCATACACATAGTTACAACAAATCAATATAGGTTTCATAACACACATTAACAAAGGTTTCTTTTGTACACGAAGCTGTAGTAGAACACTGACTCCTAAGTCACAGGCATCCCTAGTTTAGGAGGCAGGGTTTCTTACTATAATATTCCACAACAGCTATCACACAACGCCGTCTAGTCCCAAGCTAAGCAGAGCTTGTGTTATGGGTACTAGACAACTGATAAACATACTTATACTTATATATTCTGTGCTCAACACACAAACATTTGTCCTGGGTGGGAATCGAACCCATGACCTCCGGCATAGCAGTCAGGGCCACTAACCACTAGACCAACAGGCCAGTCGATCTATTGTGCTATGTCAAACAACTATGTGAAATGTATTGTAATTCTATAAAAAAGTCTTTGTGTTAATAAACAATTATTATTTAAAACATTTAAATATTTTACACCAAGATTAAAAATAAGGACTCGTTTAGCAGGCCCAGTTAAAAGGCCAACTAAGGTCTAGAGATAAACAAACAAAACTGGACACACCTTGTATCGGTTTCGGTATCAATAATTCAAGATATTATCATTCATGGAGTGCCTTAGATAAATACGAATCGCATCCCGTCTCAAGCAGTAGTGTGGATTTGATAGCAGCAGGAAGCAGACGGTAAGTCTTGTGTTTTCTGTTATAATAATTGGTTACAAAATATACTTGTACTGTAAAAAGCATAATATACAGCCTTATTTTTAGTATATGTGAAACCTGTAACATCTTTCTAGTATTTTTATGTAAAGAATCTATGTACAAAAATTCAAAACTGTATTATGAAAAATCACAAATTTATAAGCCTGTTATGGTACCTGTGACATAAATACATGATCACCGGGCCAACCGGGCGACTGAGGGGTTGTTTTGCTTCCGCACCCAGCTGTGCGCTGGCGTTTAATGCCCGCTATGACCTGCCGAGACCTATTTTGTACTTAGTATCGGTGGTGACCAACTTGTGTCCAACTTGTGGGAAAAAATATTACATGGTGTAAAAATTATTGGAATCGATTCAGTTACTGATTCTGAACAAAATATATTCAGATTTCGCATAAACTAAAAATAATGCTGTATATTATGCATTTAATTTTTATGCTCTTTATGACACTGTGGTATGGGCGTGTATAGGGTTATTTATCAGGTGAGACTGGGGAACTGACCATAACGTGGTAAAATGTCTGCCCCCCTAGCCAAGTCACAAACGATAAACGTAAACTCTCAGTAGTCTTTAATAGATTTTCAACTTTATGCTATTGGATATAAAGTTGAAAATCTATTGAAGATTATATAGTGTTTTCGTTCATTCCGGTCGCTAACGCTCAGTAGTCTTTAATAGATTTTCAACTTTATGCTCTTAGGTATAAAGTTGAAAATCTATTGGAGATTACTAAGAGTTCACGTTTATCGTTTGCAACTTGGCTAGGGGGGCTCAGGGGGCTGACTTGCGAGCGAGAAATAGGGAAGGACCTATACACCCTATATTTATATATTTATTACTAGCTGACCCGACGAACTTCGTACCGCCTAAAAGTAAGGATAACGCCATCTACTGGCATTACCAGAACAGCATAATTCATATTATAATGACATTTTAATTAGAGATGGCAGATTTTTTCTCACCGATTAAACCTTCCCTGGACTATTTAGAATATTTCAAGAACAAAATTAGCCAAATCGGTCCAGCCGTTTTTGAGTTTTAGCGAGACTAACGAACAGCTATTCATTTTTATGTATGTGGAAGATTTATGCACACAAAAGTACAGAGGTGGACTTTAATGCCTTAGGCAATATATAGCTTCATCTTTTTAACAGTTCAGTTTAGATTGTCAAACGGGTCGCGAGATCTCGTGGTAGGGCATCTAACCCCTGATATGCTTAATTTTGAAGTTATCAGTATTTTGGCGTCTATCACAGAATTTCGAATCCTGAGGTGGGCACGGCCCTCTCGCACTCCCCCAATCTATGTCTATGTCTTTATATAGGTACCATGGTTGTCCACTGCGGTTTTTACTGCGTGTTTGGTTACTGCTCCGCTTTCGTGTGTCGTAGCGTGATTTTATATAGCCTGTACTATTTCTCATTAATCTGGCTATTCCACACAGAAAGATTTTTTCCAATCCGACTGGTAGTTCCAGAGATTAGAGTGTTTAAACAAACGAAAAAAAAAACTCTTTTAAGTCAAAGTCAAAGTCAAAAGTTTTTTATTTCACATAGGCCTACATGGGCACTTATAAAACGTCAGAAGCTAGTGCACGGTTCCAAATTGGTCGTTTCCTATGGAGAAGAACCAGCAAGAAACTCCATGGTTACTCTTTTAAAAAAAAAATTGTTCTTAAATATTTCCATATTACAGTATAAGTAGATATTATGTAAGGACAGTGTAGACCGGTTAATATTGTACTAAATAGTACAATAAAAATAATCATAATAAAAAGTGAGTCGTAATAGGAAGTAACCTAAGAATTCGCGGAGTCTTCAGTGTTCTCACATTCACATTATAAAAAAAGAAGCTAAATAAATAAAAGCAAGAAAAATAAATAATTACAATTATGAATAAATATTAATATACGTTAATAAAATAAATTACTAACGAATTTATGGTTGTTTCTGCTTTATTATATAAGTAAGTATAACTAGTGACACAACCCAGTTTCACACGCGTGTTAGAAATCTTTGAAATTTTCGGTTTTTCTCTACTATAACATACATATTTCATACAATTAAACCTACATCAAGAATCACTTCGTCTATTGGTATTTTCAATACCTAGAGACTACTTTTGTATGAACAAGTTTGATTATTTACGTTCCTGGATAAATTTCCTATAAATTGAACGCAACAATATTTTATAGTCTATGCTCTGCGTTTTTTTTTTTCGGTTTGACATCACAAAAGGTTATTTCTGCCGCCATTTTATTTATGGCGGTGACCCTGCTGTCATTTCCGAATGGCGCGCGCGGAAAATTTCGAAAGGTTAATAATAATAATGAAAAATTATTACTTTATTTTTTAGACATTTTTTTTAGGTGGGAAAATCATCCAATGATAAATCCCGCTTTTGGGCGGAGCGGGAGATAGTGTCAGACTTTTAAAAAATCTGACCAAAAACCCACTCCTGTTCCTTCTTTGCCTTCGTCCCAGGGCCCCGGGTTTCACTTTCACACTACCCGTGGCCCCAGTAGGCTTCGACCCTACTGGGCCCCTACAGTTGCTGACATCTCCTTTCAGGCTTGGAATACCCGTAGTTAAATTACAATTTGAAAAAGATAAAATTTAAAATAATAATCTTATTTTCGAAGACTTACTGACCATCTATTAGAATTAATATCTGGTCGAGTCCATTCGGAAGTTCATCATTTATGCAACACACATACCAGACGTCAGCGGAAAAAGGAACAAAACTGATGTAGGTGCTATAAAGGCTCTAGGAATTATTGCCGTATTTTGACAAGGAAAACCCGAAGAGCTAAGGAACTGTAGAGATCTGACTAAAGAGATCGTTAATTTTGACGGCGATATAAATTCATGAAACGAATAGGACAATTATTACTTATCCTCATTTATTTTTAGTCAAAATTTGACTAGCAATCTTTGTGTTTTGTGCAAAAGTTTCAACCTTTTCATTTTAACATAGCTATGCTAAGCTCCTTGGTTTTAATTTTAGGCCTCCAACCAAGCGAGTTGCATTATACCGGATCGAATCAAACCTGAATACCTTCGTATTTTGTTGGATATGCAACCTCCGTGACTGTGAATATGTGATAAATTCACAATGTTATCGATCCTACTAATATTATACATGAAAAGTAATTGCCTGTCTGTTTGTTACCTCTTAACGGCTGAACGGATTTGGATGAAGTTGGCCTCCGGGATCATGTCCTGGTATTCCATTTTTTCAAATGTAAGGCAATATCTGTACTGGATGACATTTTCTTAAAAAAGTTCCAGAAATCGTCCAAGAGATTCTAGATAAAAACGAAAAAAAGAACATCGGCGGTTCTTTTAACCGTCTATCCACTTGCGTCGAATTGTTCCGACGAGTATTTTCGTGTCCCATTCGCCAAGGTCATGGGTTTTTGTGACTGGGTATTCCATCTCGTTTAGCTCTTCAATCTCCATACGTGACAGAAGAGCTGACGAGATGGAGTGTTTGGTCGTGGATGTGCGACCATGGTGTTTGTCGTGTTTGTCGGGTTTGTAGGATATATCCGACGAGCCTCGGTTAAAAGGTTAATAAAGATTCATTGTGTAAACGACCACGAGTCATAAAATAAAAATAAAAAGATTTTCAAATGTGGTAACAAAGGAAAACCGCATTTTCCTCATAATATTTAGCAATTAATGGAAATTAAAAAGATTGCGGCTAACATCCTTATTATTGTATGGAGTGTCATCAAAGTTGATCGTGATTCAACATCGCGTTTAGAAAATGAATTTATTTATTAAATTCTTATAGTCGTGATAAAGGACAATGTGCTCTGTGTTTTGTGTGATAAGAGAGAGTTTTAAATGAATGTAATTAAAAATTTTATAATTTTGAAGACATTTTGTTCTGGTGGGGCATGATATTATCGAAAGAGCAAAAGCGTTTACTTGTAAGTATTGTGCATTTTTGGTTATTAATAATTGCAAAACTTAGTTTTTTTTATTCAGTTTTTTGAGGACTAGTCTTTTTAAGCCCGAATGCTGAGGGTTTGTTTATGATAAATCTCCTTGAAGAACAATACAAAATGCCAAACAATTTAGGACAATAACTGACGTAACTCGATTCACGAGCCTACTACGTTATTTCAAGTGCCCTCTTCATTTTGGTATATACTATTCTTTAAGAGAAGAGAACAAAAACACACATTTTGCATGAAATTGTCACAAATATTTGACTAACAATGTTTTGTAACGTTTACGAATACAAAACCAGAATATTGAATGAGACGAATGTTGTCCACTTCATGAAGTAAGGTATAAGTAGTTTTATATTTTGAGGAATAATAAACTCAACATGAAGAGCTGCGCCGTATTCGTACTTGTCTTAAAATATGTATAAAACGGACATCAACCTCATGGTAAACAATCAGACTCATACCTACTCGATGCTATTGTGTTTAGGAATAATCTGTTCGGCCACTAATGCTAGCCACACACGATCTAGTTTACCATCAAGTGTGCAGCTGACTTGGATGCCACACATGATCCCAGTTTACTGTCAAGTTTGCAGCACGCTGTAAGTGTGTGTTGTACGATCTTAGGAGTTGTAGATCGCGGGTTCAAACACAGCCAGGCGCATTACTTTGTGTAATTTATTTCATCACGACTGCTCTCAAAACGGTGAATGAAAACATCGTGATGAAAACGGCATATCCTAGAACCAAAAATTCAAAGACATGTGACATCCACCAACCCACTGGGCCCGCGTGGTGGATTACGGCCTAATCCCTCTCCTAGAGAGGAGGCCTGAGTCCCAGCAGTGGGAACATTGAAAAGCTGATTATGCTTATTATTATTGCAGCATGCTTGAAGTGGCGTCCTGTAAACTTGACAGCGTGCGACTATCAGCATGCATGACAAGTCTATTGTCTGTATGAGTGGCTAAGTATGCATGACGTTAGTCGGCTGCATCGTATGTGGCTGCCATAAAGTCAGGTATATTTGGCAGACATGCACACTACATGGAGTGGTACACAGCAGCTGCCAAGGTTGATAAAATATTTAATTTTCGATGCACTGGCTCTTGACCTTGATTTCGCCTGATGGTAATTAAGATGATCATCTTTTGTCTTCGCAGATTCTTAAAGTTTACCCTATCTATCAAATATTATTTGAATAACGAAACTACGGGCTGTTTTGTTTCGAAGATGCTTTGATGGGAAAGAATGGAAGAAATGTGCTAGAAGAATTCCGTATATCTACTTAATGAGATGACCTCAAACTAGTAGCAACTTCAACGTGATTATCTGTGTGAAATCGAGGAAAGAATGTTCATTTACTTTGTACTGTTTGTATAGAGACTTAATAGAGTTTTTCTTGATTAAGGAGATAAGAACCTATTTCATAGGTCTTGCTGCTCTGGTGGGACCGCTAGGTTGGTCAAAGAAATTTTTTTAATCAGGATTTCTTCTCTTATTATAAGTTAATTTATTTCATTCGTTTTGGCATGAAATCATCAAATGACTCCGCTCTGGATGGAGCGAGAAAGCGTTTGACTTTTACTGACTAAAACTTCACTGTGTTCCTTCGGTTGCTTTTTGCGTTTCAGGGCCATGGTAACTCAATCCCATAGCCCTGGGAAGCATTAACCCCATCTATTTTGCTAATATCTCTCTGAGTCGCGCTAGGAGTATGACGCGCTGTCGACCCGGGCCTACTTCTTATCGAACGGCGAGCTACCTTTTACTCGCCGTCCGCAAGCCCGCGCTTACGGTAAATAAGTTCACCTATGCCAAACTCTGGGAAATACAGGCGTGATGTTTTTTTTTTGTACTCAATTATTTACATAATTAAGTATTTGCATAGCTTAATCAGCCTTATATGTGTATTGTTCCCATAGCTGGAACTCAGGCTTTCTCTCTAGGAGAAGAAATAGGCCGTAATCGACCACGCGGGTCCAGTGCGGTGGTCGATGTCACATGTCGAACTAAATTAAACAAAGTAATGCGCCTGGTTGGGTTTGAATCTGCAACTTACAACTCGTACTATGTCGGAGCCATTACCACGGGGCCACAACACTACGGGGCCATAATTCAGTAGATATAGGAAACTATTTCATTCACTGTCTTGATTGAAAATGTCACAATAGTGATGGCCCCGGTTTGGCCTTCCAAACTTTTGTTTTTGACTTCGTAGATTTCACACTATCTTGATTCTTTTTTTATTTAAATTAAATAAAATCTTTTAGTTGTGGTTGGAAAACTAGTTTGTAAATGGACAAGTTTGCAAACGTTTGAAGTTTTTATCGCCTATAGTATTCGCTTTGCTTTTAGTATCTTGACCGCACTTGTCTTGAGGACAATCAAGTCATGTGTTATAGCTTTATCGTATTATTTGTCTTAAATAACATGTAGTATCATAATATTATGCCTGTATTTTCCGATGGAGTCTTCTTCTCCTATTAGAGCCGCTGGTAAAGTTCTTAAAGAGTGTGGGTCCATTATGTGGTTGTGTTAACTGCAGCATTAGTGATCTCCGAAGTTCAGATCTCATGGGTTAGACCGTGGTGACTAAATTATGTCTTATGACGACCACGTAATTAAAGGTAGCCTATTACCAATCAACTGGTACAAATCTAGGATCAGCAGTCCTAGCACGAGTTCTTAGCGTGGGCCATTTTAAGATCTAAACTGAAGTGTTAAAGGGATGGAGCTCAATAGGGTGTATAGTAGTGATGCAACGGAAGTGTCTTAACGGAAGCGGAAAAGGAAACAGATATCAAAAGTAAATCTTTGCGGATGCAGAAGATGATGGTAACACAATTTTCAAGGTTGACTGGTGAAAAAAAATGCCTAAGGTATTAAGTCCACCTCTGTAACTTTTTCGTGCGTAAGAAACGCCTGGGTGCCACCATTGTGTGGACCGCCCGGAGGACACGGTGGAGCATACGATAGAGGTGTGCTCCGCCTGGGCAGAGCAACGCCGTGTCCTCGTGGGGGCGATCGGCGGCAGTGATCTCTCGCGCCGGGCCTTGGTACAGGCCATGGTCCGGAGCGAGGAAGAGTGGCAGGTGGTCGCCTCCTTTTGCGAAGCAGTAATGCTAGCAAAGGAGACGGCCGCACGCGCGAGAGAACAGCCCTCACGCCTCAGCTGCCGGGATCCCGATCCCGATTTCCAGCCATCGTAGGCGCTGGTTTGCAGACGGCGAGCAATGGGTAGCTCGCCGTCCGACCGTCCGGTAACCGTCCGGACCGAGCCCAAGTGGTCGAAGGCGCGTAGTGTTCCACGCACGCCTCAAGGAGATGTCCGTCCGAAACCGTAGGGGCCCAGCAGGGTCGAAGCCTACTGGGGCCATGGGTGATGCGAAAGAGAACCCCGGAGCCCTGGAACGAAGGCAAAGAAGGAACAGGAGTGGGTTTTTAGTCAGTAAAAGTCTGACACTCTCCGCCCAAGAGCGGGGGATGTCATTGGATGATTTTTCCACCGAAAAAAAAAACCTCTGTACCTTTATGTGCATGAAGTGTTAATTTTTTTTTTCTCATAGTTACATTTGGCCTGAACCATCCATCCGTCTCATTTGTTTCGGCAACAATTTTCTCGTCACACAAAACACTTGAAATCCTAAAAGCATGACACGTTAGTAATTAATTTACATAATAATTAATGTTTTTTGAGTATGAACCACTGGTTTTAGTACGTTGAGAGTTTTAAGTGGTGTGTTACAGTCATAATATCGTGGAAAAATATAGCTTTTCTGATGGTTAAAATAAATAGAACTAAGAAAAATAATAGGAAGATGCCGTGTGGGTATTGCAGTCAAACTGCTAGAAAGGTTTTGTTTGTAAGTAAGAAAATTATCAAATATTAGGGGTTAAAGTATGAAATTGCCGTTTTTTAAAACGGATTGCTTTGAAGTGTTACAGAAAATGCAAAACACAAAGATTCCAATAAATACCTAATTTCGGAAAAATACTAACGTAGGTAACCGGCCCACGCTGAAAAACAGCGCTGTGAGCTCATCGCATAATGCGTGAGGCCGCAGCTTTATGCTGAGCGTTCGGCCGTTTTGCGCGGATGTGACGCATATCTTCCCTATTCAACTGATAATGTTTCTTAGCTAGTTTTAAGATTGCGTCATTTCGCGCGAATAAACAGTTTTTCTTTCTTTCTTTCTAACTTTAATATAAAGTTTATTTTAACTTATAATTCCAAGTCGATCCAAAGTTAAGACACTTCAAAGTAACCCGTTTTAAAAAACGGCAATTTCATACTTTAACCCCTATTATTTAGTGTAAAGCATTCAGTGTAGTTAAGAAGAAAAAGATAATTCACAGATATATTTGATAAGAGATTATGATGATGCCGATCCACTCAAAAATCTTGCGTAAGGAGACTTTTGTTACTAAACGTATTTTTTTTAAAGATTACGTTTAATGGAAAATTTCTTTTGGAAGTATTTAAAGTAGTATATTATAGACAGACGATACATGCGCAATACCTATGTAGATCTAAATGAAATAAAAAAGTAAAGTAGTTTCAATGTTATCTTTAAAATTACCTAGACTTTTGTTTATTTTTAGCTGCATTAATTTAATGGCTATTATCGGCTATTGGTAGAACTAGCCTTTATTTAATGGTTTAATTCAGGAAAAACTAAAATATATGCATGTTGAATTCATTATTGATTCGTCCCTCAAGAATTAGTATGAACAATCACAACATGGCTTTCAAAATCCTTCTATCACCGAACTATCCCACACCCGGGCAGTTGAAAAAATTAAGTATTTTTGTTTTTTTTTTTTGATGGGAAGTCATCAAATGAAAACCCATCCGGTTTCCTTCATTTACCTTTGTGCCATGGTGAATCTTTCAAAGAACCTACGGCCAATCCCTAGCGGACCCCGTCAAATTCAATGATACTTGTACCTCCAACTTCGAATTGCCGATTCATGCTGTAGTCCATATATCTATACTGTGCTGTAGTCCAGTTTTTGGGTTGTTAAAATAATAAAAACCTTAATAACCTAACCAAATAATAACATTTAGTTATTAAAATTATAATGTTGATTTTGAAAAAAAAAAGATATTTATTACAATAGTCTTATGGATCAGAAGCGTATTTGACTTCTGTCAAATCCACTAAGAATAGTTTAACTAGAATCTTAGTATTTTCAAAATCAAGATCACAAACTTTTTATACATATTTTACCTCAACAAATCATATTTGTTTTTGACCGACTTCAAAAAAATGAAGGAGGTTCTCAATTCGGTTATATTTTTTAGATTTCATCCACAGTAACTGTACAATATAATTTAAAAAAAACTCACAGACTTGTTTTTTATATTTTATTACGAATAGTCTCGCGTTTGACCACCATCTCACCTGATGGTAAGCGATGATGTGGCTGACGATGAAGCACGCTTGCCTAGAAGTAACCTATTCACTCTTAACTTAAAGACCCCTAAGCTATAGCTATCAGGAAACACAGACTCCGGCAGGGAATTCCACTCCTTAGCTGTACGTACAATAAAAGTGTTCCTAAAACGCTTTGTACGTGTGGGTGGTAAGTTTTCTTGAGTGAGGCTAAACTTAACTTAATCTGTGGATCTATCTATTAGTGATTGCAACAAAGAGCAGGCTCCACCGAGGTTACTTATAACTTAATATTTTTTCTCATTCGTTCAGCTCAATTTGCCGCCAACAGTATTGGATGGATCATTCACCTTTCCAACCTCCTTGACATGTTGTTTTGTCTGAGTTTTTAGATAGGGCCATCAGTATTTATGCGTTGATATGGGTTTGATTTCGTCATTGCCATTTGTGAAACCGTGTGATCTTGTAGGTTGGTCTGATTTTTTGTTTTCTGTATCCAAATTGTGTTTACTATTATAGTTTATTATTATGTAGTTTAGGACTGAATGTAGTAACTTAGTTTGTATTCGGTTCATAGAATCTATTTTAGTTGAAAGTGGTTGTTTTCTTAAAAGTTTGTTAATAGATTTTTTTCACACTAGCTTCTGCCAGCTTAGATCTCGTGGAAGTAAAAAATATATGCGTTAGATGTCACTCAGTGATACAGTAAAATTCAATCAGTGAAAGAATTTTTTAAATCAGTCAATTACTTTTTGAGTTTATTCATTATAAACAAAAATAGATTTTTTATTATTTTTTGACAATTCAAAAGTGCCTGTAATTGGTATATTTGAAATAAACGTTTCTGATTTCTGATTTCTGAGATATTTTTCCTATTTATATTGAGTAATATAATTGAGTATTGTATGCATTTGTCGTTTTATAAAACTGCACACTTTGAAATGTGAAATAAAGATATGAATCTAAACAGATTGACTTGGAATAAAATTTCTTTTATGGTTTTAACTTTATTACTTAATTTTTTTTGTTTATTTTATATTTGAGTAAAGATATGAATCTTGTTTATTTTATATTTGAGTTAAGTCATTCTCGTTTTAAAATTTGTATCTTTAGGTTTTGTTTTTTTTTCTTTAATGCTGTTTAAGCTTATTTGAACTTGTAATTCTTAGATAATTTGTAAATATCACAGTTCAAAGTGTGCAGTTTCATACAATGACTATTTACACTTCATAAGTAAAATACCTATTAATTATTCGTAGAGATAGGCCTGCGAACTCAGATCGATCCAGTAGCAGCCAGATAACGTTATCTATCTATATTATTAATTAGATTTTGAGCTGATCAATTTCGATATTTGCAATAAGCGAACTGTCCGCGAGTAGTTGAACTGTTACTTTCATGTAGAAAGGGCATTGGAGGGTCATAGGAAAATAGAGCCGTATTATTTGTTGTAGCCTGTAGTTATTTCCTTGAAGATCAGAATAAAGCAAAAGGGCCATAATTACCTATCCCAGAACATGTTGAACTGAATTTTGATCAACCTTATTCTAGTTTTTTTTTTTTTTTTTTTTTTTTTTTTTTTTTTTTTTCGGTAGGAGTGGGAAATCCTCATGGACGCCCAAGCTGCCTCACAGACGAGCCAGTCTGGGCAGTGTCAGACTCCTACTGACTAAAACCGCACTCCTACCTTACATTTAAACCACGGACATGACGTCCGTGCCCTTGTTTGATAATTATACATTATTTGCTTCTGGGCAACTCCACGTGCAAGTGGCGTCACTCCAGAGCATCTTTCAGCGATTGCAATAAATCCCGTCAGAATTTCAGGGTTTAGAGGCCACCCAGTCCGAAGCGATACCCAAGCGACAACGACCCACATACGCATCAAAAATCAGGAATCTCCCAACCTTCAACACACATACAACTCATCGCCGCCCAAAATGCCGCACCAAAGAAATGGCCCCTCAACCCCAATAACTATACTTAATACTAATACTTTATAGGTACTATACATAATATTAATTATATACATATAACCATAAATACCATCTAGTTTATATTACATAATTATTATCAATAACTATAACTACTATATTATGTTGTAAATACAACGTTTGACCTTATTCTAGTTAGTAATGAAGATCATCGGCGAGCTTGCCCTGGTGGGCGCTATCGCCTCAGTCTTCATCGTGGCTGCTCGAGGGCGGGCGGCGGAAAGATCAGCCGAGGAAGCAGCCGGCCGCGACTATATGCGGCACTTGGATGAGCTGATGTCTAAAGCTAGGAACAAGAAGGCTATCGCGGACTGGGACTACGCCAGTAATATTACGAAGTATAATGAGGATCGAATGGTAAGCTTTGTGAAGAACTTGTCTGTTTTGTTTCTGCTTCTGTATGTGTATTAGAAAATAAATGTGTCTTATTCAGTCTCTTTTCTTCTTTTCGAATAAATGGTTTACTTTTCTCATATGGCATGTTCATAGCGGAGTCAGTGACATCACTAAGAGAACCTAAAGCGCGGTCACTTTCATATTGCATACAAAGGAAAGAGTTGCGCAAAGACACACTGCTTGTAAATAAGTACAATGATTTTAGCGGTTTACGAAAAATCTATAGATTTGATTATAAAATTAAAACACTATAACTGTAAAACGTTGCTTGTAGCAAAATTTAACAAACAATAAGAATGATTGTATGTAGGTATATTAGTCCGGTTCTTTATCGATAATAGTAATTTTTAGAGGCTATTTCGTGATTTTTCTTATCGTACTAAATCAGCTGTGTTATATTTTGAGCACACTATTAATCTAGCATTTACTCGGAAAAATAACATATATGTTTTCTGATTCTGTTTACTATAGAAGATCATATACTTTTGCGCAGTATAAAACTACGTGCGAGTTTCCTTGCGTGATCGAATCAGGAATGAGGATATCCGCAGGAGAACCAAGGTCACCGACATAGCACGAAGAATCACCAAACTTAAGTGGCAATGGGCAGGGCACATTGATCGCAGAACGGATGGCCATTGGGGCCGAAAGGTTCTGGAATGGCAACCACGTACCGGAAGACGTAGCGTTGGAAGGCCTCCTATAAGGTGGACCGATGACTTGGTAACGGTTGCGGGAGTCCGATGGTTGCGAGACGCACAGGACCGTTCATTGTGGTGACACTTGGGGGAGGCCTATGTCCAGCAGTGGACGTCTTTCGGCTGAAATGATGATGATGATGATGATGATTATAAAACTAGGAATCAGCTCCTGTAGTCCCCCTAAGGTCCTCCAAAGTATAGATGTAGTCTCTCTTATTTTGATGATTTCATTTTTGAAAACTTTTTTGTCGATGATCACAAACGTTGCCACATTTTATTCAAAACTGGTTAACATAAATTTCCTTTTTTGAACTGGTTTTTAATTATACTTACAATTATTGTTATTTTGACCCCACGGACACCAGTTTTTCGGTCACTGACTCAAAATACTTTTGGTTTCAGCTCGCAGTTGCTTTAGAGATAGCAGAAGATGAAAAGGAATACTGGAAAGAGACAATGAGTTATCTCTGGCATGAGTACGAAGATAGAGATCTCAAGAGGATGTTTGAGAAGTATACCAAGCTCGGTACCTCTGCTCTTCCTGAGGACCTGAACGAAAGATTGATAAGTGCTATCAGTAATATGCAGTCGACGTATGCTAAGGCCACTATCTGTGACTATAAGGATAAAACAAAATGTGACCTGCATGTGGAACCAGGTATGTTATACTCCGTTCTAATATCAATAATATTAGAACGTCCGGAACATTGATATATAAAAAACCCGTCCGAAAGTAAATTCTTGTTGAGGAAAATTGATACGCAACAGAGGTTTATTGGAGGTAGGTGAAACATTGATTCACTGAATAGTTGTTTTTTTTAATATATTAATTTATTATATCAGAGTTATAACATCCATTAAATTTATTAAGGTATTTTTACGTGTGCTCCTTCATTTGTAGGAGGCCAATGTTTATGATTACGACAAAATAGGTATAACGATTTTAGCAAGTAAGAAACCAAAAAAAAAAATAAAAAACGAATTTCTCCCATCAACCAAAAAAATCCCAACAAGTTTAAAAAAAATATTTCATATAGGCCTACACTTTACATACATGGGCACTTATAAAACGTCAGATGCTAGTGCACGGTTCAATTGATCGCTTTCTATGGAAAAGAAACGGAAAGAAACTCCATGGTTATTCTTTAAAAAAAAAAAAGTTTACAATATTTCCATATTACAATATTGAAAGATATGAGAGGACAGTGTAGACCACTCAACATGTGAAAAATTAATAAAATTAAAGTACCTAAATCGAAATACAAAATAATCTATGGGTCTGAGGAGGCTACAGTGTTCTTACATTCGCATTATAAAAAAACCTATCTAAAGCTAGATAATAATAAACCTATTTAATTGTATTATTATATAACAATAATAAATCACTAATGAAGTTAGTGGTATAAATACTGTAAAAACAATGCCATGAATAAAAATATTTATGTATAAAATTAAATTAAAACAGAGACTGGGTATCTTAACCTATTTTCTGATATTCAATTTCCAATTAAATACTTTCAATCGCCAAATATACTTATTAAAAAAAAACTGCCAATTCCAGAGGTGACAGAGATCTTCGCAAACAGCAACGACCCTGAGGAGTTGAAGTACACCTGGCTGGAGTGGCACAGGGTCGCCGGCGCAGCTTCTAAGGGCAACTTCACTGAGTACGTCACTATGGACAATGAGGCTGCTAAACTGAACGGTAAGGTTTAGGATATGTAAAAAGTGTTAGATATGCTTTTCAGAATACATAGTGCAAATTTTATAGTTTCCGTCCACTACTATAATTTCAGTTAGCTTAGATAGAAGGAATAGGACTTGTTTTTGGGATAGAAAGTCATCAAATAACTTTTCCCGCTCTGGGGTGAAGCGAGAAGGTGTGTCAGACTAAAATCCATCTATGTTCCTTCATTTGCCTAAAAGGCCTTTGCCTTCGTGGGTTCCTTCTTCTAGGTCGTCAAAAGGTTTTATTTGACCAAAATTATGGTTCCATTTTATGATTAAGGAGTCAAGACAGTTTTATTTTTTTTGTCTTTCAATACCCAGTAATAATCGTCTCAAAATTTTTCCAGGATACGACAGCGTAGCCGAATGGTGGCTAAGCGAGTACGAGTCAGATGACAGTGAAGAGCAGTTCGCTTCCCTGTGGGCCCAGATCAAACCTTTGTACCAACAAATACATGCGTATGTCAGGAGGCACTTGAGACTGAAATATGGAGAGAAAGTCGTATCAGCTAAGGGACCTATACCGGCGCATTTGTTGGGTAAGATGAAGAAGAAAAGAACAGTTTTTAATAGATGTAGAAGTAATTGTTTTATTTAAGAACGTTCTGTATGTGAGTAAACCTCCACAAACCGAAATAATAATAATCCAATTTCAATTAAGTGGTTTACAAGATCGCACGCTCGCTTGGCATATCAGTTTCAGTCTGCCTTAGAGTCAGGGTCGCTACCCCAGTTCCTAACAACAGGAATAACCCACCTGCTCCATAAGTCAGGTAGTACTGCGGAGCCTAAAAATTATAGACCGATCACCTGTTTGCCAACGGTCTATAAAGTTCTTACATCCATACTGAGAAGCAAAATTAATAGTCATATCGACAAAAATCTGATCATGTCACCTTCTCAGAATGGATGTAGGAACGGGTCCCGTGGTACTAAGGAGCTGCTCCTCATTGATATGACCATTAGCCAACAGGTTCGACGTTTCCGAAAGGATCTGTCGACATGTTGGATAGATTATAAGAAGGCCTATGACTCTGTTCCTCATACATGGCTCATGAGGGTGCTGGAATTGTATAAAATTGATACAACACTACGCACCTTCCTGATGTCGTGTATGAGGCAATGGAGTACGGTCCTCCGCTATCCAGGATGTCGACATATCCAGAGGAATAGCGAACCTGTAAGGATCGAGCGAGGTATATTCCAGGGTGATAGTTTGAGTCCACTTTGGTTTTGCCTAGCCTTGAATCCTCTAAGCACACTGCTGGAGAATTCAGGTCTAGGCTATCGGTTGAAGAGAGGTGGTCAGGTAATATCTCACCTACTTTACATGGATGACCTGAAACTTTTTGCCCCCAACAATCTGCAACTGATGGAGCTACTGAAGGTAACTGAAACCTTCAGTAGTGCCATCAGGATGGAGTTTGGTGTGGACAAATGTGCGGTCATGCATGTAAAACGAGGGGAGGTTGTGGAATCCGTGGGCACTCAACTCACGGATTCCATAAACCTGAGATCCCTCTCTCCAACCGAAACCTATAAGTATTTGGGTATGTCGGAAGCTCTAGGCATCAATATCACTGACATGAAGCAATCGTTGAAGGAACGTTTCTTTGGACGCCTGAAGAAGGTATTCAATAGTCTTCTTTCAGGCGGAAACAAGGTGCGCGCCTTCAACGGTTGGGTCATGCCGGTATTGATGTACTCTTTCGGCGTACTCAAATGGACTCAAACGGAACTTGACGCCCTGGATAGGAGGGTCCGCACACTGCTGACTGCATACCGAATGCATCACCCACGATCGTCGGTGATGAGACTGTATATCCCGCGGAAGTGTGGAGGTCGAGGTTTTTTAAATGCTAAGACCCTACACAACCGCGAGGTATGCAGTCTCAGGGAATATTTCCTAGCTACCGACGTGGGTATGCATCGAGATATAGTGACAGTGGACAAGGGACTCACCCCGCTCTCTCTGGCTAACGAGAACTGGCGTAAACCGGTAGTGCTTGACACTAACGATCGCAGGGAAGTATGGCAGAGCAAGGAACTTCACGGACGCTTTTTCCGGGCCTTTCACGGGCCCGATGTAGACCAATTGGCGTCCGTAGCCTGGCTGCGTTTCGGTGACCTCTTTGGGGAAACCGAAGGTTTTGTCTGTGCAATTATGGACGAAGTTATCATGACGAATAACTACCGGAGATTTATTGTGAAGGACGGCACGGTTGACATCTGTCGGGCATGTCACCGTCCGGGAGAATCAATTCGTCACATTATCTCTGGTTGTTCTCGTCTAGCTAACGGAGAGTACTTGCATAGACACAACCTTGTAGCCAGGATTATCCATCAGCAACTTGCTCTGAAATACTCTCTTGTGGAATCGGAAGTGCCGTACTACAGGTATGAGCCCGACCCAGTTCTTGATAATGGTCATATCACTTTGTACTGGGATCGGTCCATCATCACTGACAGGACTATTGTAGCCAATAAGCCTGATATAGTGGTGGTGGACCGAAGCGAGAGGCGTGCAATGATTGTTGACATATCCGTCCCGCATGACGAGAACCTCGTGAAAGCCGAGAAAGATAAACAAATCAAGTATATTGACTTGGCTCGCGAGGTTGTCGACATGTGGGATGTGGACTCAGCGATCATTGTACCGATAGTCGTGTCAGCCAATGGCTTAATAGCCAAGAGCCTCGACCAACACCTTAGGAGGCTCGCGTTAGGCGGCTGGATCAAGGCCTTGATTCAGAAAGCGGTACTCCTGGACACGGCTCGTATCGTTAGGAGGTTCCTTTCTCTGGAGCCCTGACCGCCGGTAGCTTGGACCCTGTTCCCGATACCGGTGGGGTACTATTTTTTATATTTTTAAATGTTTTTTTTTTTATTTATGTTTTAAGAAATATTTAAAAATGTACAAAATATGTATATAAAGTAAATAAAGGAAATAATCCAAAAAGGCTGGAAACACATAAATGTATCTGTATTTTATTGAAATTTTAATACTTTATTGTTAAGGCACCTGCCAATTCATTACAATTGTGTCGATAGTATAGATGTTATTCTAGTGCTCATAATTTCCATTTTAGGTAACATTTGGGCTCAAACTTGGAACAACGTGGAGAAGTTTACCAGGCCGTATCCTGATAAACCTGATGTTGACGTCACTGCTGCTTTACAAGCCCAGGTAAGAATCTTTTCTCTGAGTAAAGCATTTTACCTCTACGCTAAATAATTCTTGAGTGACAACGATGAGTCACTATTTCCTAACTAGTGCTTGACTGCAATCGTTGATGGTGAATAGCACTAGTTTATTGAGAGCCTATTGCCTTGAAGACACCTAAATTATATGTGTGTATAATTTAGTCAAATCGTTCTAGTCCTACGATGTATGCGGTATAAACGAGGAGGCAAAACGCTTAGTCCGGACAGTAGAGGTGTCAACAATGTAAGGGTGGACACTCGCCGTTCGTCGGGGTGACCGATGGTAGAAAGGCGATGGCGGAATCAAATCATGTAGTCATGAGTGTTCCCGCGCACTCTCTCCAAAATGCATCCTATAGAATACCGATATACCGGTTACCTAACAGGCTTTGTAGATTGGTCTTAACTAAATCTGGATCACCAATTAGCTTCTTCGCACGCCTCTCCACAGAATCTTTTACTACAAAAACTAATACAGTTTTTGTAGTAAAAGATTAAGAACAATATTTTTTCTTCTATTTTCAGAACTACACAGCCCTGAAGTTCTTCAAGACAGCCGAAGATTTCTTTACGTCTCTGAACCTGAGTCCAATGCCTGAACTATTCTGGGAGAGGTCGATCATTGAGAAGCCTAATGACGGACGTGACATGGTCTGCCACGCCTCGGCTTGGGACTTCTTTGATGGCGAAGATTTTAGGTAAGTTTGAAATTAAAAGTGATGTCTTTAGATAATACCTCATTACAGATGAACTTTAACAATAACAAGAGATTGAATATGATATTGAAATTCATTATTAATGACTAAAAACAGCAAAAGGCTTGGCTCAAAAGGCTGCCAAACATAAATGGGACTGAACAAGACATGTCTGTCACATGCCTGACAAGCTTTAGACCCGTAAATGGTTAAACACCGGATTGGTGCCCTGACACAGCGACACGGGGTCGCGGCAGACCACGAAGGTGTTCCTTAAGAATTGGAAAGATGAAATAAAAAATGATGATTGTTGGAAGAAATGCAGGGAAGTTTTTGCTCAATAGTGGGACAATACGTGCTAATAATAATAATAAAAAAATAAGCAGCAATAAAGCTACAACTACACTGCGCACACGTGTGCCACACACGCCGATCTGGGCGCGTCGGTCTCCATACATTTTATATGGAAACTAGACTTGTAGAGCTTGATCCACGCCACGCGACGTCGTTCTATGTACAAATCAGGCGTGGTCCACGTGTGCGTCGGTCTAATGAGTAGTTCTGGCTTAACTCAATGATAGAACACGCCAATTTAATATTCCGTATTATTCAACGTTTTTATGTCATAGCATCAAATCTGGTTTTAATTCAGTATTAATTTTGCTATCCTCAGGATCAAGCAGTGTACCACAATCACGGACGCTTTCTTCAAGACCACCCATCACGAAATGGGTCATATCCAGTATTATCTGCAATACAAAGATCAGCCAGTAATTTACAGGGCTGGAGCTAATCCTGGTAAGTAGTATATTTATAGTATGTACGGAAATTAGGGCCGAGTCACACCGGAATGGCAGCGACGCGGCGAGCACTTTCAGTGTAAAATAAAAATATAAACTTTATCTACATACTTAGTAGTTCTAGCCTAGCCAGCCACTGCCAGCCCCTGTTGGCCGTTGCCATTCCGGTGTGACTCGGCCCTTAGTGTCTTACAAGGTCAATAATTGTGGCATAGTCAAAGCCATTAATGTAATGTTTAAAGGATATTATGAAAATAAAATAAAGGTATGAGTAAGAAGTCTGCCAGCATTGTGGAGGACGAGCAATGGGTAGTTCGCCGTCCAGTCGTCCAGTAAGGACTGAGTCCGAGTCGTCGATGGCGTATAGATTTCCACGCGTACCTCAAAGAGTTGTCAAGCCGTAGGGCTGATGCCCGTTAGGGCTATGGAAATTTCTGAAAGGGATACAGAGGTCCTAGAACGCAAAGGGCATTTGAAGGACACTGGTGGGTTTTAGTCAGTAAAAGTCTGACACGCCCTTTAGCTCCACTTTAGAGCAGAAGGATTGGTTGATTTCTCACCTCAAAAAAGTCTCCCAGCATAGATTGGCTCTATCTTTTACATTGACATAACAATAAGTAGTAAAGCTGGTTAGTGAAATGTACGCAAATATACCTAATTACGAACTTGAATTGTATCAAGTTTTTTTTTTTAATTGTTCTAAACTAGTGCGTGACGATCTTACATGATGGTAAGCAGTGATGCAATCGTTGATGGTGAGGCGCACTAGCTTATTAAGAGCCTATTCACTCTAGCCTTGAAGATACCTAAATTATAATCGGACGGGAAGACCGCAGCAGGCAAGTTGTTCCAGTCCCTCGATGTACGCGGTATAAACGACGAGGCGAAACACTTGGTCCGGACCGTAGAGGTATATAAGTTGCTAAATAAGACCAGATACACAGTTTCAACAATACCTTTAATGATTTACTTTCAGGTTTCCATGAGGCCGTTGGTGACGTCATTTCTCTCTCAGTAGCCACACCAAAGCATTTGAGAGTTATGGGTCTCTTAGAAGATGGGCCTGATGACATTGAGTCCAACATCAATCAGCTTTATAAAATGGTAACGAACTTTTTAAACAATCGTGCTTTTCTACATCGTTAATTTTGTAATTGTTTATTGATTTAAAACGTTTCGTGAAGTTTCTTGCTCGCTCTTCTCCAAGAAAGAAAGAAAACACACAAACGTGCAAATAGCTTCATCTTTTTTGAGTGACCGACCTTGGCAATTCAAAAGCGCTTATAAATGGTTTAATTTAAACAAATGCTTGGAGTTTTGAGTAAGTCCAATAATATCACTGTATCTTATTTTTTTAATTTTTAAAGTTGCGATTGACCTACTACAGTCAAACGGGGTGAATAGGAACGCAGGGGTGTATAGGAACAAAAGTTTGAACGGGATTTTCACGTTATTTTAAAAAAAAAACAACATTTAAGTGCTCCTATTTATTCATTATTTGTAATAAAACGAATGCTTTGATAGAAATTAATAATATAAATTTAAACCGAAGTGTAAAACCTAATCAGTTTTGTTTCTATTCACCCCTGCGTTCCCATTCACCCCGTTTGACGGTATTCACTAGGCAATACTTACTTAATCGCAACTTTAAAAATTACCAATATATCAAGTTATATATACCACGAAAAACATACTTACCTGGTATGGTGTACAAAACTAAAAGTGGAACTATATGGAACTACCATATATATGACATTGACAAATCCATTATTATTCAACGCGGTTTTTGTAGAAGTGGCTTGCATACCATAATGATTATTTTTCTTAACCATGCTATTCATTCATATACTTTGTTTTAACCACCTCGTTGGTCTGAATGTCTCCTGGATTCGATTCCTGGGTCGGGCAAAAAAAGCTACTGGGTTTTTCCGTTACAAATTACTCTGTAGCAGCCCGGAGTGTGGAAGTTGGTAGTGACTCATCCCATGCTTCGGAAAGCACGTAAAACCAAGGATTATGAGAGTAAAGAAACTGCACTTGGCTTATATCTGCTTTCTCTGATTGGCCACCATGATCGAAATTCGATCGGGAGGATTATTGTAATATCTCCCATTTTTACATGCTTTTATTTACTTTACCTGTCCTGATGTCTGTCTGTAATCAAATCATTTTTATTCTTTTTCTTCTATTTCAGGGGTTGGAAAAGATAGTCTTCTTACCTTTCGCCTATCTTCTTGACCTATTCCGTTACGGAGTCTTCCGAGGCACCACCAGCACTGAGGATTATAACTGTCACTACTGGCAACTGAGGGAGGCACTCCAGGGTGTTGAGCCACCTGCACCCAGGACTGAAGATGACTTCGATCCCGCTGCCAAGTATCATATCTCTGCTGATGTGGAGTATATGAGGTGAGGAATATACTACTGTATACGAAGAATATAGGTACATATGTACGTTTTGGCAAAGTTAACTACAAGGTTTACAAGAGACTGTATGGCAATAATTCTGAAAAGAAATTGCTACACATACTCGAATCAACCTTAAATCCTTTGTTTTTTGTTTGAAAGGTTTTTCAAACAGATAATGAGGATCAATCACATAATAGCAAATCCGCTTTTACCTAAGTACATCGTACGTATAATAATTTACTGAGCATTTATTTTTTTAAATTATTAAAATCCGTCATGAAATGGTGGATTTATTAAAGTTTTTCTGAACGGCTGCTTGGAAACGCGCGCTCTCACTGGACTGTTTACGATGACGTCATCTTTCATAATCCGTAACGGCTTGATCGTATTCCTATGTCGTATTCATTCGCCGGTGGAGACCGATCATGACAGATGACGTCACAGCGAGTCTTCATTCTCGGGCGGCGTTTCTGGAACGAATACACTAAAATTGCTATATCTTCGTAATTTTTGGTCCGATTTAAATAATTTCTTCACAGTATTTACTATTTAATGTAATGGTAAACTGACTTTTGTCAGTATCATCAATTTAAATTGATTTATTTGATCCTAGCACATCCACAGACAAGTTTTGAGTGGTACCTACTGCAACAAAAAAAACTAAAATATTTTTATAACTTATCTTTCAGATACTACATCTCGTACATCATCCAGTTTCAATTCCATCGCTCCCTGTGCCAGCTAGCCGGCGAGTATGACTATGGAGACCAGACAAAACTACTCTCAAACTGTGACATCTATAAAAGTGCTGAGGCTGGAGAGGCTTTAGGGTAAGTTGAAACTGGAATTACTAGTGAGCAATTAGCAAAAGCAAGTAAGTTCGGTGACGCAAATCTACCAACACAAAAAAATTGTAGAAACCAGTTTCTTAACAGTAGACCAAAACTGCCCCCCTAGCCAAGTTTTCGTTTCGATTCTCTTTTCGTCGATCGCCTCGAGTAGGCCACGCCTCCGATTCCTTTATTCTGACGTCATCTCAACGTTCAGTCACGTGGTCAGAGCAAAGGAATAGGAGGCGTGGCCGACTCGAGGCGATCAACGAAAAGAGAATCGAAACGAAACGATTGTAACTTGGCTAGAGGGACTGAACTGTCAAAGGGATGGAGCTATACAACATTAGTTTTAGTATGTGCGAAACCTGAATACAGTTTGTTCAGAATCAGAACTAAATCGATTCCAATATTTTTTACATCATGTTAAATTTTATCCCAAAAATAACTAAAAAAGGTCATAAGTTGGACACCACCAACACTAAGTACAACACAGGTCACGGCAGGTCATAGCGGGCATTAAGCGCCAGCGCACAGCTGGGTGTGGGAGCAAAACAACACCTCTGCCACCCAGATGGCCCGGTGACCATGTATTTGTGCGGACAACCAAGTAACATAACAGGCTTAAAACTTTGTGATTTTTCATGATGCAGTTATGAAAGTCTGTACATTAGATTCTCTACACAAAAATACGAGACACGTGTTTCGGGTTTCGCACTTACTAAAACTAAATGTTGTATAGGGTGAATAGCTCCATCCTTCTTTCTCGCTCGCACACTTGACATTTAAACACGTCATGGTAAGACATCTGGTCATTTTGAAAACGGGATAAATTATAGCCATCGAGATATAAGTACTAACGTACTAGAGAAGACACCATAAATTCCTACTTTGTCTCGTTCAACTGCGGCGATCGCGCCGCACTTTGTCGAAGAAAACGCGTAAGTGCCGTGATTTACATGGCGCTTAAGACCTTTTTGCCGAGAATAAATACACTTCCGCAGCAAATCTAGCGCTGTGGTAAATTAGTTATGGTTTAGACGAATTGTTATTATTTTAGCGCTGCAGCGAACTAAAGATTCAAATTACGAAAATAGGACAATTCAGTTACTTGACGTAGCTTCTCTAGTACGTTAGTACTTATATCTCGATGATTATAGCTATGTTTTTTTTAGCGTTCTGTATCTCAAAAGGAAAAACCGGAACCCTTATAGGATGACTTTGTTGTCCGTCCGTCTGTCTGTCTGTCTGACAAGACCCTTTACCTAGGGAACTCGTGGAGGTATTGAGTTGAAATTAAAACCATGTACTCAAGTCTGCGGTTTCTTGAAGCTGTAAAAAAAAACAAATTTCTAAGTTAATTGAAAAAAAAGATACGGCCGTTTATGTCGCAAAATACGTATATTTCGACACTCTCGAGGGAATCAAAATTCATAGGGTACTTGCGGTTGACCCAGAATCCTGGAATTTGGCATAAAGCAAGGTCTTATAGCACAGATATATGGGAATAATTCTGAAAACTGTAAATTTGTTGTTACGTCACAACAAAAAGAAATTTTGCTATTCGGAAAAATCTTCAAGACTCCGATTCAGGAATTGAACTGTTTACTTAAGTAAGTTTGTACGGAACCCTCAGGGCGCGAGTCCGACTCGCACTTGCCCAGTTTTTTTTTACTTTGATTTAACATGTATAGACCAGATAGTATGGCAAAGAGAAACCTGGCCTACTCTAGCCGAAAGTCGAACAAAGCTACCAATAGAAATTGTGTCAGCTTCTGTCTATCGTTTAGATTATGTTTTTTTTTAAATTTCTCACTCGGTTACTAAAGGAGTTATAATAATTTATGTTCTAAAACATTCGTCATTTTGCTTTTCTTCCAGTAATATGCTCCAGATGGGTTCTTCAAGACCCTGGTCTGATGCAATGGAGGTGCTAACTGGACAGCGCAGTATGGATGCCAGTGGAGTTTTGGAATATTTCGCACCTTTACACGACTGGCTGAAGGCAGAGAATGAGAGGACTGGCGAATTTGTTGGCTGGGAACCTAGTGCTGTCCGTAAGTGATCGTGTTAATATTAACAGGTTTTATAAATCTTTTACCAAATTGATTTGTTTGCTAAAATGCAGTGGTCAAAGTATGATTAGCACCATCAGTACAGTAGCGACATCTGTGTGGCCACAGAGGAACTAAACTACAAAATCCTGCATCGCACTATTGAGATTTGTCCGCGCGATTAGTCCGCAATCAAATATCGGTTAGTTGCCTGAAAAAGACACAACATCTGTCTGACACCAAGTTCCGCATACTTCTAAATTATTTATAGTATCGTCTTTGATGTCGAAATTTTTTTGTTTGCAAGCTCATTTTTATGTTAATCTCTGTGTCAATTCCGGATTATCCTCGCACTGCTAATACTTTTCAAGTTCTTTACTTAAAATGGTAACCAAAAAATCAAATGAATTAGTTATTTTTATATCTATAATAATATAATAATAATTATCCACAACGTACACACAATGCCATTTAAGCAGAGCTTACGCTATGAGTAATAAACAACTGATAAACTATGTAAAGTTATATAAAACAATACTTACATATTTACAAATACATACATAAATTATAGATAAATTACACTTAGACACAGAACAAATGTTCGTACTTATCACACAAACATTTATCTTGGGTGGGAATCGAACACACGACCTCCAGCAGAACAGGCGACTAACCACTAGACCAACGGGCCAGTCAAATAAAAAAAAAAATGTTTTGTGTTTATAAGTCACAGTTAACGCGTTTATTTATTGGAAATATTTTTTTTTCAGCATACTGTACGGGTGAACAGCGTTCAGCGATGGAGACATCCGGCTTCAACACGAGACTGAAGAAATACGCTTCTATGTAAATGTATTCGGAGTAAACTATTAATTGAATTACACGTCATAAAATAATTGTTAAGTGAAAGTAATTTGTTTTATTTGAATTAACGCTTATACTTAATACTATACTTAATAACGCAAGCCGTAAGGGCCCAGCAGGGCCGAAGCCTACTGGGACCAAGGGTCTGCTTCTGAAAAGAAGACTCCACCCTGGTATGAAAGGTAACGAAGGAACAGTCTGACACACCCTCTCGCTCCGCCCAAGAGCGGGGGATGTCATTGGATGATTTGACCACCGAAAAAAAATAGGTTTAGAACTTATCATCCACTAAATGTATTAAAAGGTTTGTCATCTTTAGCGACGAGGAGCATTATAGTATAGTCATGTTAGCAATCAAAATTGCCACTTTGACACCAAGATCATAATGTGATTTGGCCTGAACAGACTCTTTTTTTTTTGGGTTTCCTGAATTTTCAGATTACGACCAATGCTCTCAAAGCTAACAACTGTATTATTTTAATTTCTTACGATCCATCCTAAGGTTGTCTGGTAGATATCGCTGTTAGCGATAAGACCGCCATTGTACCCATAGATTTAAGTTTATGTATAAGTTGTGTTACATTTTGGTGTACAATAAAGTTTATACTATTCTGTTCTAACATACACGCACTTTCAGCTGGATTTATGTAGTCGAGTCATTGAAAATTAGACTTCAAATTCAAATATTTTTATCTTACATAGGCCTACATGGACACTTATAAAACGTCAGAAGCTAGTGCACGGTTCCAAATTGGTCGTTTCCTATGGAGAAGAACGGGCAAGAAACTCCGTGGTTAATCTTGAAAAAAAATAATGGTACAAGTTATAATGTTTCCATATCCAAAAACACACACACACAGTTTAATACGGTATTAAAAGCTATTATGTAAGGACAGTGTGACTTCTTGGATCCTTGCCACCGTGAGCAGTTGTGGTAGATATTTGAGAAACATAGAAAAGAAAGAAAAAAGCACACTTATTTATTTCGCACACAGACACATACAATGAAGAAACAAGTATTAAAAAACTATTAAATCCATAATAATAATAAAAAACAACCACTTTGTGTCTGTGAAACTATAACATAGGCCATTTAAATAAAAACTAATCTTTAATATTAAAATTAAAGTACATTCGTGTGTAATTTTTCAAAATCTTTAATTGTTACGTCACTCATAATTTGTTTTATTTCTTTTATATAAAGCCGCTCTTATTAAAAAAACTTTTAGTTTCTATTCGTTTCGTAGGTTACATTTCGCATTTACCTTTAACTAAACTGGGCTCAACAACATTGAGACTGGTGAGCCTGATTGGTTGACTCATTTTGATCTTCATTATCGAGTCGACACAAATTTTGCCCACCACAAAACAACGTAGGTATAAGAGTTACTTATTTGTGTCGAAATATGTCTAGTCTGTCACAATATAGGTAATATTTAAAGTCTATGCAATAAATACAAGTCATGGTTGCAGACGAACTAAATCTGCTCAATGGCAGGATGTCACACAATACTCTAATGGCGTAACGATACAACCCTGACCTCGTACTGACAATTTTCGCGCTACTTTAAAAGGTTAGTAACATTACTCTGTCCCTTTTGTGGATACTAAAGTAGTAATATTATCAGGGAGGTCCTCTTGTGACCCTCGATCTTAATGTACTTAGTATTTCATACTATGAATTCTCAAATAGTTTGGAAAAAGTTTATTTTCGTTTTTGTTTTGGCTTCGGAAAAGCTTTTAACCAACCAAACAGTATCAAATTTTGATACAGAATATAGTTACTTTGTTTTATATTACATTGCAGAAGTAATAAAAATTCTAGTGCTTCTGCAGTATTTGGCAGTCATTGTATCGAGTTAGCCTTCACGGCTAGCTTCGTTGAGGTAGCTGTAGAAATCGTACCTGTTTCAATGGTTGCACATATCGTCCAGCTATGTAAATAGTTGAGATACAAAATTACACCAATTTTACATCACAATATCCAATAGAAATCAATTTGCGAATAATTAACACAACCACTGAAATTAGCTCGAAAAAAACCTGCTGAATATCTTTTAAGAAAGTTAAGATTCTATTTTTTTTTCTAAATGGATAGCTACTTGGGTTTGAAGACCAGCGTCTTAGTTCTCGACGACTACCCGTGATCATGATTAGTTGATGAGTAATATTAAAAGCTTACAAGTTACAAGTCAGCAGCAATAAAACCTCTGAGTGGAGCTATGCTTTACGATCCTCAATCTTAATGATCTACTACCATAATTATAATCTGTGGAGGTATTCAGTAAAGTTGACTAAAATCCAATATGGGGACTAAAAGCCAATAGAATTGGCTACAGTAGCATGACAGCTATTTTGACAACTCACAATGAATTTTGCAAATCTTTAGGGCTATATTGACAACTCACAATGAATTTTGCTAACCTTTAGGGCTATATTTCACTGGGACATGGGACACCATGGCGGCGCGACCAGTTGCCGCTACCAACAAAATGTATACAGCTCTATAGAGAGTTACTCACCTGGTGTCCGTTTGGTTGCGCAACCAATTTGGCGACGCGACCAACTCGGACGAGTGCACTTAAAGTCCATTTTGATACTGTCTCAGTGTGGTGTAGCGACTTTGATGTCTGAATGGTGTCTAGTTTAATAGCTTACGGACATCATGGCGGCGCAACTGGTTGCGCCGCCATGGTGTCCCGGTGAAATATAGTCCTTAAGGCGAAAGCGACACATAGCGGTTATGTGTCCAACTCAGGCCTACTGCGTATTCGTCATTATACGCTTGGTGTACGCCTGCGTGAAGCTTACATACAAAACTATGGCCTACCACGGACTCGTAGCTTCATAGACGCGACACAACTGCACGAAGTTGCCGCTTCGTCGACGGAGTTTCATAGTTTTGTAAGTAAGCTTCACGTAGGCGTACACCAAGCGTATAGTGACGAATACGCGTCTATGAAGCTACGCGTCCGTGGAGAGTAAGCCGTACTATACACAACATTTCAATAATTACACAGGAAAAGCGCAAACACAATCCCTCAGTAACAAAAATAACACCTCCGAGTCATCCACATTAAGGATAATTAGAAGGATCAGCCTAACCGCAGTGCGATGGTAGGCCTCACCTTGGAGGAACCGCCTTCATGATCACAGATTTCCCTACGCCAGGTAAGTATGATAATTCAACAGCACGCGTGAGAGTCGTTTGATGGCAGAAAATCTTAACATCTCGATTCAGAAAACGGATCTAAATGAACAACACCATCTAGTTACAGAGTCAGAACTAAAACACGGAGCTGAATTGGGGTGTCTTGGGGTTGGGCTGAATAAATTATAAGATATATGAACTTTCAGTAATGTAATAAGATGATATTACATTGCAAATAATGATTTTACTAGTCATTCTACCGTTTTAAGTTAAATTTTATTTACATACAAAACTGAAAAAAAGTGGTAGTGGTTTGAGTGTACCAGTAAAATCATTATTTGCAATATAATATAGATACCGTCACGGATCTTGAGCGCTGACTCCTACATTTCTACTTGCGCAGAAGCACGCAGAAGTGAAATATTGGGTCTCTTTACTGGTATGAAAAGAGATGCGGGGGCGGGGAATGCAATCCTTATACAGTGATTGGCTCGCCGATGTGTACGATGCGCAAACCGATCCCAGCTCTTTCGCCGAGCGCTCAAGATTCGTGCCGCTATCTATATCATCTTATTACAATACTGAAAGTTCTGTATCAGTTACTGGTATTAACCAGCAGAGAAACTTCCGACTTTTTATTTCACATAGTAATAAATAATTATGCTAAATTTTTAACCTTCAAAAGCCCAACAATCATATCAATGTCACATATATCATTAATTATATTATTATATAAGCTTAAAGCTAATGATTTTGGGACACCAACATAATGGCAGTATTTTGTCATTATTGTACCTATGCTTCCTGGAATGGTAACAAAATTATTTATCTGTTACATCGAAAAAATTACTACTAGTATGTCCAAAATACAGATTTATTACGACGCAGTAACTTTAAAATGTATAGTCCCTTGAACATCTGGCCGGAGTTAAGGCATATAGTCCCGTGAACTTTTGGTCAGAATTAAATCTGTGCATTTAATTCCGGCAAGCTGCACCCGGATAGCCCGGCTGACCTTTAAATCCATTTTCTATGCGAAATATTGATTGATTCACATATGCTATGTACATTCTGAAAAACACTTAACCAGCAATTTTTTTGTGTAAACATATTTCTAAAGATCAAAGCCGTTTGAAAGGAGTAAGGAAAACAAGTGAAAAAATATTATGTTGTTAAATTTTTTTTTTGGCTAAAGTATTGGTCATACGTACATAATTATTATCAATCTAAAAATGTATTTTTAATTTTTCAAATCTAATAATCCAGCCGTTACCGAGGAGTAGGCTTCAGAAAGTCACTGTTTTATGACACTGAATGGGAGCAAGGGCCTTAAGCTGACGATCTCAGGGATATTTAATACTTTACTCTATGTCAAGTTTGGCCTAAACTGGTTTATCCTCTAACAGAAAAAATATACAACTAATCACTTATAATTGGCTAAAAGATTGATCGAATCTTATAAGGTGGACCACAATAGATTTAAATTAAGTCCCCCTAATTGAAATACTACAAAAAAACGTTGACATCGTTATGATAATAGATTTGATACTACTAAGAAACTATTTGCTGTATTTATAATAACAAGATCCATTGGTATTAATAGCGGTATAAACCAAAAAACCGGGTAAGTGCGAGTCGGACTCGCGCACTCAGGGTTACGTACAAACTTACCTATGAAAACAGTTCAATTCCCGAATTGAATTACGAAGATTTTTCCGAATCTCAAAAATGATCTTTTTGATGTAACTAAAAATTTTCAATTTTCAGATTTTTTCCTTTACTTGTGTTACAAGACCTTGCTTCATTCCAAATTTCAGGATTCTAGGTCAATGGAAAGTATCCTATGAATTTTCATTTATTTGAGAGTGTCGATCGAAACACACGTTTTTTGCCACATTAACGGCCGTATCTTTTTTTTTTTTCGTTAACTCAGAAGTTTGACTTTTTCACAGCTTCAAGGGGCCGCAGACCTGAGTTTGATTTTAACTCGATTCATCCACGCGTTCCCGAGATAAAGGGTCTTGACAGACAGACAGACAGACCGACGGACGGATAACAAAGTGATCCTATAAGGGTTCCGTTTTTTCCATTTGAGGTACGGAACCCTAAAAACATTTAAAAATATAAAAAAGTCAATTATCATTATTACTATTACAATTAAAAATCCAAAAATACAAATCTATCTTCTTTATTAAACCAGGATATCTAGATGTCCATGGTAAAATTACTATGTTCTTCTTTCGTTAGATCACAGTTAATTCTACCATCATCAAAATGTACATTATATTCTTTTGTGTTAAGGGAATCAAAATTCATAGGGCACTTCCCGTTGACCTAGAAACCTGAAATTTGGCAAGAAGCAAGGTCTCATAGGACAAGTATAGGAAGAAATCAGAAAACCGTAAATTTGTAGTTACGTCACAAAAAAAACTTTTTTTGCGATTCGAAAAAACCTTTTTAACTTAATTCGGGATTGAACTGTTTTCATAGGTAAGTTTGTACGGAACCCTCAGTGCGCGAGTCCGAGTCGCACTTGCCTGTTTTTTTTTAAATTTAAATTATATGTATGTAAAAATAAATAAATGGAATAATAATAATAACATTTATTTCAGACCACAATGAATCCATAGAATAGTGTTAGTAAAAAACTTAAAATGAAAGAAACTCAAAAAATGAATAAATTTAAAAACTACTGAACAGATTTTAAAATTCTATCACCAGTAAAATGCTACTTTATCACTGAGCGATATAGGCATATACATATTTTCTAGGTACTATCACGCGGGCGAAGCCGCTAGCAGAAATTAGTAAAGAATACGAAATGGTCCCCAAAGCAGTGTTCTCTTTAGTGACTTTTCGCATTTGTAACTTCTGGTTCTCTAAGTATCAATGGTTCCCACAATACATCAAATTTTTTGTCAAAGAATTTTTTTGTTTCATATTTTTCCGGTCCACTTGCTTGTTTGTGACAAGGACTTGTAATATTATTATATGGAAATATCTTTTGTTTATGAACTATTGTGGCACATATTATTATGCAGAGGCGTCACCATCGGTCATTAGTTAAGGTAAATGATTCATGTAAGATGATTCATGTGATCTTGACAGTGGTGCAGATAATAGATAGGTGGTTGATGGAAACCACGTTGGGCTACTTTTACATTCAGGTATAAGTAATATTCCTATTAATAATGTTAGTTTTAAGCCTTAGATTTATGCAAGCTATTAATGAGTTAACATTGAAGATTAGGAGGTGGTATAAGGTTACACAAGAAAGAAAACTTCGGTTAGATGCTGTGGAGAACTTAGTAATACTATAAAAAATAGAAACTATGCATAAAAATAACAAGCAAAAAAATATGTAAAGAGGCAGACAGATAATTTCACAAGCAAAAACTATCATAAACACAACACCTAGCACAGAATTTGATTTTTCAAAAAAAAGTGCAAAATATAGGTTGCTGTGCTAACATATTTGGAAAAAAAAGTTCACCACATTTTGTCCTCAACCTTGTTCAGTATAGTCCTTATCATTATTGCAATAAGGTTTAAAATTATCATCTTAAGATAATCATTTCATAGCTGACCTTGTAATCCGTTCGCGGTCAACCAAGACGCAGTCGTGCGCGTAATGAATATAAAACAATTTTACTATTATAAATAAATGTTTGTTTGAGTAATTTTACGCCAATTTGAGTTTAGACGAGTAAAAAGTTGAAGTAGCATGTCTTTTCAACGCAGGATAAATCATAGTCTAATCGAAGATTTTTATTTAATAAATGGGCTATGCTTACATTGCGTAAGGTTAGGTTAGATCACGGTGGTAGCCATGAGTTAAAATGGGAAGGGGGGGGGGGGGGTGGAAAATACGAAAGGATTCCCTGAGGTCAAGGTACTTGAATCAAATGCATAGAAAGACACGAACACATCACGCTATGACACACTAATATTATAAAAGCGTAAGCTAGTATCTCTGCACGTGTGTTTATATTTGATACTCCTTGACGCTCAAACGGCTCTAAAGATTTGGATGGTATTTGACACACCATTTGGTAAAGCATGTTCGTTTATCCTACTGTCAATTATGTCCTGGGATAGCACATAGGATACTTTTTATCCAGTGAGAATGTTTTACTTCCACGCAGGTGGAGCCACTGACAGAAGCTACTTAGCAGATAATGCTAAGCCTCATAACGTATTAGTAATAGAACAGAAGAACAAGACGATACAAGCAGTTGCTAAGCTAGTTGAAGCTATGTATGACTTTTATGATTTAGATCACCATAGTCTTGTAGCACGTACAAACAGTAACACCACGTCTCTTACTGCAGTGACTTTACCTATGTCAAGGGCATATTTACCAACAAATTTATGGTAAAAAGTATCCTTGCTTTACCATATTCACTGGTACTTGCAGTAATGTGTCACTTAGTATGAGCGAACATACAGAGTATATGTCTAATGTACATACGCAGGTACAGAATAATTCCCACGGTAAAACTGGCACAATAGGAAAATTGCGTCGAGCTGCAGTAGTATAAAGCTAGAACTGTTAATACCACATTTAAATTAGAATGTTTTGACAAAAATATGCTTTTCATGGATGTATTTAAATTCAGATATGTTTATTTGCCATCAGTGTATGTGAATACATAATATATATATGAATAAGTGGAGAGCGTGAAGGAGGTCAAAGAAAAGATAAATGGATTATATAAGAAGAGATATGAAAGAAAAGGGAGTTAGTGAAAGTGTGACGGGTGACAGGACAAATTGAAGAAAAAAACATGTTGTGCTGATCCCAAATAAAACGAGACAAGCGCAAGAATATGATGATGATCCTTATTTTTGTTTATGTGGTGTACAATAAAGAATATAATAAATAAATAATAAATAAATAAATATAGGTACTAAGGTAAAGATGTTACGTGGTGTATGCTTGCAGGTTATTTTAAACTTATTTACGGTTGTAGCTATCAGGAAACATATACTATGAAAAAATGTAGCGTAGTTAGGATCCAATAGCACAAAACACCTGTTTTTGTTTGGTGGGCAATCAACACATAAATCTATGTGACACTCGTGCCGTGTTCCTTCTGATACTTTTTGCATTTCAGGGCCGCGGTAACACTTGCACTTTAACATTGTCTTCATTGAATTACCAAATAATTTTGTATTGGGAATTACGATGCTTTAGTATGGTTCGTCGAATGGTTTGTGAAGACTGAAAGTTAATAGTTACCCATGTAAGCTGTTGATCCCCGCATTAACGCCGGCGTTCACGCGCCATTGTCTTTCTATTGTGTCTCTAATTACCTATGCACTCAAAAGGTGTGCTTACTTTCTTTTATTTTTATCCGACTTTGCCGGAAGGAAGGGTTATATTATTTGTGTGTATTTATTCACTTATTATTCTTAATTTTTCTTATCCTACCTTAAGAATTACTGTGACCTCCTGTGTCATTTTTTTTTGTTGAATAAGGAACGACTATTTCAAGTATTTTTTACTGGTGTGTTGGTCTAGTGGTTAGTGGCTATGTCGGAGGTCGTGGGTTCTATTCTCACCCAGGACAAATGTTTGTGTGATGAGCACGATCATTTGTTCTGTATCTAGGTGTAATTTATCTATAATATGTATGTATTTAGAAATATATATGTATGTTTATTAATTATCAAGTACTCATAGCACAAGCTCTGCTTAGTTTCCGACCAGGTGGCTTTGTATGAAAGTTGTGGAATATTATTATAGTAGATACAATAGGTTATAGTATCGTTAAACACACGCTTGCGTAGTGCTTACACTTTAAAAACATTGGTTGGAATAGGGATATTAACATCTCTGTATAGTTCCTCATAATTTTCTTCCACACACGTTTAGAATTCCCCTTTGATTTGTGTAGAAAACGATGGCATCTTGTTGAAGATATTACGCATGTGCGTGCGATGTCTTATTGTTGCGTAACTGAAACTTACCGACTTAGCTCTAAGGTTCTTCTTCTAATAAAGAGTGGGTGGACAGTTTTGAGGTTCTAGTTTTACCTTGAATTCAATATGTCTATGATATGAAATAAATGAAAGGAAATAAATTGTGTGGAATTAAATTAAATTAGAATAAATTGTACTGAATTGATAGAAATGAATATATTGATTTAAATTAAATGAAATTAAGATGAATTGAATTAAATTATATATTATATAATTATGATTATAGAAATAAATTATTTTGTTAAATATAAAGCTTTCGCAGAACGCACTATATTTTGTAAACTCTTACCACAGTCCATCACTTCTGTTATTCATGTGTTACGATGTGGACATTGGTTTGTGCATCTAGTTTTAAGGATTCTTTTTTATTTTCTCTAGAATGTACCTAACTGTTTTTTGTCCTCATTAAAATAAAATATTAAAAAACAGGGCAAGTGGGAGTCGAACTCGCGCCCTAAGGATTTCGTACAAACTTACGTAGGTATGTAAACAGTTCAATTCCCGAATGGAGTCTTGAAGATTTTTCCAAATCGCAAAATTTTTCTTTTGTTGTGACTTTGTGACGTAACTACAAATTTACAGTTTTCAGATTTATGACCTTGCTTTATGCCAAATTTCAGGATTCTGGGTCAACGTGAAGTACCCTATGAATTTTGATTCCCTCGAGAGTGTCGAAACATACGTTTTTTGCGACATAAACGGCTGTATGTTTTTTTTCGTTAACTTAGAAATCTGATTTTTTTGCAGCTTTAAGAAACCGTAGACTTGAGTATACGGTTTTAATTTCAACTCGATACCTCCACGAGTTTTCAAGATAAAGGTTCTTGACAGACAGACAGACAGATAGACGGACGGACAACAAAGTTATCCTATAAGGGTTCCGTTTTTTCCTTTTGAAGTACGGAACCCTAAAAATGAAAAGCCGTTTCCCCCCAAAGGTCATTGTTTACGAATTGTTTCACTTTTGTTTTTGAGCTAGGAAATCATCAACTAATGTTTCTCACTCTCTCCACTCAGAGCCAGAGGGAGTATTAGACTTGTACTGACTAAAACCCACCGGTGTTCCTTCAGTTGCCGTTTGCGTTCCAAAGCCGCAGTAACTCTTTCAAACAATCCCACAGCCCTAGCAGACATCGGTCGTATTGGGCCCCGTTAATTTTGCTGACATCTGATTGAGGCGCGGGTAGAGCTGACAAAGAGTTTACCCGTAACTCGCCGTCCGCAAGCCCGCGCCTACGTATTATTTCACCTTTCTGTGATCGATGCCTTTCTGTAATATTTTACAAATTGATTTTGCCTGTAGTTGGTTGGAACTATAGCCAAAGACTGTTCAACTTCATTTAATATTAGCTTTTGTCGGCTGCTCCGTCTACTTGATAGTAGAAAAATATCCTAAGGGAACATATTCCTGGGATAAAAAGTATTCTATGTGCTATTTCAGGACAATGTCTACCCGTGTGCCATATTCCATCTAAATCCGTTCAGTCGTTCGAGCGTGAAGATGTAACAAAGATACACACAAACTTTTGCTTTTATAATATTAGTGTGATTGAGCATCCGACTCATAAACAGCACTAATACAGGTTAACCGAAAATCATTGGTAATAATTAAAATTTCAATGCTGTAACATCAATTTGTGATAGAACATGGCGTGAAGATGACATAGTTAATTTTCCTATAAGAATCACCTTTAGATTATAGGCTAAAAATAAATAGCTTATAATGAAGCAATTTAACGCATGAATAAATATGATTGTAAGCTTAATTAGTTAACTATATTTTAATGATGGAACAAAAGAGGCATCTGTCGATGATTGTAATGACTAAAGATAGGTTGACAAAGAAAAGGTTCGGATACAGAATTTGTGGGATTAGGTACTGATCCTTGCGTCGTTTAACCTTAATGCTGAGGGTCGTAACCTCGACGAATAAGTTGTGGACTATATTTCACCATGTTGTCTTTCTTCGCCGGTGTAGATGGCGTCGCAGACTGCGGTCTCCAGTGTAGCACGGATTTGGTTTGACCAACGTATCGGACTCCTATCTCCTGCCTCCTGTCTTTTCCTTTCTACTTTTCTTATCAGCAATAGCTTTTCCAGGTTATCGCTTCTCTTTCTGGCGACGTGGCCAAAGTATTCAAAGAATCCTCTTTGGCATATGACGGGATAACTGATAGAACTATGCTATTTGTACTACCACTGCTTAATTTATTCTAGTGGTAGTGACTACTAGAATAAAATAATTTGTGCTAACTGGCCTACGTAGTGACGTGGGCCAGTTTACCCAACACCCAAAATATAGGTATCGAACACACGTTTTCGAGACACCATTTACGAAACATGAAGGTGCGTTCACAATTACCCAAAGGACGTAAAATCCCAGTTGTAATGAATTCTTAGTTATATAACATGGTGCTACACTTATTTCTTGCGTAAATGGTCGGGTGCGGGCAGTGTGTACCGCACCTAACATCGTTTAACAATTAAGGATTACAAAGTGAAGTGTACAATGTGTCAAATTTGAATAGTTTGACGTTCTTGGAATTTGAATCACCTAGGTTGTTTATACTGAAAGTTCTAAGAGAGCATTTAAGGTGTATAATCCCTTGAACATCTGGTCGGCGCATATACCTACTCGTACTTCCGCTTGCGCCCGCATAGAGCCCCGCTGACCTTTAAAACCATTTTCTTTTTTAAATATTAATTGATTTACATATATGTTTTATATATCCTGAAGAATATTAACCAGCTATTTTTTTCGTGTAAACATATTTGTAAAGATCAAAGCCGCTTGAAAGGAGTAGGGAAAACAAGCAAAAAAATATCATGTTGTTAAATATATTTTTTTGGCAATAGTATTAGTCATAGAAAAAAAAAACATTTGTCAATAATGTTGTATATAAATCTATAATAAATATATATATTTTTAAAATCTATTAACCTAGCCGTTACCGAGGAGTAGGCTCAGAAACTCACTGTTATGGCAATAAATGGGAGCAATGGCCTGCGTAAAAATAGTGACGCAGTCTCCAGGTGGGTGCTGTAATGAGAAGTTTAAGAAAATGCCACAGTCGACTATTTCATTTGGTAGGGGATTGTAGAGGTTATAAAACTGGATATGGTGGTGTTTATTAATAAAACCTAAATAATTACGTAAGTGTTATATATATAACACACGAAGCACTGATCTTCAAGAAACTAGAAATTGAATATAATAAATAGGTCAGGTGGGCCCTTTTTACGGGCTATGTATTGGGACTTTGACCAGCCCATGGACAATAAAAAAGCATATCGTACTCTTCTCTCGGATATAAACTTCCCTAAACTTCATCCATAACAGGAGTGTGGGAGACGCACAGGACTGGTCGTTGTGGTGAAACTTGGGGGAGTAGGCCTCCCTTTTGAGGTCTAGGGGTTGAGTAGACAGGAGGGGAAAAGCACAAAAGATCCAGAAGGGTCGAAGTGCTCTGGCCTAGGGCCAGCCCCACAACAAGATAAGATAAGATAAGAAGGCCTCCCCCAAGTCTGTCCAGTAGTGGACGTCTTTCGGCTGAAATGACGACGATGAAGACATACCACTCGATCCTCTACACAAAAATTTAAATATAGGTTCGCTGATTGCTTACATGAAATACCCTTACTTAATCCATTTCCAAGTATATTTTTCTTTACAAACAATTCTAGTCCCAATACAATTAGATCACAGCTACGACAATTAACATTCATAGTAAGGCCTCGTTACCTAGGAGTGAGGTGTGACAAAGAAAGGCGGTGACAGCGAAAGTAGTAGATAACGCAACGAAGGAAGTTGTGACCTAATGAGTAGTTATTATCTCCTGGTACCTGATGTTATTTAACGGGGCATACTCGTAGATAAGGCATTGGTTACTTCATATTTGAAGGTACGTACAACAATAAAATTACCTATAACGTATACCTTATAACGTCGTCAGTGTAAGTTTTGAAAGATCCAATCAATTCGATAGCATAAGTTAAAATATCTATGTAGTAGTACTATAGTTTCCGTGGGATAATAGAAAAACTGAGTAATCCACGGACAGTATGGAAAACCACAAGCTAACCAGCATTTAATATAATTAGCATGTGAATTCACAAGATGAACGTAGCGTTTGTAGAATATCATTAAATGCTTTGCTGCTATAATATTTCATCAATTGTGTATTTAAACACGTAGTAAATTTAACAAACAAAACAAAATATGTATCGTGGCCCCGATAGGATATGTTTTTTTTTTTGGTTTTCTTTAGAAAAATACTGTAAATCTTTTCTATTACAGAAATATTCACTCTCACAACTAGAGAGAATTTAATTTTTTCATCCAATTTTAAATTTATTTATTTATTTTAATTAATTACAACAGTTAGACAACCAATTACAGTAACTAAACAAAAAAAAAACAAAATTGTAAATAACATGTACATCAGTTCCTCTCACAGTACTTCTGACATATAACTACACTTCTGACTGTAAAATCATCTGCCATTAATTGGCATATCAGAAGTACATAAAGATCACCCCTTTAAAACGCAATCCCCTGTAACCCCGTGCATCGACAATAAAGCGTAAGATGTGACGCATTGTGACCTCTACTCTATTAGGTACGCAGAAGTATAGTCAGACAAAGCCGATTCACACGGCCCGAGTTCAGAAGCCAGCTCACCGACGGACAGTCGTAAACGCGATACCAAACCAGCACCACGCACCATTGGCTGCTAAGAACCTCGCGCAACTAGGTCAAACAGACCACCTTAACATGGACTATATTTCAAACAAAAACCCTATCATGTGGTTCCAAGTTATTTTGGTGCTTCTTTCGTACACCTCTGCTGAACCACAGTTGGATTTGCCGCCAATTTCTAGTACACAACGAAATTATGGTGGATACGGCTTCTCCAGCACTTCGGCTTCTATAAATTCACCTGGAAACCAGTTCGATGTGAACAGAAATTTTCAGTACAGTTCTGCAAGACCTGTGTCATCTAGCCAGGCTCCTGGAATATTCCCTGTATCTTCGACCCCCTACAGCATAAACCCTGATATAAGTAACAACGGTTACCCTAATAACTTTGGGAATAGTCGAAACCCCAGTTCTACATCAAGACCTTACGATGATAGGAATCGGGATGATGCAATCGACATAAACAATGATCCGAATTTCAGGCGGAATGATCCTAACTTTGTTCGTAATGATCCCAACTATGTTGGAGCAAATCCTTATGATTTCAACAGGGGTGTTGATGGCAACCGTATTGATGATAGGCAGCAATACGTGAATCTGCAACAGATTCGGGAATTTTTGGCTCAGGCTGACGAACAGGCTTCGAAGGAGTGCACGAACAATGTTGCAGCTCAGTGGAACTTCGAGACTGATGTCAACGATGGTACTCAGCATGCGGCGGTAAGTCTGTTTTATTTTATATTAAATATTGAACTTTCCAAAATCTTCATTTTCTCTCTTTTGTATATTTCATTAAGTGGTTTCTCTTTAAGGCTTTAAGTGGTTACTCTTGTCTATCAGTATTGTTTTTAAAGATGTTTTTCTATTTAACGTTTGTAGTTTCGTTCGCTGATAAGCGCTACCGCTCGTGCTTTAGTTCAAATACTATTTGTATGTTGTGGCACCATTTGTATTCTAAGTATGTGTTGCAATTTATTCTACCAATGTAGATAGTTTGAATATGGTATTTTTATTGGCCGTTTATATAAAATTTATTTTAACTATTATGTTTCTTCTCGATATAAAAGGTTCAGTCTGTCTTGAACATTACATTTTTTTTTATAATATGAGCCAGTGCTTGTTTGCTATCCCATCTGATGGTAAGTAGTGATATCATCGTTGATGGTGAATCGCACTAGTTTATTAAGAGCCTATTCACTCTAGCCTTAAGATATTTATTTTCCAAAGAAAGACGGGCCCACAGCTTATGACCTCCTCTAACATATATTACATGAATGTAGTTTAATTCTTACATATTCGTACATCCGGTATACGTGCATAAAACCTACAAATATATTATTTTAAAATGGTCGTCCGACCACAATGATTACTAGCAAATGACTCTACTATTTGAGATTGTTATCAAATAAACAATGTGGTACCTACTGCCATGTTAAAATGACATGCAGCATTTTATAATACCTTGGGAATATGTTGTTACGTTCTTAATAATTGTCTTCAGAAGTTAATCACTCCTTGAGTCGTTCAAAGAATATAACGTGGTTTTGATACTAAAATTACGGTAAAATAATTTGAAAAGTGTTTCTTGATGTACGTAATTATTGATTACGACCATTTCATGATCCTTAGGCCTGATATTTTCGTTAACATCAGGATTGCTATGTGGAAACCGACATATGTATTTATAATTATTGATATATAAGATATAGCTGATGTTCATAATTTTGAAGTAATTCATTTGCGAAGTTAGGGTAGTCTTTACCTGACCATACCTACCTGGAATTACACCATAAATACCTCAAACGAAACTATGATCACTAATTAAATAGCTACTCTGCTTTGTCTTTTGTGACAAAGATGGAAAAAACGGTAAATAACTTTGTGCCCCGGTGACCTCGGCAAACAAATCCAATTTTCTAAAAATCCCAATTAAAGATGTAGAATTTCTTATTTCACACATTCCCATAAGCGTTTATGTAGTGGAAAGTTTCCGGGTAGCGGTTCCCATAGCTCAACAATGTATGTGAGATCTGCAACCACGTTTCTATGGTGTGTCTTCAGTTTTTGTAGAGAGTGTTGTATTGTTACTACCGTCAGATGTTATTACATGGTGACTGTTTTGTTTGCGTTATGGCCAGGTTTCTCGATGTTATGATTGATTATGATATTGTATGTTATCGAAGGTTGTGTGGTAAAGAAATAGATGTTAGACGTTGAAATCAACGAGCATTAAGATCATAATATGATCTTAATGCTAGTCGTTTTATTGTGTTTGTATCTTGGTTACAGAATTTTGTTTAATGATAATAATTTCAAGTTTAATGATAATAATATGATAAATTCTATATTAATATTGGCATCTTTAAATTATGTCTTTCTCTTGAATCATGTTAAATCTATTGTAGCAAACAAGATATGAATAAGATCAGTTGATTCCTCATCTGCATTATCTTACGTTGATGACTTTTGATATCAATCTAAGATGACATTTTAATTTTGCAATTTTTACTTGAGACTTCTCTGAGATACTCTGATTAAAGCTAGGTAGGTTATTTTCTATAAGACTGTGCTCTAGGCACCTTGACCGTTTAACCCTTATTTGAGGTGGGAAATCATCAAATGAGTCCTTTCGCTCTGAGTGGAGTGAGGAGTGTCAGTCTGTAACTGACTAATATCCACCCGTATTCTTTAAATTTCCTTTTGCATTCTAGGGCCATGATAACTCTTTTGAATAATTCCGTAGCCCGGTGAAAGATAACCCTACCAATATTATTATAATACTCTCCTAGTTCGGTGATCCGATAAGACGTACAAGGATCTTATTGCTTTTTGTTTAACATATCCGCTTTGATTTAGTTTATAGGCAGCCTTATGAACCGATTTAATATCTTTATCTTTACCCACTGTAGCATTATTGTCCATAATCAAACCTCCAATAGTAACAAACTTATTCAGGTCTGTAGCTACTTCCATAACAATGTTCTACGATCAAGATCTAATTATTATAGTATTTCTTATGACACCTGTTCGTGGGAACTATGGGTTATACATGTGGTTCGTGACTAGTTTCGATACATACTTCTGTTTTGAAGTTTTTTGCATTAATGACCTTATTATAGACGACATATGGATAATGAAGTGATGACTAAGTGTTTGTTAGAAGCTTGATCAGCAATTTTTATTGTCTTTTTTATATCCTTGACAGTGTTTGATTGATAGGTCCTGATAGCAGTGATTTTTGATTTTATCTCAGTTGGCCCCTGATTGAGGATTTTTATTTCTAAAACGGATAAAAAATTCTAAGTTCCTGATAATGTGGATACGTATTTTATGATTATCTTAGGAGGTTTCTTTTATTTGCATGTCTACAAATTGACATATCTAATTCAGTCTATTTAAAACAGACAACTTCAATTCAATCCGACCAAAAATTACAAAACTTGACACCATAATCAACAATTTGTCACAATCGACGCCCATTGATTTTAGGTGATTTTAGGCCAGTAATATCCGTTATATTGTGTCTAAACAATGAAGCCATGGGTTCACTGTGGTGTCACCGATCATGGTCAGTTTTATTTGTTCTGTAATCTATTGATTTGTCATATAAATCGTGGAAATGCACCGCAGATCCGCTGGATGGGATTTTGAAATGGTTAGAATTATGTCACTTTGTTTGAAGTATTGTACTCAACTGTAAGCACATAAATAAAATTACAATGTAAAGTTAAACAAAAAACACAAAACTTGTAATAGTGATTTCTGACCTATGCGTATATCTTCTTATTTATTTATTTAACAATTTATGTACACAAAATAATAAAAGAAAAGAAGAAGGAAACAAAAGAATAGTACAAAGGTGATGCTTATTTCTAAAGAAATCTCTTCCAGCATAACTACAAAAGGAGAGTTGGAGAAAATAGGGATGTAGACACTGTGTGTAGAAGTAAAAGGAAAATTAGTACACACAAAATACAAAGCTAACAATGAAATATATAACATGCGAAAAAGAAAACCTCCTCCTTGTGAAATAGCTGTCATCAATTTCTAGATCCAATGATATTTGATGATGATTTTTCACGATGCCGATGGGTTGAACAATAATAATAAATTTTATCCAAATAACACGTTAGCACAAAAAAGAATGTTAAGCCAACAGGAACAAGATTTTCCATGCAATAACAGTGCCCAAGAAAAAACTAAAATTAAACTATTATTTAATCGTGGTTCGGAATTGCAATGTTTGACAGCGAAATATAAATATAATAATAAAATGCTAAATCCTCAACATAATATTGCTAACAATGATATTAGCAATCTGATCATTTACATGTTACAAGTAAGGATAAATGCAATTATCTGTTCCCATATAAAACCGCCTATTCTCAGAATGAAAGTGTTGAGAAAATTGAGGATTGAAATCAGATTAGAACCAAAATATATCTATAGGTAATTAAACTATCTGAAAAACTGAATTGAAGGAGCTCCTTGAAGACATTCATGAAAACGGAATTCTTTACCCTACCGAAGACTTCCTGCGTGAAAATCATCTACATAACCTTTTCGCAAATATATTCGAGTTGGCTTCCAGCTTATTAGTGTAAAGTGCTGGATACCATTGTCTTACATGCCTATCTGTACCACCACAACAAAGTTTTGGGTAATAAGATACTCCTTGGTAAGATGTGCTGAACTGAACCTATTTGGAGTAGCCGTGACACGTCATGCACACAATCTTAGTGTTCTTTTATAATCTTTAGTTTCTACATACTTACTTATTTCTACACTGTGTGTATTCAATTCTATTCTATCAGTGTGTGCCACATAGATATATTTTTCTTTCTTTTTTACTTGTTATATTATCAGACGATCGTTTTTTGTTTAATACTCACCGCGTATCATCTTCCTGCCCTTGTTCCGTCTTATTTGGGGTCGGCGCTACACGGTTTTTTCTTCCATTCTATCCTGTCAACCGTCATGCTATCACTTACTTCCTTTTCTTTCATATCACCGCGTATGATCCCTAAATATTCTATCTTTAAATTAGACAACACAAAATATCTTGTGTACCTATTTCTATAATCTATCAACATATCTTGACCTAAAAGGCTCGTGATAACAGAACAATGAGATAATTCATTACTCCAAGGCTTCTTATTGTGCCCACAGCCATTATAATTATTAAATATAGTTAGAGGAAAAGCTTATGGTCGTCAGTAATGGGTTTGTGACCATAATAATTGCTTTTGATGGCACTTGTGAGCTGGTTTCGAATTAGTTGCAAGTAGTGGTTAGTATTTCCTTTAAGTCAGTTTGGGTTTTTCTCAGAGATTTTATTTTTAGACTATGTGCACTTGTGTAGCTGTCTTAGTTATTTATAATATATATATATTTTTATTAATAAATGACATTTTTATTCAGAATTAAATTCCATATACCTACTTTGTTAGACCGACAGATAAATAAAATATTTATTTGTTGCGATATAAAAACAACTAAAGAATAAAGAAAAAAAAAATAAATAAAAAATAAATAAAGAAAACAAAGACCATTTTTTTTTTCAAAAGGGACCCACCATTTGTTGCTAAGAGCGTCAGATATATATTTGCCTGACACATGCTGAGCTCCCATTTGGTGCAACATTGAGATGCACACAACATTATGCGTTATGTCTATTGTATATTTGTGTGCATAGTCTGTATCTTTATTGATAAGCTGATCTTTAATTTTTGAATGGTCAGAAGCAGTTAAGAAGGTTCATAAAGGCAGTGATTATACCGAGTGGTCAATGAATATTGACGGAGGTTGCTTAAACGATGGTAGGTGCGTCGTGTGTGGTCGCGATCTTCAGTTGTGAGGAAAAAATAAATGAAAAGTAGGCATTTTCAGTGACAAATTCTATGAATTAATAATAATTGACAGACATCTGAAGTTTGATTGACATTGGTAACTAGCAAAAACTAACAATTTGTTAAAGTACTCGAGTAGGTAATGATAATATTATTAGATTAATTTTGACTTAAGTTTTTTCATAATCTAACCCGAATCAGTCAGTCAACGACCAGGCTCTGAAAAAATAGCAAAAAAATAAATAATAGCTTCATCTCTTTTTTATAATAATTCAATAAACTCGAATTATAGCATTAAGGTTATCGATAAGAATTTCAGTGACGCCTTGAAAGTTTTTCAAGAAGAAAAAAAAAAACAATTTATTCACAATGGAAAAATTAGAAAAAAATTTTGTTAAGTACATTGTATTTTATATGGTGTTTAGAAGCACGTATAAATTGACGGAAAGTTATATCAATGCCGTGACGAAAAAAATGGAACGTGCACTAAAGGATGGCAATCTGTTTGAAGTTTTATTATCTTGTGGTGTGTTCCTGGATTTGAAAGAAAAACATGTTTGTTTTGACTGCCTCTGTGTATTTTTCACTTACGGGCTCTTTAATGAGCTGCCAAGTAAAGAAAAAATAATTTAATCATCTTCCTGTCTTGGTTCAACGTTACTTGGGATCTTTTTTTTCCACTAGGTTCTGTTAACCGTCACGTTGTCAGTGATTGCCTTTTTTCATAACACTCCTCACACTATCTATCTTATTTTTGGCCTCCCTCTCCGTATACTTTTTTTTTATTAATGATAGGCTCGCGTTTGACCACCATCTCACCTGATGGTAAGCGATGATGTGGTCGATGAAAGTAGCCTATTCACTCTTGACTTAAAGACCCCTAAGTTGTAGCTATCAGGAAACACAGACACCGGCAAGGAATTCCACTCCTTGGCTGTACGCATAATAAATGTGTTCTCAAAACGTTTTGTGCGTATGGGTGGGATGTCTACCATGTACCGGTGGCGCAACGCCGTATGTCTAGTGGCCGATGATGGAACGGACTTGGTGGAATTAGATTGTGCAATTCCAGTGCACACTCCATTTCGGGGAGTGTGTAAACGATAGCAAAACCGAAAGGCTAGCCACTCGGCGGCGATGCCCAAGACTTCGACTCAACAAGTGCATCATTGCCGATGATTCTCTTGGCTCGCATCTCAATCGACTCTAGCGCATCAAGCTGGTATTTGGCAGACCCGTCCCAAAGATGAGAGCAGTACTCCATACACGATCGTACTTGAGCTTGATAAAGGTTGAGCAGCTGTTCCGGCGTGAAGTACCGTCTCACCTTTGCTAAGATCCCCAATTTTTTGGCAGCCGGTTGAGCCTTTGCCTCGATGTATGAACCGAAATTGAGAGTAGACGACAACGTAACCCCAAGAAGCTCAAGGAACTTATATATAGTTTAGTAGTTATGATATGTTTCAGCCCTTTTCTTCACATGGCCATATTATTATGATTTCCTTTCAAATTTTTAGTCTCTTGTTGATTTTAAAATATAAAAAAATAAGTACGAGTGAAAACCCAAAATTATTTGGTTTGATTCAATTAGCACAGCGTGAACTGTGGTGACACATCGGTTTTACAATAGTATGTTAAATTGTTTAGCTTATTAACACACTGCTATTGCAGAATTTTCATTCATAACAAAAATAAAGAAGAGATAAGTTTGAAATAGACTCTAAAAATTTTGCTTACGTCTAAATGCACCATAAAATCCCTTCGAAACCGTATAAAGAAAGCAAAATTATTTGTAACTTAATTTCTCGAAGTACTGATACGATTTAGGAAATTCTATTATAGATAACTATAGCAACTCCGTCAAATAGAATACTTGTAAGTATTCTATTTTAAGAAGGCGGTTTAGTCTTAGGGCCCTCGCCCACGGCGATTTTTTGTAGCGATGCTGTCGCGCGTTCGCATCGATACAGTCGCGATGCTGTAGCGCGTTAGTAGCGCGTTGGCATCTTTTCTACAGCGCTTGCAAATGCGACTAACGCACGTTAGTTAGTTTTGTAGTGACAGTATCGCTACAAAAAGTCGGCGTGGGCGAGGGCCCTTAGATATATTAGTGTAGATTCATGTGCATATTGCTTCTGTTTGCGTAAGATGTTTTCAATGCAACATAGCGCTCCGGGCTTAGGTATACAGAAAAAAAATGTGTACGTGCTGCAGGTCTTCCCCGAACTGGCCCACAGTTATAGTAATACCCGGGTGCCACTTTTGTGCGGACGGCTCGGAGTGGAGCATATGGTAGAAGTCTTCGGTTCAGGCCACGATCTGGAGCGAGAGGAATGGGAAGCGGGCACCTCCTTCTGCAAAGAACGAATGCGACCAAAGTATATGGCCGCAACTGTGAACGAACGGATATCCGCATGTCCCAACCGCCACCAAAGAAGATTCCAGGTTTTCATAGGGGAGGGCTTGTGGATGACGGGTGATAGATAGTTCATTCGGTAAGAATCAACCCTGAGTCATCGCGGTGTAGGTATAGTATTTGCGAGCCTCAGTGGGGCCGCTGCTCGTTAGGGCCGCACGAATTTTTTAAAAAGTTACCAACGCAATGGGCAAATAAAAAATACTGGTGGATTTTAGTCGGTAAAAATCTGACACATCATCTTGCTCCACCCTAGAGCGAGAAAAGTCATTTGATGAATTACCACCTCAAAAAAAAAATATTCCCCGTCTTCGCGTAGGTACAAATTATATACACTAACCTTCCTCATTGATTGCTCTATCTACACGTGAAAACCACATCAGCATCCGTTACGTGGTTTAGGAGAAGTCAGCGGATAATAGACATAATTAATCAGACAGACACGAAAAGCGATTTTGTTTTATACTACGTAGAGATGCAACTTTTTTGGAACCAGAAGAAACTGGAAAATTGTAGTTTTTTCAATATTAGTTTTTATTACCAGTCGACAGCGATGCGGAGGAGTTTTTCGACGCCGTACTTTAGATTGCTTTTTTAGTACTTTAGGGCTTTTATTTTTATTTTGTAAGTTAGTTTTAATTAGGTTACGTTAAGCATATTAATGTATTAGTTATATTAGTTATTATAAAGTAGATAGAGTTTGCTTTTCAATTGGGGGATTTGCAATAATCGCCACGCTTTGCAAGCGGGTTCGTGATTGCAGTGTAATTTTTGCAATGCATAGAGAATGCTGCTGCCCATTCTCTGGTGTGTCTCTTAGTCGCTTCTTACTACAGCCATGGAAAGAGATGGGATTGTGCTACTCTTTGCGTCCGGACACTATACGAGTACGTGGACCGATGATTTGGTGAGAGTCGTGGGAATCCGATGGATTCGAGACGCTTAGGACCGTTCGTTGTAGCGACACGTATGTGGAGGCCTATGCCCAACAGTGGACGTCTTTCGGCTGAAATGATGATGATGATGAAATGAGGTAGAAATTGGTTTATTTGCGCGAAGGCAAGTATTAAACCACGTCAAACACAGAAGTCTATAATTATGCTCTATTTAAATCTATGATCATTCCGTATCTCAGTCTTGGCCTAAAATTATGCCAAATAACATATTTCTGAAAGAATTTGATAACTATCTACCTTCACCTTGGCTTGAAATCAGCAGTTATCAAGGTCCAGAGGTAAATACGTCACTATGTTCCTTTTTTTGAATAATCAGAATTTTGTGTGACCACGACTGCGTTGTTATGCTCCATTGAACTAAGTACAGTCATGATAAAAAGTTTATCACTCGTTATCTTTTCACTTGAATATTCAATTATTGAAATTTTGTGCGATCAGTGTGTGACTACTTGACCAGCTCTGTCTTTGCCCCGTTCTACTGTTACTGCTTCTGATCTTTGAGTTCTATTACAAGTCCTTTGAAGAAAGCTTAAATTCCAAACAGTCACTTTGGAAACGGAAAAAAACCCTCGATTAATGTTAATAAATGACTTGTGACAGTTATAGTTTGCTATGACTTAAATATAGAGGTAATGACTTAGCGTCGGTTTCTGAATTGTGTATTTGAATTAAAGAACCGGTGAAACTATACTTAAATATACAAAAAAGAAGGTTTTCAAGCTGAACTACTTACCCTACGGTTTGACAAAACCTCAATTTCAAATTCTTAATTCAGAAATCAAAGCTTGGAATATGCTGCCTGGGCTGCGACATTTTTCAATAAAGTTACAGCGGCCCTGAAACGCATATGCAACTGAAGGAACATAGGTTGGTTTTAGTCATTAAAAGTTATTAGACTTTTACTGACTAAAACCGACCTATATTCCCTTTTGCTTCATCCAGAGCGGGAGAAAAGCTATTTGAAGGTTTCTCTACCTAAAAAAGAGTGTATATGTCGTGGTCAGATCATAGAAATCACTTCATGATATGGCCAATTAAAACTGACCAGATCGTATAAACGTTAACATTTGATGATATGTCAATCCTCGTTTGGCCAAATCATTGATGTAGGATTTCGATGATAATAAAAGGTCTAAGAAAAATAGGCCAAATGAAAATTGAAATATCATCAAACTTTAACGTTTAAAACGATCTGGCCAGTTTTACTTGGTCATTTCATGAAGTCATTAATTACTATGATCTGGCCACGACATATATATCTAATCGGCTGCAAACAATGTTCAGATTCACTCGCACACCAATGACTTTTCCATTTAATAGTACAAGCATTTCACACAACCCACACACGTAGTGCGCTAATTGATGACAAAAGACGATCCTGACCTTAGAATCCTCAAAACCACATTACTAAATCACACAAAATTACTCTCTAAACTTTATCACAGCGGTTTAAGGTCCAAAATTCAATTGTAGAAGTGTAAATCTAAATTGTCGGTAAAGTGCAAATGGATTGCATAGTGTGCCAAATATCGAAGCAGCTTTGTGCGCGATAGTACTTCTGTTTGTAAACTTGAACTAGTTTGGATATGAATGAGTTTTTGTTGGTTTGGTCTCTTAGCTTTTGTTAGCTTCTTTAGTAGTTGCATTGATTATGATACAGTGTAGCGACTTCTTTACAGAATTGTTACAGTGAAATGGGGTGAATAGAAACGCAGGGGTGAATAGAAACAAAACTTCAAAGGGTATTTTCACGATATTTGAATATTTTTTGCAGCATTTAACTATATAAATTTATTAATGAATTATTATTTTATAAAGCCGATGCTTTGTTAGAAGTCGATAATATGGCATTAAAGTAAAAAACAAACAAAAGTTTTGTTTCTATTCACCCCTGCGTTTCTATTCACCCCGTTTTACGGTATTGTAATTTGCCGTAGGATTTTTAAATAGGTAGATAATCAAGTTTTGTTACTAAATCTCCATATTAATGAATGTAAGTACGAAACGGGAGGGGGGTCCGGGTATGGTGTGAGTGTGTGAGTACTGCTGCGGAATTGCTCGAGTGCGCGACAAAGGGCAAGGGACTTTTGTTAGGAGGGAGGAATCATCTAATAACTTCACCCGTTCTTGGTGGAGCAAGAAGGAATATCAGACTTTTATCGACTAAAACGCAACTGTGTTCCTTCAGTTGTCTTCTGCGTACCAGGGCCGCGGTGACTTTATCGCGGCTTCACTCACGCGACTTTTTTTTTGGTGGGCTATTATCAGATGACTCCTCCTGCAGCTCTTGCGAACAATATCTGAGCCCTATCAGTTGTTACCCATGACATTGCATCTCAACCCAAAATCAACTAACACGTCCGCAAAGAATTAATTAACCCCATTATATAATCCAAAAACAAAGACTCGATGAAGCTTAACAACGAAGATAAAGCTAAGGCCTTACGGTAGCCACTTCAATGCCGCCAGCGCTACAGCATAATGAGACGCCTATTAATTCTCACACAAGTTAACGTGTGTCCATTGTCAATGATAGAGGACATTCCCATACTGTGGCGTTTCGCAATCAACGTATCGTCACGTTGATTGCGATTTCTGGTGGTTTTGGTTATGAGGAAAATTGGGGAAAAGGGTACGAGGAAATGATTGGTCTAAATCAGTTTAATCCACCTTAAGGAGCTTGGTTAACGATAGCTTCAGTTGCTTCGTCACACTGATATTATAAAGGCATAAGTTGTGAGTGTGTGTTTGTATGTTTGTTACTTTTTTACACTCGAACCGCTGACCAGATTTCGATGAAATTTGGTACACGGGTAGATCATATCCTGGAATAGCTTCTAATATTAGAGTTCTGCAACTGTTTTGGTGTACACTAAAGTATTATTCATACTAATATTATAAGGAGAAAATGATTATGCTTATACAATTTGTAAGTTTGTATAAGCATAATCATTTTCTCCTGAGACTACTGAACCAATTCTGAAAATTATTTCAATAATATGTAAAGGCTCAGTCTATCTCTAAATACAGGGTTTTAACTTGTAATGAGGGGTAGTACTAATTCCACGCGGGTGTATTTTAAAGTATTATAAATATAGGGGACTAGTGATTAACCGCTTAGACGCTCCCGCCAATTTTTTTTGATGACGTAAGACGCTACGTCATCTGATAACGACGGCGCCCCGCTGCGCCGATTAGTGAATACGCAAACAAGTGTTTTTTTCGGCGACTCATTCGTAACTTGAGTCACTTCAAGTAATGTTTTTGTTTAAGCTTATTAATGACTCTTTCAAGTCGTCTCAAGTGTTTATTATTATTTGGTTTCAATTTTTGTATATAGAGCTGTAAACATTGACTATAGTTGGCTATAGTTGATATTTGAACTTTAAAGAATATTAGTTTTAAAAGTAAAGCGGTAACATATAGATTTTATGACTTTAATAGGTGGATGGGTTCTATCTACATACGATAAAACAAAAAAACATACTTCATAGTAAATAAATATTTATTTTAGAGGCATATGACTAGCATGTGACATTTGCTCACGGTGAATAATTTTTCACCCAAATTAATAATTTACTACAAATAAATGCTTTCACGTAAACTAAAAATATTGTTACTGTCTGAAAGCTAAGTTTCTGCTGTAACATATATGTAAATATTATGTTGATAGGTTTATCTAATACAGAAAAATATGGAATTGATTGAAGGCATTCCCACTTACGTGAAAATACTCTTAACATTTCTGGTTATTTTTTGTTATTTTTTTTTCAGTGAAATTTGAGTAAAGAAAGATGAATAAAAAATGTAACTATTTTCTACAATAAATACCCTTTCCAATGAGGTATCACACTTGTTATTCAATAATACAATATATTAATATTAATATTTATTAGTATCTCTAAATTAGGTTGGCGGCCATAATGAGTTCAATGACATTTATGTTTTCGACTCCACTTGAAACGAAAAATCTAATATGACCTTAAATCTATTAGCGTTTGTATATTCTTTGGCTGAAAACTATTGACGAATAAACATTCAATACGATAATAAAATCTTTTAACACAGAACTGGTCTCAAAATATAATAAATTGCGATAGAATTATGACAAAATTCTAGGTATCAAACGATTGCCGTGATAGCCACACATAAATACAAATATACGTATTTTAAACTTACCCAGGTTAAAATCCTGTTGCACACACATAAACTATATTCTAATTTAAAGAACTAAAAATTTTAACAGTACCTAGTTTATATATATTAGTTATCCTTAATCACTTTGCCAAGTATATTCATAAATTTGAATCACAAGAGGAACGGAAGATAAGAGAAAGCACAAGAAGAAAGGAGTTTAAACACAAGATGATACCAAATTTTAACGTAGCTAAGCATTGCTCCGGATACCAAGCAGTAGAATTGTTTAATAGGCTACCAACTGATTTGAAATTATTAATATATAGCCCTCACTTATTTAAAAACAAATTAAAAATCTTCTTGTTGGAAAAATGTTTATACTCAGTATCAGATTTCATGTCAAATTATATAAAATAAACACTTACTCATACAACTACTACTACTAATACATGATGACATTAACCTCTTAATCCCCGCCGGCGCAATGCTTGAGTTTGGTTAATCACTTGACATTACTTTTGACATTATATCCGAAATTTGACATTAGATTATTTGTAGACATGTGTTTAATGATTTGACTCTATATTTTACATTATTTAATTTAAATGTTATAAATTAATATTAATATTATTTTAAAATGATGTAATATTCAACACAATGTTTATTGTTATGAATAAATAAATAAATAAAATTATTCACTAAATCAACACTTTACACAGAAACACTCACTCAAAACCGAAAATATTATTTTTTACCGTAAACCGCTACTAGAATCAGCTGGCGTTCGCGCGCGAAATGCAACGACTGAATTTGACATTTATTTTTTTTAAAGTGTGATTCGTTTTGGAACTGTTATCGTATTTTTAGCATGAAATAATGTATCGAGATTCGAGTAGAAAAGAGAAAAGGTTATAAAACATCGTGTGTTAGACAGAAATAGATATATTATGAGGTCGTATCGTATAGAAACGGCAAGGACGAATTTTGTTTGACAGTATAAAAAAGTTTGGGACTAGAGTCCCAAAGAGCGTTTGACCGGTTAATGATTAATTGTTCATGAGTCTCTTATTTTTTTTCCATGACACTTCTCCTCTCTCCTAAGGTTGTCTGGTAGATATCGCTGTCAGCGATAAGACCGCCTTTGTACCCATAGATTTAAGTTGCCTAGTATAAAAGTTTTGTTACTATTTTGGTGTGCAATAAAGTTTATTCTATTCTATTCTATTCTTCACATCTATAAAAGAGCCCTACCTATATTTTCTTACACGTGCATTTTAATAGACACAGACTTATATTGTACCTACAAACGTACTTTAATACGATTAAGTTAAGATCGTGACAAGGCAAAATGTGCGATAATAATGAGTGAATAATTAACACATAAACATAGTCTCAAGTTCAAAACCAGTTCCCTAGCGTGAGAAACTGAATTTGTTATTACTATAGCTGGGTAATAAGAAGTTATTTGTTTGAATTGTCGAGTTTTCCCGACAAATTGAAGTCAAGTTCAACTTTTTTAGGTTATTTTTGTTTAAGTGCCATGAGCGAGTTATTTTATAAAGTAAATTATAGGTAGGCTTGATAGTTCTTTCGAAAATTAAACTGGTAGGATTTGTCTGTTATCATTGAATTGTCTAATTATAAGTTTTGTTTTGATCATTCTACGTGATGTTTTTGAAAAGGCACCTTTTATAGATTCTTCTAGGGCCTTTTTTATGGGGGAAATCCATCAAATCACTTTTCCCGCTCTAGGGTGGAACTAGAGGACGTGTGAGACTTTAAAGCGAGAACTAAATTAGACCGACGCACACGTGGACCACGCCTGATTTGTACGTAGAACGACGTCGCGTGGCGTGGATCTAATGTAGCTCTACAAGTCTAGTTGCCGTATAAAATGTATGGAGACCGACGCGCCCAGATCGGTGTACGTGGCACACGTGTGCGCAGAGTAGTTCTACCTTTACTGACTGAAACCTACCTGTGTCCTTTAATTCTCTTTAACGTTTTAGGGCTACGGTCACACTTTTAAACGTTCCCACAGCCTAGTCCGAGTTTTTAACTGACTTTCAAAAAAAGAGGAGTATGGATTTTTTTTTAAATTCCATAATCGCGTTGATGTACTCGATCGGTAACGTAAACGATTACTTATATCAAATCATAATATAGAAAAAAAGAGTTTTCTTTTTGTTATTGTGACCAGAGAGTTCTAGTACAAATTGACGATTAAGGTTACACTAGTCGACAGTTTTTCCATACAAACTTTGGGGGGTATTACTCCACAGTTTGACATTGTACATCCAAAGTAAAACATGATATGGTTTTATCTTATACTTAATTTTGTCTGTACGGAAACAGAGAAACAAAAATAATTTCCGTTACAAAGTTATGAGCCAAAGTTTCTGTTTTTTGATGATTTTAACGCAACTTTAAGTGTAAAAAAGTAACAAAAATCGTATAAAATCTCAAAAACTAAGTCGGTACCGAAAAACATTTATTATCGAAGAGTTCTATAAATTTTATTTGTATTAGATTTATGTAGTGGTTTTTTCATAAAACCCGATTGTCCAAAGCACTACTCTCAGATTTTACGCACCATCTAATTTCATTTCAGTTCGGAACGGTGTTTGTGTGCATGCGAACCATACGATGTGCATATATTTTAGCGTCTAACTGCTCATACTTGATATTATCGCTGTCGGACACAATATCAGATGAGACATCGCAATTTTTGTCCTCACCCATCAGCGAGTTCGAACCCGCGTCTAGTTCAGCCTTAAAGTTCCAAATACGTTAACCAAACTCGCACTATGGCCAAAAGATGTCAGTAAAAACATAGGGGTCCAACAGGGCCGATGCCGCATGGGAATGGGAAATTTGTGAAAAGGAAACCCTTATTCATAGAATGCAAAAGGCAACTGAAATACACACGAGTGGTTTACTCAATAAACGTCTGGCATGCCTTCCCGCTCCATTCTAGAGCGAGAAAAGTCATTGGTACATTTATTTTCCACCTAAAAATATCTGGTCTTGAAACTTTAATGAAATATTCGTCAATTACGAGTAGGTATAACAAATTTTTCTTCCATGGCTTCAAATAATTTTTGTATTCTGCGCTTGTGAAAGGACAATAACCTGCCTTTTATATTCATTAAGCAACGTGAGAATGCCTTTAAATACCTACCTACCTTAAAATATTAGCATTTTATTTTAATTAAAGAAAAAAACATCTTCGCTGAAGTTCTTATCTTTCGTCAAAAACTTGATGAAGACTATTTTGGAAATTCACCATAAAACTTTAGTTTCAGTTCGAAGTATTTTTCGAAATTCGAAATATGATAAATTACAGTCTTCCTAATATACAGTCTGCTCTTTATCATCATGAACATGTCCAGCCATCCGATAATAATCCGGACCGAGCCCAAGTCGTCTACAGGGCGTGGTATATTACGCCCCGTAGACGACTTAGGATCGGCCGCGCTCTTCAAAGGGATATTTTAGGGATATTTATTTATATAAATATTTTAACACCAAGATAATAAATATCAGAATTTGAGCGGTAAATTATATATTCTCAGACCGTAGGAGCACAGATGGGCCGATGCTCGCTAGGACCGCGGGGATGTTCTGAAAACGAAACCCATGGACTTAGAAAGCAAAGAGGAACTAGAGGACACAGGTGTGGTTTTAGACAGTAAAACAGTGGTCTTTCCGTCCGATTATAACTTAGGTGTCTTCAAGGTTAGAGCGCATAGGCTCTTAAGAAACTAGTCGCTTCACCATCAACGATTGCATCACTGCTTACCATCAGGTGGGAACCAGTCAAGCACTAGTTTATATCAATAAAATAAAATAACAACCTGACACGCCCTCTCGCTCCACCCAGAGCGGGAGAAGTTACTTGATGATTTCCTACTTTAAAAAAAAAAAAAAACATAATCATCAAAGGAAGGATGCTTTTTTATTCTACGAAGCATGTCATCTTCTTCGGGGCTCACTGGAGCCGTCACTCCCTCTCGTAACACTTTTATTTGATGACTTCCCACCTTTTTAGGGTTCCGTACCTCAAAAGGTAAAAACGGAACCCTTATAGGATCACTTTGTTGTCCGTCTGTCTGTCTGTCTGTCTGTCTGTCTGTCTGTCAAGACCTTTTTTCTCAGGAACGCGTGGAGGTATCAAGCTGAAATTCATATCAAATACTCAAGTCTATGGTCTCTTGGAGCTGTGAAAAAATCAAACTTCTAAGTCAACGCGATCAAAAGATACTCCCGTTTATGCCGCAAATTTTCGACACTCGCAAGGGAATCAAAACCTACAGGGTACTTCCCGTGAACTCAGAATCTTGAAATTTGGTATGAAGCAACGTCTTATAGCAGAGATATAGGAAAAATTGCGAAAAGTATACATTTTTAGTTATATCATATAATAAAAATATTTTTAATAATTTTAAACTTACTACCCCTTTCCTCATGAACGCGTAGTGGTATTATATTGAAATTCATATCAAATACTCAAATCTATAATACCTTTAAGCTGTAACAAAATCAAACTTCTATGTCAACGCAATTAAAAGAAACAGGAATTAAAACCGCATATTTTGAAACTCGCCACTACTCGCAAGGGAATCAAAACCTACAGGGTACTTCCCGTGAACTCAGAATCTTGAAATTTGGTACGAAGCAACGTCTTATAACACAGATAAAGGAAAAATTGCGAAAAGCATAAATTTTTAGTTACATCATTTATAATAAAAATATTTTTAATAATTTTAAACTTATTACCCCTTTACTCATGAACGCGTAGTGGTATTATATTGAAATTTTTAACAAATACTCAAGTCTATAATATCTTTAAGCTGTAACAAAATCAAACTTCTACGTCAACGCAATCAAAAGATACAGCAATTAAAGCCGCATATTTTGAAACTCGCAACTACTCGCAAGGGAATCAAAACCTAAAGGATACTTCCAGACGACCTGGAATCTTGAAATTTGGCATGAAGCAACGTTATAAAGTACACATATAGGAAAAATTCCGAAAATCTTAAATTTTTAGTTACATCACATAGTATATTTTTTTTAATAATCATAAACTTACTAGCTGACCCAGCAAACGTTGTTCAGCGATTAAAAAAAAAAAACAGATGTTGGCCGATTCTCAGACCTACCCGATATGCACACAAAATTTCATGCAAATCGGTTCAGCCGTTTCGGAGGAGTTTGGAAACAAACACCGCAACACGAGAATTTTATATATTAGACTTGCTGACCCAGCAAACGTTGTTATGCGATTAACAAAATAAAATAAAAAAATAGATTTTGGCCGATTCTCAGACCTACCCGATATGCACACAAAATTTCATGCAAATTGGTTCAGCCATTTCGGAGGAGTTTGGAAACAAACACCGCGACACGAGAATTTTGCTTCCCATTCCCTCTCGCTCCACACCATGGTCTGAACCAATCAATCGGATTTAGTAGGAGGAGCGATTGCTCAACCAGCAGTATTGTGTGAAGATGATGTATTGAGTTTAGTTAGAATATTTAATTGTGATCAAAGACATTTTGTATTACATGTAGGACATATTTTCACTCAAGAATCACCACCACCTTTTTATTATTTTGTTAGTGGTGGAGCTGGCGTGGGCAAAAGTTTGTTAATTAAGGGCTTGTATCAATATTTAATGCTTATGTTCAATAGAGTTCCGGGTGTAAATCCTGATGATGCTAGAATTTTACTTTGTGCATACACGGGAAAAGCTGCTTTTGGAATCGGTGGTCAAACTGTACACAGTACGTTTGGACTTCCAGTATCCCAGTGTGGCCAAACAATGCCCGAATTATCAGCAAGCACCGCGAATACCTTAGCATGTAAACTTGCAAAAGTAAGATTAATTATTTTGGATGAAATATCTATGCTAGGGAGTAGAACTCTGAACCAAATTAATAGGAGATTGCAGCAAGTATTTCACACAGATACGCTATTTGCTGGTATGTCTATTATAAGCGTCGGGGACTTCAATCAGTTACCACCGGTAGGAGACAACTGGGTTTTTCAGCCAAACAGTAGTCGAAATCCATTGGCACCCCTTGCTGGCGCTCCGTTGTGGGAACCATTCCGTCTCTTTATGATGACTAAAATAATGCGGCAAAGAGATGATCTGGCATTTGCAATAGCCTTAAACAATATGGCTGTCGGTCGGATGACTTCTATGGATATAGAGTTAATAAATTCTAGATGTCACAGTATTAATACTTTACCTATTGAGGCACATGGAGCGATACACTTATTTGCAACCAACAATGAAGTCGACAAATACAATAATCAAGTATTGTCTCTAATGAACACTGAAGGGTCCTCGGTTAAAGCACTTGATGTGGTTTCTGGAGCACCAAATCCGCAAGCTGCTAGAAAAGCCTTGCAATCTGTAAATGCTCTAGCTACAATGCAGACCTATGGTCTTCCTAAGAACTTGTTTTTACGAGTAGGTGCACGTTATATGATAACTGTGAATATTGACACTACGGATGGCCTTGTGAATGGTACTACCGGAATATTGAAGGCTATAGATTACGGTCGACACAAGGAGACAAGTGAAAAGCGGCCTTTACGTATTTGGGTTCTGTTCGATAAAAGTACGGGAATAGCTACAAGAAGTAAATGTCAAGTAACTTCTCGGAAACATCGTCAATATCTCAATTCGTATTGGACGCCATTAGATGCTGTCACTTATACTGTGAAAAGGTGGAAATCGTCAAATCTTATAGTGCAGCGTACTCAGTTTCCAATAGTACCAGCAGAACGTATTACAATTCATAAGTCGCAAGGTGCAACCTTAGAAAAAGTTGTGATTCATATTTCTAAAAATGTAAAAAGATCGATGTTGTATGTAGCTTGTTCTAGAGCAACGTCATCGTCTGGACTATTTTTAGTCGTGAATTCAGGTGGATTCAAACCTCCCTCTGAAATATCAGAATCGAGTGCTGTAAGTATAGAAATGAAACGACTAGAGCAAAACAAATTGGTTCCATATTTTAATTTTTTGCAAACACCTGAAGATAATGCAGTTCAAATTGTATTTCATAACGTGCAGTCATTACGCAAACATTTTTCAGACGTCATCGTAGATCCGATTATTCATTCCTTCCATGCAGCATTGTTTGTTGAAACCTGGGGATGTCGTAGAGACACTTTTGAACTTGATGGTTTTTATGAGGTCTGCAGAGTAGATGGTCCAGCTATATCTAATGCAAATCCAGGTTGGGGATCTATCGCGTATGTACGTCGCAATCTTAAGGATGCCGTGACAGATGGATCATGTAAAAGATATTATTTAAATAACCCAGGCGATGCCAACGGCCATTGTGAATGCTTGCATTTTGAAATGTTTAATGTCAGAGTGATAACTGTATATAGGTCACCACAATGTCAAATTAATGTTGCAATAGAATGCATAAATACAACAATATACGGCAGCAACCTCAATAGGTATACTTCATGTTCTCGTTTGATAGTTGTGGGAGACTTCAATATCAATTTTAGAATGAATCCCCAAAATGGAATTTCCACATATTTTTCATCCATAAACATGTTTCCGTTAATAAACACTAGCACTACACGAAGTAGTACAACTATAGATAACGTTTTTTCGAACTTCAATGTTCAATGTGGTACTATTCATACCTTTTTCAGTCACCATTTACAGATCTGGTTCAAATTTAATACTTAATTATTAGTATTTTTGAACTAGATTTCTAAATAGTGAAAAAAAAAAAAAAAAAAAAAAAAATAGTGACTAAAAAACTTTATAAATAAATAACTTTGATAAAATAATTTTTACAAGGCTAGTGTTAGGTATTTCATTTATATTAAAAAAAAAGAAAAAATAATAAAAAAAAATATTAATAAATACCTATATGTTAATACAAAATAAAGGATTACTGAGAGACCTTTGTCTTACATTTTATGCTCCTCCAGCTCAAACTCAAACTCAAACTCAAAGCATTTATTTCAAATAAACCATTTACAGGCACTTTTGAATTGTCAATAAGTCGGTCAGTCAGAAAAAGGAAGCTAGTTGCACATTCCAAGGAGTAGATCTCGATGGAGAAGAACGTGCAAGAAACTCCATGGACACTCTTTTAAACCATGATTATGTATTACAGAAATTCTGGTTACATGTCTTATTACTTCTAATATATGAGAACAATGCTAATTAAAAATTACATTAACAATAAAATTAAAATAAGCTAGTGGCAGTTGAGAGATGACCAGTCTCAACTGATGGCGCCCGTTCACGAACATGACGCGTGGATCAGCACTACTCAGCTCAACCATATTGAAGGGAACCGAATGACCCAACACACGTGCCACCATCAGCGAGACATTTGAGTGAGCATGACAAACTCTCAATTGCCATGCTCGTTCATGTCAAAAAAAAAAAAAAAACAAAAACAGTTACATTATATTACACGTGGTACTCATATTTACAAAATAAATAAAAAATGCTTCGAAGTTATACAATACTATAACTTTTCAAAAGTTAAAAATAAAAAGATTAAACATTTACTCCAAAAAAAAAAAAAATACGATTTAAAAAAAAAAAAAAACCATGTTTATAAAAATAAAAGGGAGAGCATCTCTTCCAAATATAAAATAAAAGAAAACTAATTAGTGGACCCAAGTGGCTGTGACTGTGGAGCAGGACCAGCATTAAGCCAAGCTTTTTTATCAAGGATATAATCCTCTAATTTATAATATGCTTGTCTACATAGTGTGCGTTTTATGCATGTTTTAAATTTTGTCTCGTTCAGTTGTAGAATCCGCAGTGGTATTTTATTATAAAATTTTACACAATTCCCCATAAAAGAATTTCGTACCTTAGCCAATCTAAACCGAGATTGATCCAAATTGTGCCTATTTCTAGTATTAAAATTATGTCTATCACTTCTCTTCTTAAAGAGATGAAGATTTTTCCGAACATACATAATGTTTTCATATATGTATTGACAAGGTACCGTCAGCTTTCCACATTGTTATGTTATGGATTTCATTTAGCAATAAAAATACCATAACTTTTACTTATATACCTACAGGTTTGTACGGAACCCTCGGTGCGCGAGTCTGACTCGCACTTGGCCGGTTTTTTTTTTATTATTGGGCTCGCGCTTGAGCACTATCTCACCTGATGGTAAGCGATGATGTGGTCGACGATGGAACACGCTTGCCTAGAAGTAATTTATTCACTATTGACAGAATAGTCCCCTAGCTTGTTGCTATTAGGAAACAGCATTAGGCAGACCGACCTCAAAAAAAAATGTCTTCATCCATTTTCTATCGATGCTAATATTAAAAATGCGATAGTAATTCTGTCCGTCTGTATGTCTGTTACGCTTCCACGCTTAAGTCGCTGAACCGATTTTGATGAAATTTGGTACAAAGATAGATTAGAGCTTGAGAAAGGACATAGGCTATAAATTATCACGCTATTTGCGATGGAGGATGAGTAATATTGCATTTTGTCAGTATTGAACGACTTTTGCCGCGAGTTCGAACCCCAGCTACTGTTATTTTTTTTTGTGATTATTTTATTTTCTTTTTTGTACATAAATTAGGTAAAGTTTGGTAAAAATACATAAAATCAATATTAAAACAAGAACAATCCAATATTCACGTCTTAACAAAAATAAACGCTAATTAACTTAATCCATTAGACTTAAACAAAAATTAAACAACCGAATAATTGCTATTACAAGCAGAATACAACTTGAACTTGAGTCTAGAACGAAGATTAGATCTCTAAAGTGACTCAAGGTAACTTAATGAATCGTTTTGTTAAGGGACTTATGACACTAGTTTGCTATACTGCGGACAAGGTCGCGGTAGAGTTATTAGCACGTAAATTTGCGAAATTTGATGTTTGGTCTTGAACTTGAGGGTCATATGTCGAATGCCCTAGTTTTTACAGGATGACCTGGGTCATGATATCACATTAATATATTAAAGGCGAATGTTTTTGAGTGTATGTGTGTTTGTTATTTCTTCACGTCCGAACGGCTAAACAAATTTCGATGAAACTTGACACTCGGGTTTTTTTTAGGTGGGAAATACCCACCTAAAAAAAATTCCACCCCTTTGTTCCTTCTTCGCCTTGCGTTCCAGGGCCCCGGGGTTCATTTTCACTTAATCCATGGCCCCAGTAGGCTTCGACCCTGCTGGGCCCCTACGATTAGAACATGTCATGATTTATTATGAAAGAAAGCGTGGAGCGTTTTGTCCAAAAAGAGTAAAGATTACATAAACGCCCCACGCTTTCTTTCATAATAAATTATAGTAAATATTCAATAAAGATGATTACCTACTTATAACCATTTCGCATAGGTAATTATCAGAGATGTACAAAATGCTTTTAAAAAAGTATTTAAATACAAAATGCAAATACTTTTCAAATTTATTATTTCAAATGCAAAATACAAAATACTTTTGCTTTTTTTATTTAAATACTAAATATAAAATAGATATTTTCAAAATACTTTATTCAAATAAAATACTTTCAGATAAGTTTACTAATGTTCTTTAGTTATTAATAAAGACTAACATTACAAACTGTTCAAAAAGAGCATCAGACATGTTGCGTCTGTGTGGACGCATTATCATACCACCATATGAAAATAATCGTTCCACTGGTGCCGAACTAGGGAGGCAGGTGTTGTATTATAAAAAAACTTTTTTTACTGCTGGGTATGTGTTGAACATGGTCAAACTTGTGTCTTCTTCTCTTAAATATTGGAAGGTCTCCAAATCAATGCAGGTGCTGTTGTGGCAGTTGTGGTAATGGTTTCGAAACTTAGCCGTAAAAAAGTATTTTATATTTAAAAAATATAAAATACATCTAGAAAAGTATTTCAAATAAAATACAAAATACTTTTAAAAAAAGGCATTTAAGTACAAAATATAAAATACTTATTTTGTATTTGCATTTTAAATACAAGTATTTCAAATAAGTCACAACTCTGGTAATTATTTATCGTTTAACACGAACTGAAATTGTTTATGTTTACCTGCGATCTTATGAAGATTTGGCAAAGGGAAAACTCTTGAGTCATCAAACTAAATGTCCAAATTATTTTGTAATTTTTAGTGCGTGCTAAAAGCGTGTTTTTTAGTTTTTTAAACTATTATTTTTTTTATTTATAGATTTACAATTCCCATAACTTCCGTAATCTGTGTAGATTTAAAGGACTTCTCCTTTAAACTCCCATTTAAATTTCCAACGGCCTTATGGAAGTTTAAAGGAGGGTTCTTTGGTACACCAATGGGAGGTCTTCTCACTCTTATCGGAATCTTTTGGTGTTACCCAATTCAACTTTTATTACTTTAGCTTTTTGATTCTTAGATTTAGGGTGGCAGAGATAGCTGCTAACGTATCGGAGACCAGCACCCCTAGCCAAGTTCATAATCTGCAATCGTTAACGATAGTCGAAAACTAATCAAATGTATGGGAATTACATCATCTCAACGTTAAGTCACGTGGTCAGAACAATCGAATAGAAAATTCGTAGCCAAGTTCACATCGTTCAAAATGATAGAATGAATTGTTATCGTTTCTACAATTTTCAACGCTATATCCTGAGTTATTGTAGAACGACATTATAGAACGAGCGGCCGACTCAGGCGCGTCAACATGGCTACCAATTTATCGTTTTCTACAACTGCTGACACCGAGGCGTTACCGATTGGAGAACGGAATTCGACACGAAACGGTTGTAACTTGGCTAGGGGGGCAGATCACCAGACCATGCCGTTTTCGAAATTCTTTGTTCAAACTCAAAACTATTTATTTCACATAGACCTACATGGGCACTTAAGCTAGCGCGCTAGTGTTTAAGTAAAAACTATTGAGTTAATTTTAAGCTATAATGACTAACCATCTACTTTAAAATACTTGTTCATCTAAATAGAATCTTATAATGTACGTTCGGACGAAAAAAAGTGTGAACAAAGATTCATCCACTGTTTTTAATTACACGAATATTACTCAAAATTATTGTTTAATTGCTGTTCATCCGGGTTTTTATGATTATGAATGTTGACCTGAGAACATCATTTTGTGAACCGTGACGAACTTTTTGGGCTCCAAAAGTTTGAATGGAGGATCTTCACTGAGCCTGTTAATGTATGTACATGTATATTAGTTTGAAGGTATTATTAGTTTTTTTTTTTTAAATTGATATAAACCATTGCTTGACTGCGATCCCACCTGATGGTAAGCAGAGATTCAATCATTAATGGTGAGGCGCACTAGTTTATTAAGAGCCTATTCACTCTAGCCTTGAAGACACCTAAATTATAGTTGGACGGGAAGACCACAGCAGGCAAATTGTTCCAGTCCTTCGATATACGTGGTATAAACGACGAAGCGAAACGCTTAGTCCGGACCGTTGAAGATTTTTTCAAATTTCTAGAAGCTGTACCGAAAATGTGACATCAGAAAATCGAAGTCAAAAACTGATAGAAGGCTCTAAACACACTTTTATAGATATTTTGGATACCTACATAATATTTGTTAAATCAAACACTTTTATACCCAACTGCCTCAGGTGAGTCTAGGGTAGTTTGTTTTTTTTTTGGAGATGTGAAATCAGTCTGAGTAGAGACAGACTTTTATTGACTAGAACTCATCCGAGTTTCTTGAGTAGCCCTAGTGGACGTCGTCCATTTTGCTGACATCTCTTTAAGGCGCACACGGAACACAATGTGTCTTAGGCTTGACGGCAAGCAACCCATTACTGTACAAGTTGTTACAGGGTCAGTGATATGAATTTATAATACACACACACGAAATCAGTTTAGAATCAAACTCACACACAACAACACGGTGATTATTATAATAAGAATAAAGCCCTTTATATTCCGAATTTTGGCAGATTTTCAGTTAAACTCTGAAATTACTGCTACAGAAAGTCCTTTAATCCGGTTTGACTGGCAAAGGCCTCCTCCAATGCTTTCCACTGTTGCCTATCATGAGCAACCCTTCTCCAATTTGGTCCTGCTGTCAATTTTATTTCGTCTTCTGACCATTCAGTGACCCGCTTGCTCCATTGTATTCCGCGTCATATGACCTGCCTACCTCAACCCCTCCTCCTTGAGTCTGTTGGTCGATTCGCAAGAGTATGTCGGAGAGTTTTATTAGTGCTCATTTTTTTTTCGGTTAGAAATCATCTAATGATTTCTTTCGCTCTAGGGCGGAGCTGGAGGGCGTATCAGACTTTTAATGATTAAAACCAAGTACTATGTTAATTCGTTATCTCGCGTTCCAGGGCCCCGGGTTTTCCTTTCAGAAGCGAACCCAAGCCCCAGTACGATTCGACCCTGCTGGGCCCCTACGGTTTTGCTGACATCTCCTTGAGGCGCGCGTGGATTACTACGTGCCGTCTTTGTTAGTGGTCACTAACATGGGGATTATGTCACCTTATAACAATCACCATCAATTATTATGATAGCGACATTACCATGAATCATAACACAACACAATATCATCACGCTATGTCCCCTGAGTCACCAAAGTAATTGCAGCTATAAAAAATAGGCTACACTTTAGCATTGTTTTCTTGTTGAGCGTCATTGTGGAATGACGTCATTTTAATTAAAGTTTAATTATATTGACGAAGGTAATCAAGAAGTAGGTAGGTTATTTTAGGCTATATAGTATGAAGTGTATAATTGTTTATAGCATGATGTTTAAAAATAAACCGTAGGAAACTATCACGGTTAACTTGGTAACACTTAAATAAAATGTTTTTTTAACCGACTTCAAAAAGGAGGAGGTTATATGTTCGGCTGAATGTATGTTTTTTATTTTTATTTTTTATGTATGTTCACCGATTTCTCGGTCAATTATAGACTGATTTTGAAATAATTTTTTTTGATTGAAAGGTTATGCTTCCAAGTTGGTCCCATAGAAATATTCTTATGATCTGATCATGAACTTCGTAGATATGAAACAGAACTCCTCATGGGATCACAGCAGAACTGTCGTAACAAGTAAAATTGCTTTGTTTATACGTGTAGTCGATGACTGACTGAAAGAAGAGTAGTAGTAGTAATATATCGAACTGATCTGATGATGAGGCCTGAAGTTAGGCACCGGAACTCTGTAATAAATTAATTTATTCTAACCGTGTTTGGTATTATTAGAATTGTCATGAGATGCACTCTGGCCATAAGGCATTTAAGTATGGCTGAGGGGTACTTTTTAGTGGTGGTACCATAACTAAAAAGTGAAAAATAAAAAACTTTTTACAAAAAAATACAACCGACTTCAATGTAAAAAAAAACACTGAAAAGTGCAAACTAACTTTAATTTCGGAAGTCGGTGTTAAATAACGAAGAGACAAAACTATTATAGAAACACTTACTTCCGAAATTAAAGTTATTTTGCACTTTTCAGTGTTTTTTTACATTGAAGTCGGTTGTATTTTTTTGTAAAAAGTTTTTTTTATTTTTATTATGGGTAGCCTCACATTTGACCACTATCTCACTTGATGGTAAGTAAGTAAGCAATGATATGGCCGACGATGGGGCATGCACATAAAAGCAACAAGTTTTTGCAGCTGTGATGTTAATTTGAACTCAATATTAATGACTAGTTCCAGTCAGCGGCTTCGCTTCCGTGAAAGTAGAAAATATGATTGCATCAGTAGTTTTTAAGTTTATTATTTATTACAAACAAAAATACAAAAAATCTAAAATAAAATCATTCTTCTTTATAATATTAGTAAAGAAGTAGTAGGTAGTAGTAGTAATAATAGTAGGAACATACTCTTGGGATAACAACAACAAGTATCTATTCTGCTTGCTATTCCCGAATTTGTCCTGGCAATGTTTTTAGACCATATTCTACCCGGGTTTTTTTTTGCTTGGGATAATCATCTAATGACATTCCCCGCTCTTGGGCGGCGCGAGAGGGCATGTCAGACTTTTACTGACTAAAAACTCACTCCTGTTCCTTCTTTGCCATTTTTCCCGGGCCCCGGGGATCTATTTCGCATCACCCATGGCCCCAGTAGGCTTCAACCCTGCTGGGCCCTTACGTTTGCTGATATCTCCTTGAGGCGCGCGTGGAACATTACGCGCTGTCGACGGCTTGGGCTTGGTCCAGACGGTTACCGCACGGTCGGACGGCGAGCTACCCATTGCTCCACGTCCGCAAGCCCGCGCCTACGGTGGCCGGAAATCGGGATCGGAATCCCGGCGACTGGGGCGCGAGGACCATTGCCTCGCACGCCCGGCCGCCTCCTTTGCTAGCATTACTGCTTGCAGAGGAGGCGACCGCCTGCCACTGCTCCTCGCTCCGGACTGTAGCCTGTACCAAGGTTCGTCGCGAGAGATCACTGCCGCCGATCGCCCCCACGAGCATACGGCGCTGCTCTGCCCAGGCGGGGCAAACCTGTGTGCCAATTTTGATTGCCATCCATCCCTTAGCTGTTTAAGTTTGACAGTTTAACAAACATTCATTCATAAAAATGATTCACCTTTACAATATTAGCATGATTGTATAACATTCAATGAAGCATAGTTCTCTAATATGCAGCTCTTGAAAGGCTTCTAAATTCATTTTGACACACCTCAAAAGGACTGCAGTAGTTCACATGGCTCCGGTTGCTTTAAATTCCACCATCAATCTTCCATGACACCATACACTGGAGTATTTGTTTTAGATTGAAAAGTGAATAGTTTCACAATGTTTTGACAGGCTGTTAGAATAGTATGCCATTATGGAGATTTCTCTTTTACATTACAAAGTAAACATGACAAGGCCTGCAAATACTAAAACAGCAAGCGTAGCGAAATAGTTTCGAAGGTTTTTTTCATCCAAACCTTCAAGTGTATTAGTGGAAATGTTTACTGTTTAGCATTTTTTTTATTGTTGGTAGTGTCGCGCTTGACAAGTATCTCACCTGGTGGAAAGCGACGATGTGGTCGATGATGGAGCGCGCTTGCCTAGATGATCTAATCACTCATAACTTAAAGATCCCCAGCCCCGTTTCGTTTCGATTCTCTTTTCGTTGAACGCCTTAAGTCAGCCACGCCTCTTATTCCTTTTTTTGACCACGTGACTGAGCATTGTGATGACGTCAGAATAAAGGAATCGGAGGTGGGGGCGATCGGCAGCAGTGATCTCTCGCGCCGGGCCTTGGTACAGGCCATGGTCCGTAGTGAGGAGGAGTGGCAGGCGGTCGCCTCTTTCTGCGAAGCAGTAATGCTAGCAAAGGAGGAGGCCGAACGTGCACGCGTGAGGGAGCGGCCCTCACGCCCCAGCCGCCGGGATCCCAATACCGATTCCCGGCCACCGTAAGCGCGGGCTTGCGGACGGTAACCATCCGGACAAAGCCCAAGTCGTTGACGGCACGTAGTGTTCCACACGCGCCTCAAGGAGAAGTCAGCAAACCGTAGGGGCCCAGCTGGGTCGAAGCCTACTGGGGTCATGGGGAAAGGAAAACCCGGCCCTGGTATGAAAGGCAAAGAAGGAACAGGAGTGGGTTTTATTCAGTAAAAGTCTGACACACGCGCCATGACACCTCTCGCTCTTGCGTTCCGCCCAAGAGCGAGAGGTGTCATTGGATGATTTTCTCATCTAAAAATAAAATTAAAAATGTGTTGACATAGACGTCGTTACAGTCTAGAATGCAGATTGGCTTTCATTTGATTATTTGTAGGAGCAAATAATCAATCTTGTTTCCTCAGATTAATGATCGAACCACGTATATAACGACACCTTATCTGACCTGTTACAGTTGGATGCCCAGCAACGCTACACACTCTTCCAGCGCGGTCTGTGGGAGGCCGCTCAGCAGATACCTCGGGGAGGCCTCCGGGACTTCGCCACGTTCAGGCAGCTGAGGTTATTGTCCATCATCGGACCAGCTGCCTTGCCACCTGATCAGCTTGACAGAGTAAGTGTATACAACATCATCACTTCGTTCCTTCGTCTATATCTTTTTTTTTTAATTGATATAAGCTAGTGCTTGACTGCGATCCCACCTGATGGTAAGCACTGAAGCAATCGTTGATGGTGAGGCGCTAGTGCGATGATTTCATAAATTCAGTAAGATTGGTGACAATGTCTGGTTTTAATATGGCATTGTACTCGTAGCTCCCAAACGAATGGACCGATTTTGATGCGGTTTTTTTTTTGTAATTGTTCATAAAAATTGCATCACAAATCAACCCGCACTGGGCCCGCGTGTTTGATTATGGCCCTTCCCAATCTTCTTTATATTAACAAGTATTGCTTATCAATTTCCAGTACAACCGCATAATCAATGATATGCTAGCCGTCTACAATACAGCGGAGATATGTGCGTACAACGAGCCCTTCAAGTGCGGTCTACACCTGCAGCCTGAACTCCAGTTCATCATGTCCCACTCCCGGGACTGGGACGAGCTACAGCACATCTGGACCGAGTGGAGGAGGAATACTGGCAGGAGGATCAGGGACCTGTATGAGCAGCTGGTGGACTTGACAAATCAAGCGGCGAGGTTGAATAGTGAGTAGCCGTTCTTTTTAGTTAGGTAACTAATTAGATTTACAATATAGCAGATAGATAGATAGATATATTCTTTATTGTAAGGAAGGAGGTAGGATCGTGTGTAGAGTACACGTTATTTTAAACAGTCAAGCCATGTACATCAGACTCACACACAAAGGATTTCGCACTCATTATCATCATCATCATTTCAGCCGAAAGACGTCCACTGTTGGACATAGGCCTCCCCAATTGTCGCCACAATGAACGGCCCTGTGCGTCTCGCATCTATCGGATTCCCGCAACCCTTACTAAGTCTTCGGCCTACCTTGTAAGAGGCCTTCCAACACTGCATCTTCCTGTACGCGGTCGCCACTCCAGAACCTTTCGGCCCCAAAGGGCCATCTATTGTGCGAGCAATGTGCTCTGCCTATTGCCACTTAAACGGCAACCTTGGTTCTCCTGCGGATATCTTCATTCCTGCTTCGATCACACAAGGAAACTCCGAGCATAGACCTTTCCGTTGACCTATTGGGTGTTTTTAAGCCTTCTGATGAGACCCATTGTGAGCGACCACTACAATTTGCAATTGCGCACTACAATATTAAAATCAAGCAAAGCGCTGTGTGAATCGGTTCGTGATGACGTAGACATGTGCATCCTACAACCAGCAACAGGCCCGCGTGGTTGTTTACGGCGCATTCCCTCTCCTAAAGGGGCCTGAGTCCCAGCAGTGGGAACGTTATGAGGATGATTACAGTATCATTTGACTCACAAGTAGGAGTTGTTTCCACCGCATAATGTATATGATAAAATATGAGGCCGCAAATTATATTATTATGTTTTTTAAGACTCAAATTGTAATATTTATTAACTATTAGTATACCAATTTGTCGTCAAGTCGTGGCAGTAATTCAACTAAGACTTACGCCTGTTGAAATCAGCACCGTACTGTTGAAGAAAAATACAACAGTACGCCTACAAATGTTTGAGCTACGGAGCATAAGCTTACTTTAGCAATTATACGACATGCTCTGCGAAAAATAAAAGGCGCAATATGTATTTGAGACACTAGCGTGTTCTGCTAGCATTGTATTTTGTTTCGTGATAGGAAATAGAAAGTTTTTGAGACATTCAATTTAATCATGATGTCATGCAAAATTGCAAACCACTTTGTTTGTTACCATTGGTACGATGCCATTTTATAAATTCAGATCATAACAATCGGTTCAGTCTCCATTATATTAAATGGTTATTCTTTGTTTTCCAGATTTCACAGACGCCTCAGCTTATTGGATGTTCCCTTATGAAACTACCAACATGAGACAAGAAGTTGATGAAGTTTGGGAGCAGGTAAATGTATTTTTCCATAATTTCTATAATATGCTTGTCGACTTTCGGCGGTCAAAAACAAGATTTACGAATCCGAATCTTTTATAATGATTGTCCTTATTTTTTATATCAGATGAGCTCGATAATCAAAATCAGTTTTATGATTCTTTAGAAACTGAGGTTGATTACCCTTTCAGAAATCGTACTAATAAAGGACAAATTAGTTTTAAAATCAATAATTTTTCATATCATGTCAGAATCTCATTAGTGGCCGATGAATGTAGATTCACTCCTAAAACTAGTTGGTTACAGTCGCTACAGCTTTAAGTGCAGCTTTTGAGGTAAAAACGTTAAGGTAACACTACACTGCGCACACGTGTGCCACGTACGATGATCTGGGCACGTCTGCCTCCATACATTTTATATGGCAAACTTGTAGAGCTACATTAGATCTTCGCCATGCGACGTCGTTCAACGTACAAATCAGACGTGATCCACGTGTGCGTCGGTCTAATGTAGTTGTAGCTTTATTGTAATGATATGTGTATTTACTAATATTTGTAACTATTTCACTCCAGATCAAACCCCTCTACGAGCTTCTCCATGCCTACGTCCGCCGTCGTCTCCGTGAAGCGCACGGCCCTGAGCGTATCTCTCGCTCGGCTCCCATCCCTGCCCACATCCTCGGCGACATGTGGGGGCAGAGCTGGTCGGGCATCGTACCTGTCACGCTACCCTATCCGGGCAAGACCCTCGTCGATGTTACGCCGGAGATGGTGCAGCAGGTAACATGAAGTCGCATTGTTCATATGCAATGAACTTGGGTGTTTAGCTATATTCTTTTTTGTGTCGGTTTTGATTGGGACAAAACTTCACAACCTCTTCAGCATTATATCAGACAAAAGTATGTAGAAAATAATTATACTAAGAAAAGCGCTAGGTATTCTGATAAAGAGGAGACCAGTTTTCTAGCAATGAGATTTTTATAGGCTTCTAATGCTAATGAGAGAATAACAGTTTGAATAAAATTTCTGAAACTTAACTTTTATTTAAAATGACTAACGCGGCGTCCTGCGTGGGTGATTTGACGTGAATGCGGTTGCGAAGCGATCCGATGAAAATATCAAACCAATGTGTTTCATCCCTCCTCGTATATCATAAGGCTATAAAATTGGGCTCTATTTGCACACGTTACTGATCACATTTGTGTAGTCAAAAGTAAAAAAAAAAGAATTGCCAAAATTGTTCATAAAAATTTGTAATAATTGGTAAATTCATAATTGAATCAATCATTTGTATCAATTCAGTCTTTACTTAAATAATAACAAGACCTTTTCTAATAAGCCTTTTATGTATTTGTACTAATTAAAAACTAGTGGTGTATATATAAAAGACCCTGACTTAACTAAACTGACTGACTGACATATTATTATCAACGCACAGCCGAAACTACTTGAACTAGGAGCATAAAATTTTGCACAAGGTTTCTTTCTATGACATAGGCGAATACTAAGAAGAGGGGATTTTCCAAAATTCAGGGGGTATCCATAGTTTGTATGAAGAAACTTACTTTCAAGTCTGTGTGTGTATATTAAGTATGTATGATATTGCAAGGGTGTGAAGATGTGAATGTGAATATGTTTATGTCCGAGTAGGCGAATGGGTGGAGAAAATATGATATTAGTTGAAGAGTATAATTTATGTTTTTATGGCTGCAAGCTTAATATGTCCTGCAAGCGCTGCAATCTTTATAATGTCTTTTGTTCCAGGGTTACACTCCTCTAACAATATTCCAACTGGCGGAAGAGTTCTTTGTGTCTATGAACATGTCGGCGATGCCTCATGACTTCTGGGCACTGAGCGCGCTGCAGCAGCCCACGGACAGGCACATACACTGTCAACCTTCCGCATGGGACTTTTGTAATAGGCATGACTACAGGTAGACAATATTTCACTACTTTCACACTACGCCATCTAGTCCCAAACTAAGCAGAACTTGTGATATGAGTACTAGACAACTGACAAACACCCGGACACAGAACAAATGATTATGTAGGTAATTCACATAAATATCTTTGTCTTGAGTGGCAATCAATCCCACGACGTCCGGCATAGTAGGCAGGGCCACTAACCACTAGACCAATAGGCCAGTCGGCGGTAGATAATTAAACATTTATTTAAAGAAAAGTTGTTGTTGATTTTAAAAGGATGTTAATACTAAATAATGACTGACGAATGTAAAAAAAATAAGCAGTAACGGAAGAACGAAGTATGGAAGGCTGATTCACTTGATATAGTTCAAAAACATTATAACAGATCGCGAATTTAATATCCTCGTTTTTTAGGGTTTCGTACCTCAAAGTAAATAACGGAAACCTTATAGGTTCACTTTGTTGTCCGTCTATCTGTCTGTCTGTCAAGACCCATTATCTCAGGAACGTGTGAGATATCGAACTGAAATTAAAACCATATACTCAGGCCTGCGGTCCCTTAAAGCTGTGAAAACATCAAACTTATAAATTAATGAAAAAAAAAGATAAGGCCATTTATGTCGCAAAAAACGTATATTTCGACATTCTCAAGGGAATCAAAATTCTAGGGTACTTTCCGTTGAGCCAGAATCCTGAAATTTGGCATATAGCAAGTTACCACAGAGCTGACCCGGTAACCGAATATGCTATAAAAATGTATCCATAATCGTAATCGAAACCATAACACAGGTACAGGAATAAATCTGGAAACAGCAAATTTGTTGTTACGTCACAAAAAAAAACTTTTTGCAATTTGGAAAAATCTTCGAAACTCCATTCGGGAATTTAACTATTTATATAATAGGTAAGTTTGTACGAAACCCTCAGGGCGCGAGTCCGACTCACACTTGCCCAGAAGATTGTGTTTTTATTGTTAGATTACTGTAATTATAGAATGTAAATTATTCGTGTAAATAAATAAATTGTTTTTGATTAGTTCCTTTTATACGTAAGATATAAAGAAGCGTGTCATTTTTTCAGGATCAAAATGTGTACTCACGTGGATATGAAAGACTTGGTGACGGCGCATCACGAGATGGCACACATTGAATACTTCTTGGCGTACAGGAATCTGCCCAAGGTGTTCAGAGATGGTGCTAACCCAGGTTAGTGGAGTATATAAATATTAAGGGCGGAATTCACCAATAAAACTAATCGCGTTTTAACGTTTGGCTCGCATAATTGCGTTTAGCCGCTGTCACTTGTCTGTATTTTTCTTTTCTTGTATTTTTACAAGTGACACTAGTGACAGCGGCTAAACGCGATTATTCGAGCCAAACGTTAAAACGCGATTAGTTTTATTGGTGAATTCCGCCCTTAGAAGTTTGCGGGATAGAGTGTAAAGTCCGACATATCTCCGTTGAAAAGAGCAGGTTCAATGATAAATGATATTTATTTTGCAAATAGGTTTAAAAAAAAACTTTTATACGTAATTTTTTTTGTCGTCATTTTAAACTAGGTAAGGCCGGTGTTTCCTAGCTGAAGAGAACCAAGAAGAAGAAACACCGAAACCAACTCAAGGGTCAAAGTCTCTTTTAAAGTCCATACAGTTCTCCGATCAGACGAATCTTTTGTGTGATCCGGGCAACTACCCGATAGATGATGTCGGGCTGTTGGAAGTTGGAGAACTCTAATGGCGCAATGCAGGATTCCGAATTTTAGTTCTTATGTGATGCCATAGATGTCGCTACAAATATTTTCGACTTCTTGTCTAAGCAAACCAAAATGTTTACGGAGTGTAATTCCAATTCTTCTGATAAAATTGATTGACTAAAAACAAAGAGTCATTGCAACAAAAACAATTTACATTGTAAATGTTAAGTTATAATTTTTTTTTAAATTTTTCTTTTCATATACATATGTATGTAGTTATGTTATAAATATTCGTAGTTAGTTTATATTTATGTAATTTATGTACATATATATGTAATGATAAAGTCCTCCACTGCGTTATGAACGCGATAAACTCAAAAAATAATGAACAGATTTTACCACAATTTTCACCATTAAACAGAGTAATCCTTGAGGAATGTTTAAGTGTATAAATATATATAATACATGCATTGTTGTAGAAAAAAGCCGAGAATTTTAAAGCTTTCCAACACCGGTGCGAAGTTGGGACAGGTTCAGAAATCAGAAACGTTTATTTCAAATATATCAATTTCAAGCACTTTTAATTTGTCAAAATATCGGTCAGTCAAAAAAAAAAAGTGAAGCAAAATTGCACTTTCCAAAGCATAGATCTCTATGGAGAAGAACGTGCAAGAAACTCCATGGACACTCTTTTGTTGCTAGTATTAATAAGTTAGCAAAATTAAAAAAAAAAAATTGATTGCGGTACTTATAGGTTCACTGTTACAAAATAAAGGATATAAAGTGGATTGTTTTAAAATAAGGGAATTTGCTTAGATACAAATCGCTTCTATTAATGTCAGAGTAAAAGAATTTCCGGAAGACGTAGCGTTGGAAGGCCTCCTACAAGGTGGACCGATGACTTGGTAACGGTTGCGGGAGACGCACAGGACCGTTCATTGTGGAGACACTTGAGGGAGGCCTATGTCCAGCAGTGGACGTCTTTCAGCTGAAATGATGATGATGATGATGAAAAGAATTTCATTTTTCTATCACTGCATTATTTACAAAAGTCACGATACTTATTCATGAGCATTACATTTCTCTTTAAGTAAATTATCATTTCTGATATATTCCTGTACCGAACAACCACCAACCACATAATCATTAGCTTACTGCGCATATCAATCAGTATGTACGAGTGCATTAATGTTAAGAATCAGGAAAACTTATGTCTTGTATATGAATGTGCTTGATTGCTCTTGATATATAATCTACAAAAACTTGAAGATTATAAAATTAGAGATAACGATTACCTAAATATTTTTTGTCTTAGTACTTTTTTTTTAGGTGGGAAAATCATCTAATGACAAATCCCGCTCTTGGGCGGAGCGCGAGATAGTGTCAGACTTTTATTGACTAAAACCCACTCCTGTTCCTCCTTTGCCTTCGTCCCAGGGCCCCGGGTTTCACTTTCACACTACCCTTAGAAGTCAGTATTCTCACTAGCTATGTGATGGAATAAACACTCTTAAGATATTAGATATATTAACTAAGAAAGTTTGACTTGTACTCGATCGTGTTTTCACAACTATCACACAACGCCGTCTAGTCCCAAGTTAAGCAGAGCTTGTGTTATGAGTACTAGACGACTGATAAACATACTTATATATTTCTAAATACATACATATATAACTAAATTACACCCAGACACAGAACAAATGATCGTGTTCATCACACAAACATTTGTCCTGAGTGGGAATCGGACCCACGACCTCTGGCATAGCAGTCAGGGCCACTAACCACTAGACCAACAGGCCAGTCAACTATGGCCCCTGCCTGAACAATCTATCTATACATATAATAAAACAGTAAAATGGTGGAGCGTTGGTATTAGTTGGCGAAAAAACTACTGAACCAATCCTCTTCAAATTTTGCATACATAATCCTTATAGGCCGGGTCAACTGTTAGGCTACATATTATCACGCTATTTGCTATGGGGGGTGAGCAATAATCCAAAATGTCGACATTGAACGACATTTGCCACGTTCGATCCCCAGCTACAGTTAAAAATTTTGTCATTATTTTATCTTCTTTTTTGTAATAAAATAACTTTTACCATTTTTTCAAAATAAAATTGACATTTCTATTCGATATCTTCTAAATATTTTGTAAAAACTAATCAAAATACATAATAAAATCAAAGCGGCGAGTAAAATCACGTACTAAAATGTAATAGCACCACACGCAATTCAGATACTTGCAACGCCATCTAAAGACTGAAAGTAGAAATAATGATGACAATGATAGTTGAACGTCATATTTGATAGATGGCATTGTGTATTTTACGTAATTTTCTGAATGGCGGAAGAATGACTATCGGCCAAGTTTGCAGACAGTTTTATTGTTTAAAATTGGACGAAAACCGTTATGATTAAACTGGAGTTAGACGGAGACATTTTTAATCCTAATGCTTTTTTTCCCCGTGGTTGTAACAAACTAATTGACCGTGATTATTCAAGGGATACCAACCAAAGGTGATAAAAGTAAATACTTATATGTATTTAATTATTGACTTTAAAATAACATGGCCAAATTTTCGGAAGGGGTAGCATGGCACCTTGCGTTGGAAGGCCCCCAGGTGGACCGATGACCTGGTGAGGGTCGGGGGAATCCGATGGATGCGACACGCACAGGACCGGTAATTATGGTGACACTTGGGGAGGCCTATGTCCAACAGTGGACGTCTTTCGGCTGAAATGATAACGATAATGATGGCACCTTTATTTTTCTTTTTTTAAGGGTGGAAGTCATCCAATGACTTCTCCCACTCTGGTTGGAGCGGGAAGGCGTGTCAAACTTTTACTGACTAAAACCACACCTGTGTCCTTCAGTTGCCCTTTGCGACCTCTCTTTGAGGAGCGCGTGGATCACCACGCGCTGTTGACGACTGGGCTCGGTCCGGTCAATTACCGGACGGCCGGACGGCTGTGGACGACCGATTGCTGGATGTCCGCGAGCCCGCGTCTACCGTGGCTGGTCGTCGGGGTCAGAATCTCGGCTCGGCGTGAGGACGTTCGTTCCCTCACGCGTGCGGCCTCCTCCTTCACTAGCATTACGGCTTTGCAGAAGGAGGCGACCGCCTGCCATTCCTCCTCGCTCTGGACCATGGCCCAAAGTCACAAGGCCCGGCGCGAGAGGTGACTGACGCCGATTGCCTCCACGAGGACAACACACACCTCTGTGTGCTCCACTGTGTCCTCCGGGATGATGGCACCTTGTGGCCTAATAATGGTGTGTTTTATTATTAGCAGTCACTGCTTCATATAAAACTGGGTCGAAAGGTTTGCGTTCCTGATCACAGTTCGACAACGTATGATATATCTCAGATTCCTTGCAGCCTTACGTCGACATCCGTACGTTACCTCCTTGCAGTGAGTGGTGACCAACACTGGAACCACCCTCTGAGGGAGGCCAGTCTCAGGGATAACACTAATCGGCTGCTACATTTGTTTACCAGAATTTATTTGTTTTATGGATACACAAGCTCAGGACTGTTGAGGGTGTTTCACGCGGTTTCTGTTCCGGATTCGGTTGGAAGTACTCTGATATTACCATTTTACAAATCGCCCGGAGGACCCGTTGTAGCATGCGGTGGAGGTCTATCCTGCTTGGGTGAACCGCCGTGTCTTCATAGAGGCAATCGGCGTCAGTGACCTCTCGGTTTGGCCATCAATATGCGAGTTCGATTGGACAGGGATACACGCGTTCAAGATTTCACCGAAATTCATTCAAAAGTTGGAGACTCTTCATAGGGTAGTTCCCACTATGGAATAACATTTGTCTGATATACGAGGACGTCAGTCACACCAAAAAATCGTAGGTAAATGTACAAGTAATTTTTACGCCCCAAATGATCAAGCTGCAACAATCAATTCAAGCATGCTCTCGCAAATTCTTCATAAGTACTGTTGTGGAGGAAGATAGTTGATGATGATGGTAATTTTTTTATTCACTGGCTTTTTGGCTTTGCACCATCAGTGCAAACGTTATCCAGCTGAAGGTCGGTGTCCCGATTATGTTCCTTCGTTTACCTCTACCAAAGCTGTTTGACGGCTTAAACTCTTCAGTGAAACATTATTGAGGCGAAAATTTTACAGGAGGTAACTCTTTCGAACAACCTCGCAGCCTTAGCAGACATTGGCCCTAGAGGGCCCTATCCATTTGCTGACATCATTATGAGTCGCGCGTAGATTACTACGCGCCGTCGATTCAGGATTGCTTTGACCAGATGACCGGACGGCTCCACCGCAATCACTTCCCTCATCATCCTTCATAGTTTCAGCCACCTTCTTCGATCGTAGTGCTTCACTGAAGGAGGCTACTGTTTGGCATTTTTTCCACTAATTACCTTCATGAGGACACGGCGGCGCCGGCGCTCCTACCAAGCGGGACTGACTTCCACCGTAAGCTCCATCGTATTCTCCGGGCGATCCGCACCGCGATTGTAACGTGCTCACTGTGACAATGTTGTTTTACCGGAACATAAACCAGAAACATACATAAACTAGTGCCTTTTCCCTTGGGGTAGGCAGAAATGCCAACTGCTACGACCCTTACATACTCTTTCTATTCATTGACGTTCATACATCTGGATCTGGACGAGTACATAACATGTATCCTGAAGGTAATTTGCGTTTTTACCTTTAACAGTTTTATGTGAAAGTACAATAAATAATTACGAAGCTTTCAGAATGAATTGCAAGCACAGAATGATTGTACAGTTTTACCAACTTAACGTAGACGAAGTCGCGGGCAACAGCTAGTTACATTATATTATTATTATACATATTAAAGTTAATACATAATTACTGTTTTTATCCATATTCTCTAACTCTACATATTCCACCATACTGTGTTCTGAATAATTTTTTTTTTAATCTGAAAAACACAGTATTTGGTAGTATTTATATTGAACTGTAAAATGTGTGTCTTTATTGTCCTTGTTTTTATTTTTCGTTCGTACGTGTACGTACATATTATAGATAAATTATACCCAGACACAGAACAAATGATCGTGCCCATGACACAAACATTTGTCCTGAGTGGGAATCGAACCCACGACCTCTGGCATAGCAGTCAGGGCCACTAACCACTAGACCAACAGGCCAGTCAATATAAGTTTATCAAGTTTTGACTTGGACGTATTGCAACTAATTTAGATTATTGCTCCTGATTAGATCGCAGACAAGTTTTTTAGTAACGCATACGCAAAATAAATTTTATATATTAGTAGAAAGTCACTCAGGTCCGGGTTTCATAAAAAGCTAAGCTCTATATTAGACTTTAGGAGACAATTTTTTTATAGACAAGCCAGAATATGAAATAAAAAACCCAAAAATTTAAACAACAACAATCTACCACCATTTAATTCTTCTACAAACACTAATACCATACAACTAAAAACAATATCACGCTCACAAACGCCATCTCTGGGTGGTTCTTGGTACCGCCGGAGTTGCACAGATCTGTGTCACAAGTGCAATATGTGACGAAGACGTCGCCATTTCCGGAGACCCGCCGGCAGGACTGACCTTTGACTTCGTTATCAGTAAGGTAGCCACACTGACGGACCACACGAACCTTCCCGTAGACTGTGGAAAAGAACATAGATTTAAAATGGTCTTAATAAAAAATTGTTACTTCAAATTGTGTTTCCTGATAGCTACAACCTAGGGGTCTTTAAGTCAAGAGTGAATAGTTTACTTCTAGGCAAGCGTGCTCCATCGTCGGCCACATCATCGCTTACCATCAGGTGAGATAGTGGTCAAACGCTATCCTATCCATAATAAAAAGAAATACTACGCCCCGACTTCGATCGAGTGCAATTTTCTTCATTTAATTTCTTACAATTTTCTTTCACTCAGACCTTGTCCTGGCAATTAATAACGAATATAATAAAAAATAATTATCCTATTCGTTGCATTAGTTCTGAAGTTTTATATAGATAATTTTAAATTGTGTTTCCTGATAGCTACAACCTAGGGGTCTTTAAGTCAAGAGTGAATAGTTTACTTCTAGGCAAGCGTGCTCCATCGTCGGCCACATCATCGCTTACCATCAGGTGAGATAGTGGTCAAACGCGAATCTTATCAATAATAATAAAAAAAATTGTAGTGTTACAGAGAGAGACAGGTTAAGAATAAATAACTGTTTCAATTTGACGAAGATGCGTATTTGTTTTCAGACAATTTCCATCTTTGCTAAAACTGTATATACTTGATTAATCCGGCAATCAAGTATAAATTAACATAATGATAATCATACATTTTTTCAAAATGAACACTCACGGTGACATAAAGTGGCCACTCTGCGATTTGTTGTTCTACAATCTCTATCCCCTTAGCATGCGTAATTAGCAACTAATTAATTCCACTTACAAAAATAAAGAACTTGTCTTAACTTCTAGAACCGAAGAGAACTAGTCTTCGCTATTAAACTCGAGGAAACGTCCACTGCAGATCATAGATTTTTTATTATTGATAGGCTCGCGTTTGACCACCATCTCACCTGATGGTGAGCGATGATGTGGCCGACCCGAAGATGGAGCACGCTTGCCAAGAAGTAACCTATTCACTCTTGACTTAAAGGCCCCTAGGTTGTAGCTATCAGGAACACAGACTCCGGCAGGGAATTCCATTCCTTAGCAGTACATACAATAACGTGTTCCCAAAAAGTTTGGTACGTGTGGGTGGAATGTCCACCATGTACCAGTGGCGCTACGCCGTACATCTAGTGGTCCGATGATATACAAATATTCATCAATATACACTCACTCTCCATCTTGATAGATCGACAGAACGTCGGTTCGATAGGCTCCAAATGTTCAGGCGGGTCTCTCAAGGAGCAGTTAACGATACCCAGGCTGAAGGAGTCAAACTCCACTCCGCAACGAGGGTCGTAGAGGCTATTGCAGTCGTAACATAGGATTGAAGAAGCTGGAATGACAGAAGAACTGGATTACTGGAAATTCTGAACCCTATCTTTCAAACAGTATCTGATATAATGGACGCACTTTTATAGTGCGTTCATTAAAAATCTCTGTTAATAAAGCTTTTTTTCTGTTGTAATAGTAATCAAAGCAAGCTAAGTTTTGATGAAGCGCTTTTATTTCAATTGATTTATGAACTTTAAAATATTAAGCCAATTTTGATAATACCAAGGGTTCTGCTGTTGATAATTAAACCACATACATAGTAGTAGATCTCTTAGGCTCCTAATAAATTAGTGCGCCTCCATATTAACGATTGCATCACTCCTTACTATCAGGTGGGATCGCAGTCAAGCACTAGTTTATATTATTAAAAAAGGTCATTATAAGGGGCTGCATCTTGTACATGGTACGAAAAATACATTCTACTTTCAGTAGAATTTGAGTCAAGTTCACCCGGCTGCGGTCAGTAATCCAATTTCTTTGTACATTGTACGGGTTCGCGTGTCGGGTGACCGTTGTGACCTGCTTAGTACTCAATGGATTTGGGACATGACATTATGATAAGAAATCAAAATGTTATTTAAAGACGATATCATTATCGTCTTTACATAACATTACGCCAATGTCATCATTGCCGTTTATTTTTGAATATATTATATCATTGGGATCAGTAGTTTTTTTTTTTTATAAAATGATGAGGCAGATTACTACCTTATGTAATTGGGATGAACGTAGCTATAATTACTGTTATATTTCGAATGCTAAATGAAAACATGCGGCGAGTATCAATGACTATTGAGTAGTAAACACTCAAGAAAATGCTGTGGGTACTACTTGAAGCAATGATTTAATTTGTCCATGTTCCTGCTGAGACAGAACAACCTCTTAGCATTGTATTTGAAAGAGCATGTCAGAAAAATATATTAAGAGTGAGTGAGATGCTCGAAAAATTCAAATATGAAAGTTAGTGGAAATAAACGAAAAACATGTAATTTAATAGACTTAGTATACCAATTACAAAATTGTATAACCAAAGATACGTTCTACATTTGAAGAAATATCATATTGCTACCAATGCGATGGAAGAAAATGTGGTACAAAATTTCGTACAAAGATAATCTACTCACCATATTGAACACAATACGACAAACTAAATATTAAAGACACCACAGTAGATTTGGGTAAAGCCTTCATAACTGACCACTGAAAACTCCGAGCTCTTGTAACGGTAAAAGGGAACTGAATTACATTTCTATGACGACACTTAATTAGATTAGTGAAGACTGCCGTGCTAGTTGTTGATGCCTGTCAGCTAAATAAAGATTATGGTCATCAACTTTAAAAGAGAGAAGATTTCTAATGCCTTCTGCACTTTTCACAAACCTTTTAAGAACAGACGAATTAGATTTGTCCTAACTAATATTGTACAGAGGTAAATTATAGATCTATTTGATGTGACTTACGAATACAAATGCAGATGGACGGAAAAGGGAGAGGCCAAATAAAAGATGTATTGATTGTGTTAATGATATGAAAGAAAAGGGAACCAGTGATAGCGTGGTGGTTAGTTAACAGGATGAAGTAGAAAGTAAAGACGAAATTATCATGTGTTGTGTCGACCCTAAGTAACATGGGATAAAGGCAGGAATACGTAGGAGATATTTTATAGAATGTGATACAAAGCTACATTATAGTTGAGGGTGATAGACTGCTTTTATCCTAAAAAAATAACTGTGCCTACGAGATAAGTCACAAGAGCGAAGCTGCAGTAAAAGCACCTTCTTACAAAGAAGTTTCCCAGACAGCAAATACCAACTAATTCCCTGGTTCCAAGTCAATAAAGTTGTCCAAATTGGAACATGGCTGGGGGCTAAGGAGAAATGTATTTTACGTACGTGTGTGGGCTATATTTAATTCATGTTACGATATTTTGTAAATGAGTGAATCTAATTTTGTAGCTGAGCGGTAGCGGCCCAGAGTTAACGGCCTCGAGCTATTCTGATGAAAAATCTTTTATCTTCAATATGGAGGTTTCATTTTCAAAAAAATGTGGAACAAGTGTTTAATCTCCTACTAAAGTATCAGCAGGTGGTACGATGGAAATGGCTCCGAATGGGCAGTGACGTAAAGCCAGGCAGACAATTTGCTGTGTGTAATTTATTGTATCATCACTGCTCTCAAAACGGTGAAAGAAAACATCGTAAGGAAACCGGCATAATTACTAGATCCACATTCGACATCTATCAATTCACAGTGGTCCCAGTGGTAGAATACGGGCCATGCCCTCTTTTAGACCGGAGGTCTAAGGCCTGGTAGTGGGAACATTATAAGGCTGATTACGCTTAAACAGTCTTTGTATTCATGTCTGCTTCATTAACTTCCTCAACAAAGATTCTTTACACTATTATTTAATCCTTACGTTTGTCCAACACGTAAACTTTTCAATAGTTAAATAACAAACGCGACTGCGTTACACATTACATAATAATTAAATCTAAACTGTAGTTACGAAGATACGAAATGTGGCACAGTGCGTGTTAGGAAATTGTATGAATAGACGCAAAATTGTTACACGCACGCCCAGTTTGGATGGATCTCGAGAAACTTAGGACGTGAGCTAGTGAGAATAAATTCATTTTCTACCTGTGTGTAGCGGAAAATAAATGATGGCTTAAGGTTTTTCTTTAAATAGCTTTATCGGGAGCATTTTTGTCATCACTTACCAGCCTATAAGCATCCATTGGTGAATATATCGCTTTTCATGAAGGCTCCACGCTTGCCAGAAGATGGTTCAACCTCTCCTCTTGATTTCGTTTCTTATAAATCCAATGACCATAGTGGAAAACTATTGGAAACAATAAGCCCATTTTCTGTCGTGAACAGATCGGCTCGATTACAAAGGGATTTCACTAATCAGAACCTTGTTCGTCTTTCCAGTTCTGGTTATGTTGCCTGCATCACTTAAATGCCTTAATAATAAAACTAAGGTAACTTAGGACAACATAATATTATTGATTTGCAGTAAAAGCTTTGTTCAAGCACTAAAATCTGTAGTTATCTTGTCTAATTTTAGAAAGAAATAAAAACAAATAAATTAAAAGCAACGAGTTGACCATAACAAAAAAAATGCACATTAAAAAGTCGTAGGCACTGTAGAAAATTCACGGAAATTAATACTAAAGATTACGGAGCTACATTACGCAACGCACTCGCATCTCATCGCGTGCGTCTTCTACCACATATATTTGGTAAATGGAAGTGACATGAAAATAAAATGTTGATAAAGGAAACTTAGAATATGAATGTGGACTATGGATGATTATTGTAAAGGAGGCTAAAGAAATAATGGATGAATTGCGTGAAAGATGAAATGTCTGGAAGCGAGTTGACTATTGAGATTACGGCAAATAGAGATGTATGAAAGGAGAAAGCATCTTGCTGCGGCGACTACAATTAAATTAGCGTATAGGCTTCTGTCCATATCTGATCCTTCTAAATGATGAAGCATAAAAAATATTAAAACTACTGATTGATTGTATTCTATAAAGACTAAAAAAAATAACAAAATGAATCTATTTTTCAAAACCATGAAGGGTGCCACCATTTGATACTCTATTTTTTTGCAGGTACGCTTTTACCAATGTTTTTAAAAATGTTTCCTGGGGTTCATTACAGTTATATATACTTACTTACAGAATAGGCTTGTGAATTATTTTTAATTTTCTTCTTTACATTTCTTTCCAAAAAAAGTTGTTTTTGATTATTGTTAGAATTGTTTGGTATTGAAGTCTCTTCTAGTTTCACCGGTATCAATGTATCATCAAAAACTTTATTTTTTGTCCGTCTAACTGCGCGAGCGCTCATCGGGGTCAAGTTCATACCGCACCAGATTCGTTTGAAACGTCACGGTTCCGTGTTTATTATGATTACGATTTTCTAAAGTTCAACGCTGATTCATATTTAAACAAAGATGATTTGTCATTTTTTGCCTTTTGAATTAGTAAAATGATTAATATGGTAATGGTTTTGCATTGATTTATGCTGGCGTTTGTCGATAATATTATTATACAGGTTCCTATATATACCTTCTTTCTACTCAAAAGGATTCAATTGAACATCTTTCTTAGTTTTGTGCATATTTTACAGAAAATACTATTCGAAGACATGTGACATCCACCAACCCGCACTGGGCCCGCGTGGTGGATACCAGCCCATTCCCTCTCCTAGAGAGAGGAGGCCTGAGTCCCAGCAGTGGGAACATTAAAAGGCTGAATATGCTATGCTATACTTTTTGAAGTCTAGAACTCTAGAAAGTTTTCTCTTTAAAATTTGAATAACACAAAGAATCGCTAAACTTAAGTGGCAATAGGCCGAGCACATTGCTCGTAGGACAATTAGTCGATGGGTAAGAAAGGTTCTAGAGTTGCGACCGCGTACTGGAAGACGCAGCGTTGGAAATCCTCCCACAAGGTGTACCAATGACCTGGTGAGCATCGCAGGAGTTCGATGAATGTGGGACGCACAGGACCAGACTTTGTAGTGACACTTGGGGGAGGCCTATAATGTATAGGAGTACACGTCTTTTGGCTGAAATGATGATGATGATGACGATTATATCTCATGATGTGTGTGTGATTATATATCTATTGATCTGTAAGTTAAGTTAACTTAACCTAAGGATCACTTGAGACATAATACATAAATTCTGCGAAAATTTCTTGACTACAGTAGCCATATTTTTTTAATTTAAAGTTTAATAGTATAAAGTAGAAAGTGTGGTACATATTTTAACCGTTGTTAACATAAGAATTACGTAAAGTTAAAATGTTTTTAGAGCCAAGTTCGAGAGTAGAAACTAAATGACTGTGCTTGTACCAAAATGTTATACAGCTATTGATTCTTGTTACCTAAGATGGCACGTGGGATATAAACCGGTGAGTTATGTTTTAATTACAGTCATCAGTTTCAAATTACGTAAAATATATTTTGATATTAACTGGAATGTAAATATTGGATAAGTACTAACATGATGATTGGATTTGTCTGTTTTTGTTGGTAGTATGTTTTTTTTAGGTAGAAAATCATTCAATGACTTCTCTCGCACTTGGGCGGAGCGGGGTTGTTAGTGTAGGTATATAATTTAATAATGAAAGGATTGTAATTATGCATTTTTTGTTTTATGATTTATTTATTTATTTATTTAATCTTCATGCAAATAAGGCGGACTTAATGCCTTAGGCATTCTCTACCAGTCAACCTAGGGTAGTGGAGAGACAATATGGCAGGTGCACAAAAAAAAATATTTAGACAACAAGTATTACGAAATTATATATAAAATTAAAACTAAACATACATACATATTTAATAAAATATAAACCTATACATAAATACATATAATTGTATATATACACAGTAAAGGAGTTTTGAGATGATTCTGCTATTATGATTATGTTTTTTTTCCTTTCTTTAAATAAAAAACCTAATTTCTTTTGTATGCACATACCATGTTGTTATGAGTTTACATGTGGATGTGGATGGAGTTATGAGTTTACATGTGCATGGATGCAGAGGGAGAGGGAGAGGGAGACCAAAGAAAAGATGAACGGATTGTGTGAAGAGTGATATGAAAGAAAAGGAAGTTAGTGATAGCATGACGAGTGACAGGGCAGAATAGAAGAAAAAAACGTGTTGCGCCGACCCCAAACACGGGACAAGGGCAGGAAGATGATGATGAACATACCATGTTGTCTCTTCACCACCCTAGGTTGACGGGTAGACAATGCCTAAGGTATATTAAGCCCGCCTTTATACTTTAGTGTTGAATGAAGATTAAACAAATAAATAATAATAATTCCCATCGAACGAATTCACAAAGAACGATTCCTTTTTACATAAAAAATGAATGAAACAGGTTGTTTCCTAACTTTATTTCATTTTAGAATTTACATTCGTTAGTCAAGTTTAAAAATCAGAAAGCATCGCCACGGGAAAAACCTAGTCACCAATTGAACCAATACTGGATTTTATTTCCGCCATTTCGTTGCGCTCGAGTTTATCAATCGGGAGCAGGTTAACATCCGCGTGCGCTGCTTTCTCCCACTGCGCCTGCGCAGCCACTTGCATCTCTTTTGTTATTCAAGAAGTTATTGATTAGTTTGTGGTTTCATTGGAGGAATAAAATACTATTATTATTATATGTTGACAAGTTGCTGGCAGCAGCTTCAACCTCTTGAAAGTAGGAAATTGTTCACAGTTGTTTGAAAATTGGAATAGTATGTTCCCTTAGGACAACTTTTCTACTTTCCAGATAAAAAGTATCTTATTTGCTATTCCAGGACATGATCAACCCGTGTGTTAGATTTCGTTAAAATCGGTTCAGCCGTTCGAGTGTGAAGAAGTAACAAACATACAAACACACTCGTAAAACTTTTGTCTTTATACTTATATTAGTGTGATAAAAAAATACTAATCATGTAGGTACAGTTAGGGGTCAAAAGTGCAGTTCCACCTTACTAATGCTAAAATGTCTTTGTAGAAGAGGGTCAATGGTTCATGACTGTTAGTAGCATAGAATCTAAAGTATTGAATTAACTAGTTGTGTGCTATTGAACTTCTACAACAAAGAAATTTTAGACACTTTAGCATTGGTAGAGTGCTACTGCACTTTTGATTCCTGACTGTACATACCTAGTTTCCGTTACGTAGACATTTTTTTTTACCATAAAAATATATAAAATACACTGTAGGTAGTCATTTTCTCTACCACGTCTCACTAAATTAATATTGTTTGGATTTTTACTAAAAATTCCCTAAATTATTTTTATTTTTACTTAGATAACTCTTTTTAACTATTTTATTGAAAGAGTTTATGTTACACCAGTCGAAAAAACATTTCCCTCTTCGGTAAATCTCACCCAAGTAGATATAAACAAGGACATCTTCAATCCGTCGTATTAGTTAGAAAACTGTAGTCGTATTACATAACCTCTCTCCATTACCCGACAGTCGGAAGTCACCCATATTGGGACGAAGCGCGCATGCCGATCGCGCAGATACAGACTAGAGCACATTGTTTGTACGCATGCGTGGGATTTTTACCGTTTTGTATCTTGTTGGATTAAGTAAGTGGTGTTACATATTTATTGTGGACACGGTTTATGTACCAACCATATTTAGGAAACTATTTGTTTGTTTATGAAGACAAAAGCGGTACTATGCTTTCCAAATAAGAATAGGAAAGTCAATAACCTCGATCTGTCAAATGTTGAGTGAAAAGTACGGTTTGCAAAGAAAACTTATTTGGGTATCAAGTTAAAAAAAAGTATTTTCTTACTTATTCTCATTGTTAGGAACAATTCGCCTACTTCTTCCATTTGCCACTAGGTACACAGACACTTCACACAGTGATGCAGAGATTAGCAAAATTGAAGAACCGGATTCTGATTAAACTTTTTTCGTTCACGATTCGTAAATAAATTAAATTCTAAAAATTTCTTGTTTTGCTCACCCTACCCAATTTCTTCGGTTTGACAGTATGACGTGACGTCACAACATGGCAATCGATCTTATTCTTATTTGGAACGCATTGTACATTTTTGTTAGACATTTATTATTCTCAAAACATTTACAAAATCAGTATTTTACTGAGAAAATACAAATTCATACTTTAGTTAAGAATACACTAAGCCGATTGGTGTAGTGAGTTAGTACAAAATAATAAAATATATAACAAAGTTTGCGATATTGTGCGCGCATCTCTACATTATCATGTTTTAACCTTTTGAGTGCGTAATTAGAGACACAATAGTAAGACAATGGCGCGTGAACGCCGGCGTTAATGCGGGGATCTACAGCTTAAACACCGTATTGGGTTAGTGTGCGTGAGTGATACAATACTTTTTTATTAACGCCCGTGACAGGGCGATAGCGTCCATCATCATCATCATCATCATCATTTCAGCCGAAAGACGCCTACTGTTGGACATAGGCCTCCCCCAAGTGTCGTCACAATGAACTATCCTGTGCGTCTTGCATCCATCGGATTCCCGCAACCCTTACCAGGTCATCGGTAGCGAAAGCGTCGCGAATAAAGTAAATACTGTTTTCTTACAGAATAATAACATTTCTCAATCAATAATCATGTCAGACCCTTTTTTAACCGACTTTAAAAAAAGGAGGAGGTTATTCAATTCGGTTGTATTTTTTTTTTAATCACTTTTTTTATGTTTGTTACCTCAGAACTCCGTCGTTTATGGACTGATTTGCAAAATTTCTTTTTCCCTTTATAGGATATGCTTCCAGATTGGTCCCATATTTTTTAAATCCAGTTCCATGAGGAATAGAGGGAACTCCTCAAATATTATAGGCAACCATATAGTGATTTTGGTATTTTCATCGAGAACTTAAGCATTTACAGTTAAAAAGTAATATTTGATGAAGTGGAACTGATGAAGAAGACCAGAAATGGTCAACGGAACTTCATACTGACATTGATATCACAATGAAGTTACATTGAAAATGGTATCACCGAAGTGATCTGATGATGATGATGGAGCCGGAAGGTAGGTACTGGAACTCCGTAATTAATCAATGTAACCTAGCCGTGTTTGAACTTATTAGAATTTTCATGAGATGCACTTTGGCTATAAGGTACTATCGAACTGATCTTTTGGCTATAAGGTACTATCGAACTGATCTGGTGATGGAGCCGGAAGGTGGAAGGTAGACACAGGAACTTTACAATAAAACAATGTAACCTAGCAGTGTTTGGGAAAATTGGAATCGTCATGAGAAATAGGCACTCTGTTTATAAGTGTATCCCAACTAAAAAGTGTAAAATAAAAACATTTTACAAAAAAATAAATAAATAACTGACTTCACTAAAAAAAAAAACACTAAAAGGATCAAAATAACTTTAATTTCGGAAGTCGGTGTTAAATAAGAAACAAACAATACCGAGAAACACCGATTTCCGAAATTAAAGTTATTTTGATCCTTTTAGTGTTTTTTTTAGTGAAGTCGGTTATTTTTTTTTTGTAAAAAGTTTTTATAAAGTTTTGAGTTATAATTCTTGAGCTATTGCGCTTTGAGAGAGTACACTACACTTTAGACAACAAACTGTAAAATATTAGATCGAATACGAAGATGGACTCTTTGATCTTTCTAGACCAAAGGAATGGCTTGTTAACAAGGGCTAGTTGCTGCATTCCAGTACAAGTTCCAAGTACCATGATGACATAACGTTATTGACACATTAAACGACCATATTAGGTAAGGTATCTGTGATATTTTGCAGGAACTATTCCGGTCCGTTTTTGTTACAATATCACTTTCCCTCAGAGCTGTTATTTCCTGTTCAGAATCTGATACTGTAGGTAGGTATTAAATACTTGGCTCAGTTGAATTGAAATGTAAATTAAAATGATTTTGTGGTTTGGATATTCAAAATTTTATCGAAAGCCGAATCAATGTGTAGTAATAAATCAATCTTAATTAAGACGCAATGAATCAATAGTTAATTGTGTATTGGCAAATACAAGTTCGTGAACTTGTATTTATATTTTATTTATTTTATTATTTTTGTACATACAGGGAAACAACGATAATTAAAAATACATTTGTAGGTCATCTATATTATAAAGCTGAAGAGCATATGATTGATGGTTTTGATGCGCTAGTCTCAAGTTGATTCGAATTAAAAAATTACATATTTTGGTGTTGGTTAGCCTGTTTATCGAGATAGGTTATACATAGCATTGTGCTACAATCCACGGGAGTGGAGTAACAAAATGCGAGGGAAATGGCGGGGTACATCATCATTTCAGCCGAAAGACGTCCACAGTTGGACATAGGCCTCCCCCAAGCGTCACCACAACGACCGGTCCTGTGCGTCTCGCATCCACTGCATTCCCGCGACTCTCACCAGGTCGTCGGTCCACCTTGTGGGAGGCCTTCCAACGCTGCGTTTTTCGGTGCGCGGTCGCCACTCTAGAACCTTTCGGCCCCATCGACCATCCGTTCTACGAGCAATGTGCCCTGCCCATTGCAACTTCAGTTTGGCGATTCTTCGGTATTGCCAGTGATGACATATGGCACTGAAACATAGTCGCTTACATTGGGCCTCATCAGAAGGCTTACAGTCACGCAAAGGGCAATGGAAAGGGCTAAGCTCGGAGTTTCCTTGCGTGATCTCATCAGGAATGAAGATGTCCGCAGGAGAACCAAGGTCACCGACATAGCCCAAAGAATCGGCGGGGGACAGCTAGACATAAATATGAGTATAGAGGAACTGCTTATTTAAAAAAAAATATATTTTAGCAGAGTTGTGAAACGAGAAATTAATAGAAGTGCCATATGAAATTTTAAATACACAATCAAATATACACACAAAAGTGCAGTTGCACTCCATCAATGCTAATGGGTTTAAATGTCTTTGTAGAAGAGGGTCAATGGTTCATGCCTGATTTGGTTTGTAGCATAGAATAGCGTAGTATTGATTAAACTAGTTGTGGACTATGAAACTTCTACTATAAAGAAATTTTAAACATTTTAGCATTGGTAGAGTGCTACTGCACTTTTGACCCCTGACTGTACCTAACGACACTAATCACAATCGTCAATTAACGCAGTGTGCACCATAAACGTAACTCTGTCTTTCAATCAACGACCATTCTATTTCGAAGGCCATCCACATTTCCACAATATAATAAAATCCAAATGTCCCTTTCTCTAATTACAGATCATAATTTTAATTAGTTGGTCCATACATTTTCAAGTTACGAGCTTCCATACAATCATTATTTCGTCACACACATATTGTTTACGGGCAGGTTGCAGAACAGTGAGATACAATTGTTCCATTAAAGACCTTTGTTGCCAAACTTATTAGGAACGTCTAGAACAATCAAAGAATTATATCTTCACGATGTTGAGCGGAAGAAAGTAACGCACTAGTTGGAAAAGTAATTGGGGATTTCTTTTTGCTAAGGGCTCTTGGTTTTTGATCGGACGATGATGGTGGAAGTTTTAAAATCTCGTTAGACAAGGAATAAAATGATGGTACTGTCTCTTCCGAGTGCCAGTTAGTTGACAGTCCGGTTGTCATACGAAAACACAAGTCGTTTAGAAGTTGTGATGCGCAGAATGCATTACGAAGCATATTTTGGAGCCTGCAAGGTTGTCAATTATGGCTCCGAAACGTTGTCGCTCACAATGGCCTCATCACAAGGCTTAAAGTCACCAATAGGGCAATGGAAAGGGCTATTATCGGAGTTTCCTTGCGTGATCGAATCAAAAATGAAGATATCCGCAGGAGAACCAAGGTTGCTGACATAGCACGAAGAATCGCCAAACTTAAGTGGCAATGGGCAGGGCACATTGCTCGCAGAACAGATGGCCGTTGGGACCCATTGCAAGCGACTATGTTTCAGTGCCATATGTCATCATTGGCAACACCGAAGAATCGCCAAACTTAAGTGGCAATGGGCAGGGCACATTTCTCGCAGAACAGATGGCCGTTGGGGCCGAAAGGTTCTGGAGTGGCGACCATGTACCGGAAGACGCAGCCTTGAAAGGCCTCCTACAAGGTGGACCGATGACCTGGTAAAGGTTGCAGGAATCCGATAGATGCGAGACGTACACCGTTCATTGTGGCGACACTTCGGGGAGGCCTATGTCCAACAGTGGACGTCTTTCGGCTGAAATGATGATGATGAAGGTTGTCAATACAATGCAATCAGAAGACCTAGTTCGAATTTGTTTTACTTTAACGAGATCGACACGTTCATGAAGTTCGGTGCTTTGATTGGCCCGCTTCAAGCTCTTAACCAATCAGAGAGCCAAATGCGGTAAACATTTCAATCGCTTTAACGTAAAACAACTTGGACTAAGGCTTCTGACTCAAGATATTTTTTTCGTAGGTATGAGGTATCTCCTATAGCATTAGCATTATCAGCCTTTTTAATGTTCCCACTGCTGGGACTCAGGCCTCCTTTCTAGGAGAGGGAATGGGCCGTAATCTACCACGCGGGCCCAGTGCGGGTTGTTGAATGTCACATGTCTTCAAATTTTTGGTTCTCGGATATGCTGGTATCCTCACGATGTTTTCCTTCACCGTTTTGAGAGCAGTGGTGATGAAATAAATTACACAAAGTAATGCGCCTGGCTGGATTTGAACCAGCGATCTACAACTCGTAAGTCGGGGCCGTTACCACTCGGCCACCACTGCTCTATCTCCTATAGTTATAGATGAATTAAAAGACATTGGAACCTTTAGGTAAACAGATATTGAAATATATGTACCTGTATTCATTTTAATGTCATTACGCCATATATTTCTTTGGTGTTAATAATAAACATTATGATAATATAATTTATCACAATTTCTTCTCCAACAGGTTTCCATGAAGCTATTGGCGAGACAATCGCCCTCTCCGTCTCCTCACCTCGCCACCTCCAAACCCTGGGCCTGGTCCAACGTTCCGTGGACGACACAGCCCACGACATCAACTACCTCTTCACCCAGGCTATGGATAAACTGGCCTTCTTGCCATTCGCGCTGGTGATGGACAAGTGGCGGTGGGACGTGTTCACTGGAGACGTCAGGAAAGAACAGTATAACTGTCACTGGTGGAGACTCAGGTTGGTAACTTTTTGAGTATAAAGTCCAATATTCTGAATCTTTTCGAAGGAAGCTTCCTCCACTCTACTCGACTATTTGATCACGGTCAGTATATGAAAAGTTATAACTATGAAATTGATTGAGTCGAGTGGAGGAAATGGCTTAGAATATTGAGTAAAATAAGTTGTTTGCTCAAACATGAGTGCATGAGTGCAGTCTGTAAATCGTGTCATGTGCAAGATGTTTGAATAAAAATAGAATATTCCACCAACTGAGAACCAAGTTTGCCGACATAGCACGAATAATAGCCAAACTTAAGTGGCAATGGGCAGGGCACATTGCTCGCAGAACAGATGGCCGTTGGGGCCGAAAGCTTCTGGAGTGGCGAACGCGTACCGGAAGACGCAGTGTTGGAAGGCCACCTACAAGGTGGAGCGACGACCTGGTAAGGGTTGTGGAATCCGATGGATGCGAGACGCACGGGACCGTTCATTGTGGCGACACTTGGGGGAGGCCTATGTCCAACGTTGGACGTCTTTTGGCTGATATGACGATGATGATGATGAGAATATTCCAAATCACCCTTTAAAGTTTAAAATTGTAAATAAAAAATCTTTAAAAATAGATAAATCGATATTATTTCACAATGCAATCAGATTACAATCTTTGCGTTCCATAACATATAACGAGGTGCGAGATCGTACGCAAGTAACCGCTGTTCATCAAGTTGAGTAACGGTCACCCCCAGTTGGCTATTACAACACTACAGAGCACACTGGTTATCTTGACTATCTTGATAGAATATTATGTAGTAGGTTACTCATATTCCGCATCTAAGTGGTCTAGATTTTGTTAGGTACTGTGAGGAGTTAGAATGCAGAACCGAAGTCGGATGAATTGTTGCGGGAGAATGATAGAAATAATATTATAAATAATCTCCTTTAGCTACAGAAATATTTTTATATTTCCATTTTTTATCCTTTTAATATTCCCACCGATGGGAATCAGGCCTCCTCTCTAGGAGAGAGAATGGGTCCCCGGGCCCAGAAAAATCTTTCAAATTCAAAAAAAATCTAAATCTCTGATCTTTTAAATTTTTGATAGGCTCGCGATTGACCTCTATTTCACCTGATGGGAAGCAATGAAGTGATTGACGATGGAGTACGCTTGTCTAGAAGAAATCTGTTCACTCTTGAAGTCTTGACTTAAATACTCCATAGTTTGCAGTGTTATTGTGGTTGTATTGTAGAATCAAAGGAATGACAAGAAAAGCTTCCTGGATGGAAAGATTGCCAATGCTTTGTCCTGTTGACACCATTAATGTTTTTGACGTCTTATATATATTTTTTTGAATCAATAATTGTGCTTGTAATCAAGAATTATAAAAAAAAAGAATATTTGTTTACTAATAGTAACTAGTTTCAATTATTGTTAGCAACAGTATTCTTAAAAAAATAGACCAGTTAACAAAATTAGAGACAGAGAAACAAAAAAAACAGGCACAGGTATATTTCTAGTTTAGAATTAGTATTCCAAAAAACAAAAATGAAAAAAAAAACTTGCAACACGTCATCACTCATTGCTGTATGATATATCAATGACCTTACAGCTACTAGAGGTCTAATAACAGGCGACGCATTTCTGTCAACACATATGATTATAGATCTAAAGTCTCGACTAATCAGAACGCAGGACCCCGCTCCTCGTACCTTGGCTAGTTGACAGAATTGTTTTGGTGCGCTAGTTCAAGCATGGGGCGTACTAGTGGCTGTAAGGTCGTTGATATATTAATTTCATTCTACTCCCATACTTCGATCGATCGCCACAATATTATCTCAAACAACAGACACAGTACATACTGTGCTATACAAAGGCCCCAAGCACGAGCTCTTAACGTGATCCATTTGAAGAGCTAAACTCAACTGTTAGGCGAAACCATGAGTGTGGTGTGTGTTGTGTATATCCCCATCCCTCCTCGTTCGCATGCCTGACATTTTATCACATCTTGGACCTGTACCATGACGTTTAACGTAAGATTGTTTCATTCTTATTTCCATTGTGGGTAAGAGATGGCGCTATACAACCTGTGTAGCTCTGTCTCTTACCCACACTGAAATAAGAATGAAACAATCTTACTTTGAACGTCAAGGTAACCCCCTTGGTAAGGCCCCAGTACTCTTAAACGCAACCACTCACGAACAATAACAAGATTAAAATCACTTCACACATCCTCCATTACGCATTACAGTTTTTTAACCGCCACTAACTAACTTGCTCATTATCCATTAGATAATTCAGTTAACGCACGCAACTTCATGACATAATATCAACGGTCCGATGAACAGTTAGAATATGTGAATATAGGAATATTCTAGGTCAAAATAGTAAAGTATAACGTGGTAAGTTTCTGTTAGCGACTTTGGCCGCGTGAGTGTCGGAAATTATACCAAAATTTCATAGACCTAGGATAAAAATGTTTGCGTGACCTTAACCAAAATCTATATTTTTTACTATACCTACTAAAAATTTATCAATATTGGTTAAGCGGTTGGAAAACGTATTGTTTGTTAGAGTTCCGTACCTCAAAAGGAAAAAACGGAACCCTTATAGGATCACTTCGTTGTCCTTCCGTCTGTCTGTCTGTTAAGATTCTTTATCTCTGAAAGGTGTAGAGGTATTGAGTTGAAATTAAAACCATATACTCAGATCTACGGTCTTTTGAAGCTGTGAAAAAATAAAACTTCAAAGTTAACGAAAAAAAAGATACGGCCGTTTATGTCGCAAAAAACGACACTCTCAAGGAAATTAAAATTCTTAGGGTACTTCCCGTTGACCTAGAATCCTGAAATTTGGCATGAAGCAAGGTCTCATAACACAAATATAGGAAAAAATCTGAAAACTGTAAATTTGTAGTTACGTCGCAATAAAAAAAAATTGCATTTCGGTAAAATCTTCGTAACTCATTTCAGGAATTGTACTGTTTTCATAGGTAAGTTTGTACGGAACCCTCAGAGCGCGAGTCCGACTCGCACTGGCCGGTTTTTTTTCTTTTATTTGGCCAGTCAATAATTGTTTGCATTATAAATACTTATCTAGATACGCAATGATCTACCGTAAACTAGGGTTAGTGAAACTTTTTTTTACAGGTTAGCATTACAAATACAGGAGAGCAAAAAAACTCCATTTTCTTATTTTTTTTAAAAGAAAGCGGTTTAGCTTTCTTTTAAAAAAAATAAGAAAATGGAGATTTTTGCTCTCCTGTAAAATGTGCCACAAGCACTCTACTATAAAATTAATATCATATTAGAAATTACTTCCGGATAAAAAGTATCCTATGAGCTATTCCGGGACATGATCTACCCAAGTGCTAAAGGGGAATGAAACTTTTCCTTAAATTGCTGGCATGTAATTTTTTTTTCTTTTCGCCAAAAGTGAAACCTAAGCCATATCTTAAAGGACTGTATGATAAATCAATAGCAACAACAACAACAATAGAGTTCAAAATTCTAGGACCACATTTCCAAAGTCCTATTTATGTAGTACCTGCTGAGCTTAATAATTCAAACAACACTTTAGCCAACATAAGACTAATGAAACGATCAAATTTTGCAAAGAATAAAAAAAGCACCATAGCTTGCGATTGCTACTGGTTGCAAGAACGTAAATAAAGTAGTCCACGACGGCGTCATGATGGCATTGCGGTCATCTGTCGGCCTTGACTCGGTAACGGGTTCATATCTCCGATGAAAGCAAGAGTTGTTGGGGTACAAAGTATGAGCGGTAGCGACATTGATTAAAACTTTATTTTGGAATTAAACTAGAGAAATTGAATAGAAAAATAATTACAAGACCATGTAGGAAAAAGGCACATATTACCCAAAAAAAAATATCAGTACCTAGAGGTACTAATAATAATAATGATAATTTTATTTAAAAAAGACAACAATATAGTCCAGTTTGTTAGTAAAATATCTTAAAATTAGTGTTAGTAGTACAAACAAAGATACAAAAATAAAAATAACAACATAACACGGTACTTCACACCGGGACAGCTTCTAATGTTATACAAAGCACAGGTTCGATCGTGTGTGGAGTACTGCAGTCACATATGGGCTGGTGCTGCAAAATGCCATCTAGCAGCTTTGGACTCAATGGAAAGGCGTGCGAAAAGGCTAATTGGGGATCCTGATTTGGTTAAGTCCAGTCTACAAAGCCTCGAGCACAGGCGCAGGGTAGCCAGCCTATCGGTATTTTACAGGTTGCATTTTGGAGAGTGTGCGCAGGAATTGCATGACTTGATTCCGCCATCTCCTTTCTATCATCGGACAACCCGACGTACGGCGAGTATCCACCCTTACGTTGTTGAAACTTCAACGGTCCGGACTAAGCGTTTCGCTTCGTCGTTTATACCGCGTACATCGAAGGACTGGAATAATTTGCCTGCTGCGATCTTCCCGTCCAACTATAATTTAGGTGTCTTCAAGGCTAGAGTGAATAGGCTCTTGATAAACTAGTGCGCCTCACCATCAATGATTGCATCACTGCTTACCATCAGGTGGGATCGCAGTCAAGCGCTGGTTTATATCAATTAAAAAAAAAAAAAAAGAAAAATAAGTATAAGTGGATGTCTGAGGCAAGATGTGCAGAGAACAATATAGCATGGAGTAAATTACCTGACCATTCTCTCCTCAGAATCAAGTATTAAATAAAATAGGAACAGGCTTAACATAGTAATAACTAACGTTGCGGGTTTATTCCAAAGAGTCACCATAGCTCTGGAATGCAAAGTGCAACGGAAGGAACGTAGATGGGCTTTAGTTAGTCAAAAACTAATGTCTCACTCCACCCAGAGTGGAAGAAGTGATTAGAAAATTTTCGAAGGTAAAAAAAAATGGTCTGATTAATTATTTGATGAAAGCTGTTTGGTATCCCTTTTTGAGAAGCTCTCGACAGAAAAAAGAAAAATAATTATTTATACTAGCACATACTATACCTTGTTTTTTGAGAAAAGAGGCGATATTTGCGTAGGTACTTATATTAAAAAAAAAACACTGCAATAGATAACTTTTCAAACGCCAGCTTATAAGCAAAGCTAGAAGATAAAATTAAAACTCGCTATCTCCGATCACTATACCAGTTCCTTAAAAGTACTACGTTACAGAATGCATTTCTGGCATTATGTAAGTCAAAATATTGTGTATAACCAATTGGCCTAATTTCTTTTAATAACATACTTATGTCGATATTACACAGTTTTAATGTATCTATGTATGTAACAAATAAGTAGGTACCTTCGATGTAAAGCTTAGGAACAAGACCTGACTGAATGGGCAATCAAAACAATGGAATAAAATTATGACATTACATTTAGTTGTAACTAAATAGTTACTTCTGAATAAGGTGTACCATCGCTACTACTGTACAATGTAGTTTAAGAGAATCAATAATAAAAGTTAACCAAACCGGTTGTAGGTGTAAACCTTAAGTTAGTTTATAGGACAACAAACACTTCACTTTTGGAAACAATGTGGTTCATCCATAGCAACGAGGCCCGATAGCTCATGCCTGATAGTTTATGAGCGTAAAAGGCCTTTTTTTCGGTGGGAAAATCATCTTATGACATCCCCTGCTCTTGGACGGAGCGGGAGATAGTGTCAGACTTTTACTGACTAAAAACCCACTCCTGTTACTTCGTTGCCTTTCGTACCAGGGCCGAGTCTTCCTTTCAGAATCAGACCCTTGGCCCCAGTAGGCTTCGACCTTGCTGGGCCCCTACAGATACTGACATCTCCTTGAGGCGCGCGTGGAACAGTACGCGCCGTCGACGACTTGGGCTCGGTCTGGACGGTTACGGGACGAGGCTTAGATATTTATTAATTACCTAGTAGCTTTTGCAGCTTTGCTCACGTGAAGGTCGTAAGTTATCACACGGGAGTATACTACCGAGAATCTATAATGTCCTAAGACAGGACTAAATACCCTAATCGGTTCAGCCGTTGAAGTGTGCTTAACTATATCTAACGTTGAAACAAAAATTTTTTTAATATTAGTGGAGATATTGCAGATTTTTCACCATTTGAAATATCATAAAAGCATTTCGTAGTTAATTTCTATACTGTATATCGAAAAGTTATACCGTGCTGTCCAGTAACCGTCCGGACCGAGCCCGAGTTGTCGACGGCTCGTAGTGTTCCACGCGCGCCTCAAGGAGATATCAGCAAAACCGTTGGGGCCCAGCAGGGTCGAAACCTACTGGGGTCATGGGTTCGCTTCTGAAAGGAAAACCCGGCCCTGGAACACAAGGCAAAGAAAGAACATAGAAGTGGGTTTTTGTCAGTAAAAGTTTGACACGCCCTCGCCATCCGCCCTAGAGCGCGAGGGCGTACAGTTGTAGAATCTGCGATATTGTAAGAATATTCAGTTGTAACTACATCATTATCTTTATCATAATATTTACCTACAACCTCGTGCATAAAATACTAATTTATTTCACTCACTGCAATTTCGGTCTTTAACTGTTACTATTTCCACAGGGAGCAGTACCAGGGCATCAAGCCTCCAGTACTCCGATCAGAGCTGGACTTCGACCCTGGCTCCAAGTACCACATCCCTGCCAACATCCCGTATATAAGGTAAGTGTAAGATTTAGCCTGGGTCTGCCATGATGTTTGTATTCCGTTTCGTTATGTATTTTGTTTTCGTAATTTTTTCGTATCTCTCTAGATTTTTATCTTTCGATCTTTTTTTATACTCGTATTTGTGAGAATTAGGTATTTGTCTGTGCTTATTTTGGTTTAATATGTTATACTAAACCAGAAATAATACTAAAAGTCAACTAGGAAACACCGGCCTCATCTAGTTTAAAATGACAAAAAAAAATTGACGTGTAAAAGTGTTTTATAAACCTATTTGCAGAATAAATATCACTTATCATTTATCATCATTTATCATTTACTAAACCACAAATAATACTAAAAGTAAACTAGGAAACACCGGCCTCATCTAGTTTAAAATGACGAAAAAAAAAATTACGTGTAAAAGTGTTTTTTTAAACCTATTTGCAAACTAATATCATTTAAAACGATATCTTTTCTAAAAACAGCATCGAAATTTGTTGTTAAGTGAAACATCAATTACCATTCCAAACATTGGTTTGAGGAAGAGTGGGGGCATCGTGAAAATATCTCGCTATTTCTTTTGAGCACATGTGACCTAATGGCGGCGTCACATTTCACTATGTGCAGCATCCTTCCCCTTCCACGAGATTTGAAAGGTTTCTAACTTAAATAATATGGAACAAATGTGAAAATTTATTTCTAGTTGCAACTCTGGTACAGTTATTTTTGATACAAAAAATAAAAAAATTAAATAGTCAAGTAGGGACTCAATTGCACCGAGATGTGCTAGACTTTCTTTAAATGTATTAGGTCTACGTTAATATTATTTTGCTTTTACTTTGATGTCGACCAGTGTTATTACAAAAATTTAATTTACTTAAAATATTTTTTTTTTGTTAAAACCTTTTGACAAATTTACTCGGTAGAATCCTTATTTATGTCTCATACTTCATCACCAATCAGTATGAGATCAATATTTCTTACTTTACGAAGTAATAAGGAGACTGAATGAAGAAATGTATCGTATTATTGCTTATTTTATTGTATACCGGTTGTAGTAATATTATCTTGATGGCATTTAGTTGCAGTATGCCTATCCGTTATTACTTGCTTTCATTTGTTTTAAATGTCATTACGTTTTTATGTCTGTATGTAGGTTTATGATTGTCTTTGTCGTCGGTAACGTTTGTCGTGCTTGAGAAATCTTAATTGTACCGTTTAGTTTTATCAATGCAATCCGACCCATTTTGTTGTGGACGGTTCTGTAGAAGAACCGTCAAGAAACTCTTCGGTAACACTTTTGAAAAAATAATGTTTCTATTTTACAACATTAGTAGACACTTATTCCACTCATACGAGTGGCCAATGTAGACCAGCCCCCTAGCTAAGTTACAACCGTTACGTTTCGATTCTCTTTTCGTTGATCGCCTCGAATTGGCCACGCTTCCTATTCCTTTGTCACGTGACTGAGCGTTGAGATGACGTCAGAATAAAGGAATCGGAGGCGTGGCCTACTCGAAGCGATCGATAGCCGAGGTATCTATAGCCGAGGCAGTTGATACTCGTCAAAATTTTTCTTTAGGTTTGATGTAACCTAAAGAAAAATTTTGGTTCAGTTTTGAAAGTCTTCCCAATCTTTTTTTGCGAAATCTCCATCGTTCTCAAGCAGCGAGTGATTTACATTGCATTACTCAAAATACAAATACAGTTGTTACACAATCTATTTCACCATTCCTTATAGGGATTAATGGACAGCCGAGGTCCATTGTGGTGAATGTACCGCGGAATCGTGTCACGCTGCCAGTAACTCAAGTCCGATACAGTTTAACTTCAAGACAACTACCGGCGTTCACACGGTGTTGCGTGTTTTAAGCCGGGTACAGACTAATGTAACGTAACATGCAATGTAACACGCAATGAACGAATTTGCCGTCCACATTGTCGCAACGCTCTCACGAACCGTGCACACTACGCGCGCGAACAGCCCCTCTTGCCCAGTTATAGCCCCCCCTAGCCTATTCCTTTGTTCTGACCACGTGACTGAGCGTTGAGATGACGTCAGAACAAAGGAATCGGAGGCGTGGCCTACTCGAGGCGATCGACGAAAAGAGAATCGAAACGAAACGGTTGTAACTTGGGTAGGGGGGCTGATCGTTTCTACTATGTGAGTAGTTACATGCTCGGTTCGTGCTCGCGCTACGTTCACACTTATGAAATGCTCCTTTTATGTTACCTTGCATGTTACGTTACAGTAGTCTGTACTCGGCTTTATTTTTATATGCAAAGCATTTGAGACAAGCTTTTTGATATGTAACAAGTCTTGTGATTATGTACTGGAGGCAGTAAGTATCTTGTTTGGTGGGATTAAAGCATTTTCTGTGCTCGGAGAACCGAAATAAATATTTGCAAAACAGATCGTACCAAAATTCAGCTTATGAGCTTTCCAAACATAAAAAGATCACTTAGTTTTTGTAAATGTCTATCCTGTCCACATTATGAGGTGTACAATAAAGTCATCATCATCTTCCTGCCCTTGTCCCGTTTTCTTTGGGGTCGGCGCAACACGTTTTTTTCTTCCATTCTGTCCTGTCACTCGTCACGCTATCACTAACTCCCTTTTCTTTCATATCACTTCTCACACAATCCATCCATCTTTTCATTAGGTGTACAATAAAGTATATAATAAATAAAGATTAGTGTTCTTCGTGCCTAAATCAGATGGCCAGATGGAATGATCTAAATCAGTGTTTTTATAATATTAATATAATAATAATAATAAAAGCGTTTATTTTTCTCCACAACAGAATGCAAAAATAACAATTCATAAGTACAGTACATTGATGTTGTGGAGACTGAAGCCTGTAATACGAAAATCCTGTGTTACAAGACTCCGGGCCGCCAAACTACCGAGACTTGTTACAAGCTATATAAATATTTAAAATGAGCGATAATTTTGACTTGTTGGAAAATAAATAAATAAATATTGTTCTAATATTGAAAACAAATGACTAAGTTAAAGAAAAAAAAAGGTACGGCCGTTTATGTCTCAAAAAACTTATATTTCGACACTCTCAAAAACCGAAATTCATAGGGTACTTCCCGTTAACCCAGAATTCTGAAATTTTGCATAAAGCAAGTTCTTATAGCACAGTTATAGGAATAAATTTGAAAACTGTAAATTTGTTGTTACGTCACAACAAAAAAAAATGGCGATTCGGAAAAATCTTCAAAACTCCATTCGGGAATTGAACTGTTTACATAGGTAAGTTTGTACGGAACCATCAGGGTGCGAGTCCGACTCGCACTTGCCCAGTTTTTTATTTTTATGGAAGAGAAAACGTATTCCTACAAAAAACATAAATTGTCACTTACGTTATTCTTCCTGAATAGGCTCGATATTCTTAAATCAAACTTTATCAACGTAAAGATGGTAGTAAAACCAATGGAAAGCTCTCAAACAGAATAGATTTTCTTCAAGCTCATTAGCCATCCGGGGATGAATAAAGCTGGTACTAACGTGTAGCCTGACGAAGTTAGTTACATAAGTGACTCTTGCGCAAGCCATGCGGTTTCCTCAATGGTGCAGTTGTGTGCAGGAAGTTGACGGTCTATAAGTTTACTGCGGTTTTTCGGTAGGCGTACAAACTGATTAATTTACTACTACTACTACTACTATACTACTACTACACTACTACTATTACTATTATTACTACTACTACACTACTACTATTACTATTATTAGCATAGTCGGCCTTATAATGTTTCCACTGTTGGGACTCAGGCCTCCTCTCTAGGAGAGGGAATGGGCTGTAATCCACCACGCGGGCCCAGTGCGGGTTGGTGGATGTCACATGTCTTCGAATTTTTGGTTCTCGGACATGCCGGTTTCCTCACGATGTTTTCCTTCACCGTTTTGAGAGCAGTGGTATTACTATTATTACTACTACTATTTACTTTTTTTTAATTTATTTATTTGATTGTTTTTTTTTAGTCACATAGAGACGTCTTTTAGGGGACGATTTTGAAGGCACCTTTGTAAATAGTTTTTTTTTTAATCGTTTTAAAGAACGCAGCACATGCTGGGTTAGGTGCCTTTTTGACCTCGCACTGATTATAACTTTCTTTCTTTTTTCATTGTGTATTTTTAGTTTATACGATTGTGGAAGGCACGATTAAACGTTTTTTCTTTCTTCTTTCTTTCTTATTGATACGATCGACTATCTCACCTGATGGAAAGCGGTGATGATGCACGGTCGACGATGGAGCACGTTTGCCTAGTAGTAATCTATTCACTCTTGACTAGGGGGAATAAGTCAAGAAGTCAAGGTGATTTATGTTCGTTGGGTTAAGAGCTGGATAGATAGATTTTGTGAGGAATAAAATAAAAGAAAACGCACTCTGTCAATGTTGTGCCGACCTATAGTAAAATAGGAACGGGTTTGCGGGATTATTCGAAAGTCACCGTGGCCCTGGAACGTGAAAGGCAATTGAAGCAATACGGGTAGATTTTAGTCAGAAAAAGTCAGACATTCCCTTTCGCTCAACTCAGAGCGAGAGAAGTTATGATTTTCCAACTCAAAAAAATACAATTTGCTACTCCTATAAATCAGGCGACTACGTAATCTGAGCTTAAGAAAGACTTTCCCGGAGCTTGGATTAAAAGCTTGTTGGTTCATCCAACGCAATGTTTGATAAAGAGATAAAGCGACAAAACAGAGATATCACCTGAACGCTCTTGGTATTCGGTAAGTCCATCATCCACTCGATTATTTTGCCTCCTAAGACCGCAGCAGCCGTCCGATTATAATTTGGGTGTCTTCAGGGCTAGAGTGAATAGGCTCTTAATAAACTAGTGCGGGCTCACTATCAACGATTGCATCACTGCTTGACATCAGGTGGGATCACGGTCAAACACAAGTTTATATCAATTAAAAAATATATTTCACAAAATTTGTTCCAGGAAATACCTACGTGTCTTTTTTTAAACTGAAAGTTATTGGAAAAAAAATTCATCATTCAGAATTAAGTGTTATGAGGTTTCTAAAGATAAATGTTTCTGATTCTTTAAATTTATGAGTAGGTGGTACATTATGAAGGGCCATAGTTCAAAGTTCAAAATCTCGCATTTTCAGAGATTTTTACTGGATTAGTTTTACACAAATTAATGATTTGATTGCAATATAAACCTAGATAATATCCACAAGAATTTGTGTTTCCATATCTAGAGAAAGATGTGTAATGACGTCATAATCACGAGCGGTTGTTTTATAATATATTGCATCTAGAATAAATTTTTTGGTGTCATGCCTATATCTTTTATACTAAACATATTGCAAAAGATTTGGCTACTATTTTCACACTATTTTACAATCGGCCTGATACTAACCCTTCTTGGGAATAATGTTGCTGGTGGTTTACCCTCCACCATCTCCGCGATGACCTGAAATGCTTAACAGTAAGCACGATCTTAAAATGTGACATGAAAGAAAAGGGAGTTAGTGATAGCGTCACGAGTGGTAGCACAGGATGGGAGAAAGAAACGTATTGCGCCGACCCCAAAAAAAAGGGGCGAGGCCAGAAAGACGATAATGATAATAATATATGTCATAACTATCACACAACGCCGTCTAGCCCCAAGCTAAGCAGAGCTTGTGTTATGATTACTAGACAACTGATAAACATACTGATATATTTCTAAATACGTACATATTATAGATAAATTACACCCAGACACAGAACAAATAATCGTGCTCATCACACAAACATTTGTCCTGGGTGGGAAACGAACCCACGACCTCCGACATAGGAGTCAGGGCCACTAACCACTAGACTAACAGGCCAGTCATTCATATACTACTAATATTTTATTCACGACTAGCTTCCGCCAGCGGCTTCGCTGCCGTGAAAGTAGGTTTCTCCATACGAACTTTGGATACCCGTTTCAACCCCTTAGGGGGTAAAAATTGGGAAATCCTCTCTTAGTGCGCGTCTACGTCATAAAAGGAAGCTTTGTGCAAAATTTCACGCTCGTAGTCTTAGTAGTTTCGGCTGTGCGTTGATATGTCAGTCAGTCAGTTTCTCCTTTTATATATATAGATGACGCCTACGTATATCATTAATTTGTGTAAACATAGTTAATTGACTGATTGGAAAATCTAACACAATCAACACGTTTTGTAACGGTTACCTCTTTATCTACATGTCAAGGTTGAAATTACTAAACAAAATTGACATCGACACATCTTTTCACTATTAAAACATAAATCTGCCTTTTTGCCTAAGACATCAAATTATAAAACAAACTAATTAATTTTGTCGAAATCATCGTAAAATATGGCGCCCTTCGGGAGATGAGTCAATATTATCATTTCGATATACAGTATACATACCTAGTTGTAATCATCACAATCTATTTTATAAATTAAACGATTATTACTCGTATTATTATTATTTTAGTAAAATATATCGCGCTAATATTATTAAGGAGAAAGTTTATATGTATGTATGTGTCTTCATCATCATCATCATCATTATTTCAACTGAAAGACGTCCAAATCAGAATCAGAAATGTTTATTTCAAATAAACCAATTACAGGCACTTTTGAATCGTCAAAATGTCGGTCAGTCAAAAAAAAAAACAAGTGAAACTAAATTGCACGTTCCAAAACGTAGATCTCTATGGAGAAGAACGTACAAGAAACTCCATGGACACTCTTTTAAATATTATGAGTTACATAAATTTTGGTTAAATATTTCTTGTCGCTTCTAATATGTGAGCACAATGTAGATAACTAATAATAATTTAAAAAAAAAAATCGAATAAAAAATAGAAATTAAATTAAGCCAATGGCAGCTAAGAGATGACCAGTCTCTTCTGACGGCACCCGTTCACGGGCATGAGCTGGATATAGGTCTCCCCCAGTAGACAATACCCCCAAGGGTCTCCATAACCTATGGACCTGTGTGTCTCTGTGGCGGCATCTATGACGCCGCATAGAAACTAAAATTCAAAATCCTGCATCATGGTATTAGAGATTCCAACGCGATAAAACATAATAATATACAACGGTCTGAAATCAACCATCGAGTAGTTGTATGGACCAGATATAGCACCTGACTGGTCGGAGGATCCTCGTCTTTTGACTTTAGACCATCAGACTTTCAATCCATCTGATTACCGCGACCCTCACCAGCTCTTCAGTCTACCTCGTGGGAGGACTTCTAACGCTAAGTCTTCCGGTACGCTCTCGCTACTCCAGCCCCCCTAGACAAGTTACAATCGTTTCGTTTCGATTCTCTTTTCGTTCGGTTCCTCGAGTCGGCCACGCCTCCAATTCCTTTGTTCTGACCACGTGACTGAGCGTTGCGATGACGTCAGAACAAAGGAATCGGAGTCGTGGCCGACACGAGGCGATCGACGAAAAGAGAATCAAAACGAAACGGTTGTCATTTGGCTAGGGGGGCAGAACCTTTCAGCCTATCAATAATTTCTTACTGCTGCCACCAACCAAGCACGCCTTTGCCCAACCCTTCGGAAAACACAGTCGTGGTGTGTAAGCTATGTTACGAGAATATTAGCTATACTAGCATTGTCTCGCATAGTTTCCGATACTCGTGATTATAGGTGCAAAGTCATGTACCGTGGTGAGTAATTTTCTTTCATTAGCATGATTTTTCCGGTCTTTGCGTTCTTTTATTGGAGTGAAGAACCAAAGCAAAGCAATTCATTATTAATGAGACAAGCTTTTTTTCTTAGGTAGGCATTGCAAAAGCCGTTTCAGTTATGGTATGGGTATATTTACGAGTATAACTATACCATAGGTACAGGAATCTACATAATATAAAAGCAAAATACCACTCACTGATTAATGTTGAAATCTCAGAAACTAAAACACCTACAAACTTCTGATTATAATATACTGATTATAAATAAACTGATTATTCTATATTATAAACTGATTATTCTGTGCTTGCGATTCTTTCAGATAGGATCTTATTTATTTTGCTTGCACACAAAACGTGAATATTTAGTGTAAGCTTCTGGTGTGGAAAGCAACTTGTGTCGATGCCCTAGACTAATTTTAGGTCCTAAGTATGGCGGTGGTTTTTAAGTTCTCCTAATTATAATGTATTTATTAGTTCATAATATTAGCATATTTATGTATTTTATTATTGTAACTTAATAATACTAAATTCTACTTGATATATCTGTTATTTATTTATTGTGCACACCTACCAGTGTTGTCTCTTTTAACCCAAAGGTTGCCTGGTAGAGAATGCCTTGTTGCATTAAGTCCGCCTATGTACCACTACTGTACACGAAGTTTAAATAAATAAATAAATAAAATCCTGCGTCGCCAATACAGTAATCTTATTGGTAATTTCAGTTTTGGGTTGTTTAGGTTCAAAGCGCTTGTAATATTACAGATCAATAAGTTTTAAGATACTGTTAGTAGTTAGTTATAAGTTTTTGTTATAAATAAGATCTAGCCATAACATGACTGTGCTGAAAGTAAGCTCCTTCGTTTTTTGACTTTATCGTTATTTTTGAAATACTATATTTTTGAATTGTTAATAAAAATAATGGGACAGTATAGGCTACACATTATAATAAAAAAATATATATAATTAATTACTTTCGCTTACACAATTGCTTGCTCTAAAAACGGTGAAGGAAAAAATCTCGTGAGGATACCCCGCCTGTTCTAGAATAAAAAAAAATTGGTTGCCTGTAAAGTCGGTATACGGGCGAAAGTTTTACGTGACAACGACTTTGAGTGGTAAAATCTTTTTATGTCTGTCTCTCTCGCTCTTACGCGTTCGCGCTCGGACGCGTGCCTCTCACTCGCTCTCATTGTGAGCGCATAACGTGAGCGGAGCGTAACGCAGTTTCTTGAAGTGTCACCCGGCAAACCAATTTATAAGACGTTGTCACGTCAAAATCAAAGTCATGTGACATGCGTTGTAGTGGATTACAGCCCATTCCCTCCCCTAAACAGGAGACTTGAGTTCTAGCAGAGGGAACATTATAAGACTGATAATGCTTAAACTTATATTTAAACAATTATCTCAAACTGAATGGCTACGAATGGCTACCGATGCGCGACGAAGCAAACAATTTCACTTTCTGTCGCAAAGCTTAAAGCTAAAATTATGCTGTTGTAGAATCATGAGGTCATTTTGAGCCTTGCAGAATCTTGACCTCACAATGTCAGTGTGATTACGATACAGTCAGTTACTTCAGATTTCACTTGCATAATAATGTAAATGACGCTGAACAATATTAGTCGGTCGAATTCGTTAAAAGTTCAAGTCATTTGTTCACTTATACGCAATATTTTTGTTCGTTAGTGTTAGACTAAAGACGCATAGCTTCATAGACGCCATAGCTACAGAGAAGACACGACGCCACGACGCTGCCGCATCGTCGACAGAGTTTCATAGTTTAGTATGTAAGCTTCACGCAGGCGTACACCAAGCGTATAATGACGAATACGCGTCTGTGAAGCTACGCGTCCGTGGAGAGTAGGCCTTAAACGTCGATGAATAAGCGCATCATTATTGTCGCCGCGTCTCATCGCCCCCGCACTATCACTTTTGACAGACGAACAGAGGTTTACGCGCCTTTTCACGATGACAGATTTTTTCTTAACTTATTATTATTATTTTTTAATTCTTGATAGGTTCGCGCTTGACCGCTATCTCACCTGATGGTAAGCGACGATGCGGTCGACGATGGAGCGCGCTTACCTAGAAGTAACCTATTCACACTTGACTTAAAGATTCCCGGGCTGTAGCCATCAGGAAACACAGATTCCGGCAAGGAATTCTACTCCTTAGCTGACGCACAATGAATGTGTTCCCAAAACGTTTTGTGCATATAGGTGAGATGTCCACCATGTACAGGTGGCGCATCGCCGTACGCCTGGTGGTCCGATGATGGAACGGGCTAGGCGGAATTAGGTTATGCAATTCCGACACACACTCTCCGAAATGCAACCGGTAGAAAACCGTCAGGCTAGCAACTCGGCGTTGATGCGCAAGACTTTGAAGCCTCGATTTAACGAGTGCATCATTGTCAATGATCCTCCTGGCTTGATCAAGCTGGTATCGGGCAGATCCGTCCCAAAGATGAGAACAAGAACAAGAACTTGTCTAGTTGTAATTAATCTAATATTTTATAATATAAAACTGCGTCTATCCTTAATGTCAGCTAGCTGTTATTATATTATTATAATTCCATAGAACTCACTGAATACTTCCAATTTTTTTTTTATGTAAAATTTCCTCTCACTAGTGACTTCTCCCGCTCTGGGTGGAGCGAGAGGGCGTGTCAGACTTTTACTGACTAAACCACACCTGTGTCCTTCAGTTGCCCTTTGAGTTCTAAGGCCACGGGTTTCCTTTTAAGAAAATCCTCGGCATTAACAAATATAAATTCACGTACACATAAACAGAGCCCAGATTTACACGTACGACAAATTAAATCTGCATACGAACTCTTTCAAAATCTTGCTATTATTTTGTATCTCAACTTCCCAAGGTGTATTGTCATTTGACACGATATATATAAGTGGCGAGAACAACTAGGTTGGTTAGTGAAAGCGGTTTGACAGCTAAAAACTTGATATGAATAATTTAGGATTATGTGGCTATGTATCGAATTTCTTTCGTTGGTGTGATGTCATTGTTTGTTGGAAGAAGTTTTTTCGACAATGGAGGATGAGATTTTTTTTTATTTAATTATAGGCAGCGTTTGACCACCATCTCACCTGATCGTAAGCGATGATGTGGTCGACGATGGAGCACGCTTGCCTAGAAGTAGCCTATTCACTCTTGACTTAAAGACCCCTAAGCTGTAGCTGTGAATTACTAGCTATAATTATACTAGCTTAATTATATAACAAGGGACCATACTCCCTGGACAAAAAGTTTCAATATCCTATGTGCTAATCCAAGACATCATCTACTCGATTGCCAAATTTCATTCTAATCTGTTTAGCCGTTTGAGCGTAAAGAAGTAAGAAACATACAAACACACACACAAACTTTCGGTTTTTTTAATATTTGTGTGATGATACTTTGAATTATTAAACACAGTAATAATTATTAGTTAGTAATACCATTTCAAATTAAATACTAAAATGGCTAGAAAAAGATTATGTAAGACTTTTCCATTATTTTAATGTAATGGAATTCAGAATTATCCGGAAAATTATTATGTAAGTAGGTTATATACAGGAAGATATCGTGTTCTAATGTAATAATATTAAAACAAGTTACATCTCACGCTTTTCCTGTTTGCCTAGTCATGGTCTTAAACACAGTCTTAAAGATGTTTTCCTCTCATTTCTAGACAAGTAATTATGAAAGCTCATAATATTAAATACTTTTGTTCCCTTTTTTACGTAGGAAACCAACAAATAACATCTCCCGCTCTGAGTGGAGCGAGAGGAAATATCAGACTTTTACTGACTATAACCCACAGGGTTCCTTCAGTTGCCCTTTATTGCGAGGGCTGTGGTAACTCTTTCGTACGATCTACAGCTCTGGCAGGCAAATATGTTCTTATTGAAATGTAATAAAACGAAGTCATAAGTATTATTTATATCACTTTTTAATACTTTCGTTTACTATTTACATCGTCACAGGTACATAGCAGTCACAAAACATTAATTAAAAAAAAACAATTACTAAACAAGATAACACTTTAAAGCTAAAGAAAAAAAAAAGAGATCAGTTCTTTTTAATGGTGGTAGTGCTCCTCCTGGCCGCCCTCGTATCCCCCTTCGTGGCCCCCTTCGTATCCTCCCTCTTGACCGCCTCCATGACCCCCTTCGTAACCTCCCTCTTGACCGCCTCCATGACCTCCTTCGAACCCTCCAAGACCTTCGCTCTCTCCACCATGGACTTCTTGGTGAGACTCTTCATGATGCTCGTGATGCACAATGGGCACGTGCACCTTGACTGGGTAAGGCACAGGCTTGTCAACATGGACAGGCACATGTTTCTCAATGTGAACGGGGTAAGGCCTGTCGACGGGGATATTTACTGGGTATGGGACCTTCTTCTCAACGGGGTAGGGGATGACTTTCTCAACTGGGTATGGGACTGGGTAGGGCACCTTTACTTCATAAGGCACAGGTTTATCAACGTGCACGGGCACTGGGTTATCAACATGTACCTTGACTGGGTAAGGCACTTTCTTCTCAACGGGATAAGGCACTGGCTTCTCAACTGGAACTGGTACTGGCTTCTCAACGTGTACAGGCACTGGGTTGTCAACGTGCACTGGAACTGGATAGTGGATGGTTTTCTCAACGGGGTATGGTACTGGCACCTTGACTGGTACTTTCACGGGGAACGGCACTTTCTTCTCAACGGGGTAGGGCTGCGGCACGTGCACTTTAACAGGGTAAGGCACGTGTTTCTCGACGGGGTAAGGGACGTGTTCGTACACTTTCACTGGTACGGGGTTGTCGTAGTGAACTTTCACGGGAACAGGCACGTGTTTAGTCACAGGGTACGGCTTGGGGATGTATTCTGGTACTTTGATGTATTCCTTGACTGTGTAGTGGACGGTCTTGACGACGGGGTAGGGCGCTGGTACGTGCACTTTGACGGGGTAGGGAACTTTCTTCTCCACTGGATAGGGGATATGCTTCTCTACCGGGTAGGGCACGGGAACTTTCTTGATTACAGTGACGGTTTTGTGGGAATGGGTGTCATGACTTTCATGACCACCCCCGCTAGAGCCTCCTAGGTCGTGCCCGAAAGACCCTCCGAAGTCGCCACCACCGAAGTCTCCTCCATGGTCACCGTAGTACTCCGACAGTCCTCTTTTGTCTTGTCTCTTTGTTTCCTCTGCGGCTTTTGGTTCAGCCTTGCTGTCCTTCTCTGCCTTCTCCTCTGCCGTGGCCAGGCTTATCGCCACGGCCAGGATTAAGGAAGACCTCTGAAACGAACAAACATTAACATGTATCATTCATATTACATGTAACTTAAATATTATTGGATGAGCTGGAATCTATACGGATTATTTTCCAAAGATTTACCAAAACTAATCTCAAACAACTGAGATGATAAACGAAGTCAAATTACATAGAAAACGCTAAATGAAAAAGGAAATTAATTTACACCAGTGAAATCTGAACACAAGAACTTTCCGAGAATTGTGGGACAACTTATAACGACTAGTTATGCGAGTAAGGAAATAACTTTACGTAATATTGATCTAGTAACGCGTCAATCACTTAGATAACATTGATTAATACTCGTATTTTACGATGTATGATACGTCCAGTTATACAAAATATCAATGAAATTTTAAACTAAGAATCGATTCTTCCTTTTTCGAATCGATGGATCTGAATTCCTTTGCCACATTAAAAAAAAAACACATTGACACTTGACATCCGTCTTGCACACACATATAACACTGTCACAATTTTTTTTTTAAATTTCTTACTAACCAGTAGCTTCATTTTCGCTTCGCTAGTTGTTCAGCGAATGTTACGCCGTGAGTGTATTCCTATCACGCCAGTTACCACGTTTTATACCGCATGCAAGTAGTTTCGTATGTACGAGTGTTGCAAACACTTTCGCTAGTGTGAGTGAGGGGTCGGTGTGTGGCTGTTGTTTTTTTTTAAGAAGATGGGTCGTTGCAATGGCCCTGCTTAGTGCTTTTAATTGATACATGTAATGTAGTGTTTTTATTGTTTGAAAAGAGAAATGAAATGTTTTTATTTACATACAATAGGTATGTGTAGTATCTCGTATTGACTTCAGATTTGAGAAACTTCCAAAATTTCCATATAAATAATAGTTTTCTAATATTTACTGATACAAGAACATTTAAAAAATAAACCAAAAATATGATTAGTTTTATTAAAAAATAAAATAGTTACGACCAAATCTACGCTTGATTGGTCCGTTTTGCTTAATTATAAGTTTTAAGAAATTTTTAATCTAAAATTATAATTGAATCGAAATGACGTCTAGTCAGCTTTAATGAAAGCAATATTTTGAGACAATATGCAGATTGAACAGGCTGCCTGAAAGTAAAAGTTATTTTTGAAGAGTAGAATTCTAATTATAAATTCAAATTAAATAAAAACCGATACTCTATTGTTTTCACTTTTTTATCTCCATTAGACTACATGCTAATATACTTATTTTTAAACACATCTCAAAAAACACAAAACAAACAAATTTAACTAATATTTTTTAGTTAAATTTGTTTGTGGAATAAAAAAAATACAAACTATTTTTACGTCAAAATATGTTCAAGAAATCAAAAGTCTGTATCCTAAATAAATGTTTCAGAGATCTACATACGATTTCAGATGTAAGGACTAAATCTAGGTAATTTTTTGTAGGTGTATCAGTCATAATATTGGAATACCTGATCCAGGGTTTAAAAAATATACCACGAGAAGCCATTATTTATTTAGGAACGAGAAATAAGAACAAGGACAATAAAGACACACATTTTACAGTTCAATATAAATACTACCAAATACTGTGTTTTTCAGATTTAAAAAAAAATTATAAGGTTCAGAACACAGTATGGTGGAATATGACCTTTATAGAGTTAGAGAATATGGATAAAAACAGTAATTATATATTAACTTTATTATGTATAATAATAATATAATGTAATTGTTCAGGCAGGCGGGGGCCATAGTTGACTGGCCTGTTGGTCTAGTGGTTAGTGGCCCTGACTGCTATGCCGGAGGTCGTGGGTTCGATTCCCACCCAGGACAAATGTTTGAGTGATGAACACGATCATTTGTTCTGTGTCTGGGTGTAATTTATCTATATATGTATGTATTTAGAAATATATAAGTATGTTTATCAGTTGTCTAGTACCCATAACACAAGCTCTGCTTAGCTTGGGACTAGACGGCGTTGTGTGATGATGATGATAACATAGTTCCATGTAACCAGTCCACTTAAGACTCCAAAAACCATAGCCCTATTATCTTTGTTTTCCTGTCGCAATAGCTTTATAACTACCGGGGGTTGTCCTTGGGTGCACTAGCATAGCGCGTACAGGCATAATCGTCGGTTGGTACCAAGTTCCATTATAATCATCTAAAGGGCCTCTGCGAGTTGACTTCGGCTCCTCGTACGCCTTCCAAAGGCCTCAGGGTCCTGAGATAATAAACGAATGAATATAATGTAATAATATGATAATACAATATAATACATGTATAGCCTGTACGTATTTAGCACGTACCGTCCCAAAGCGAAGCAAAGGTCTCCTTCCATTCCTTGCATTGATCCCAGCTCTTGGCAGCTTCTTTTCAATTTCTAAGGAAGACATGTTAAGTCGTCCCATCAGCTCCTTCGATGGATCATTCGGTTCCCTTCAAAATGGTTGAAGTGAGTGGTGCTAATGTTCGCGTCATGTCCGTGAACGGGCGCAGTAGTTGAGACTGGTCATCTCTTAGCTGCCAGTTGCTATTTTAATATCTATATTTAGTTTTTATTTTTATTTTATTTACATTGTTCTCGCATGATAGTAGTAGCGACAAGAAACATGTAACCGAGATATTTGTAATACATAACATGATTGAGAAGAGTGTCCATGGAGTTTCTTGCACATTCTTCTCCATAGAGATCTACGTTTTGGACTGTGCAATTAGCATAATTTTTTTTCTGACTTCTTGACATTTCAAAAGTGCCTGTAAATGGTTTATTTGAAATAAAATGCTTGGAATCTTGAATCTTTGAATCTTGGATCTAGTGGTCTGTCGCGACCACGTTTTGCTATTTCAGGGTACCAGTTTTATGTTTTACGGGCTCACCGGTCGATCGGTAAATTTTGGTTGAGGATGGACTTCATCCAAATTATTCAGTCAATATAGAAATCTGAATAAAAAAAACTCTAGTCGAGAAAGAACGTAAGTATATCTATTACGTCAATTCTCTCATAAAACAAAACGATATAATTTTATTGGATTTGTTATTTTCCAACTGCATACTTTCCACGCATCCGACCAATCGGAGCATGGCCTGCCATAAAATCTGGCAGGTTATGATTTAAGGTCCATTCATTTCACGCCTGATATCATTATGGCAAGTGAACTGACAAGTTTGTTAGACAGTCCACCGATTATCGTATCGATCAGTATTTTGAGTGTCCCTTTTTTCACCTACTACATATTACATCTACACTTGTAAATAGCTAGATTGATTTGGCTTCATCATTATCATTTCAGCTAAAAGACGTCCACTGTTGGACAAAAGGTCACCCCCAAGTGTCTCCACGACGACCAGTCCTGTGGTCTACATCCATCTAATTTCCGCGAATCTCACCAGCCCTAGCCAAGTTACAACCGTTTCGTTTCGATTCTCTTTTCGTTGATCGCCTCGATTCGGCCACGCCTCCTATTCCTTTGCTCTGACCACGTGACTGAGCGTTGAGATGACGTCAGAACAAAAGAATCGGAGGCGTGTCCGACTCGAGGCGATCAACGAAAAGTGAATCGAAACGAAATGGTTATGGCTTGGCTAGGGGGGCAGGTCATCGGTTGACCTTCTGTGAGGCCTATTAACGCTGCGTCTTCCGGTACGTGGTCACAACTCCAGAATCTTTCGGCTCCATCGACCATCTGTTCTGCGAGCAATGTGCGTTGCCCACTACCTCTTTAGCATATTCATTTTGGCTTATTTCATTAAAAAATATGGTAAAAGTCCGCATGAGGTTGCCTGGAAAATCACGAAAAACTGAAAGTGCATTTTGTCTTCTTTCTGTACCTATGAAGTGATAATGTCTGTCGGGCTAGCTCCTAGTAAGTTCAGCGATGTCATATCGGTATACCTAATATGGTTCGCTAAAGTCAAAATCGAGTCGAAATAAAAGCTTGCTCTAGAGCTGATATTGAAACATTTTTCTGATCATTGTCTTTATAGTGAGAGTCAATCCTTACATATTCTAGAACAGTCTCCCACCATGTCTGTCTGTCTGTTTGTTCGTGATAAACTCAAACTCAAAAACTACTGATCAGATTTTCATGGGGTTTTGTCAACAGACAGAGTCATTCATGAGGGAATAGGAAGGTTTTTACACACTACACCGCTATTCCTAATACCGACTGTGTTAAAAAAAAAAATCGGTTTATTTTTTTACTAGCAATTTGCCCCAGCTTCGAAAAAAAACGGGTGTTAGAAATGTCTAAAACTCTTGACTTTTCTTTAGAAAATAAATAAAAAAGAAAAGTCGCTATAGCTACTATCACTCGATAGTCAGGTCTAGTCGGTATCTACTCGATTAAGAAGACATGATTGAATAGGTAGCGTTTAAGCTTATGATGTACCAGCTGTAAGTAAATGTTCAAATGATTATTAACTCATTAGATAATCCTGGCTGACCCCAGGTTAATAAGAGTTAAGTTATATGAAATAAACCAACCACGTAACGTAATCCTTTAGTTGCTTGACGAAGGCGGTGGGAAACCCCTAACCATAAGAAAGAGCTTATCTCTACCGGAACCGAAAACTGAAGTTGCAAATTGCAAACAAGGCCTATAAGAAACTGGTACGGAAACGACAATAGTGTAGATGTAACAGAATTTTACGATAAAGATCTAGAACAGGAAGAATAGTACATAGATGACAATAAACTGCCAATACATATTACAGTTAATCTTAAACGAACAGCATTAATGTTCTGATCGCGTACTTTAAGTTGACCGTTGCGTGCAAAGCATCTAAACGTTCAGCCGACTACGAGATGAAGCTAAATACGATTTATTTATTAAGATCGTCAGCATCACGGATACTGGGAATTTATAGATACAGTATTTGACACAATTCAAGCGCTGCATCACTTAAAAAATTGATTATAAAACACAAAAGAATTATTGAAATTTATTAAATAAAAATGTAATAAAAAATGACAGCATTCTTAATTATACAAAAAAACACACAGTAGAACGAAATGGAAAGTTTGAGGGTACCAGGCCACGAGGAAGATCGCCTACGAGGTGAACTGACCAGATTAAAGCGTCAGTACATGGCTCATCATCACGGCATGAAGGAAGGTGGCTATCAGAGAGGTGTGGCGGCGTGTTGTGAAGCTTGCCACAAACACCTGTAGTGATGACTACTCTGTCAAGAGTGATACCGACAAGGAAGATGAATGAAATGAAAAACAAATTGATGAATTACAAAAATACATTGTTAAATTCAATTGAATTACTTATATAAAATTAAAATTAGAATACGTTAAAGGTTGTGTCTAAATAAAATAAAAATATTAATATTCCACAAGTTTCACACAACGCCATCTATTCTTAAACTAAGCCGAGCTTGTACTATGAGTACTAGAAAACTGATAAACATACGAATATACTTCTAAATTCATACATTTTATCGATAAATTACACTCAGACAGAGAACAAATGATCTTGCTCATCCATCACACAAACATTTGTCATAGGTGGGAATCGAACCTACGACTTCCGGCATAGCAATTAGGGCCACTAACCACTAAACCAAAAGGCCAATAGAAAATAAAATGAAATGTCATGAAATTTTATATATTTGGGATTGGTATGCCGAGATCGACATCTGATCGCAACAGGAATGAAAATATCCGCAGGAGAACCCAGGTCGTCGACATTGCCCGAAGAATGGCCAAACTAAAGTGGCAGTGGGCAGGGCACATTGCTCGTCGATGGGGCCGAAAGGTTCTAGAGTGGCGACCGCGCATCGGAAAACGCAGCGTTGGCGCGGCCTCCCACAAGGTGACCACCTTCCGACGACTTGGTGAGAGTCGCGGGAATACGGTGGATGAGAGATGCACAGGATCGGTCATTGTGGTGACGCTTGGGGGACGCCTATGTCCAACAGTGGACGTCTTTTGGCTGAAATGATGATGATGATGTCGAGATCGATCGCTATATTATTGTTATACCAAGCCTGTACAGTCCCACTGCTGAGTAAAGGTCCCTCTGTTTTTTTCATTATACCTAGTGCTAGGCCAGTTTTTGCCGTTTTTTTTTTATTTGATATAAACTAGTGCTTGACTGCGATCCCAGCTGATGGTAAGCAGTGATGCAATCGTTGATAGTGAGGCGCACTAGTTTATTAAGAGCCTATTCACTCTAGCCTTGAAGACACCCAAATTATAATCGGATGGAAAGACCTCAGCAGGCAAATTCTAGTCCTTCCATGTTCGCGGTATAAACGACGAGGCGAACCGCTTAGTCCGAACCGTAGAGGTTTCAACAACGTAAGGGTAGCTACCCGCCGTACGTCGGGTCTTCTTATGGTAGAAATGAGATGGCGGAATCAAGCCATGCAATTCCTGCGCACACTCTCCAAAGTGTAACCTGTAGAACACTGAAAGGCTGGCTACCTTACGCCTGTTCTCAAGGCTTTGAAGATTTCTAAGAAAGACCATTAAGGAAGTCATCTCACCATCTCCTTCGGGGTCTGCTGCGACCGAAGTCCGTGACCGCAACTCGCAATTATAGAGCACCACATTTGTGTTTTACGGGTTTTTCTGTCCTCCGCTCGATTGGTAGATAGTAGATTAACTTTATTTAAATTATTTAATTTTTCGTGAGCGCCACTATTGGCATAGCGTTTGGTGGGTTTAGTCGATAAATGTCAGATTCTACAAATGTCAGATGAGTTTAAAATGCCAGATTCTATGAATGCCAGATTCTATAAATGCCAGATTCTATTAATGTCACATTTTTTTTACAATTGCAATATAATGATTTCCTTTAGTGCGTGTATAAAAAGTGCAGCATGTCGCGGGTTAGATACCCGTGCGTGACTTTTTTATGGCCTACAAATTGTTTTTCAAGGTGTAAATATAATAATATAATATTCCACAACTAACACACAATGCCGTTTAGTCTCAAGCTAAGCAGAGCTTGTGTTATGAGTGATAGACAACTGATAAACATACATATATATTTTTAAATACATACATATTATAGATAAAATACACCCAGACACAGAACAAATGATCGTGCTCATCACACAAACATTTGTCCTGGGTGGGAATCGAACCCACGAGCTCCGGTATAGCAGTCAGGGCCACCAGCCACTAGACCAACAGGCCAGTCAAAAATCCAGGCCAGTCAAATGTATGTGGGGTAAAGTTTTTTTAAAGAAACAAAAAAATCTTTTGAAAATTGTTTTTGTAATAGAATCTCAATTTTAAGTAAAACAACAAATATCGGATCACTCTTTAATATTTCAGGTGAAGTAAGGTTTTAATAATATAATGAATACAGCAATTAATTCTTGGTCAATCATGGTAGGACTAATAATAATGACAAAACTATGAATAAATTGTTGACATCAGAAATGGAAAATCGCCCTTGACTTGGTTCGACGATAGTAAACTGCGCATCATTTCCAAATACACCGAAAATTAGTTTTTAGGTATAATTATCTCTTGTTCAACAACACTCGTTGGAACAGTCACATTGAAAAGTCTTATTTCAAAATAAGACTTTCCAACATTTGTGTGAATAAATGTAATATTATTATCGTTAAACTTTGATTCATCTAAGAGGTTTAACTGAATTGAACTTATTTATTATTATTATATGTATTTTCAATATTTATCTCAGGACCCTGAGGTCCTGGACCTTTGGAAGGCGTACGAGGAGCCGAAGCCAACTCGCAGAGGCCCTTTAGATAATTATAATGGAACATGATACCAACCGTCGATTATCCCTGTACGCGCTATGCTAGTGCACCCAAGGACAACCCCCGGTTGTTGAAAAACTATTGCGACATATATGGAGAACAAAGATAATAGGGCTATGGTTTTTGGAGTCTTAAGTGGACTGGTAACATGGAACTATGTTAAGACTATGGCCCCTGCCTGAACAACGTTAATAATATCCATCGAAAAAAGGCAGGGGGTGACTTGCACACTCAATAAATGGGCCCCCAAAAAACGGCCGCTAGCACGAAGTGACGTAGCAACAAGAGGGCAACATATTCTGAGGTGCTTGAGGAGTGGAGAGGTATACCACGGCTATCAGGACAATCCCGGAAGTACGGTCAAGATCACTACCAGCACCTTACTGGATTATACATCCTTCTCCCGAGCACGTTTGCTCTTGCGAATCTCCACTCAAGCCAGCCAATAAAGGCAAGAGAGAGGTGGGAGCTCAGTTCCTCGTCAGTGTTCACTACGGCCGGCCAATAAAGGCAAGCCGGAGATGAAGAACAAGAATTCTCCCGGGAGATCGGGTCCGTGGGGTCGCTAATGCCCAACAGTTCGCCACAAAACTGCACTGCGGATTGTATCTCTCTTAGTCTGGCCCCTCACCCTAGGCATATTACGGCAAAGCAAACTTCACCGATACCGACCTAGGGTATATTGGAGCACGCAAGCCCCACCACGACGTCAACGTAGAGATACGGCGATGGGGTATATTATTATACTAGCTGTTGCCCGCGACTTCGTCTACGTTAAGTTGATAAAACTGTACAATCATTCTGTGCTTGCAATTCATTCTGAAAGCATCGTAAATATTTATTATACTTTCACTTATAACTGTTAAAGGTAAAAACGCAAATTACCTTCAGGATACATGTTATGTACTCGTCCAGATCCAGATGTATGAACGTCAATGAATAGAAAGAGTATGTAAGGGTCGTAGCAGTTGGCATTTCTGCCTACCCCAAGGGAAAAGGCACTAGTTTATGTATGTTTCTGGTTTATGTTCCGGTAAAACAACATTGTCACAGTGAGCACGTCACAATCGCAGCGGTAATGCCTGTCTTTGAGGAGTGGCTACAGAGGCGTCACGGCATCCTCTCTTTGTGCAGGACTCACCGGATGTGGGTGTTTCGGGAGGTATCTGTATCGAATTCAGCGAAAAGAAACACTCGAGTCTCACCATTGTGCGGATCGCACGGAGAATACGATGGAACTTACGGTGGAAGTCAGTCCCGCTTGGTAGGAGCGCCGGCGCCGCCGTGTAATCATGGAGGCGATTAGTGGAAAAAATGCCAACCAGTAGCCTCCTTCAGTGAAGCACTACGATCGAAGAAGGTGGCTGAAACTATGAAGGATGATGAGGGAAGTGATGCTCCAGGTGTTGAAAGCCGCAGGGCGATTGCGGTGGAGCCGTCCGGTCATCTGGTCAAAGCAATTCTGAATCGACGGCGCGTGGTAACCTACGCGCGACTCATAATGATGTCAGTAAATGGATAGGGCCCTCTAGGGCCAATGTCTGCTAAGGCTGCGAGATTGTTCGAAAGAGTTACCTCCTGTAAAATTTTCACCTCAATAATGTTTCACTGAAGAGTTTAAGCCGTCAGACAGCTTTGGTAGAGGTAAACGAAGGAACATAATCGGACACCGACCTTCAGCTTGTTTTTTTTTTTTTTAGGTGGGAAAATCATCTAATGACAAATCGCGCTCTTGGGCGGAGCGAGAGATAGTGTCAGACTTTTACTGACTAAAAACCCACTCCTGTTCCTTCTTTGCCTTCATCCCGGGGCCCCGGGCTTCGCTTTCACACTACCCGTGGCCCCAGTAGGCTTCGGCCCTGCTGGGCCCTTACGATTTGCTGACATCTCCCTGAGGCGCGCGTGGAACAATACGCGCCGTCGACGACTTGGGCTCGGTCCGGACAGTTACCGGACGGTCGGACGGCGAGCCACCCATTACTCGCCGTCCGCAAGCCCGCGCCTACGGTGGCCGGAAATCGGGATCGGAATCCCGGCGGCGGTTAGGGCGTGAGGACCGTTGCCTCACGGGATCGGCCGCCTCCTTTGCTAACATTACTGCTTCGCAGAAGGAGGCGACCGCCTGCCACTCCTCCTCACTCCGGACCATGGCCTGTACCAATGCCCGGCGCGAGAGATCACTGCCGCCGATCGCCCCCACGAGGACACGGCGTTGCTCTGCCCAGGCGGGGCACACCTCTACCGTATGCTCCACCGTGTCCTCCGGACGGTCCACACAATGGCGGCACCCAGGCGTTTCTTCCGCACGAATTCGGTGCAGGAACCTCCCGAACTTACCATGTCCGGTGAGGACCTGCGTCATGCGGTAGGTAAGGACGCCATGTGGTCTTTCCAGCCACTCCTCAAAGAGGGGACTTACCGACCTTCAGCTGGATAACGTTTGCACTGATGGTGCAAAGCCAAAAAGCCAGTATTCACTGGCTTTTTGGAGCCAAAAATTACCATCATCATCAACTATCTTCCTCCTTCCTCTTCCTTAGCATGCTTGAATTGATTGTTGCAGCTTGATCATTTGGGGCGTAAAAATTACTTGTTCATTTACCTAGGATTTTTTGGTATGTATTTGACTAACGTCCTCGTATATCAGACAAATGTTATTCCATAGTGGGAACTACCCTATGAAGAGTCTCCAACTTTTGAATGAATTTCGGTGAAATCTTGAACGCGTGTATCCCTGTCCAATCGAACTCGCATATTGATGGCCAAACCGAGAGGTCACTGACGCCGATTGCCTCTATGAAGACACGGCGGTATACCCAAGCAGGATAGACCTCCACCGCATGCTACAACGGGTCCTCCGGGCGATTTGTAAAATGGTAATATCGGAGTACTTCCAACCGAATCCGGAACAGAAACCGCGTGAAACACCCTCAACAGTCCTGAGCTTGTGTATCCATAAAACAATGAAATTCCGGTAAACAAATGTAGCAGCCGATTAGTGTTATCCCTGAGACTGGCCTCCCTCAGAGGGTGGTTCCAGTGTTGGTCACCACTCACTGCAAGGAAGTAACGTACGGATGTCGACGTAAGGCTGCAAGGAATCTGAGATACATCATACGTTGTCGAACTGTGATCAGGAACGCAAACTTTTCGACCCAGTTTTATATGAAGCAGTGACTGCTAATAATAAAACACACCATTATTAGGCCGCAAGGTGCCATCATCCCGGAGGACACAGTGGAGCACACAGAGGTGTGTGTTGTCCTCGTGGAGGCAATCGGCGTCAGTCACCTCTCGCGCCGGGCCTTGTGACTTTGGGCTATGGTCCAGAGCGAGGAGGACTGGCAGACGGTCGCCTCCTTCTGCAAAGCCGTAATGCTAGTGAAGGAGGAGGCCGCACGCGTGAGGGAACGAACGTCCTCACGCCGAGCCGAGATTCTGACCCCGACGACCAGCCACGGTAGACGCGGGCTTGCGGACATCCAGCAATCGGTCGTCCACAGCCGTCCGGCCGTCCGGTAATTGACCGGACCGAGCCCAGTCGTCAACAGCGCGTAGTGATCCACGCGCTCCTCAAAGAGATGTCGCAAAGGGCAACTGAAGGACACAGGTGTGGTTTTAATCAGTAAAATTTTGACACGCCTTCCCGCTCCAACCAGAGTGGGAGAAGTCATTGGATGACTTCCACCCTTAAAAAAAGAAAAATAAAGGTGCCATCATTATCATTATCATTTCAGCCGAAAGACGTCCACTGTTGGACATAGGCCTCCCCAAGTGTCACCATAATTACCGGTCCTGTGCGTCTCGCATCCATCGGATTCCCGCGACCCTCACCAGGTCGTCGGTCCACCTGGGGGCCTTCCAATGCAAGGTGCCATGCTACCCCTTCCGAAAATTTGGCCATGTTATTTTAAAATCAATAATTAAATACATATAAGTATTTACTTTTATCGCCTTTGGTTGGTATCCCTTGAATAATCACGGTCAATTAGTTTGTTACAACCACGGGAAAAAAAAAAGCAGTAGGATTAAAAATGTCTCCGTCTAACTCCAGTTTAATCATAACGGTTTTCGTCCAATTTTAAACAATAAAACTGTCTGCAAACTTGGGCGATGGTCATTCTTCCGCCACTCAGAAAATTACGTAAAATACACAATGCCATCTATCAAATATGACGGTCAACTATCATTGTCATCATTTTTTCTACTTTCAGTCTTTAGATGGCGTTGCGAGTATCTGAATTGCGTGTGGCATATTTACATTTTAGTACGTGATTTTACTCGCCGCTTTGATTTTATTATGTGTTTTGATTAGTTTTTACAAAATATTTAGAAGATATCGAATAGAAATGTCAATTTTATTTTGAAAAAATGGTAAAAGTTATTTTATTACAAAAAAGAAGATAAAATAATGACAAAATTTTTAACTGTAGCTGGGGATCGAACGTGGCAAATGTCGTTCAATGTCGACATTTTGGATTATTGCTCACCCCCCATAGCAAATAGCGTGATAATATATAGCCTAACAGTTGACCCGGCCTATAAGGATTATGTATGCAAAATTTGAACAGGATTGGTTCAGTAGTTTTTTCGCCAACTAATACCAACGCTCCACCATTTTACTGTTTTATTATATGTATAGATTATTTTCTTTATTGTACACCACATAAACAAAAATAAGGACAAACAAAATAAGGGTTAAATATGGTTAGAGGAAACCTCAATTACATTAGCTTCACTTAGGAATGTTGAAGAGCAAGTTTCACTTGTTGAATCCTGCAATACATTTATATTAGCTTCAAGTAAATTATTCCTTACTGACAGTAAGAGCTAATCATGATCATTACTTTTTTGTGCTGTAATTTAGTTTCCAACTTTTGCCAGTTTTTTTTTTATGAGTTAAAATCATCTAATGACAACACTCGCTCTTGGACGGAGCGGGAGATAGTGTCAGACTTTTACTGACTAAAAATCCCACTCTTGTTCCTTCGTTGCCTTTTGGACCAGGGCCGAGTCTTCCTTTTAGAATCAGACCCTTGGCCCCAGTAGGCTTCGACCCTGCTGGGCCCCTACAGTTGCTCAGGTCTCCTTGATTCGCGCGTGGAACAATACGCGCCGTCGACGACTTGGGCTCGGTCCGGACGGTTACCGGACGGTCGGACGGCAAGCTACGTCCGCAAGCCCACGCCTACGATGGCCGGAAATCGGGATCGGGATCCCGGTATCTGTGGCTTGAGAGTCGTTCCCTCGCGCGTGCACGTGTGGCTTCCTCCTTTGCTATCATTACTACTTCGAAGAAGGAGCCGCCTGCCATTCCTCCTCGCTTCGGACCATCGCCTGTACCAAGGCCCGGTGTGAGAGATCGTTGCCGCCGATCTCCCCCACGAGGACACGGCGGTGATATGCATAAGTGGGGTACACCTTTACCGTGTGCTCTACCGTGTCCTCCGGGTGATCCACACAGTGGTGACACCCGGGCGTTACTTTCGCAAACTTTTGCCAGTAGGTTCACCCACGTGAAAGCACAAAATTATTCTAAGGGATTCCCATGATAAAAAGGATTGTCCTATTCAAGGACCTGGTCTACCTACCGTATGCTAAACATCCAAATCTGTTCAGCCATTTATGCGTTAGGGAATAACACACGTACATACAAACTTTCGTCTTTATAGTATTAATGTGATACCAAATTTCGATTACAATCTAGTCTTAAAGGCTAAAAAACTATTGAACTCTAAATTATTATTACTTATACATTGTAGATTATAGTAAAACATAGTATAACGTCTGATAATAATTTATGAAAACGCTTTGTTTATATGTATATAACACAGGTATAGTATAGTATTATAGCTCAGCATAATGCTAAATGGCAATACAAAGCCACTATCTAATTTTCAGCTGCAGCCAACAGGTGCCATATGCTCGAAAACACAAAATATACATAAAAAAGTCTAAAATGTTCCGTGCAGAATGCCCTTACATTCTCAACACCTCTACGTTACGTGCGTTTCGCCTTGTCGTTTATATACTACGTACATCGAAGGACTGGAACAATTTCCTTCCCTTCGGGAAATACCCTATGACTTTTGATTCCCTTGAGAGTGTCAAAATATACGTTTTTTGCAACATAAATGGCCGTATTTTTTTTTTCTTTAACTTACAAGTTTGATTTTTATCACAGCTTCAAGGGACCGCAGACCTGAGTATATGGTTTTAATTTCAACTCGATACCTCCACGCGTTCCCGAGATAGAGAGAAAGGGTCTTGACTGACAGACAGACAGACGGACGGACGGACAACAAAGTGATCCTATAAGGGTTCCATTTTATCTTTTTGAGGTACGGAACCCTAAAAAAAAAGCAATCAACTAAAATTACTCCTCCTAAATGTTGTCCAAATATGTATGAAATACCAAATCAGATATCCTAGCTACTTTCTACGCTTGCGCTATTAAGAAGTTTGCCTTGATGTAACCGTGTAAGGCTCTAAGCCCTTGACGCTTCGCGCTGCTAAGGTCACTGCGGTCGACGACCTGACTTTGTGATACAATACTATTATTTGTTTCCGTTGATTTTTAAAACTATGTAATTTCAGAGTGCAATAGTGTTTTTTTTTTTTGTTGTCCGTGGAGATGAGTATGGAAAAATAGACATTATTCATGAGTTTGTTTTTTGTCTTTTATATATAATAGCTATATAATATAAATTTATATCTATGTATAGTCTAATATATATTTTTAATGTAAAATTTTATTTGCAGTACACCACAGAATACCCTTTTTATGTTAAGTTCTTACAGTCCACCCTAAGGTTAACTGGTAGATATCGCTGTTAGCGATAAGACCGGCGTTGTACTCATAAAGTTTTTGTTACTGTTTTGGAGTACAATAAAGTTTTATTATATTCTATCGTTTTCCAACATCATCCAACACACGACAGTTCTGAACTGATCAATAAAAATAAGTAAGGTGTTTTTGTATGGTCAGGAAGATTAGCGATTAAATTATAAATATACTAGCTGACTTGGCAAACTTTGTTCTGCCATATAAATTATCAAAGTAAACATGGGGAGTAGGGGTAGGTGGCAAAAAATAGCCTACGAACTACTCTCAGACCTACCAAATATACATAAAAAAACATAAAAATCGGTCAAGCCGTTTCGGAGAAGTTCGATAACGAACATTGTGACACGAGATTTTTATAAATGTAGGTATTAGATATTGCAGCTGCAAGGTCATAGAATAGAATAGAATAAAACTTATCATGACTTATGTAACTGAATTGATATTAATTTATCATAAAAGATAATTTATTTTAAAAGATAAATTAAGACAATTTTAATTTACTTTTGCTTAACTTGTGTTATCTATATATATATAAAAAACTTTTTACAAAAAAAAAATACAACCGACTTCAAAGTTAGTAAAAATAAACACTGAAAAGTGCAAAATAACTTTAATTTCGGAAGTCGGTGTTTCTATAATAGTTTTGTCTCTTCGTTATCTAACACCGACTTCCGAAATTAAAGTAATTTTGCACTTTTCAGTGTTTTTTTTTTTTTACTTTGAAGTCGGTTGTATTTTTTTTTGTAAAAAGTTTTTTATTTTACACTTTTTAGTTATGGTACCACCACTAAAAAGTACCCCTCAGCCAAACTTAAATACCTTATAGCCAGAGTGCATCTCATGACAATTCTAATAATCCCAAACACGGTTAGATTACTTTAATTTATTACAGAGTTCCGGTGCCTAACTTCAGGCTTCATCATCAGATCAGTTCGATATATTCCCCCTCTACTTTCAGTCAGTCATCGACTACACGTATAAACAAAGCAATTTTACTTGTTACGACGGTTCTGCTGTGATCCTATAAGGAGTTCTGTTCCATATCTTCGAAGTTCATGATCAGATCATAACAATATTTCTATGGGACCAACTCGGAAGCATAACCTTTCATTCAAAAAAAAAAAATTTCAAAATCGGTCCACAATTGACCGAGAAATCGGTGAACATACATAAAAAAATAAAATAAAAAACATACATTCAACCGAACATATAACCTCCTCCTTTTTGAAGTCGGTTAAAAAGGAGAAACTGACTGACTGATATTAACGCACAGCCAAAACTACTGGGACTAGGAACGTGAAATTTTGCACAAGGCTACCTTTTATGACGTAGGCGAGCACTAAGAAAGGATTTTCTAAAATTCACCCCCTGAGGGGATGAAACGGGGGTCTAAAGTTTGTATGGAGAAACTTACTTTCACGTGGGCGAAGCCGCTGGCAGAAGCTAGTTACTTATGTTATTACTTATCTTATCAAACTTATCGTATCAAACTTATCTTATCAAACTTAACTTATCAAACTTATCTTCTCAAACTTATCTTCTTCTTCTTTTTGGAATGTATATTTTTTGGCTTGAGCTGATAAATCGATGTTGTCAATGATAATAAATTTATATGGCATTTAATTATCAAATTTTGAAAATAACCATCCAACGAATATTCTCGGCGAATAGGTAGATACAGTGCGCCGCTGCAAATCATTGAGTGATCAAATTAGTAACGCTAATTACTACAGCAAACCGTGAAAGAGATATAGACGGGAAACAGTTGAAAGTGGTCCAAATAGTTTAAATAACAATCAAATGGTGACCTTGACTGAACGGAACGCGTTGCCCAATGGACCATTTCATTCATAGAAACTATCAATTACTCTTAACGGTGGTTTTATTGTAAAATGAAGGATGTCGTTCACTTTAATTGAATTGAGTCGGTCAGGGGCGTAGATAGTTCACTTATACGCACGTTATATAATAATAATATAATAATAATATTCCAAAACTATCATAGTCTAGTCCCAAGCTACTAGATAACTGATAAACATACTTATATATTTCTAAATACATACCTACATATTTTAGATAAATTACACCCAGACACAAAACAAATGATCGTGCTCATCACACAAACGTTTGTCTTAGGTGGGAATCGAAACCACGACCTCCGACATAGCAGTCAGGGCCACTAACCACTAGACCAAAAGGTCAGTCAATAATCTGAGTGGGATGTAAAACAAGTGTAATGGCGCGACATTGTTCGAAAGAGTCACTACGGCCTAAGAACCAAGAGGGAAATTGATGGAAGGGTGGGTAAAAGTCAGTTAGTAAAAGTCCGACACTCCCGTTCCGTTCAGAGCGGGAGAAGTTATTTATTTATTTATTAAAACTTTATGCATTAGTAAGAAACACTGTACAAAGGCGGACTTAATGCCTTAGGCATTTTCTACCAGTCGACCTTAGGGTGGTGCAGAAACATAACATGGTACGTGCAACTTAATGGTAAACAGATAGAAAAGAAATACAATAATAAATATATACTTAGATACATACATACAAATTAACAATGTTATTATGAGAAACGAATCCAACAAACCAACACTGTGATGATTACACCAACTTTCTGTAAGTTATTCTATGACGTCCCAACATAATTCACCTTTGAAAAGGTCCTTCATGGACCAAAAGCTCTTACAGGCGTTTTCAGTTCGTCTTGCAATTTTTTGTCTTGCCTTGCCATGAGTTTTTTTATTATTATTTCCCAACTCAAAAATACAAGGATGTTCGGCATTTCTAGTAAGTTTTATTTTGCTCAATTTTTTTTTTGGTATTTCTATTTCTACGGTTGTAGTTCTAACCTGTAAAGTTTCGATTGATTTAATTAATAACCATAGCTGGATCGATAGTCATCATTTGATACTTTTTACTTTGATCGCTGAAAGTATATCGAATTTGCTTCTAATTTTGGAGAAATATGTCATATCATGATTTAATATTGATCTCTAGGTCTCAGTTTTCACATTTACAATTCTTTAAGTTTTTTTGTGATGAAGACGATTCTGGATTTAGAAGTTTTAGAACAGAATTAAGTCATTGCAACAGGTTTAGTCATTAGGAATGAGGATATCCGCAGGAGAACCAAGGTTACCGACATATCACGAAGAATCGCCAAACTTAAGTGGCAATGGGCAGGGCACATTGCTCGCAGAACGGATGGCCGTTGGGGTCGAAAGGTTTTGGAATGGCGACCACATACCGGAAGACGTAGCGTTGGAAGGCCTCCTACAAGTTGGACCGATGACCTGGTTGCGGGAATCCGATGGATGTGAGACGCACAAGACTGTTCATTGTGGCGGCACTTGGGGAGGCCTATGTCCAACAGTGGACGTCTTTCGGCTGAAATGATGATGATGAACAGGTTTAGTTGGTCTTGTACAGATGTTATTGCACTCAGAGCATGACAAGACATGAAGCATTGTTCGTAGCATCTTACGTAATATTAAAGGCATATAGCCTTTAATTTTACGGATACGCATCCCCCTTCAAATTCAAATTCGGTAACCCAGTTTAGCTCCTGAAATAGATACCCGGCTGATAGTTGTCCGACACCTTTGTTTTTGGTGGGAAATCATCAAATGTTTTTTCCCTCTGCGATTCCTGACGCCCGGGGGTTCTTATCTGACCCCTTATCTGACCGTCCGGACCGGAGTAACCATCCGGACTGAGCCCAAGTCGTCGACGGCGCGTACTGTTCCACGCGCGCCTCAAAGAGATGTCAGCAAACCGTAGGGGCCCAGCAGGGTCGAAACCTACTGGGGCCAAGGGTCTGATTTTGAAAGGAAAGACTCGGCCCTGGTACGAAAAGCAACGAAGGAACAGGAGTGGGTTTTAGTCAGTAAAAGTCTGATACTATCTCCCGGTCCGCCTGAGAGCGAGATTCGTCATTGGATGATTTTTCCGTCTAAAAAAAAAACCCTTAAGATTTTATTGCAAGTATTTCTCCAATAGATAAATAAATTTGCAGTAATGATTTTCAATTATGTTCTCTTTCCCATCAAACACAAGTTGCAAGAGGAAACCATACGCGATAGTTATCGGGGGCGATGAGCTTGCGAGCAGTCATTATATTTACACTAAGTATTGCGTTATATTTCCATGTTGATATAGAAATGGAAAGATTGTATCATTGGTTAAACATCGATTATATGTTGTATAAGAGATGCAACCACTGATTGAAATGTTGTAGGTAGAGTCTTCAAACTTTTGGATTTTCCCCGTTGGTCTCATGGCTACAAGCGTGACTGGTAAACGTAAATTCGAATCCCAGGTCGGGCAAAAAATAAGAGCAGTATAGGCTCCGACTTGCGAGTTGTAGGTCGCGGATTAAAACCCAGCCAGGCGCATTAATTGGTGTAATTTAATTCATCGCTCTCGAAACGGTGAAGGAAAACATCGTGAGGAAACCGGCATGTCCTAGAACTAAAAAAATCGAAGACATGTGACATCCACTAAACCACACTGAGCATGCATGGAGGATTACGGCCCATACTCTCTCTTAGAGAGGAGGCCTGAGTCCCAGCAGTGGGAACATTATAAGGCTGATTGATTATGCTTGTGTTTTTATGCAGAAAATAAAAATGACGATATATATACATATAATTAAATGAAAAATAACGGGTTTCTCTACCAGAAATTTCACAGCAGGAGCCGGAACTTTAGAATTTGGTGTGATAAATCAGTGTCGCGTTCCTAACCAGGAAACCTAACCTGATTTATCACACCATCATATATTTATTTAAACTTTATGTACAGTAGTGACAGTCAGGGGTTAAAAGTACGGATGCACTAGAGTGCAAACGTACTTTGTTTTTTTTTTACAAAGAAATAAAAAAAAGCCATTGACCCTCTTTTGAGGGTCAATGGTTCATGACTGTTTAATTTGTGGCATAGAATCTAAAGTTTTGAATAAACTAGTTGTGGACCATTGAACTTAGAAAGAAAAACTTTTTATTTGCCGGAAAAAGCGCAAACTTAAGACTTATTGCAAACATTTTCCATGACAAAAAAATAAATAAAATATATAACAACTATATGTAACTTCTACTAAAAAGAAATTTTAGACACTTTAGCATAAGTAGAGTGCAACTGCACTTTTGGCCCTTTACATAGGCGGACAAAATGTAACAAAGCATTCTCTACCAGTCAACCTTTGGGCAAAATAGACTACATCGTAGTAGGGGTACACTAAGATTAAACAATATAATATATTTGAAATAGAATGAAGTATCATTAAAATTAGGTGCTTAAAATCATCTTTCCATGACTCTGATTTTTAGTCTTCAATACAAATTCTTTATTTGATGAAACTTTCAAGTACAGATTTATAACTACTTAAAGAATTTGAAAGATATATATACAGCTCGCAACGGGTGAGAGAACGAATCCCAATTCTATACTAGGAACTAACTATGGCAGGGACCGTTCCACCACCCACTTGCAACCCACTTACATCGATCAACGCATCGCAGCTAGAAGTATTTGAGGTCAGTGGGTTCCCAAAAAAGGCAAGCCTGTATAATGGGAGTCAGTGTGACTTCTTAACAGCTTACCACCTAAAAATCTATAAGGTGGTCAGATTATGTACAAACAATTAGAGCAATCACCAAGATAATTCCCGGTAGTCATCACTTAATTACGTTCCAAGATTTTTTAATGGTCTTAATCCCACTGACATTATAAATCAATACATTAAATTAAACCATAATCTCAATTAACACTAGTTGCATACAAACCACGCAATATAAGCCAACATTTCTCAATAAGTATTTACCAGGTTACTTTCCAGCTTGCTTCATTAATTCTCATAACTGCATTGAATAATCTTCAACGGTATTACAGTTAAAAAAAAAACAACTATTACAATTTTATTAATAAGTTCTCATTAGCATACACTGGTGGCCACGAAAACCGGGCATTGTAAATTATAATGCATAATATCCGTCAGTCAGTTGCAAGCCTAGATGAGGACGTAATAGTCGCAAGCCCGCAAGTGTACGGTGATTCGTACGCAATGAACACTTGGTTGCAGATTTATTGACTTACGACGATGGTCTTTTTTTTTGTTTATTTGTTGTTGCGTTTTTTATGTTTTGTTTATGCAATTGTGGTTTGCATGTTGTATATTTTTATTGATGACTGTACTTGAAATTAAAAGAGTTTTAGGTTGTGTTAAGATTATAAACAGAGTGATTATAAAGAGCAGTGGTGGTCTAGTGTTAACGGTCCCTACTTACGAGTTGTAGATCGCAGGTTCAAACCCACAAAGTAATGCGCTTGATATTACTTTATGTAATTTATTTAATGACCACTGCTCTCAAAACGGTGAAGGAAAACATTGTGTGGAAACCGGCATGTCCTCGAACCAAAAATTCAAAGACGTGTGACATCCATCAAACTGCACGGGGCCCGCGTGGTAGATTACGGACCATTCTCGCTCCTAGAGAGGAGGCCTGAGTCCCAGCAGTGGGAACATCATAAGGCTGATTATGCTATTCTAATGTTATGCTTTGTGTTAACATTAGACAAAATGATCTTGAATTTAAACATTAATGTGTTTAAATTTAAGATTTTAATCATGTTTAACTGTTTAATGTTTGAAAATAAAACTAAACAGTTTAATAAATGGACAAAAATTTAACAAAACTCATTGCAATTGCAGGTTACGAGATAATTACCATATTAATTAACCGATTGCAAACAATCCGCTATGACAGACAGATTAAGTAACGTAAAGAAAAAGTAGAGTTTCAGCTGTGATGTAAAATGTTTAACTTTTACTGAATTTAATTCTAGTTATTACTCCTTTGTGATTGCAACAATTAATACCTATTTATTAACATATTATTACTGTGTATGATAATTAGGATTACTTTGTTAATATTTTGGTTGCCAATGAGTTCTTTTTCTACACCTTTGTACAAATTATTGTTTTCAGTTTTTATTTATACCTATTATGCTGTAATATTTATTAGTTAAGATGTTTGTAGGTAGTAAATACTTACTAATTAAAAAAAATGTGATTATATTATTTGTATTTTTAATTTCTTTTCACAGGGAATAGTTTTTTAGAAACTTTATTAAAAAAAAAAAATTACTTTTCCACCTTACCATGCTCGCCATTACATTTATTACTCAAACGCCACAAGAAGAACTAAGATTATTGCGTCGTATTTTATGGTTCTTTTGTAATTTTTAAAGAAAATTTTGTAATTTTTTTATTGTTTGTGGGATAATAATTTTGGATTGAAGTGTAATCAAAGTTCTTAAGAAACATCAAAATGAATTGATGTTTGACGAGGTTTTAATGGTGTTTGATTGAAGTTAATCAGAGTTACGTGTGTCTGTAAAAACCAAGTATTATTCCCTCTACAGCTTAAGGGGTAACCAGACGGTTTCAAACTAACGTTCCAACCAAGGTGACCTTGGTTTATGTGTTTGATTTGTGTTGCAGCTACATGGATGTAAACCACGCGCCAACAAGTTCGGTGGTTGGGAAAACGCGCCTCCCAACCAAGGGCGTTGAAGGTCATGGATTACAATTGCTGTCTACGCGGATTGAAACTAGCAAGGTCACCTTGGTCGGGACGTTGGTTTGCAACCATCTGGTCACCCCTTTAGAGGCAGGCAGCCGGGCACGGCATGAAAATGCGGTAAAACGCACCCGTTTTGATAGAAATAGTTCTACCAATTAAGATCGCAAAATCATCTCTCGACGCTCTATTGACACCGATGTTATGGCATAAACGTAGCCTCCTCAAGAATTTCACATGAGATTTATAATAAAGTATGTCAAAACGATGGTCCTAGTTAACAAAAGAGTAATAATAACTAGTTATAACTTGTGCAATTATGATCTCTTTTATTAGCCAAACATAATTATTTTGTTGCCTCAAGATGCTCGGAGCAAGATTGGTAATATATTTGTCTTTTGGTATAGTCAGCCTATAGAAATCTCCATTATGATTAACAAAATATGCAGATGAGATGAGATTATACATCTTTTTTGACTGGCCTATGCATATGCATCAGGACTTTGTAACAAAAACTGTGAAAGGCTGATGACAAAACTAAAAATGAAATTTTTATGAAATTGTAGATCACCGGTTCAAACTTAGGCAGGCGAATCACTTTGTGTAATTTTTTTCATCATGAATGCTGCTTTCAAAACGGTGAAGGAAAACATCGTGATGAAATCGGCATGTCCTAGAATCAAAAATTTGAACACATGTGACATCCACCAATCCGCACTGGGCCCACGTGGTGGATTACGGCCCATTCTCTCTCTTAGAGTAAAGGTCTGATTCCCAGCAGTGGGAAAATTATATGGCTGGTTACGCTATGCTAAGCTCCTTATCCAAAAACTATTTTCACTGACACCAGTGTTACTTGGTGCATTTTTAGGATGGATTACTGTTTTATAGGGTCATGAGAACCTACAACTAGTTGCCAAGATCTTCACAGTTTTAACTGCGATATAAAAGTCAGAAACTTCTTATCAAAATATCGTTATTTAATTCTTTAAGAAAACAGTAATTCTGCTATCTTTTATGACTCACGCTTGACCGCTATCTCACCTGAAGGAAAGCGACGATGTGGTCGGCGATGGAGCACGCTTGCCTAGAAGTAACCAAGGTTGTAGCCCAAATATTAAGATAAATAGTTAAGCCAAGAGCTAATGCAGGGACTGACAAAAAAACTCACTTGTGTGTTTTCCCCAAATTCAAAAACAGAATACCAATAAACAACCACACCTACTTAATCGATTTGACCCGGCTGACATCACCGAAGATCAATCAGTTAGACAAAACGCTCACGATCTATTTACTCCGTGATTAGACTTGAGATAGGCCGTGTTTGTGTTCTGTAACCATCGAGAATGTTCTCTCGAATGCGGAATAGTGTTGTGCAAGCTCACTTACTTTATTATAGTAAGGTGTGGCGCCAGTGGCGGCGGTATATAGCTAAGGCGATTTTTTTTCTTGTGTAATTGTCAAGTAATTTTTTCCACTCTGGGTGGAGTCACAGGGAGTGTATGAATAAAACTCACCTGAGTGCCTCCAATTACCCTTTTCGTTCCAGAGCTGCGGTGACTTTTCCGAACAATCTCGCAACCCGGTTCAGGCGACCAATTGGCTTTGTGTTCCTAATCACGCTAACTCAAAAACCAAAATAAATGTAGAATTATCTGTATTTTTGCACTACGACTATAATAAAGTAAGTAAGCTTGCACAACACTTGTGCAAGCTCACTTACTTTATTATAGTAAGGTGTGGCGCCAGTGGGGGCGATATGTGGCTAAGGCGATTTTTTTCTTGTGTAATTGTCAAGTAATTTTTTCCGCTCTGGGTGGAGTCACAGGGAGTGTATGAATAAAACTCACCTGAGTGCCTCCAATTGCCCTTTTTGTTCCAGAGCTGCGGTGACTTTTCCGAACAATCTCGCAACTCAGTTTAGGCGACAAGTTGGCTTTGTGTTCCTAATCACGCTAACTCAAAAACCAAAATAAATGTAGAATTATCTGTATTTTTGCACCACGACTACACGGGGTATTTATACGACATGGCACCGAACCGTACCGTCGGGTAAATACACGACAAGACAACGTCGCAACTCTTTGGTTGAAGACTAATCGCAAAATTTTTGACAACATATCGCTTGAATAACATGATATCATGTTACATGATATCATGTTACATGATATCATGTTGTATGACGTATACTGTGCATCCGCTTGATACGGCGTGGCACCGTATATTTACACCACTTGTGCGACGCACGATTGTAAACTAGTTTCTACTAGCGGCTTCACCCGCGTAATGTTTGAAAATCATCTCAAAGAAACTGAATACCGGCAAAATATGTTCGTAATCCAGGATAATATCATTAGTCTACTCATGCGACAAGTTTCATTTAAATATTATAAACCATTAAGACGAAAAGGTAACAAACGAGCAGTCAGACAGACAGACAAGGCTACTGTTTTATTTACAATTTATTAGTTATGTATTCAAACTTCAAATCGCTATATTAACATCATCGCTGACACTGCAACCCAACCCAGCCCTAAGGCAACAACAGCCGCGAAGGCAAATCGCTAATGCGCTATTAGTATTAAAATTTATGAAATCGTTCCACCATCAGCGTTTACTTTACGATATGGCTTCCGAAGGATTGAGAACACGTTTCCACGAGACACGAAGCTCAGTCAGAAGTATTGATAACAATCTATTTTATGTGGGTGAATAGCTTCCGCTGCTATTTTGTTCATGTAGTTTTTAAGGTTTCGTACCTAAGTCGGCAAAAAACGGAACACTTCTAGGATCACTTTGTTGTCCTTCTGTCAAGAAATGTTTTTCCAGGAACGGGTGGAGGTATTAAGCTATAAAAACTTTATAATAGTTTTGTCTCTTCGTTATTTAACATCGACTTCCGAAATTAAAGTTATTTTGCACTTTTCAGCGTTTTTTTTTTACTTTGAAGTTGGTTGTATTTTTTTTTTTGTAAAAAGGTTTTTATTTTATACTTTTTAGTTATGGTACCACCACTAAAAAGTACCCCTCAGCCAAACTTAAATACCTTATAGCCAGAGTGCATCTCATGACAATTCTAATATTCCCAAACACGGTTAGATTACATTAATTTATTACAGAGTTCCGGTGCCTAACTTCAGGCTTCATCATCAGATCAGTTCGATATATTCCCCCTCTACTTTCAGTCAGTCATCGACTACACGTATAAATAAAGCAATTTTACTTGTTACGACGGTTCTGCTGTGATCCTATGAGGAGTTCTGTTCCATATCTTCGAAGTTCATGATCAGAACATAACAATATTTCTACGGGACCAACTCAGAATCATAACCTTCCAATCAAAAAAAAATTCTCAAAATCGGTCCACAATTGACCAAGAAATCGGTGAACATACATAAAAAAAAAACATACATTCAACCGAACATAGAACCTCCTCCTTTTTGAAGTCGGTTAAAAATTAATATTAAATACTCAAGTCTGCTACCACTTGCAGCAGAGAAATAATTAAACGTCTACATAAGTCAGCGCAATCTAAAAATAAGGCTATTTATGTCACGTTTAAGCGCATATTTTGACAATCGCAAGGAAATCAAAACTTATAAGGTATTTCCAGTTAACCTAGAATCCTGAAACTTGAAAAAGTGAAACCAAATTATTTATTAGGAGCCTGTTGTGTCCCACTGCAGGGTAAAGGGCTCCCTTCCATTCTGTCACTCTTCTCTGTCGTTAGCTACTTCTAGAAATAATAGAACAAAATTCATATATTTTTATAGCATAGCAGCACATGCCGGGTACTAGTAGTCAGTCATTACGGATTTATTGGAGGTAGAGCAATGCTTACTGAGGTCGGTCTGTAATGGGGTGACTATCCTTTTTATACAGAGCCCCGGGGGGTTTCTCATGTTGGTTCCGTCAACCATTTGTAGATATTTGGCAGTCGTTACGGAACTCCAAAAGTCAGACTGCCAGTGTTATCTAGAAATTTAAAGTTAGATGGGAAGTCTCTTACGCAGCGAGATAATTCGAAAGAGTTACCTTGGCCTTGGAACGCATAGGGCAACAGGTGGGTTTTAGTGAGTAAAGATCTGACACGCCACACGACTTTCACTCCGTCTAGAGCGCGAAAAGTCACTTAATGAATTCTCACCTCAAAAAAAAAAAAAACGCGGTAACAATATTCCAAATATATAGGCGGGTATACACAAGTTACAGACAGTAGAACTAATTGGGTATCCCTCTCACATTAAAAAAAACAATTTAATATAATAATTTATTAGCTTAGAAAAGGGGGTAACCCTTTGATGACGCTGTCCATACATACATGATTCTACTTCCCACTAGTTACTGCCAACCATTTATAGAGCATATTAACTTGAATATACAGGATGAAGAAGCTGAATGAGGCTAATCAGGTGTTAGTCACACTAATCACACTAACAATGATTGTGTGTGTGTATTTGTTCGGGAAGCGACGCGGTGTCTTCTCGTCCAATATACCACAGTGTCTCAAATCGAAAGTCTATGACCAGTGCGTGTTGCCAGTGATGACATATGGCTCCGAAACGTGGTCGCCTACAATAGGCCTCATCAGAAGGCTTAAAATCACTCAAAAGGCAATGGAAAGTGCTATAGTCGGAGTTTCCTTGCGTGATCACATCAGAAATGAAGATATCCGCAGGAGAACCAAGGTTACAGACATAGCCCAAAGAATCGCCAAACTTAAGTGGCAGTGGGCTGGGCACATTGCTCGCAGAACACATGGTCGATGGGGGCAAAAGGTTCTGAAATGACGACCACGTACTGGAAGACGCAGCGTTGGAAGGCCTCCCACAAGGTGGACCGATGACTTGGTGAGGGTCGCGGGAATCCGACGGATGCGAGACGCACAGGACCGGTCATTATGGCGATACTTGGGGGAGGCCTATGCCCAAAAGTGGACGTCTTTCGGATGATGTGTATTTGTCTGTTATTTCTTCACGTTCTAGCGGATGTAAGGGTTTAAATGGAATTTAATACACGGGTAGACCATGTCCTGGAATAGCATATAGGATACTTTTAATCCCGGGATTGTGTTCTATTGGGTCAATTTTTAACTTTCACGCGGACAAAGCCGCTTGCAGTAATTTATATTAATTTATGTTCTTAGTGCATTTATACTCAGAAAGAGGATTAGCAAGAGTTAGTTCATCGGGAGTATTACATAATTGTTAGTAACAATCGTAAATAAATAGAAACGGGTTAACGAAGCTATAAATCTGTTATATTATACTATTTACTTCTTCATTACTTATTGTAGGTACTACACAGGTATAACGCTTGAAATTGTATTAGAAAAACTAGTTGTTCCTCTTGGTTTCACCCGCTTTCTTGGTTACTGATCCGCTCTTATTGATCATAGCGTGTTGTTATGGCCTTTTCGTTTTATGGGCAATCAACTACTCAGATATTTTATTTATTTATTTATTTATTTATTTGTTTGTTAGTTTGTTTGTTTATTTATTTAAAAATGAAAATAACAAAAGCAGATAGAAGAGCACAAACGTACTGCTTATTTCAAATGATTTTTTTTCCAGCAGACCTGCGACAGGAGAGTTAATTTTTTTTCAAATTCGGACCAGTAGTTTCTGAGACTAGCGCGTTTTTTCAAATAACTAAACTATTTAGCTTTATAATATTAAGTATAGATTTAAAAATGAACGTAAACAGCTAAATGTATCTAGTAAATATCTAGTAGGTACCTATATACATACAACATGTAACTAAAATTATGCACGCTCTTATACACCCCAATTAGATCGTATCAATCATAATTTAGGCACTGAAATTTTATTTAAATGCATTTAGGGTTTGTGTTTTTACCCGACTGCAAGAAGGGTTCTGTTTTTCGCGCGTATCTTGTATGTATGTATGTAATATTCTTTATTGCCTCATATCTTCCAAACCGCTGAATGGATTTACATAATTAAAATATCGTTAGATTCGTTACAATAACCCAAGTGTTCTTAGATAGGTGACGTGATGATAAAATAATCAACATAACGACTGTGAGATGCAATTTAGAGCAATAATTTTTTTTTTTGGTTACTGCATTATGGGTATCAAATTAAAGGGCTCATCGTGAGGATTTTAAAATGGTATGGTAATGGTATGATGACCATATTGAGAAAAATACAATAAGAAATATGTTATTTATTAGCTTAGCTGTTTACTCGCGACTTAGTTACTCCCCTTTTTTGAGGTAATCATGTAAAAAATGTTACCCAGTTCAGAGATATATTCTCCCCTGGGAACTAAGTCCTTTTCCCGCGGGAAAACGAAAAGTAGCCTAAGTTACCTACTCCTTGTAACATCAACTATCCGTCAGATGGGCACGCCATAATCATGGTGGTAAGTCCCCTCTTTGAGGAGTGGCTGGAGAGGCGTTATGGAGTCCTTACCTTCCGCATGACGCAGATCCTCACCGGACATAGTAAGTTCGGGAGGTTCTTGCACCGGATTCAGGCGGAAGAAACGCTCGGGGGTGTCGCCGTTGTGCGGACCGCACAGAGGATACGGTGGAGCTTACGGTGGAGGTTAGCCCTGCATGGTCGGAGCACCGCCGTGTCCTCGTGGGGCTCTGATCCAGGCCATGGTCCGGAGTGAGGGGAAAAGAGTGGAGGTCGACTTCTTTTGCGAAGCAGTAATGCTAGTGATGGAGACAGCCGTAACTCCGACTACCAACCACCGTAAGCACGGGTTTTCGGACGACGTGCAATGTGTAGCTCGCAGTACGACCGTCCGGCTTTGTCCGGACCGAGCCCAAATCGTCGACAGTGCGTCGTGTACTACGCGTTCCTCGAAGAGATGTCATGCGCCAATGCGGCAATGCGCCACCGGTACATGGTGGACATCCCACCTATACGCACAAAACGTTTTGCGAACACATTCATAGTGCGTACAGCTAAGGAGTGGAATTCCTTGCCGGAATCTGTTTTTCCTGATGGCTACAACCCGGGAATCTTTAAGTCAAGAGTGAATAGGTTACTTCTAGGTAAGCGCGTTCCATCGTCGACTGCATCGTCGCTTTCCATCAGGTGAGTTAGCGGTCAAGCGCGAACCTATCAAGAATAAAAAAAAAAAAAAAAAAAGATGTCATGGCCCAGCAGGGCGATGGCTACTAGGGTCATGGGAGGTCTTCTGAAAAGGTGACCCGTGGTCTTAGAACCCAAAGAGCAACTGAAGGAACCTAGGTGTGGTTTTACTCAGAAAAAGTCTGATACACTCTCCTTCTCCACCCCCCAGAGCGAGAGAAGTTATTAGATTTACCAAGATGAAAAAAAGCTTTCCGTCTGTGAAAGTCCCGTCACAATCGGTCTAGCCGATGTCCTCTCCGCGGGAATCAGGATGCACCCCCCCCACCGCCGGAATTAAGTCTCGTTTCTGCAAGAATATAAAAAGTAGCTTAGCGCACTCATTCTAATATTAGCTATTTCCCAATGAAAGTTCCGTCAACGTTTAACCGACTTATCACACGTGATATATTATGAAACTCCGTTCCCGTGAAAAAACAAAAATTAGCCCAAATCACCCCATAATTTAATGTTGATTAATCTATTCCTAAATGAACATCGCATCATAAACTGGCATCGGTATTGGTATATACGCACGCACACACAAATACGCTATAGACACAATCAAGATTTATCAAGATATTTTTGTTATTTTATTTAGAAATAAAAAAAAAAACAAAAAAAATATATTTAAAAGAATTGTTTAGACACACCTACTTTACTTAAAAATAAAATTTAAATAATAAATACACTTAACTATTTATTTCAAAAACGTTTTTTTTAAATAATCGTGGAGCTTTTTCCCTTCTTCTCCATAATGAAACAACCAATTTAACCGTGCACTAGCTTCTGACGTTTTAAAAGTGTCCATGTAGGCTATGTGAAATATAAATATTCTGATTTTGAATGGACAAAATAAAACAGTAAAATGGCACAATTTTTTTTCACGTTGGCACAATAATAACGTAACTGATCGTGATCATCATTAAACATAATCATCACTAGGCCCCTGCTCACTCGCTAACGAGAAGTGAACCAATAATAAACACACGCATACAACCAGCCGCAAACATTATCGAATAAGAAAAACGTGTACATCTCAACTGATACAACGTAACTTTTAGTGATTGACGCGATGCGATGAAAGCATATCGAGTATCAATGTAAAAATATTTTAGTTTTTTTTGTAAACCCAAATAAACAATGTTCTTTAATGAACTAATAATTTTGATGAAGTTATAAATAGCGTGTAGGAAAAGCAAATGATTTATTCTTGCTAGAAATGTGTCAGAAAGCTGATAAGTATGAAATATATTAGTCCACATTTTAGCTGTAATTTCCCTATACTTATGATAAAGTAAGCTCAAATACAATAAACGCGTCTACTTTACGAGTTAACTGCTTCTCAAACAAGTTTACGTAACACAGTTTGATGAAAGTTATAATCAATTCGAGTTGTTAATTACTCCAAGTTGTCGTAACTAGCCCTATATCGAGTAGAACCATGGTTATTAATCTGGGCGGTCATTACATTATCATTTCATTGAGCCTTTATTTCTATTCGTCACGATTTTCTAACGCTGAAGGACAATAGAAAGCTTTGAGTGAGCATTTAAAGCATTGTGAAACAGAATTCATGCTTTGCGATTGAAAGAGGGATTAACTTAATGTAAACTTTATTAAAAAAAAGAAATGTATTGTACTATATTAAATTTTGTGCTAGTAATAAAATAATTTTAAACCTTGCATCTGTAGTAATACAAAAAAAAAAAAACAAAAATTGTATGTGCATTCAATCCGACCTCATCTAGTTTAAAATGAAGAAAAAAAAATTGACGTGTAAAAGTGTTTTTTTTTTTTAATCTATTTGCAAAATAAATACCATTTATCATTTATCATTCAAACAAACTGAACTCTAAACGCATGCTATCCCAACTTGCTACTTCTCACAGTATCAATTTTCAACAAAAATATCGCAATGCAGAGCAAACAACGCTTAAGTAATCCAATTACCGAGCTATGCATTCTTATCAAGATAAATTATTTTATCGATTAAGTAACAACACTACTAGTTACATAAGCTGTGTGATCGCAGCCAGTGCTCACTCTTCCGTTAAATTTAATTGCACTAACTTGGTACTGTTATGAGGAAAATTTTAAAGAAAATGATGGTAATTTTTGGTAAATGATTGTTGGGCGGAATAAATATTGTAAATATGCTCCGATAGTACTGCAATCAAAAAGATGCACTATAGCATACAAATGGTCAGAATAGCGAATACTTTAGTCAATAAAATGGTGTACAGATGTAATAGTATTGGGAAACACCTTTTATAATTTTATTTTTGAAACCTAAATTACACATAGCATAATTATTATTCAAAAGTTACTCATGTTCTTTTCGGTTGAAATATATACTTTACTTCATTCTAAAATATTTACATAACAGTTTCTGATATTTATAGTATTCAGACTTCTTTATTATTATAATTATTCATCTAATTATTTAACTAGCACTAGATTCACAACTATATCTATCATATTCTGTGTCAAAGATCACCAAATATAATTTCAAATATAATTTCATATTCATTAAAACGTTAATTATAACGGATTATACCTATGTATTTACAGAATTTAGAATTTATAAGCTGAGCAATAGAATGCAATGTAATTTATTTTATGAGCGTACAGCCATCGATAGATTTAAATGGTATTTTTCTTTGCAGCTTTGTAAATAAATAACAATTTTCTTCACGACAGTACCCTGCTTTACGTCAACTCCCGCGCACAACCACAACATATCGCGCGCGCGCAACACGCTTCCCCATTTTTTATCGATCATTGTACGACACGATGACAGTTCACATCTATCGATAATAATCATCGTGCTTTTTATGTCATGTCACTACACTATTTCCGGATTTGAACACCTACTTTATCTTTTCTGGTTATTCTGATTTATTATTTATGTTAATTTTAGCGTTGCGTATATTGTTATAATTTATTATAGTGTCAAAATTACATCTCATTATTGATTCAATCTGGCACTAGTCATTGGGCGTTACAAAGGGGATTGCCATAATCACTAAGCATGGCAGAGATAGATGATCGCGGTTCTGATGGAAGAAAGCTCCAGTCACTACCTACGTTATCTTTTATAACATCTGTGTTTGGATGAAAAGTCTTTTCTTTGCTAAGAATAACTTCTAGGTATATAACAATGTGCTTGTTATGATGATCAACAGACGTGATAGTTTTTACTTTTTTTTTTTTCGGTGGGAAAATCATCTTATGACATCCCCCGCCCTTGGGCGGGGCGGGAGATAGTGTCAGACTTTTACTGACTAAAAACCCACTCCTGTTCCTTCGTTGCCTTTCGTACCAGGGCCGAGTCTTCCTTTCAGAATCAGACCCTTGGCCCCGGTAGGCTTGGACCCTGCTAGGCCCCTACAGTTGCTGACATCTCCTTGAGGCGCGCGTGGAACAGCACGCGCCGTCGACGACTTGGGCTCGGTCCGGACGGTTACCGGACGGTCGGACGGCGAGCCACCCATTGCTCGTCGTCCGCAAGCCTGCGCCTACGATGGCCGGAAATCGGGATCGGAATCCCGGCGGCGATTGGGGCGTGAGGACCGTTGCCTCACGCGATCGGCCGCCTCCTTTGCTAGCATTACTGCTTCGCAGAAGGAGGCAACCGCCTGCCACTCCTCCTCGCTCCGGACCATGGCCTGTACCAAAGCCCGGCGCGAGAGATCGCCGCCGCCGATCGCCCCCACGAGGACACGGCGTTGCTCTACCCAAGCGGGGCACACCTCCAACGTGTGCTCCACCGTGTCCTCCGGGCGGTCCACACAATGGTGACACCCAGGCGTTTCTTCCGCACGAATTCGGTGCAGGAACCTCCCGAACTTACCATGTCCGGTGAGGACCTGCGTCATGCGGAAGGTAAGGACGCCGTGTTGCCTTTCCAGCCACTCCTCAAAGAGGGGACTTATCGCCATAATTATGGCGTGCCCAGCACTGGGTTGCGATAGTCGCTGTCGCCATTCCGCCATGAGACCCCGTCGGAGCTCTGTCCGCCATGCCGCGACTTGTCGCGGCAGCGGAGTTTCACCCCGACGTTGCATCTCCACGCGCAGATCGTGCATGAGTGCAAGGCCTGTTGCCACCAGATCCCATGGTGGCTGGCCAGCAAGGAGGCTCGCCGCTTCACGGGAAACCGTGCGGTATCCCCGCACCATCCGTATGGCCATGACCCTCTGGCACGCGTTCAGCTGGGCCGCCGGTCGCTTTCGCAGTGACGGCGCCCACACCGGCGCCCCATAAAGGGCCATGGACCGGACGATGCCTGCGTAGAGCCTCCGGCAGGAGGCGTCTGGACCCCCGAGGTTGGGCAGTAACCGCTTGAGGGCAGCCCCAGCCCGATTCAGTTTGGGAGCCAGACGTCGGAAGTGCTCCTCGAAATTCCACCGGCTGTCGAGGACGAGTCCCAGGTACTTCATCGTCGACCCGACGCCGATGTGAACTCCTCCTACCGTTAATTGGGAGCGCCGAGGCGGCGCGCTCCGGGGGCCATGAAAACACATGGCCTCGGACTTGTGCAGCGCCACCTCGAGTTCCAACTGCTGGATCCTATCAACGACTATCGCAACCCCGCTTGTCGCTAATTCGACCGCCGCCTGGTACGACTCTCCCTGCGCCAGGACCAGCGTGTCGTCTGCGTAACAGACCACGCTGACCCCGTCAGGGAGGTCGCCGCGAACAGACGTGATAGTGGAAAGTGTTGTCATTTCATCATCATCATCATCATCATTTCAGCCGAAAAAAGTCCACTGTTGGATATAGGCCTTTCCCAATTGTCTTCATAACGGCCGGTCCTGAGCGTCTCGCATCTTTCGTATTCCCGCGATCCTCACCAGGTCTTCGGTCCATCTTGTGGGACGCCTTCCAACGCTGCGTCTTCCAGTACGTGGTCGCCACTCCAAAATCTTTCGTCCCCATCGACCATCTGTTCTGCGAGCAATGCGCCCTGCCCACTGCCGCCAGTATTGTCATTTATAGTTTTTATATCTTTTCAAGAAACTGAAAACTCCTTTGTATGCCGTAAATAACAAACCATGTAGCTACATTTTCTCAACACTATTGCATGCCAGGGAGATGTCAGCAAATCAGGGATATGTCAGCAAATCCTAGGGGCCCAGCAGGGTCGAAGCCTACTGGGGCCACGGGTAGTGTGAAAGTGAAACCCGGGGCGCTGGGACGAAGGCAAAGAAGGAACAGGAGTGGGTTTTTAGTCAGTAAAAGTCTGACACTATTGCCCGTTTCACCCAAGAGCGGGATTAGTCATAAGATGATTTTCCCACCTAAAAAAAAACACTATTGCATGCAAGTGAACAAAACTGTAATTGTATTTATTGTACACGCATGGTTCATCTTCATTAAAATCTTATCTTAATAACATTAACATGAACAACACGAGCCTACTAAACCAAAACGCAATCAAATAATCTAAACCAAAGTAATTAATTAGGCATTTTATAACAACGGGATGTTATTACAATTAATTCTAAGTAACTGTTACAAAATAACAGTTATAAACGTATTATGTACATGCATATAATAAACTGTAATAATTTAAGTGGGTTATTAAAACTATGTTTGAAATTGTACTTACTGTTAAAAAACGCTGTTTTAAATATGCGTCTACTGGCTGTTACTAAGCTAGAGTATCTTGTGAAATATTTATTACTGGAAAGTAATTTACATCATACCTTTTTACGACAAGCACACATTAGAATGCCCCAAGTGAATATACACCTGCACTTTGGAGGATTTGATGAGTGTCACAGATGCTGCTATTAATGTAGGTAGCAACCTATTCGGCCCAAACAGTCTGACGAGTTTACCATCGAATCGAAAAGAAAAAGACCACAAGCAGCTTTTCAGTGTCTGAAGGGTTGGTTTATAACCATTTCCCAGCGAATATACCAAAAATTATAAAAAACAAAGTATTTATGATTCTATATGCATAAGGGGCAGTAAATAAATCTTATTTATTTTTTTCAGATTTTTGATTATATCTAGGTACTATTTTTATAACCCAGACTGATAAGTACCGTCAGTGAATGCTGCTGGCGGTAAATAGGAAAATTCGAAATAAATCACTGTGATTGGCTAGCGTAGTATTACTCAAAAGGATCGTCAGCATCGAATACGTAATGCGTGATCATATTGTCGAAATAATGGACGGGGAACCACCCGGTACAAGTTGTACCGACAGTTAGGAAAGGGTTAAGGTCCCTTTCCTAACTGTCGGTAGTAGCGTGATGACGACGTTATTCATTTATTTAATGGACCATCTCTTATCTCATATCAAATTGGCACACTAACTACGGATAGTAATAAAATGAATTTTTGCTAATTAAGTATCTTGATTTGACTCGCAAGTTTACCGACATGTGGAATGTGAACTCAATCATTGTACCCATAGTTTTGTATATCTATATAGATAAAAGCGAAATACCACTCACTGATTAATCACGAAATCTCAGAAACTGTAACACCTACAAACTTAAAATTTGGCAGGTAGGTTCCTTTTAGGGTGTAGACATCCGCTAAGAACGGAATTTACGAAACTCCACCCCTAAGCCTTTCACGCGGGCGAAGCCGCTGGCAGAAGCTAGTAATTTATTATATATATATAGCTTAAGAGTCACGAGTCTCGACCAACAGCTTAGGAGGCTCTCGTTACGCAGCTGGGTCAAGGGCTTAATTCAGAAAGTGGTATTTCTGGATACGGCTCGCATTGTTAGGAGGTCTCTTTCTCTGGAACCCTGACCGCCGTAGCTTGCACTCTCTTCCCGATGCAGGAAATCATCTAATTACTTCTCCCTCTCCAGGGTAGTGTGTGACGTCGTATCAGACTTTTACTGACTAAAACCACACCTATATTCCTTCTGTTGACTTTTACGATCTAGGACCATGAGTATCCTTTTCAGAAGTCTTCCCACGGCCCTAGCAGGCATCGGCCCTATGCTAGCATTACTGCTTCGCAGAAGGACGCAACCACATCCCATTCCCTGTCGCCCCGGACCATGGCTTGAACCAAGGCCCGGTTCCCGGTACCGGTGGGAATTTTTCAAAATGTTTTTAAATGTTTTTATTTTTTTTTTATTGAAATGTTTATAATTGTAATTAATATGTATATTTAAATGAATAAACGGAGTAATAAAGGTAATATTTCATTGAAATTACTTCAGCTTTGTAACTTTACAAGTTATCAGACTTGTGTAATTCTGAACTGTCCAGTATGCTTCCTGGGTATTAGTTGCAAATCATAGAGTAGGTTGAGCTTGAATAATTTAGCTATTGACAGACTGTAGTGCCTTCCGAATTATGTAAAGGAATAATGATTTTGTTATAAGGTTTGTTACGTCGGCTAATAGTTGAGTATCTACATAAAAAAAATATGCAAAGGAATCTGGGTGAAACTGTAGATAATTTTGTATTTCCAAACCTCTTTTTATGTTTAATATTTATGTACACACAAAAAAAAACAGAAAAAGACGTAAGTAAACTAACGAACTGCTGAAGTGACTAAATAGACGTTAGTACTAAGGTATTGCTTATTTACAAAGAAATTTCTTCCGGCAGTCCTGCGAAAGGAGTGATTTTTGTTTTTGTTTTGACCGATCTACACTGTCCTCTCACTCCTATTAATTTTGTAATATGGAAATTATAGTATCAAATTTATATTTTTTTGAAAAGAGTAACAATGGAGTTTCTTGACGGTTCTTCTCCATAGGAAACGACCGATAGGAGCCGTGCACTAGTTTCTGACATTTTATAAGTGCCCATATAGGCCTGTGTGAAATAAAATTTTTTGATTCGAATTGAATTGAATAAAGACAGTCTCTCCATATAAAATACAGGTAGTCGGTTAAGCTTGTAGCCGACATCAACTTCATTAGAAAACGGCTAGGCAGATTGTTTAATTTAACTCACTTCTAACTTTACATATGAAACAAACCAATGTTTTGTGAACACATTCATTGTGCGTACAGCTAAGTAGTGTATTCCCTACCGTAGTCTGTATTTCCTGATAACTATAACCTAGGGATCTTTAAGTCAAGAGTGAATAGGTTGCTTCTAGGCAAGCTTGCTCCATCGTCCACCACATCAGCGCTTTCCATCAGGTGAGATAGTGATCAACCGTGATCCTAACAAGAATAAAATAAAACCTGAATCGCTGTCGACGCCTTGTCTAATATAAGTACAGTAATAATATCAATAATCGGGTGTACTAGAATGATGCGTTACGTAAAGTATTTTGTACCGGGTGATTATCTTCGCCAATACACCGTGACGGCCCGCTTGTTAAACAGCGTGTGTACCATGTTATAATAAACTGCGGGCTTAGGTATTTATTGATATAAAACTGGTTTGCAGAAGAAATTGGCATTGTTAGTAATTTTTTTTTCTATCGTAGTGTTGGCACTTTTTTTTTGGGGTGGTATTTATTATTATTTATCTATACTTCCACACTTAGTATTATAAATCTTAAAACTGTTGGCAGAAGCTGGTAATATATATTTTTGTGTATTTTTGAAAGTCGATATTGACAAAATTGCCTCCAAGTTAAGCTACAATCTAAGCTTTTCCATAACGATAAGTTCTCGTAAAAACAATAAATGGTTAGAGAAAACTATCTTCATAAAATAACTTTATCGATTTTTTTCTCAACTGATATATTTTGCTTTTTTTTCAGGTAAGTCGAGTGTTCTTCAGTAATATGCTGAGAAATGGTGTTACGGTAAGTACTAGAATAGAATATTAGTACTGCATGAATTTTCGGAAATAAGAGTACACTCGCCTTTTTATATTACGCGACTATGTCGTCATCTTAATGTAACGAATATATTGAAGTTCGTACAATTTACTCATTTCATTGTTTTTTTATCCATCGTGAAGTCTGCTTATATTCTAGAGATAGACACGCAAAACGCTCACGGAAAATATTTGTCAAAATACTGAAAAGTTAAAACAAAAGTTCGCTGCAGCGCTACATTGGCAATAAGTCGTTTAACAGAACTATTAAAACATACAGCGCTAAGATAGCTTTTAGAGGATAGTTTTTTCGCGACCAAAATGTCTTAAGCGCCAAGAATGTCGTGGCACTTACGCATTTCGTTCAACATAGTGTACCTAATGTTCAATGTGTATGGATTACACTACATCTGAGTCAATTGAAGTGAAGTGCGTAGTACATTATATCGATGGCCTCTAACAAATAACAATGAAAAATCTTCATCAAACCGAGCTCACTACCGCCACTAATAAACGGAAAGACACCGAACTACTAAGTTTGTGTTGGTCCACATGGAAGAATTAAAAAATAAACTTCCTTTCACTTTCGTTTTTTCTACCGGTCACTCACTTAGCAGTGCGGACACGGTTCAATAGATGGCGCTGTTGTTACTGATTCTAGATTCTACCATTTGAATTTAAATTGCAATTTTTTGTTCCTCGGGACTGTTTAGCATTGTTACTTTTGCTAATAGGTATGTGAAACTAACGCTAGATGTCAGGTTTGAGTTAGCCATGACGACGATTGCAGTTAAGATTGTTATAAATATATTTTTTTTTTGTAGAAAAAAATTTCCTAAACAAGACAATGGATGAGATTTTAGAATCTGTTGATCTTCTAAAATAGAATTTTTAAAGAAAACAGACATTGAATGGCTTGATAGGTCTACCTTTTTTTTGGGGTTGTGACGTGGAAAGTGGATGGTGATGGAGTGAAAAAAGTCTGACACTCCCTTTGTCAGACTTTTACTGACTACAGGCGAGTTTCTGAATTGAGTATTTGAATTAAGAACGACTTAAGCCCTACTTTACCGCCTTTTGACCGGTTTTCAGGCTAAAGTCTAGTTTGAAAAATCATCATCATCCACTATTGGATATAGGCCTCCCCAAGTGTAGCCAAAACGAACGGGTCTACCTTAGGCTTTCTAAAGCTGCGTCTTCCGGTACCGTCACCCCTCCAGAACCTTTCGTCCCCAACGACCATCTATTCTGTAATGTGCCCTGCCCACTGTCACTTAAGTTTGGTGATTTTTCGGGCTATATTAGTATGTTCGGTTTGAGAAATACTCAATAAAAAATGGGGGGTAAGATCCACCCTTGTTCCTGTGGTTTGGTCACTCTCTCTCTCCTTCAGCCCTGACCATCCAGGGTGAACCCGAGAATTTTCAATGCTTTGATCGAAGCTAATAATGTATTTCATAATCGATCGCATTCTTCGCCGCGTTACATAAAGGCTACCATGTAATACACGGTCATTTTAAAGGTTTTATTGCCCAATAATTATTATCAATTTCAAAGGAATTCCCATCCAGTATCAAGGTTATGCCCGAGTTGTGAGCCTATTAAAATCGAGAGTACCAACCGCTGGTAACCTACAATGACAGCGCAAGTTGGCAAACTTAGCGAGGAAGTGCGTTTTTTTGCAATAATTACTGTTATTGAATTGGCAATTCGTTTTTTGAGTGTGAGAAATCATGAAATAACTTCTCCCGCTCTAGGTGGAGGGACAAGGAGTGTCAGACTTTTACTGACTAAAACTCATCCACTTTCCTTCAGTTGCCCGCTGAGTTCTAGGGCCGCGTCGCGTTCTTTTATTTTTTATTATTAGTAAGTATAGCCTTTGACCACTATCACACCTGATAGTAAGCGATAATGTGGTAATTCACTATTTACTCTTGGTTCGAAAACCTTAAGATTGTAGCTATCTGGAAAAACTGACTGCAAAAAATCCGCTCCTTAGCTGTACGCACAATGAATGAGAATCTTCCAAAGAATCCCACAACCCTGGCACGCATCAGCATCTTGTATGTTATGGTTTGATTGGGAACACATTATAAGCATATCATAGCATAATCAGCCTTTTTAATGTTCCCGCTGCTGGGACTCAGGCCTCCTCTTTCTAGGAGAGAATGGGCTGTAATCCAACACGCAGGCCCAGTGCGAATCGGTGAATGTCACATGTTTTCGAATTTTTGGTTCTAGGACATGCCGGTTTCCTCACGATGTTTTCCTTCACCGTTTTGAGAGCAGTGGTGATGAAATAAATTACACAAAGTAATGCGACTGGCTGGGTTTGAACCCGCGACCTACAACTCGTAATTCGGGGCCGTTATCACTAGGCCATCACTGCTCTCAACAGAACAACACACAACACATTATGTGATAAACTATTTTATAATACTGATAAACTTACAGTTTTGCTTGGAGCTTTACTGAGAGTAAAATGATCAAAAATAATTAGGAAAGAGAGAGACAAGAATAAAAAATAAAAAAAGAATCTATATTTATTTGCCGGCAGTCACCAGGATCACACAACTTAAGGGCCTATTACACCATTCGATATAGACAGCTATGTTTATCTATTTATTTCATCGTTCTGTTTCATTCCTTTACACGACATTGGCGCAAGTTGCTCTTGTTCTTGTGTGACGCTACATAGACTAAGACTGTCTGAATATCGAGTGGTGTAATAGGCCCCTTTGATAAAATAAAAAGTGACAGTCAATGAACAAAGAATAATAATGTTATTGTTAGGCACACACAATATTATTGTGTGCCTAACGGCTGCACCAAAAAGGTGTTTTTATATATTAGGATAATCTCAATCAAAATCGGCCATAACCTTCATTAAACTGTTGATCCCCGCATTAACGCCGGCGTTAACGCGCCATTGTCTTTCTATTGTGTCTCTAATGAGGATACTCAAAAGGATGAATATTAAATATAATGAATATTCTATCTGTTTCGCACATTGCCATACATTAAAATACTTACCTTCCTATTTGTCCGGTAACCGTCCGGACCGAGCGCAAGTCATCGCCGGCGCGTACTGTTCCACGCGCGTCTCAAGAAGATGTCAGCAACTGTAGGGGCCCAGCAGAGTCGAAGCCTACTGGGGCCAAGGGTCTGCTTCTGAAAGGAAGACTCGGCCCTGGTATGAAAGGCAACGAATGAACAGGAGTGGATTTTTAGTCAGTAAAAGTCTGACCCTATCTCCCGTTCCACCCAAGAGCGGGGGATGTCATTGGATGATTTTCCCACCGAAAAAAAAAACCTTCCTATTTGAGAATTCAACTAAACCAGGTGGCATAATAATGAATACTCATTAACATGTAGAAATTATACAAATCAAGCCGAGGAAACAAGTTGTTACAGAGTCCAGACTTATACCCAGCTATTAGGTACTTATTACGATACCTATTTGCAATACTTAGGACTAAACTTTGTAAGATAACACATCATTGCTTAATGTTTACTCAAGAACATTTTACTACTTCCGTGGACTAATGATTTTTTTTTAACTATCACACAACGCCGTCTAGTCCCAAGCTAAGTAGAGCTTGTGTTATGAGTACTAGACAACTGATAAACGTACTTAAATATTTCTAAATACATACATATTATAGATAAATTACACCCAGACACAGAACAAATGCTCCGCCCAAGAGTGAGGGATGTCATTAGATGATTTTCCCACCAGACAAAAAAAAAACAAAAAACAACTCAGTAATTGAGTAACACGATACCACTTGGCAAGACTGGTGTCAGATTTTCTGACTTCTGACTATGTGTAACGACTGTTAAAGATTTTTAAATGACAGCCGGGACCAACGTCTCAACAGGCTTTGCGAGGCATGAAAGAATCTCGGTATGATTTAAAAAGTAATTTATTTGTAGGAAATAGCGAGTAGCTTCGATCTAAGAAAATAATATATCACTATTTCCACTCAATTATTCATAAATGCATAAATAGGTCTCTCTCTGATGCCCAGCATGGTTTTCGGCCTGGTCGCTCTGTAAACTCGAACCTGCTGATTAATGTTGATTTTATATCCAGTGGTTTAGATAGCGGCAAGCAAGTCGATGCTCTGTATCTCGATTTCCGGAAGGCTTTCGACAAAGTCGATAATGATGTGCTCTTAACAAAACTGGCGGCCATTGGTTTCTCAACCGGCTTTCTCAACTTTTTTGCCGACTACCTGCGGGATCGTAAGCAGTTCGTTCGCCATGGTTGCTTTGAGTCTGAGCCATATTATACTCGATCAGGCGTGAGTCAGGGAACCGTATTGGGACCGCCTCTGTTCCTAGTCATGATCAATGATCTCACCGCTAAAAATGAGCATGCAAAGTGCCTACTATATGCTGACGACCTAAAGCTGAATTCGCGAATCGGAACGGTCGAGGATTGCCAACTCCTACAAAGGGATCTTGACGCCATCTACAAATGGAGCATCGAGAACAAGTTGTTTTTTAACACGAACAAGTGCAATGTCATGACTTACGGTCGGGGGTCACGACCTATCTATTACGACTATAGGTTGGGTAGGGAAGTAATTACTCGTGTCACCAGCATTAAAGACTTGGGAGTAACTTTTGACCGCTGTTTGACATTTAAGGATCACATTTCTGCCCTCGCAAAGGAATCTTTCAGGCGCCTGGGTTTTGTTTTGCGTAATGCCCGGGACTTCCGTAATCCCAGTGTTATTAGGCTTTTATACACCACTCTGGTTAGAAGTAAACTCGAGGCAAGTGCCTGTGTGTGGCATCCACATACCGCAACTCAGACACTAATGCTTGAGAAGGTGCAGAAAACTTTCCTGAGATTTCTATTTCAAAGGTTGTACACTTTCTTTCCCTACATGTACCCCACCAATTTTCTTTTAGGGATGCTGGGTTTCAACTCGTTAGAGGTGAGAAGGGGCTTCGATCAGCTCGTAGTGGCTTGTAAAATCCTGAGCGGAAACATTGACTGCCCTGAGCTCCATGACCTCTTCTGTCGGCTGTTTGTGCCCGATAAATACATTGGACACCGTCAGAGCCGCCGTCACGATCTATTTGCGCTTCAGCCATCTAGAACTGTCGCTAGAGCCGAATCCCCAGTGTGTCGTACTTTAAAGATGCTTAACGCCCTCCTGAATGCTGACCCTGAATGTGATGTGTTTGCGGACGAATGGAATAAAATAAGAAGTGTTTGTCTGGTGTTCTGTGAGAGACAGTATGCAAGGGTGTCCACTGTTCCATGTTAATGTGTAGTATTGTATTTAATCTTAAATTATTAATTTAATTATTTTTTAACATTATGTATAATTGTTTTTTTTTTTATATATATATAAATAAGTCTTTAAATTCTATGTTAATTAATGTAAGTGGGCATGTACCGTTTTAATTAACTATAAATAAATAAATAAATCACGGCTATCATGTTTTTGAATTTCAGCAAAAGGATTTTTTTAAGAGATTGGTTTAACTTATTTTTGAAGACGAAATTTACTTTTTTATAATACTTAATTAACTAAAGTTACAGTAAAACCAAAAATTAATAATAAAAACCCAAAACTAATCAAAAGAAACTAAAATATGGCGTCAAAAACTCTTCTTAGAACTTGCAATAAACAAAAGTTTTCAAATTACATCTACATCGCAAAAAAAACAAAATAAAAGTTACGACACAATATTATCTTGGCATATCATGGATCAGTGTAACCTTACGAGAACCAAGGTTACACTGACCTAGAAATCAAAGGCGTCTTTGTGTTATTTGTACGACTAAAAGCCAAAATAATTTGAAAGAAACTTAAAAACATGTCAGGAAAAGTAAAATAGAAACAGGCTCCAAAGCACTAAATCAATAATTATATCACCATTCACTCACACTAGATTATGTTATCTAGCGTTACATAAACTTGAAACCAATACATACACTAGTCTAATATTTCATTTGATCCGCCCGTACACATATCACGTAGCGAGCAGGTTTTTCCTCCAGACCCGGTCGCGTGCACTCGTGCGCATCGGATCTGTTGCGTTCCGTTATGACATAACTTTCGCTATCGTTCTGACGTCTCATTGAGTCTGTCGTGACGTGATCTTGACCTTGGCTTGAAGATGGCTTCGACTCTCGCTTTTGTTTGCATAAGGAAAGGTGTGAATGGGTTTTGTTTGGTTTGTTACTTTTGAAGTTTAGTCTTTTCTGGTATTGTAGTAGAACGGGGCTTGTTTTGTTTAATTTTAAAATATTTGTTTATTTTTGATCTTCATTAAAGGATACAAAATTGTACAAAAAATCACAGAATTTTATTGCCGGTTATATAACAACCAAAATTATTTAAGTTTGCCAAACATAAGGAGATTTGGTAAGATGAATAAAGGTAATTTAGAATAGGAGGCGTGGCCGACTTGAGGCGATCAACGAAAAGAGAATCGAAACGAAACGGTTGTAACTTGGCTAAGGGGGCACATGTTTAAGATCTCACGCGTTGAAGTCTTTTGCTTCACGCCTTTTTACTCTAATTTTCATTTGCTTACTACGTTTGCGAGAATAGATTTAACCAAATGAATGTTCTTACAAATAAATTACGATTAATAAAGATCTTACCAAATCTTCTTAAGTTTGGCAAACTTAAATAATTTTAGTTGTTATATAGGGTGACTGGTAATTAGTGTACGATACTTAAACACGTGATTGTGCTCATGATAACCAACAACTTTTACTATGGGAACAAACCTGAAATCGCGAAAAAAAACAGCTGTTCAGTACATTTCTGTTTGCCTAATGTACTGAACAGCTGATATTTTTTTCACGATTTCGGCTTTGCTCCCATAATAAAAATTGTTTGTTATCATGAGTACAATCACATGTTAAAGTATCATACACTAATTGCCAGTCACCCTATATAATCGGCAATAAAATACGATAACTAATATTTTTTTTAATTCTCTTTACAATCACGATTCTTTCAGTTCAAGTGAAGCAAGCTCATTGACTTTAATGACTAAGACGACCAGTTTATTTAAAGTTTTAACAGCAATGAATCATCAAAGTGTCAATTAATCAATATTTTAATAACTAGGTGAGCATACAGTTATCGTCCATCTGAATGGCTATCATCAATTAGGTATTATGCTTGTTTAGAAAATTTACTTCAGTTTGAATTAATGTGTTTCGTGAGAAATCCATATTACTGACGGTGTATAGATTTTAGAAAAAGGTCAGGCAATTAAGAATAGAATAAATCATTTAGATAATACTACAATGGCTAAAGACAAGATTTTTTTTTAAATTTTAATAAAAACGTTGTCTTACACTAAGAATCACTCCTGTATCGTATGTGCGTTCACAAAAATACAAACTCACATTTACAAGACCCGGAACAACAATCTGTAGACCATACAAATATTAGTTCCGTGCGGGAATCAAATCCGAGACACATCGCAGCAGTCAATCTCTCAATCACTGCGCCAATCGTGCTGTCATCTTTATAAATAAAAGCGAAATACCACTCACTGATTAATCACGAAATCTCAGAAACTCTAACACCTACAAACTTAAAATTTGGCAGGTAGGCCTTATAGGACATAGACATCCGCTAAGAACGGATTTTCCGAAATTCACCCCCTGAGGGAATGAAATGGAGGTCCAAAGTATGTATGAAGAAACTGACTTTCACGCGGGAGAAGCCGCTGGCATAAGCTAGTATTTTTTTTTTATTGATATAAACCAGTACTTGACTGCAATCCCACCTGATGGTAAGCAGTGATGCAAATAATAATAAATATAAAAATGAAAATGAAAAGCATTCCTCTTTCTGCAAAAGCAGTCATAGATCATTCCTTACTTCCTAATATTCATGCTGGAAAGTTAAACATGACCAAGTTTGACTTTCTGCTCATTTAAAAAGTAGGTAATATATAAAACTCTGGCTATGAGGAAAAGAGTTTCAAAATAAAAAATAAAAATATTCCTATAACAACCTCATTTGGAATATCAGCAGTAATATCAAGTTCTTTACAAATAATACTGTACCACATTCCTGGGTTTTATGCCTTTTATGTCATTAAAGAAAGTCGTACTAGGTTAGAAATTATGATTAGGTAACTTAGATTCATAAGAAGCTACCTAGTCGTTCTATAAAATATCTAGAAATACTAGTATTAGTAATATGGTTTCAAACAACTAGAATGCATGGAATGCAGGTTAGTAACAACTCAATAGGCTAAAAGTAGAGAAGGTTTTACATTCGAACTCGCCTCGTGCAGAGGTATTTTATTATTTATTTATATAAATTGGTACACAAACGACTTACTTCTAAAATAATGTCAATAATATATTTACGAGGGACTAATTAAATAGTAAAATGAGATTTAAAACAGAAAATAATCATTACAATATGAAAATAAAAAAGTTAAGATTAATATCTTAGATAAGAAAAAATTAAAGTGACTTTATTATTTAATCATAGTTAAATTAAATCAATCTTAAAAAAAAATGTTTGATTTTATTTTTATTTTAAACTATACAAAATCATTATCTTATTCAATTTTAGTATCATTTTTAAATTAAATGTACACTAGCACTTAAAACTAGATGGAGCTACCTGCCCCCCTAGCCAAGTTACGACCGCTTTGTTTCGATTTTCTTGCGTCGAACGCCTCAAGTAGGCCACGCGTCCGATTCCTTTATTCTGACTAAAGGAATCGGAGGCATGGCCTACTCGAGGCGTTCGATACAAGATAATCGAAACGAAACGGTCGTAACTTGGCTAGGGGGGCTGCCCAGCCTGAGCTCAGATGAGAAAAGTTAATTAAAAATGTAGATTGAAATAACGATTTCATATACTTTAAAATAAAAAAGTACAGTTATTTTTTCTGGTCCCCATGGATAGATGCCACCACTGTGGGGTCCAGAATAATGTAGGTTCTGGATCCATGCTAAACGTTTATGCGTCGACGTGTGAGACACGGTTTATACTTTTCCCGTCTTCTTCTCGTGTCGATCTGACTCAAATTTTGTCTGACTTATATTTAGCTACCTGGACAGCTCTGTGGTTGGCTACATATAAGTCGAGGTTGCGATGGGACAAGGAAACCCCATTTGGCCAGATTGTCTCTGCAGCGGCTAACCTAAGTCCGTAGTCGGTACAGAGATTTCCAGATTGGCCACTGCAGTTCGTGTCCCGGTGGCAGATGTTCTGCCGGAGAAATGAAGTTTGGAGGAGTGGGATATCTATTCCTCCAATGTTCGCGTCTCTGGTCCGAGCCGCTGTTCTCCGAAGAGGTCGTAATTCGTGTGGGAGTTGATTGAAACTTTTCCCGTAGCATACCATTTTAAAAAACCAAGGCATTCACGCCCCTGTCCAGTGTACATCACCTCTGTATTGGAAGGAGTCACACATGATTGCAGATGTGTGACGGTTGTAAGTGCATTGGCACACAGTCAATAATGCGGGGCTATCTGATTGTCTGTGCACAACCAGTTTGTGTCACGTTTCATAATCGTCTGGCCGCCGTCGATGTTATTATAACGAACGGTAATAAATATGTTCTGAATTTTAAATTAGTTTGGGTCAGTTAATCTTTTAGTTGATGTTAGTTTTGGATATGTTTGTTGGCTTCTCATGCATTTTTTGTTCGGGTGGAAGTTTGCAACTCAATTTTGAAGCAGATATCTTCAACCGATTGAAATGAAATTTTGTATTCACGTTTAGTTTTGATGACAATGCATGGTAAGTTGTGTGACGTCATTCCAAATTGAACACGGTGGAACACCCAAGACGGCAAACTAGTTATTTTTGCTGAAAATACCTTGAAAAATAAATCACTAAAACTAAATAAACTAAAAGGCAAAAAAACTTAGGCAAAAAAGCTTTTATTTAAATAAGCTACAAAGAACAAAATGAATTTTTCCTTTAAAACTTTTTCTATCAAATTATGACGTCATTACACCATTTACATGTTATTAAATAAAAAATTTCATGTTTACCTGTGTAAATAAACAAGTAAATTAAATAACTTAATCTGATTAGTTTTAATTTTTTAAATTTTTGAATTAAGAAAATATGAGTAGATACTTAAATCTCACGACAAGCTTTTATATGATATAAATTGTATAATGACGTTATAAGTTGATAGTAAAAGTTTTGTAGGAAAAGTTTATTTTGTTCTTTTTAGCGCATTTCAATAAAAGCTTGTTTTAAAAAACAGTTTTTTTTATGTTGGAAATCATCAAATAACTCCTCCCGTTCCCTAGAGCGTTAGGTAGAGTTAAACTTTTAGTGACTAAAACTCACCTTTTTTAAGGTGGGAAATCATCCAATGACATCTCCTGCCCTTTCATGTCAGACTTTTACTGACTAAAACCCACTCCTGTTTCTTCTTTGCCCTCGTTCCAGGGCCCCGGGTTTCTCTTTCGCATCACCCATGTCCCCAATAGGCTTCGACCCTGCTGGGCCCCTACGGTTTGATTAAAACTCACTGTGTTTTTTCAGTTGCTCTTTGCGTTTCAGAGCCACAGAGGCTCTTTCGGTCAATCCGCAACAAGATCTTAAGGCAATAGAGGCCTTAGTAGGCTATAACTTCTACTGCCATAAGGTCATGTCTTTGGTTAAATCTATATTATCTGTATAAATAAAAGTGAAATACCACACACTGATTAATCACGGAATCTCAGAAACTATAACACCTACAAGCTTAAAATTTAGCAGGTAGGTTCCTTATAGGGTGTAGACATCCGCTAAGAACGGATTTTTCAAAATTCACCCCCTAAGGGGATGTAAAAGGGATCCAAAGTTTGTATGGAGAAACCGAGTTTCACGTGGGTGAAACCGCTGACATATTTAAGATATAATAAGATAGTAGAGCAGTGGTGGCCGAGTGGTAATGTCCCTGACTTACGGAGTTGTAGGTCGCGGGTTCAACCCCAGCCAGGCGCATTACTTTGTGTAATTTATTTCATCACCACTGCTCTCAAAACGGTGAAGGAAAACATCGTGAGGAAACCGGCATGTCTTAGAACCAAAAATTCGAAGACATGTGACATCCACCAACCCGCACTGGGCCCGCGTGGTGGATTACGGCCCATTCCCTCTCCTAGAGAGGAGGCCTGAGTCCCAACAGTGGGAATATTATAAGGCCGACTATGCTATGCTAAGATACTGGGATATATTTAAGTAATATATACAATACCTGGATGAAACTGACACAACTTACATTGTCAGTGTTTGAGAAAAAACATCTAATGATATAATTAGGCTTTCTCATAGACCGCCAAACAGTAAATAGGCGACGGTTAGCAAACACAGGTTGTCATTAAATTGTAATTTAAGTGTTGCTGTAACCGGCAACTGTATGTAAGGCCTTCAATGTGTGATTTGTGTGAGTATTACTACAAATTCCTTCAACTAATTATTGTTTATTATTCGTTGCAAAGGCTCAAAGTTTTTAGTAGAAAGTGAAATAAAAACACATCAGTTAAACGACTTGCGGACGGCGAGCAATGGGTAGCTCGCCATCCGGTGAGCCTCAAAGATATCTATAATTAACGTGATCCGCGTATCTAGGGCCTATGTCTGCCAAAGCTGCAAGATGGTTTTCCATGAGTCACCGCGGCCCTGGAACGAAAAGGACTACTAAAGGAATCAGGTGGGTTTTAGTCAGCATAAGTCTGACACTCCCTCTTACTCCATCCAGAGCTGGAGTAGTTGTTTTCTAATTTCGAACCCTCGAAATAGAAATGGGCTTGTTGACGGTGAGCAATTGATAGCTCGCCGTCCGGCCATCCGGTAACCGTCCAGACCAAGCCGAACGAGTCGTCGACGGCGCGTAGTTATACACGTGCGCCCCAAAGAGATATAAGCAAAACCATAGGGGCCCAGCAGGTCGAAGCCTACTGGGGCCATGGGTTCGCTTCTGAAAGGAAAACCCGGGGCCCTGGGACGCAAGGCAAAGAAGGAACATATGAATAGGTTTTATTCAGTAAAAGTCTGACACGCCCTTAAGCCCTTCTTGCTCCACCCAAGAGCGTCCAGATGCATCTTCTTCTGGACAATCATCCAATGACAATCCAGTCATTGGATGATTTTCCGCCTAAGAAAACCCTCGCAATAAAAAAAATATGGTTATAAGGGCAGAGTAAGACCAAAGAAACAATGTACGATTACGTTCAAGATGATACATCTACAAATGAGATGGCTATTGTGGTGACGGCAAACAGTGATGGACTCATATGAAAGAAGAAGATATACTGCGCCAACTTCAAATTAAATGATAAACAGAAAGATGATGATGAAAAACTTCTTACAACACTATCACCACCTCTGCAGAACACTTCGGGGAATAATGTTATGTATAATGCTTAGATGATACTTATTTTACAAATCTAGTTTTGTTAGTAGCCTATAGTGTCCCATAGCGGGGCGAAGGCCTCCCTCTCCCTTTTCCACACACGTCTATACTCAGCTATTGCGGGCCAGTTCCTCCGGTAAGAGTCAAGCTCATCTCTTGAATGTTAATAGGGTTTAAAACACGTCAATTTTTCGTCATTTTAAACTAGCTTAGACCGGTGTTTCCTAGATAAAAGCAAAAGAAAGCACCTTAAGAGGCTCCTTTTCCACTCGCCTATCATCAACATCGAGCATGGTTCAAAAGCTTGTTACTTCATCTAACTCTCAGAAAAAGAGAAAACGCCTAAAAACTCTGTTGGCATTCGGTAATTCCGTGATTTACACGAATATTTTACAAAACTTGTTCCAGGAAATACGTGTTTTTTTTAAAACCCTTAAAAGTTTTTCAGGAAAATTGTCGTCATTCAGAATCATCTCAATTAAATGTGCACGGCTTCTATTGATGTACTTTTTTATATCTATATACATATAATAAAACAGTAAAATGGTGGAGCGTTGGTATTAGTTGGCGCAAAAACTACTGAACCAATCCTGTTAAAATTTTGCATACATAATCCTGTGTCAACTGTTAGGCTACATATTATCACGCTTTTTGCTATGGGGGGTGAGCAATTATTCCAAAATGTTCCAATTGAACGACAATCGCTCTAAGTTCGATCCTCAGGTACAGTTAATATTTTTGTGATTGTTTTAGTGTTTTTTTGTACATAATATGGAATGATATTTCCAGAACAATAATAAAATGGCTTTTTATGTATTTTTAAATTGCCATCGACATTTTTATTCGATATTTTTCCAAATATTTCAGTAAAAACCCATCAAAACTCATATTAAAATGGAACCGGAGATAAAAAATACACTTTTTTTTTAAATTTGGTTAGGAATTTAAGGTCAAAAATGAAAATCATCACGCTATTTTGTACAAAGAGTCAAGCAGACAAGCAATGACGTGTATTTAAGAACGGCTATTTAGAACTAGATTCTGCAAGGACCGTGGCGCAGTAGTATAGTGACGGATCAGCGTTTGCTATGTTGCGAGTTCGAACCTCGCGTAATTTTTGTGATTGTTTTCTTTTATTTTTTATTTATATTATTGTTTTTTTTAGTACTTTAGGGCTTTTTTTTTTTGTAAGTTAGTTTTAATTACGTTATTATTAGATTTAAATGTATATAAAATGAATAAATACAATTCATCTGTGAAGTAAGTTTTTATACGTATTATTTGTATCTCTAGAAATTAATCAATTCGTATTAATATCAAAGCGAATTAAAAACTTCATTGATTTCTTTTACAGTACTACATCTTATTATTTTTAAATTTAACTTCAGAACTTCTATCATCACTTTAAAGACAGCGCATTGGGAAGGGTTTACACCGTTCATCCCAATAATGGATAGTGTCATTATTTGCGATGATTGCTTCACACTGTACGGGCCCCAACGTCATCACAATCAACACTGGGACGACACTGACAGTGACGGAGGCCAGCATCACCGATAGCCCCAGACGACTGCGACATTTGTTTGCCATTATTTTAGTATTTTGTGGAGTCACAAACCCAGGTCGGTTGTGGGTCTCATGGTGGAATGGCAACAGCGACTGTCGCAACCCAGTGCTGGGCTCGCCAAAATTATCCCCTCTTTGAGGAGTGGCTGGAAAGACCACATGGCGTCCTTACCTTCCACATGACGCAGGTCCTCACCGGACATGGTAAGTTTGGGAGCTTCCTGCACCGGATTCGTGCGGAAGAAACGCCTGGGTTCCACCATTGTGTGGACCGCCCGGAGGACACGTTGGAGCATACGGTAGAGATGTGCCCCGCCTGGGCAAAGCTCTGCCGTGTCCCCGTGGGGGCGACCGATGTCAGTGATCTCTCGCGCCGGGCCTTGGTACAAGGTATGGTCTGGAGCGAGGAGGAGTGGCAGGCGGTCGCCTCCTTCTGCAAAGCAGTAATGCTAGCAAAGGGGGCGGCCGCACGTGCGAGAGAACGGCCTTCACGCCCCGCCGCCGTCCTGATCCCGATTTTCAGCCACCATAGGCTATGGCTTGCGGACGGCGAGCAATGGGTAGCTCGCCATCCGACCTTCCGGTAACCGTCCGGACCGAGCCCAAGTTGTCGACGGCGCGTAGTGTTCCACGCGCGCCTCAAGGAGATGTCAGCAAAACCGTAGGGGCCCAGCAGGGTCGAAGCCTACTGGGGCCATGTGATGCGAAAGAGAACCCCGGGGCCCTGGAACGAAGGTAAAGAAGGAACAGGAGTTTTTTTTTTAATAGGTGGGAAAATCATCTTATGACAAATCCCGCTCTTGGGCGGTGCTTGAGATAGTGTCAGACTTTTACTGACTAAAAACCCACTCCTGTTCCTTCGTTGCCTTCGTCCCAGGGCCACGGTTTCGTTTTCACACTACCCATGGCCCCAGTAGGCTTCGACCCTGCTGGGCCCCTACGATTTGCTGACATCTCCCTGAGGCGCGCGCGGAGCAATACGCGCCGTCGACGACTTGGGCTCGGTCTGGATGGTTACCGGACGGTCGGACGGCGGGCCACCTATCGCCCGCCGTCCACAAGCCCGCGCCTACGGTGGCCGGAAATCGGGATCGGAATCCCGGCGGCGGTTGGGGCGTGAGGACCGTTGCCGTTGCCTCACGCGATCGACCGCCTCCTTTGCTAGCATTACTGCTTCGCAGAAGGAGGCGACCGCCTGCCACTCCTCCTCGCTCCGGACCATGACCTGTACCAAGGCCCGGCGCGAGAGATCGCCGCCGCCGATCGCCCCCACGAGGACACGACGTTGCTCTTCCCAAGCGGGGCACACTTCCACCGTGTGCTCCACCGTGTCCTCCGGGCGGTCCACACAGTGGCGACACCCGGGCGTCGCTTCTGCACGAATCCGGTGCAGGAACTTCCCGTGTTCGGTGAGAACCTGCGTCATGCGGAAGGTGAGGACGCCGTGAGGTCTTTCCAACCACGCCTCAAAGAAGGGACTTACCGCCATAATTGTGGCGTGCCCAGCACTGGGTCGCGACAGTCGCTGTCGCCATTTCTCCATGAGAACCCGCCGGAGCTCTGTCCGCCATGCTGCGACTTGTCGCGGCAGCGGAGTTTCGCCCCGGCGTTGCATCTCCATGCGCAGATCGTGCATGTGAGCAAGGCCTGTTGCTACCAGATCTCATGGTGGCTGTCCAGCAAGGAGGCTCGCCGCTTCGCTGGAAATCGTCCGGTATCCTCGCACCATCCGTATGGTCATGACCCTCTGGCATGCGTTCAGCCGGGCCGCCGGCTGCTTCCGCAGCGCCGGCGCCCATATCGGTGCGCCATAAAGGGCCATGGAAAGGAACAGGAGTGCGCTATATATTATCCCGTAGAGTTTCTGTATTAGAACGGCAAGTGGACTCCCGGCGCACACTATCCAGCTGAAGGTCGGTGTCCCGATCATGCTGCTACGGAATTTAATTCCACCTAAACTATGTAACTGGGCCTAGCTCAAAGTCATCTCTCAAATATTATTGAGGTGGAAATTCTAAAGGGTTGTGGCGTCGAGGAAACAGTGTTTATACCCCGAATACCACTAATCTCTCTCAATTACCCCTTCTAATTCAAGCGTGTGCAGTTCCCTGTAAGCGTATGCTTCGCAATAATAATAATCTAAAGGCTGCAGGTGTTGATCTCAGAACAGCTGCTTCTCACACGGATAGCTGTATATCGCTCGTTCCCGCGTCACCAGTCCTGAATCTCTGTACATTTCGGCTGCTGAAAGTAGGACTAGAAATTTGGTTTACAGAGAAGTTTTATAAGAAAAGTAAAGTTTTGGTTTATGATTTATCCGCAAAAACAAATTGTGTTAGAAATATAATGGTTATTTGCGGACGAAGTCGCGGGCAACGGCTAGTCTTTAATATATGAGTACATTATGAAGGGCTAAAGTTCACGATCAATAGCAGATTTTCAGAGTGAGAAGATTACCAGATTAGTTTTACACAAATTTATGTTTTGATTTCTATAGAAGCCTAGATAATATCCACAAGATATGTGTGTCCAAAATATCTAGAGAAAGATGTGTAATAACATCATAATCACGTAAGAGCTGTTGTATGAAAAAGCAGTGAAAATGTATGTCGAGTTGCATCCCCTTAAGACAACGCACCAAAAGTTGATGCGATTGACCTATTTTTACACTAGTTGAACGATTCATAGCTTCAATATTGGCATACTATTATCCTTCTATAACAACATTGCAAAATCATACCTACATCAAACAATTTCAAAATAAGCACTGTCAAGGTGAGGATGTTTTTTTCGAAACATTTCGGAAAAGTAGTTTGACTTTGATGCTTTGTATTTTAATCTAATTTAGAACATTTGATGACTCTTAGAAGGTTAGCAAACTGGAGCAGTATCTCGTTTTAGAATTCGTGGACCTTTTTTCATTGGTATGGTCGCCATCTTATGAAATAATTCTTATTGGTACATCAGGATACCCTTGTGATGTGAAAGGAACCCTTCTGAACCTGAATGATTGTTATAACATCTGCCTATACTTTCCCGCTGCTGGGCAAAGACCGCTCTGCACTTTTTCTAATTCTCATGGATTTTTTCCATTAGAGTCCAATCCTTCATGACTCACTTGATACTATGTCTTCTAGCTGGGGTAGACAGTGTCCACTGTAGTCACCCGTCGCGCTGACGAGGTGAAGCGTAAAGCTCAAGACTAAGCTTTACGCTTCACCTCGCTCCGTATCAATCTAATGGCCGTCGTTTCAGCCACAAAGCATCGCCAGGTTTGCCGAGGACGGCCGCGCTTCCTTTTCCCTTGAGGATTTCAGTCCAACGCCTGTTTAGGTATGTGACCGGAATCGATCCCAAGCGTGTGACCAATTCATCTCCACTTACGACGTTTGATCTGGTGATCGATGGAGCTTTCATGGTATTTCTCCAACAGGCCAACATTAGAGATGGTCTCAGGCCAATAAATCCCAAGGATGCGACAAAACCTGGATTTGGTGTTTTTTTTTTTAGGTTGGAAAATCATCTAATGACAAATCCCGCTCTTGGATGGAGCGGGAGATAGTGTCAGACTTTTACTGACTAAAAACCCACTCCTGTTCCTTAGTTGCCTTCGTCCTAGGGTCCTGGGTTTAGTTTTCACACTACCCATGGCTCCAGTAGGCTTCGACCCTGCTGGGCCCCTACGGTTTGCTGACATCTCCCTGAGGCGCGCGTGGAACAATACGCGCCGTCGACGACTTGGGTTCGGTCCGGACGGTTACCGGACGGTCGGACGGCAGGTTACCCATTGCTCGCCGTCCGCAAGCCCGCGCCTACGGTGGCCGGAAATCGGGAGAGATCCTTTCTAGGCCTTCATGTATCAGTTTAATTTCTCTCACCATCTCCGCTTAAGTGTTCAGGAGTCACTTTATTTCTAAAAAAAACATTATTCTAAAACTGCTGATAGAGAACCGTTACCAAAGAATTTCTGCCATTAGTAGGTATTTCTGTAAAGATCATTTGTCCAGCTCACATATACCACATATGGCGGGAACTGTTGACATTATGAAAAGGCTAAGGTTAATAACCCCACGAGCGAGCATCAACTATTACGCATACATTGATTACACATCAGGTATCACCCAACTTTAATAGGTTCGTTAAAAGATTTCGCTTTTTCTAAAAAACCATTGTGTTATTAAACCAGACCAATACTGTAGGAGAATGTACGAGTTTAGTATTTTGAAGCTAGATTAATTCGCTTTTTTTTTCATTTATTACTAGATCCTATTTATAAATCTCCTTTGGTTAGTTTCTTTAGGGTTTACAATATTTTTCCTGTCTCTCGGGTTATTTAACATCTACGAGTTGTCCTCATTTCTCTGTGTTTTCTTTTTATTTATGATTGGTGCGGTTTATTTTGTTTACTCATCTATAGAGATAGTACTCATTCTTTTACTAGCCATATCATCTGTCACAACTCTTTTTTCATTGCCTTCTTTCTCTTTATTTCTTTCCAGTTAATCAATCTCATAAAATCAAAATAAAAACACAGACATTATTCTGAATAATGTTTGTTAATAAGGATATGTATGTCAAAACGTTAAATGTCAGGTAATGAATGATTAATACAATCGCTTCACTTGATTACTGGTATTTGAAGTTTCTTATATATCAAATCATCTCAAAAGATGTTAATAAAAACTTATTAAAGTGTTGTAATCTTAACCGTACGGGTGAAGATTAAACTAACAATATTTTTGAAAAAGATTTTGTTGACATAATGACAGTGAATGACATTAACAGTCAAAAAGGTTACGTTAATGAAAGTTGAATTATGCACAATTTCATGAACGTTTTGTTAGACGAACCGTTGGATTTGAATATCGAACAAGTCGTTAGACAACTTTACTTCGTGTGGCTAATTAGGTACTATAGAATTTTAGAGTCTGGTGTATAAATTTTTTTTTCGGGTATAAATTTATCAAGCAATATCTCCCGCTCAGCAGAGCTAGTGATAGACTTTTACTGACTAAAACTGATTTCTTCCAGCTACCCTTTGCTTTCCACGACCGTGGTAACATATAATAGAGACCTGTCTATTGGTGCAAAAACCAGCTAATGTACTATTGAAAAAAAGCTTTACAAAAACACGCTCGTTTATTTTTAACTTCAATAATTACTTAGTGATATTATTAGAAAACAACGCATTTTTTTTGCACATGAGAGAGACTGCTATGCAATAGACATATTTTCGAAATGCAAATATTGAAACGTATTTCGATTTTATAACTGCCTAATATTTAAATATCAAATTCAGTAGCACAATAAAAAGTGTCAAGTTGCGTAAAGTTGAATACATTGACATAATCGACTTTATAAATATGCATAATCACAATCAAATAATTAATTGGTCTAATTAATCTGATGTTATTGATTAGTCTTCTTCAATTAGTAAAGCATTTATTATGGTCTATAACAGAGTTACGTACATAATAAATATTCTATCGGAAAAAATAATCACTTAATTGTTTTTATTAATGTTATTGTGGGCAGTAAGTTCAGGGTTCGCCAAATTTAATATTAATTTATTCATCATGAATTATTCATATATTTCGTATTCAAGGCTAATGAAATATTGCTCTAGAAACTATAGCACATAGTAAACATTGGTTTTGATAATGTCATTGGAAAAACTAGAAAACTTGACGCTTCGTTTTTTTTAAGGCCTATGAGACATTAATGTAAATATCACAACATGCTCCAAATCGGCCTTGTCTACAGAGACCTAGAAATTGTCGTTGATGTCAGAACTAGGGAATGTAATAATGTTACTTATGCAAGGACCGGGGAAAACCAATACTTCTACTCTAGCATATTGCGAGTGAAGGAATTCACATGGTATTGTGTTGGTGCCACCGTTTCCTTACATATAGACTTCCTGTCAATTGCATCTTGCAACATAAGCCGCTTAACATAATTTTAAATACTGTGAGAATATACTCTGTATCGTCAACTTGCATTATGTCTCACGCAAGTGAGAATAAGTACATAACTGGTCACTTATTCCACTTAAATTACTTCTACGTGAGTGGGATGAGAAATATTTCGCATTACAAACCGTTTTCCATTTCACCATCACGTTTAAAGATATTATTGCCATTTACCAAAACCGCACTGCTAATTGAATTGCAATTATTTCGCAAAAACTTCGTAAATGCACTTTTATTGGATACTCATGGAATTGTTTTCGAACATTTAAAAACAAAGCTTACGTAAAATGAGGCTTATATTTTCGTAATGGCGAGCGAACGTACACTTTGACGCAGTAATGTTGACAGTAAACAACCACCACATTTGTAATGATGTGTCGCAACAGTTAATGGTCATATAAAACATGCGTTGTAAATCAAGTAACACTGATTTTGAAAGATCAGCGTTAAGTTAGTAATCAATCTGCAATTTGACAAATGGATGCTCAACGAATTTGTAATTTTATGCAATGAATTTATGATCATAGAGAGAGATCCTACTACGAATGAAACTAGTTTCTGTGCTATTGATTGCTGTGCGCTAATAAATACTAATAGTACAATGTAGTTAATTGTAATCGTGTGGGATTACGCTCGCGTAATATCGCGCCGTATTACGCAAAACAAAGATCGCGTACCGCGTGTATATTGTCAAGAGTGAAAATGTAGCAGGTTTCGTCACACGCGTAACTAGCGGCTATCCGCTTGCGATGCTTCTATCTGGGTCATATTATTTCGCATTTCGTAAAACTTACTTACAGACCCATAACGTTACACCCAATTACACAGGTACAATGGACGAATTAAAACAACGGACATAATTATTATCATAATTGGCGAGGCCATTTATTTTCACAATCAGTTCGCTCATTCAAAAATTAAGGGAAATTCAAAAACAATCATTTTTTCGTCTTAATATAACAGGTACATAAACTCAAACGTAACTTCAACCGATTAAAAAAAAATAACAAAAAAGTAGACTAATAGAGTATTTAGTTCAGTGCGTTCGATCGCGGGTCGTGGAATACAAGTTCCTTGGATCTGGTAGCACGACCACTATCCATTGCTGGGGTATTTCACGTCCCCCGTTCGTGTTAGTGCTAAGCTTATATTTATGTATCACATTCAGACGTATCTGCTCCCTGCATCCTTAGTAGCTATCATGATGGCCATATTCGTGGCCGTGTCCGTGACCGATAACAACGGGGACTGCTACCTTCACGGGGTAAGGCACGGGCTTCTCGATGTGGACTGGCACGTGTTTCTCAATGTGTACGGGGTAGGGCCTGTCGACGGGCACCTTCACGGGGTACGGCACTGGCTTCTCGACGGGGTAAGGAATATGCTTCTCAACGGGGTAGGGCGCTGGGTAGGGAACCTTGACGGGGTAGGGCACGGGTTTCTCAACGTGCACAGGCACGGGACGGTCAACAGGGACCTTGACGGGGTAGGGGACGGGCTTCTCTACGGGGTAGGGTACGGGCTTCTCAACTGGGTAAGGCACAGGCTTGGGAATATGCACGGGGTATGGCCTGTCAACGGGAACCTTGACGGGGTAGGGCACTTCCTTGTATACGGGGTAGGGTTGGGGCACATGTACGGGAACCTTTACGGGGTATGGTACCTTCTTCTCAACTGGATAAGGAGCGGGAACATGAACCTTGACAGGGACGTGGATCTTCTTCTCAACGGGGTAGGGCTGAGGTACGTACACCTTGACGGGGTAAGGCCTGTCTACGGGCACATGAACGGGATAAGGCACCTTCTTCTCAACTGGGTAGGGTTGAGGCACATGCACTGGTACTTTAACGATCTCCTTGACTGGGTAAGGGACGTGCTTAACGACGGGGTAGGGTTGGGGAACATGCACCTTTACGGGTACTGGGACCTTTTTCTCCACCGGGTAGGGGATGTGTTTCTCTACTGGGTAGGGGACAGGGACGTTCTTGACCACAGTGATGGTTTTGTGGGAGTGGGTATCATGTCCACCGTAACCACCGCCGTAACCACCGCCATAGCCGCCATCATAACCACCGCCGGATCCTCCGAAACCACCGCCGAAACCACCACCGAATCCTCCATGACCACTGCCATGTCCGTAGCCAAGTCCAATATCGAACACCCCTCTCTTCTCGTGCTTCTTGTCGTCCGCCGCAGCTTCCTTGTTATCGGTCACTGCCACTTCTTTTTCTGCTGCCTTGGCTTCTTCTGCGTATGCGAAGGCCAAGAGAGCCACCAGACTGGCGGCCACGAGCTGTTAACAAAAAGGCAAATATTAATATTAAAAACTGGAGTGAATGTGATTGTAAGAATAGAATCGAAAGTTATTATCGCAGTTGACTAATTATCTGGTGCAAATATGCTTCGAGGCTCGCTGTTTTAATGAGTGGTCGAGTTAAAATCGGCACAGACAACTACACACTAAGTACGCAATTTCCTTGTTGCATAACATATTAAAAGTGGGACAAGGGGGTTTTATTTCCAGGCACTGTCACAACCCTATGGGTTTATAATTATTATTTGCACTGTCACTTAATTATTTTTGTAATTTTGAATATTATAAAGTTCGAACACACCATGTGCCTCATGATGCTGCACTAGTAGGTTGCACTGAAGTCAGCGAAGTCCTGAATGCGAATGATGCGTGATCGTTCGTAGCTTCGCTATATATATGCGGTAAGAGCGGCCGAGCGAAGAAAAAAAAATGGCGGCACTCTATAGGACCATGTTACACTTTCGCTTTTGAGGGGGTTCGGAATCGAGCGAGCCGAAATGCTCTATATCTGTCTACGCCGAGATTCGCGGCGACCGGTTCTCTACCAATGATATAATTTAAATATAATTAACGTAATCATCTAATGCCGATCTGCGAATGCTTTTCCTTTGTAAGGCTTCAAGGTTGCTGTGTTCATGTTCGGTTCATGTTGTACCAGTATGTTGCAGTTTAGTGAATACGTACTCGGTTGTTCTATTTTTTCGTCTAATATCTTGTTATTGAACGTTATCCTTGGACTTTTCCCGAATAATTTCTTTGTTATCATAACTGCGGTTAATATATTAATCATGTAATTAAGTGAATTGTGTGTTTAGAGTTGGTAAATTAATTTAGTTAATAACATGCACAGCAGTAAATGTAAAAGTTTTAAGAGGGTGTTTAATTACGAAAGATAGAGATCATATTCAGTTTACTTGTAAAAATATTTCGTCAAGTAATTGGTGTACGTTACGGCTTTGAAAATGTAATCATAATAACTAATTAAGGTTTCTGAAATAAAAAGACTTAAGCAGGAATTTCTAAACTTTACTTTGTTTGAATCGTCATAATCAAAGAAACATAGAGATTGTTCGCTAGTTGGATAGCAAGAGATCATTTGGAGACGAGTCCTTGAAGACATGCAATTAGAGGTGAAGGGCGTATTGAGACATCCGTAAGTAAACAATAAATTGGCTACAGATTGCATTTGCAGTGTAAATTTGTGTTTGGGATACAGTACTCTTTTATATTGTTATGAGACTCTGGGTCTCAAAACGACGAACTTGCAACCCTTAGAGTTGAGAGGGTTGCAAGTTCAACAGATTATGCAGAAATTCATTGTTACCGTACTTAGAAGTTGAGTTGAGTTTGTTGATTCTAGTTTACAGGCGTTTAGTGGGTATAGAGATCACCCAAAAAATCAATAAATAGATTACTCTTATTTATAAAGGTAATAGTTTGTATTGTATGTGTGTATTGTGATATCGAAAGGAGATCGTATGAGTTAGGTTTTTTTATAGCAAACAAACTGACTTGTAAAATATACTTTTAAGGATTTTGCAGTTCTAGAATAGGTTTAAAAATTGAGTAGAACAAAGAAATGTGTAGTTTTTGGAGTTTGGACATAACCATTGTAGCGCGATGGGCTGATATTGAATCCTGAAGAATAGTATAAGTAAAACGTGATAGCCTCCCAAGAGATTTAATCAAGTAGAAGATTACCGAAGTTCTACTGTCGCAGAGCTGCGACAGTATATGTAATTATGTTTTGTTACTTCTTCATGCTCAAACATCTATACTCTGCGCATAGGATACTTTTTATTCCGAGAGTATATTCCCTTGGGACATTTTTCTACTGTGAAGTGGATAAAGCCACTTGAAAAAGCTAGGTGGTAGTATTACTTTCTTTATCAGTTCCTTAATGCTGATACCACCGCAACCGCTAAGGGACATAGCGGTTGCGGTTGTATCAGCATTTTATTTTTCGCAACATCTCATGCGTGAAGTTTTTTAAGCATGTTCCAGGGACTCTTTAAAATATCGATAGGAATGTGAATATGTATCAATTCAATCGATTATTTTTCTAATGACTCGGAACTGTACTATAAATGTTCGTTTCATGTTTGCGCATACAGAACATGCATATCAGTTTCATACAATAGCAGTTCCATTAGCATATATTTGTAGTTTCGTGTTATCCACTTACAGGATTTCAGTTATTTCATTGAAGAATGTTATGATAATGCTAGTAAGCTTGGCAACTTAGAATTTACAATCAATTAAACCTGGTGATCGACTTTTCTAAATAAGTGTTATTAGTATCTAATTGTAATGATGATTTGATAAGAAATCTAATATTTGAATAGCTTTAAACGATGTAACTAACAAAATACGTAAAAACCATATAATTTTAAGAAAAAGATGCGAACTAAGATGAATTTCTTGATTGAGTACAGAATAGAAAAAAAAATATTAGTAGAACATATAGCCATAGTGCTAATATTAATAAAATTTGAATAACAACTGGTAAAATTTTTGCATAAACCCGGAAATATAAAATGAAGATATGTACATATTAAAGAAAGAGAGAAGAGAAAATAACAAGAGATTAAAATTTGATCATGATCAGAAATATGTAAATATCATTAAATCATAATGTATTAAAACCACAAATCACGAGGATAACTAGCAAGAGACATTCAACTTTGCCTCTGGGTTACGGGCATACATATTTCAATAACGCTTTGGGCAAGTTATTAATAGAAGCATCTAGACCCGAGAAATATTGGGATTATGGCATTCGATTTGTTGAAGGGTGTTGAAAGGAATCGAAAGTGTTGAAGGGCTGACTTGTTTAAATAGCCTACATCTCTATATCTTTGGCCTACATTTGTACCATATGAGTTTAAAAAAGTTCTTACTAAATTACTTACCAACTAGCCTAAAAGACTAATTAGTCTTTTAACTCTAACTTATTATTATACGTTATAGCTATTCAGAATATCGTCCTTTTGTACTTTGTCACAAGTCTGTAGCATTTTTTTTTGAGTTTTTATATGGATAAAATATTTTCATGAGTTATATGACACACCATTGAGGTATTACTATTATACACTTAACACTAGGTCCCTGTTGTCTAGCAGTTGGATTGTCTCTACATTCACACATCAGTGATGTCTGTGCTTGTGAGCTTTAGCAATTTTTTTGATGATGGTAATGACGAATTCTATTTTAAGGTCACAGTAGAAGCCCTAATTTTTTGCGTGTCAGGACCTTAGGTCGCGGTAGAAGCCATTTGTGCAGCAATTTGTGCGTATCAGGGTACCTTTTGAGCATCCTGTGAACATACAAATTCATTTTTTTGAATTGCTCCGTTTAGTACAGCCCCAAAGCTATGCTTGTATATATTATCATATTATGTATTGATAAACAGAATTATAAGCTTAAGTATATCAAGTTTCTGTCTTCTTTTTGACATTTTTGTTATCCGGTAGCCATAACAGTAGTGTCATCTCCAAAAGTCGCAAATACAGTTGTTTTCCAGCTCTGGCAGGTAAACACACGTGTATATAACATGTATAGGATTGGGCTTAACACACTGCGTTGAGAATTTGAGATATCTCAGTTTGTACTGTTTTAATATAATATAATATAATATAATATAATATAATATAATATAATATAATATAATATAATATAATATAATATAATATAATATAATATAATATAATATAATATAATATAATATAATATAATATAATATAATATAATATAATATAATATAATATAATATAATATAATATAATATAATATAATATAATATAATATAATATAATATAATATAATATAATATAATATAATATAATATAATATAATATAATATAATATAATATAATATAATATAATATAATTACTACTAGTAGTATTAGTTTTGTTACTATTTTGGTGTGCAATAAAGTTTATTCTATTCTATTCTATTCTATAATATAATATAATATAATATAATATAATGTAATATAATATAATATAATATAATATAATATAATATAATATAATATAATATAATATAATATAATATAATATAATATAATATAATATAATATAATATAATATAATATAATATAATATAATATAATATAATATAATATAATATAATATAATATAATATAATATAATATAATATAATATAATATAATATAATATAATATAATATAATATAATATAATATTACACAACCATCACACAACGCCGTCTAGTCCCAAGCTAAGCAGAGCTTGTGTTATGGGTACTAGACAACTGATAAACGTAGTTATATATTTCTAAATAGATACATATCTATATAAATTACACCCAGACACAGAACAAATCATCGTGCTCATCACACAAACATTTGTCCTGGGTGGGAATCGAACCCACGACCTCTGGCATAGCAGTCAGGACCACTAACCACTAGACCAACAGGCCAGTCAAATATGCATCCTCTACTTTATAATAGACATTATATTAGTTAAATACGACTCCAAAATATCTATAAATTTTATAGGTAGCATTATATTTGAGCTTGATTGCAGAAATATGTCAAATGCTTTCGCGACATCTAAAAATACGGTGACACAGACTTCCGTATTCTCGAGCGTTTTTTCAATAATGTTTATTATTCTGTGTACGTGGTCTACTGTAGAGTGTTTTTCCCTGAAATCAAATTAATGATTTTGAATAAGGACTTTTTATACTATTATTGATTTTGTTCGTTTCAATAATAAATATTCAAATCGTTTCTATAACATGTGCAGCAAAAAAATGGGTCTGTATGATGACGCTTCATCGGGTGGTATTGCCAGGCTTCGCAATCATATTTACTTTACCTCTTTACCTCTTAAGACTCACGTCTATGTTTTTTTGCTTAGATGAACTTCCTCTAATACTGTGCTAGAATTTAATCTACGTTTTGCTCTTTCATTTCTTTTCAAGTATTTCCTGTCATTTTTATTGCCTATTGTTTTGTTTGTTTGTCCATTGTGCAATATTTCTTCTTATTCTTCATTCGTCACCATGACTACAACTATATTACGGCATATTGCAAATATTCCATGATTCCGTCAAAATGCAAATTCATAGTTACTCCAACAAGAGCTTTGGCACGTAAGCCTGATGTTAAGTAAGTAAATGAGTAATAGCTATCTTGAAGTCGATCGCAGCTTCGCCATCGGACAGTTTAGTGACTGCAATAGTGACAGGGAATATAGAATTTAGAGAGATGTGTCTATATTAATTGAATCATATTACTGAATTCTGAACAAAGATCTCTGTCAATACGTATTAACTGTATTTAGCAAATTTATCGCTTAACGCTTTGAAGCTGCTTCAGTTCTAGATATTGAATGCCATATTAAAACATTCTCGAGACATTAACAAATGGTTTTGGCCATCCTGTTAGGTTTAAGTGATTTCGAATTTAAAATACCAGCTTACAGTGTTTTTTTGGACTCAAAAAAGTGACATCTACTTTTTATTGAATATTGCATGCATGAGTAGAACCTTCAAGTTTCAATTTAATATATTTGTTTTTTTTTTAATTCAAAATTTTAAGAACTCTAAATTCGACAAAACATTTTTTTATGTAGAGTCTGTTATCTTTTTTAATGAAATAGAAACAAGAAAATATGCTCCTAGAATTGCTTCATAAACCTACATACAAAAATAGCTCAATTATGTAAATTTATTTTGCACGAACTATTTTGTGTTTGTTGACCTTCAAGGTCAGGAAAACTTTAAGATTAATAAAAAATCAAACAAAATTAATTGGCATTTGTGAGTCCTACTCATTTGCTAACTTCCTCTGACACTCTACTCACCTATTGTTTACTAATATTCAATAAAAAGTAGATATCACATTTTGGGTCCAAAAAAACTTTGTGCTTCGGATTGGATAGACACGAATTGGACGTTTAAGCTAAATTATTATAATAAGCTATCTATTTATTACTTTATTAGTATCAATTGGCTGGATTAGTTCGATTATCTTAAATACTCATGTTTCCTGGTCACTGTCATGTTTCTTACGTCCATGTTCAAATCGGGTGAAATGATAGTGTCTACAGTTACTTGGGAGCTTGCTTAAATGCCCATCGCCTACGCTTCGAACAAGTCTCGCTTGACAAGCCACTTGTGCGATACGATAAGCAGATCCATGTCTATGTTTTAGTCGGTTCTATTCCTAGATTAGGGTTTCGTAATTGGACTAAGAATTTGGAGTTTAATTAATTATAGAAGCTAGCTCCTAACAGAGCTAGATAATTTGTTACTGCTTTAGTATTCGATTAGATAAATTATGGCTTCTTAAAAATAACTTCATTTCTTTATTATGTAATTAGATTAACATCTTTCATTGGCACAAATGCATTTCCAATGCTGAAATAATCTATTTTCAGCATTGGTTATATGACTACAAATCTTTAAATATATAATTCTTCTGTACCTGTGTTTGTCACATAACTGCTTCTGACCGATTAGGATGATATTTTGTGTGTATATTTGTGTGGGTTCCTGGATGGTTTGAAAATACAATTATTGAACCCGGTAAGTGGCGCTCCAATTTTTGAAAACTGTATTTTTTTTTTAACAAGAAGCTTTCGGGCAGGACTACGTCTTCCGGGACAGCTAGTAATGATATATAAACTTCTTAATTCAACACAAAGCTTTCAACAAAAATAATTAACTGGCATTTCTGAACTACCGAGGAATTTAGACGAGGCTAAATGCCAAAGCTCAGCCCCCCTAGCCAAGTCACAAACGATAAACGTAAACTCTCAGTAGTCTTTAATAGATTTTCAACTTTATGTTATTGGATATAAAGTTGAAAATCTATTGAAGATTACATAGTGTTTTCGATCGTTCCGGTCGCTAACGCTCAGTAGTCTTTAATAGATTTTCAACTTTATGCTCTTAGGTATAAAGTTGAAAATCTATTGGAGATTACTAAGCGTTCACGTTTATCGTTTGCAACTTGGCTAGGGGGGCTGACCTCTATCGGAAAGGACGGGCAAGAAATTCCATAACTAATACCATTCAAACAAGATAAATAACAGAAAGACCCTGATGGATTGGAATGTCATATCGACAATAGAACAAGAATTTGAATATACTTGATTTATGTTTTTCGAAAAAAAATATGAAGTTTTATGTCAAGGTAGACTACAGTCCTTTTTTATACATATTTTCATTAAATATGTGTCTGACGAATGTGGGCGGAGTGAATTAGCATTTGAGTGAGATACTCTTGATTTCAAGAATGTGAATTATTGAGATGCAATCTCTCTGACTGTTAGTCGGGTGCAGTTAAATTCAGGTTATTGTTTTTTGTCCTTTGTCAAAAAACAGGAGCAGAGAGTTTTCCTAAGCTTAGCTTGCCATGCTTTCACGCTCCGCTTCGTGCTTCGCGTTCCTAGAAGAGAGAGAGAAGTCATTGGATGATTTCTTACCTAAAAAAAGGACGATGCCGCGTTAGAGCTATAGCATTGTCTAGAACGCAAATGGCTACTGAAGGAATATGTGTGGGTTTAAGTCAGTGAAAATCTGATACTTAACAAAAAATGAAAAATAAAGAAATCAGTGATAAGATGTCGAAAAATTTAGAAGGAAAAACTGTTGATTGGAATCGGTATCACAACTAGAATGTTATTTCGTCTATAAGATCCTCAAGATTGACTTTGTAATTTTGTGTTATTCGCATTATCCTATTAGCTATTAATATATATCAAACTATAGAAGCTTTACAAGCAAGTTATAGACTTAATTAAAGCTCAAGAGGAGCTTGCGATGCCTCCACAGGCAGTAAGCCCTGTTAACGCCCTAACCGATTGACTCATTATAGTATATGGCTTGTTTCAAAAACAAGTAGACGGTTTGTAAACCAAAAACAACTTTTCCTTGGTAATTGTGAAGAAGCAAGCCTGTAATAGAATAAAAAATTATGATATTATTATTATTTCATCAACTGAATCCACATGGGACACCCTTCTCAGAGAAGAAGCCTGTGTCGCAGCAGTTATAAGCCACTTATATGCTTATTCTATAAATAACATACATATTTTATTCTGCGGATTAATGGTGACACATCAGCAAACATTCAAGAATGACAAAATCAATAGGTTATGATTGTTACGAAATTTAAAATCCATTTTTAACATGTAGAATTTCCAAATGATTCATCCCTCAATGACATCTTGTCAACCCAATCACTCTATGCATATTTTTTATTAATATTCTCATCATATTTTACAAAATATTTAACTGTGTATAAAATAAACATAAATTATTTGGTTTTTGACGTTTACTTTGACCTTTGCATACTTGCTTATTGTTTCTTCTATTTTGAATTAGTGTGTGAATTTTTTAAGGTCTTTGTTTCAGGAGCGGAAGGTATTTTTATCGCATCTCTTACATACGTTCTAGTATGTTTTATCTTTCTATCTTGTTCCTGCGATGATATCAATTTTAGGATCTTCAGAAATGTGACATTGAGTGAAGGCGTCGGCATTTTGTTTCGTGTAGTTTATGTTGATGCAAGTTAATTCAAAACTTGCCTTTATTTGAGTTTGTGTTTTGCCTAGCACATTTTGGTTATTTTATGTTTAGTGACGGAGACGAAGGCCTCCCACAAGGTGAAGGGAATCCGATGAATGGGAGACACACAGGACCGGTCGTTATGGCATCACTTGGCCTATGTCCAACAGTGAACGACGATGTTAGTTTTTTTAATAATTTGATATAAACTAGTGCTTGACTGCGATCCCACTTGATGGTAAGCAGTAATGTAATCGTTGATGGTGAGGCGCACTAGTTTATTAAGAGCCTATTCACTCTAGCCTTGAAGACATTTCAAATTATAATCGGATAATACGTTTATTTATAAGTTTTCTTTTAATCTCAAGTTTCAACATGTTTTTTCTACACTGTGTATCTATGTGTGCCAACTAAATTATTTTGCTTTCTTCTTTCTTTCTTTCGGCTGAAATGATGATGATGATATATTTAGAGCCATGCAAAGGATGAAACAGAAATGATTAAATATTTTGTAACATTTGCACGCATGTTACACTATTATCATTAATCATAATAAAAGATTGAGCTTTGCGTTCGCTTAATGAACCTAAAGATTAATTCTTATAATTTGATAAGTTTAATACACTGGCGTGCATAATAAGGGTATATCCCGTACATACTTCAAAACAAATACACATACGTACATAATTATATTAGGTATGCCATTAATCAATTATTACAGAACTGCAGTCAAATTGCATCATTTTTTATTGAGGATGCTTATAATTTAAATCAACCCAAGGTAGTTCGGTTAAAGTTTCTCTATATAATACGACGTGTCCTATTAGCGGGTTTATTATTGTTACACAAAAAAATTATAAAAATTGATAAAGCTATTTTAATTCAAATTTTAAATTGTATATTTTGAAAAAAAATGTCCTTCTATTAGATTATGCAATTATTTTAATGATAAAAGGAAGTTAAATCAGTGCTAATGATCATTTTATTTACCCATAATTTCTTAATAATTTGACATTATTTTTATTTTTATTTTCTTAATTAGTAAACTAAATCAATGACTTTTTTTTCTATAACTATTTTGTTAAGGATTTTAGTTATTGGTTTGTATTTTTTGTTTATAAATTCTATTAGAACTGTAGAAGTTGTCAAGCTTCGAAATTGGCTCTGAAAATAAAATTAAAAAAAAACTCTCTTTACCTATGTGAATATAATTCACAAGCGTGCTATTAATTTAAATAAAATCCTACTTAACTATTTAAACAAGAATATTTCCTAATGTTATTGGTAAATCACATGTTTGCATAATAAATCATTAATGGATATAAACGGGTTTGAAAATCATGGTTTTTGACCAAATAGCGCGTAATTTCGAGTGAACGCTCTTAACATAATAGTATTTTTTTTTTCGGTGGGACCAACATCTAATGATATCCCCCGCTCTTGGGCGGACGAGAGATAGTGTCAGACTTTTACTGACTAAAAATCCACTCCTGTTTCTTCGTTGCCTTTCGTATCAGGGCCGAGACTTCCTTTCAGAAGCAGACCGTTGGCCCCAGTAGGCTTCGACCCTGCTGGGTCCCTACGGTTTTCTGACATCTCCTTGAGGCGCGGAACACTACGCGCCGTCGATGACTTGGGCGCGGTCCGGACGGTTACCGGACACGGACGGTAAGCCCGCGCCTACGGTGATTAACATAATAGTATCAGAACATAATAGAATAAAGAGTTAATCAATCAAAATACTGATATAATCGTGAACACCAAATATTAGTTGGTTTTAATTAGAGTAGTGTCTATCAAGACAATCATTAAATAACTATTCCCGCTCTAAGCAGAGCGAAAGGATCCAACGTTTACTGGGTAAAACCCACTCGCGTTTTATGTTCTAGGGCATTTTTTTTTAGTTGGGTAATCATCTAATGACATCTTGCGCCCTTCGGCGGAGCGAGAGGGTGGTTCAGACTTTTACTGACAAAACCCCACTCGTTTGTTCCATAATTGCCTTGCGTTCCAGGGCTCCGGGGGTTCATTTTCAGTAGGCTTCGACCCTGCTGGGTCCCTACGATTTGCTGACATTTCCTTGAGGCATGCGTGGAACACTACGCGCCGTCGTCAACTTGGGCTCGGTCCGGACGGTTTATCATCCTGCATTCTAGGGCTGCGATTACTTCTTCGATTAATCCCACAGCCCTGGCAGGTATCGGCCCTAGCGGGCACCTTCAAACTTGCTGACATTTCTTTGAGACGCGCGTGCAAAATGTCTTCGATCCGAGCCTGGTCCCTATTGGATGGCCAGCTACCCCTGCCTAAAATAAATAGTCAGCCAACAGCGGTTACTGCCCCATGTCCCAAGATTCAAATAGAGAAGGAAAAGATTTAGCTGAAGGTGGGAAGGCTATATAATACAGATCTTGAAGTGGGTAAGAACCCAGCACGGCCGAAGCCTACTAGGGTCATGGGTCGACTTCTAAAAAGGTTACCCATGGGTCTAGAACGCAAAGAACATAGTTTAGTTTAAGACAATAAAAGTCTGATAGGTACGCCCTTTCGCTCCGCCTTAGGGCGAGAGAAGTCATTCATATCAGTTAATTCCTAATGCTTCCAGGAATATAGATTAAATGTTATAAAATGAAGAGAGTAAATCTTGCTCCATACAATTTTAGTTAGGTTGGTCTAATTACGTTATTCAAATATAGTTGTAACTTTTACTAAATACCTACACAAGTACCACGCGTTCTTCGCAAGACTTCGTGACAATCAATGACTCCGTTATGTTGTCAAACGTCAAACTATAAAGATACCTGCCCTTTTACTGACGTGACAATGTCGTCATCCATCATAACAGTCAGGTCTTGGCTTCTTGCGTTATGCAACATGACCTGACTCACCTGTAGACTGGGCGGTATGTAATTATACCTCTAAAACAACCAGTTTCATACTGTATATAGTCTTTAAAGTAGTCTGAACTTTGTGAACTGAAACTGGTTTGATTTTCTGACTCTGAGGTTATTTGGTTCAGATCAGGTCATGTGGAAACTGTGTCTTCACGTTACGTCTGATCATAAAGACAAGTAGGTTCAAATTCAAATCCATTATTTTTATTACTAACTAAGTGTAGGGTTTGGAGATATTTACAAAAGGATATGTTGGTAGAATTTATTTACCTGTCAAGGCATTGCAAAATAAATAAAAATATTCTTTTCTCAGTGAATAAAAAATATTTAAAACTTGCTAAATGTTACAGTTCTACAGTTTCCATTAACTGTTATTTTAATTATCATTATTACATTATGTATTTTATATTATCATTATACATAAAATACATAATCTCCTTTCTACCAGTGGACAACCCGACGTACGGCGAGTATCCACCCTCACATTGTTGAAACTTCAACGGTCCGGGTGGGTTTTGCTTCGTCGTTTATACCGCGTACATCAAAGGACTGGAACAATTTGCCTGCTGCAGTCTTCCCGTCCAACTATAATTTAGGTGTCTTCAAGGCTAGAGTGAATATAGACTCTTAATAAACTAGTGCGCCTCACCATCAATGATTGCATCACTGTTTTCCATCAGGTGGGATCGCAGTCAAGCACTGGTATAAATCAATTTAAAAAAAAACATTACATCTCATTTAAAGGTATCACAGTCCTTTTTATATTATGACATTTCTCGCAAGCTAATTTTGCTGCAGGATCTATCATCACATCAATTAGCATACTTAGTTATCCCTTGAGAGTCATATTTTATTTTTTTACTTATTTGTATAGTCACGATGACAGTAAAATAACGCCTATTTTCATATAGGTGAAAAGAATCAGCGATAGATAGATAGATAGATATATTTTTTATTGTACAGTCAAGAGCAATAAGAAATATACATTGTCACATTTTCTATCTGTCTTAACTTCTGCCATTCAAGATGTGAATGTACGACAATTAAGTAATTGAGAAATTACTTAACAATAAGACAGATAATTTAAAACATATTGTCTTATACTTATTTCTTGAATGACAGTAGTCAAGATATATAGAAAATGTGACAATGTATATATATCTTATTGCTTGTTACTATACGCCATAAAAAGTTACAATAGGAGTTTAAAATGAATACGGTGTAACAATGAGTGGTTACTGAAGGACCAATAGTGCAACGCTCCGTAGATAGGTAACGTGCAAATTATTCACGTACCTACAAGTCCAAGTACTAATAGATGTTTACGTTTCTGTAACTTGTGCGATTATTTTTTACCCACAATAGTGTATGTTTTTTTTTTTGGAGTATTTGAATTTCTGTATTATCGCAATTGAGTTGTCATCTTTGGTTAGCATTACTGTTAAGCAGTGTTGTTATGCGAATGAGAGTACCAATACAAACCAATTCTGGTTTAATGGTACAAAAGAATCCAAAAATGTAAAAAAGACTGTATTTATGGAACAATAAAAAAAAACCTAATATTACTGTTCCATAGTGGCTGTGTATATTAAAACTTCAACAAGAAAACTTTAAAAAATTATCTTTCTCGAAATTATTTACGCCAAATCTGAACCTGGAAATTCACGGTCATGCCACCTAGCGACGAGGGTAAACCCAACAGAAAATAATTTCGCGCCAAATTAACGACACTTTATGTAAGTCCGGCTAATTTGGAGAAAAAACCTTTTTAAATAAATGCAATCAGGAAATCGAATGCTTAACTGCCGGTATTTTTATTTTTAGGTAAATAATAAATAAAATGACAGATAGACCAAAATAGTCAGATCCGTTTAGAATTTGTAAGATATAAATTATATTAGTCATATACTATTTTATCATTAAGGTAAGGTGTAGATGTTTTATTTTTTATGGGGTGAAATTCTCTACTTAAAAAAGGAAAAAAAATAAGAAATTATCGATAAAAATATAGTCTAGAATGAAATATTTCATCATTCAACATGCCATCAACATAAATTATCCAATGATAATAATAATAACTATATTTAATTGTTCTGACACACTGTGTCAGTGTCTTTTTTAAAATCTTTTTGCAGGTACCTATATTAAAAAAGTGTTTTTTTTTTATTGTTATAAACTAGTGCTTGACTGCAATCGTTGATAGTGCGGCGCACTAGTTTATTAAGAGCCTATTCCTCAAGCCTTGAAAACACCTAAATTATAATTGGACGGGAAGACCGCAGCAGGCAAGTTGTTCTTCAGAAATAAGCATCACCATTGTTCCTATTCTTCTGATTCCTTCGTATCTGTTTATTATTTATGTGTACAATAATAAACCTCTCTCTTCCTTTTAAACACAATTCTGTTTTCTGCTAGTGAGCGCCAAATCTTTTGGTTCAATATACTTAAGGCAAAAGTAAAACAATGGAAGCTGTAAATGGTGTGAAACAGCTGTAGCCTGTAAGTAGCAGCTGTTGACTTCAAATAAGAAATGCACTTGATCTAGGCCATTCCTTCTGCCGGAGGCTCTACGCTCTACCTTTTATGGGGCGCCGGTGTGGGCGCCGTCGCTGCGAAAGCGACCGGTGGCCCAGCTGAAGGCATGCCATACGGATGGTGCGGGGACACCGCACGGTTTCCCGCGAAGCGGCGAGCCTCCTTGCTGGCCTGCTGCCGTGGGATCTGGAGGCAACAGTCCTTACTCGCATGCACGATTTGTGCGTGGAGATGCAACGCCGGTGCGAAACTCCGCTGCCGCGACAAGGAGATGTCAGCAAACCGTAAGGGCCCAGCAGGGTTGAAGCCTACTGGAGCCAAGGGTCTTCTACTGAAAGGAAGACTCGGCCCTGGTATGAAAGACAATGAAGGAACAGGAGCGGGTTTTTAGTCAGAAAAAGTCTGACTCACCCTCCTGCTCCGCCCAAGAGCGGGGGATGTCATTGGATGATTTTCACACCATTCCAGGCTAGTCTCTATTTAAAGACAAAATACATTACAAGTGCTTTTAGTTTAGGATAATATCGCACTAGGTACCACACTTATATTATTAAGGCAAAGCTTTGTATGTACATAATATGTACATACAAAGCTTTATGTGTGTGTGAGTGCATGTTTATTAGTTAATGTTAAAATATCCCCCCATTTGCACTCGTCACTTAAACGTGGTCTTCTACTAGGCTGAAATACTTTGAGGGAAAAGGAAACCATCGATTTGAATAGAAGAAGACTTCATTTGCGCTAGAACGCCTAAACCGATTTTCACGAAATTTGACAGACTTTTAGGACTCCTTACCCTGGGAGTATATTTATTTATTTATTTAACTATTCATGAACGCACATATAATAATAGGAAAACGGAAAAATAAGTACAAAGGTGATGCTTATTTCTATAGAAATCTCTTCCAGCATACCTGTGAAGCTTCAACATTTCTAGAGAGGAAACCAGAGTCCCAGCTGTGGGAATGTTATGTTAAGGCTGATTATACTTATGTTATGCTCAAACCTAAAAACCGGCCAAGTAAAAGTCGTAGTCGCGCACAAAGGGTTCCGTATCATCCGTAGCAAAAAAAAAACTGCAAAAAAATCACTTTTGTTGAATGAAAGCCCTACTTAAATATCAATTTTATTCTGTTTTTAGTATTAGTATATTTTGTTGTTATAGGAGTGTAGGCACAATGTTTATATGTGTGACGAGATATACGGTTGTAAGTGTGCGTGCATAGTATAGGTGTGTAGAGGCGGCTGCGCCCGCCACGTAAGCTCAGTCGCAATTAAATGCAGTTTACGAGAACACGTAATTACTTTTATTATTTGTATCTCTGATACAGTAGGTGACCTTCAATCAATAACCCTCAACTAATTCCCTAAAGGGGCAATAGAAATACATCATCTGCGAAAATTTCATCTGTCTAACTATCACTGTTCATGAGATACAGCCTGGTGACAGACGGACAGACAGACAGACGGACGGACAGCGGAGTCTTAGTAATAGGGTTCCATTTTACCCTTTGGGTACGGAACCCTAAAAAGAGGTAGAAAGAAAGAGAGAAAGAAGAAAGAAAGAAAAATATTTTATTTGGCGGAACAAGGCGCAAAATCAGCATAATGCCGTGACCGCACGCAAAATGCGACGAGTCTACGGCGCTGGTTTTCAGCGTGGGCCGGTAACGGTATCGACATAAAGACGTCGGCACGATATTGTGTGCTAATAGATTTGTGCTTAAGTAGATGTAGTAAGTATGTTCTCTTGGGATATTTTTTTACACAGCAAGGCCTCAGGGAGAATTTAGTTACTATTAAGTCGATAATATGAGTAATAGAAATTTCTCCTTGTACCATAATAGATAATAACAGCAGTGCGTCGTGGGACTGTCGATCGTTTGCTCTATTATCGATAGCCGCGATAAAGTTTTCGTAATATGCTTCCAAGTTTCGCACTGGGCATTACAATCGCGACTTTTAATAGTGTATATGTCGTGGCCAGATCATAGAAACTGGTCACTTCATGATATGGCCAACTAAAACTGGCCAGATCATTTTAAAAGTTAAAGTTTGGTGATAAGTCAATCCTCGTTTGTACTACTTTCTTTAGACTTTTTGTTATCATAGAAATCCTACATCAATGTTAAGGCCAAACGAGGATCGACATATCATCAAATGCTAACATTTAAATGATCTGGCCACGACATATACAAGCAAATTTTATAGTATTTACAAGGTTAGTTGTGAAATATAAACTTGTACCTACTCATCATCATCTTCCTGCCCTTGTCCCGTATTATTTGGGGTCGGCGCAACACGTTTTTTTCTTCCATTCTGCCCTGTCACTCGTCATACTATCACTAACTTCCTTTTCTTTCATATCACTCTTCACACAATCCATCCATCTTTTCTTTGGTCTCCCTCTCCCTCTCCATCCATCCACATGTAAACTCCTAACTCTTTTAGTAACATGCGTTTCATCTCTCCTCTTCACATGACCATACCAAGACAAGCGATTCCCTTTCAACTTTTCAGTCACTGGCGCCACTTTCAAAGTTCCCCTAATGTACTCATTTCTCACTTTATCCATTCTCGTCAAACTTGTACCTACTCAATAGACGAATTATAATTTTGATATTGAAGTTTTAATATAACAATGAATTTTTTGGAAAATTGAAGTCGCTAGCAGAAGCAAGTTAGTACATTATGGAGAAAATCGATTAGTAAAACAATTGAATGGCACTTGCTCTAATTGCTTGATATAATTGTTTCATAAATAGTCCGTGGTCTATTTAAATAACTTTATTCCACATTCAAGTATCTAAGAGACGGCAAACGCGTGATTAGCCTTAATTTGTCATTTTACAAGCGCGAGATATTCGGAACAGCTACGCGAACTCATCTAATGTGGAATGTCTATCACTTAATATGCCGCAAGTTGGTCCAATCGACATCATTTACGTGATTCTATTTATGTATGAGTAAACTTTGTTATTGTCGTTAACCCACTATTTAGCACTTTATTGTCTCTTTTATATACCTATAATCATAATCCCTGTTTAGATATATTGAATTGGTTCTTTAAAAGAACTTACTACCTACTGGGCAGAACCGTTGGGTTCCAACACGATTGAAGGTTTGCCTCTGAAAGGGAAACCCGGGGTTCTGGAACGCAAGGTAATTAAGAAACATAGGTGTGGATTTAGTCAGCAAAAGTCTAACACGTCCTCCCACTAGAGTGGGAGAAGTCATTAGATGATTTCCCACCTTAAAAAAAAACCGGGAAAGTGCGAGTCGGACTCGCGCACTGAGGGTTCCGTCCAAACTTACCTATAAAGCAGTTCAATTCCTGGATTGAGATACGAAGATTTTTTCGAATCGCAAAAAAATATTTTACTACCAACTTTCAGTTTTCAGATTTTCTATATTTGTGCTATGAGACCTTGCTTCATGCCAAATTTCAGGATTCTAGGTCCACAGGAAGTACCCTATGAATTTTGATTAACTTGAGAGTGTCGAAATATACGTTTTTTGTGACATAAACGGCCGTATCTTTTTTTTCTCATAACACAGAAGTTAGATTTTTTCACAGCTTCAAGGGACTGCAGACTTGAGGATATGGTTTTAATTTCAACTTGGTATCGAGTTCCACGCGTTCCTTGGATAAAGGGTCTTGACAGACAGATAGACAGGCAGACAGGCAGACAGACAGACGGACGGACAACAAAGTGATCCTATAAGGGTTCCGTTTTTTCCTTTTGGGTACGGAACCCTAAAAAGAACCTACTACTGGGCGTGTCAAATTGACTTTGACCGCAGTTTTGCTGAATTCTATAATTGTTCACCTTCATATTGGATGTCTAAAGGACTTGATTGCCTAAAAAGTTTGTATCAATTATAGTAGTGGCATCTTTCATTATCAACCAATAATAGACAACACTACTTATCTGTTACACTGATGACATAACTGGTAACAAGAAGCAACCTGCCTAGCATGCTGATCGAAACATTTCTGCCAAGGTCTTTCGTTAAGAAGTCTATTAGAAAGACCGAGTTGTACTACAGTTTATTGATGCTATACAAATACATGTACTCAATTTCAATTCAATTCAAAATATTTTATTTAACACAGGCCTAATAGGCACTCGTACAGCGTTAGAAGCTAGTGCACGGTTCCAATTGATTGTTTCCTATGGAGAAAAACTGGTAAGAAACGACTGTTTTTTTGCAAAAGAACCACATTACAATAATTAATATTGTAATGTGGTTGTGGTCGATGGGGCCGAAAGGTTCTAGAGTGGCGACCGCGCACCGGAAAACGCAGCGTTGGAAGGCCTCCCACAAGGTGGACCGACGACCTGGTGAGAGTCGTGGGAATGCAGTGGATGCGAGACGCACTGGATCGGTCGTTGTGAAGACGCTTGGGGGAGGCCTATAATTGGCCTAATGATAGGACCATCATCAGAATAAAAATGAAATACTGTTCGTTGGGAAGCGCATCACTTGATAATGGTTGTACCGATTTGTCAATGTCATTTTAGAATATTTACAGTTATAATCTAAATAAGATTTTTTTATGAAAAAATAGGTTCTTATATTAAACTTTTAATAAAACCTTATGGTATTTCTTTTATTACTTTACGGCGAGAGATTTGCATGTCATATGCAATTCAAATCTGGAACGCATCTTCAAATTTCGAAAAACAGACCATAATGTTTTGTTTTCTATTATTTATTGCCAGTAGCAACAGCTGCAATGATGTTATGCACATTATTTAACTGTGTGAACTACTCCTAGTCTCTATGGTGTGATTATGCTCTCAAAATAGGCAGTTACAGGGTTCCCATGGCTAATATCCATTTAGAAGATAAGAATTTATAGTTTCTTCGTTGTATTATTTAGGAAGTGTTTTGTATATGTACAGTTGTAGTATTATGTTGTAGCTTAGTTACCTATTATATAATTACTTCCTTAATTGTTTCCTGTTTTGTTTCATCAATGGCTTCCAAACATTAAAAGGTCAAGGTCACAGACATATTTCAGAACATGTCAAGCTTTTTATATACTGTAGCATCCTTAACTTGGTCTGTAGCAGTCTATTTCTAAATCGACGGATGCAAAGTAAAAGTTATCTGCAATTTTACGATTTTCTGATAATTAGTAATAGTGAATAAAAAGTAGTTAAATAGCATTTTACTTTTCAAAAATATTATTGAAAAAAAAATCTAATAAATCTGCATTTCTGACTCTTGAAAGAAGATTTGCCATATCTTAGAATATGAATTTTTAGACCGTTACTCTCAGAAAAACGGAAATATTGCAAATAACTTTCTTAACTTTGCACCTATTGAAATATACATCTATCTCTTCCAAGACCCGGTTTGCCACATTGAGCTTGTCAATGAAACCTTTGACGGCATATAGCTCATCCCGTGTTATTTGGAGTCGGTGCAACATTTTTTTCTTCCACCCAACCTGTCACCCATCTTTATGGCATATACTTGCAGAATTGTAAAGATATAATGTAATCATTGATCAAGTTTTCTTTTGTGTAAAGGTCAGTCAAGTCGTCAACAGAGGTCAGCTTCAACTGACACTTATTTTTTTACATTTATTGCATAAAATTATTACGTTTCTTTCATAATTCGTCTCCTAATTACAGTCTCATAAAAAGTTATAGTAAGAATTGAAACGGAGCGTTTCGGCCGCCGCGTTTTCTTCTCGTAGTGCGTCAACACCTTAGATCCGAGCGATTCTTAAGTGTTATTTCGCAAACGTTTCCCACCGAACGGTTTTCGTGAAGCGATTGTCATTCCAAGGTCCTTATTGTTCTTTTAAATTGTTTTATTTTTATTATGATTATGCTGTTTAATTATATTGAGATCGGTAGTGTTACTTACTGTTGTAAAAGGTATCAGTAGTGCACTGGGCCGCAATATTCTGAGTCGCTAATAAAAAGGTGTGTGTTAAATACATAAGTTGAATTTAGGCGGTAGTATGATGTAGATGATTGATTAATATATAAAAAATACTGTTTTTGGGTCGTTATTAGCGACCCGGAAATTTAGAGGCCTATTTTAGTAACTTGAGTGTAGAAAGGTAAGTTCTTTCATCGAAAGAATTGGGTTGGCCATTTTATTCTTAGAATAACTTTGTGTGTTCAAGATAATAATATATATCACAGATTAATTTTTAGATATTAATGCAACTTTTAAAAATCATATGTAATTTTTTAATTTTATATAGGATTTGACTGACAGTCCGTGCCCCAGAAAGTACGCAAAGCCCGGTTGGTTGGTCCCGGTTGTCATTCGTAGATCTTTGACAGTCGTTACAGGTAGTTAGAGACCAGGAAGATTGACCATCAGTCTATACAAGCAGTATCGTGTTTCCCAGGAACAGGGTTATGAAGGTCTGATAGACAATCGCTGCATGTAAAACACAGGTATCCAGCCGCATCTGGTGGGACTAGAAGCTAAACCTAAGCTAGCTTGAAAAAAATAGGGAGATGATGAATATCTATACATATAATAAAACAGTAAAATGGTGGAGCGTTGGTATTAGTTGGCGCAAAAACTACTGAACCAATCCTGTTCAAATTTTGCATACATAATCCTTATAGGCCGGGTCAACTGTTAGGCTACATATTATCACGCTTTTTGCTATGGGGGGTGAGCAATATTCCAAAATGTTCCAATTGAACGACAATCGCTCTAAGTTCGATCCTCAGGTACAGTTAATATTTTAGTGATTGTTTTAGTGTTTTTTTGTACATAATATGGAATGATATTTCCAGAAAAATAATAAAATGGCTTTTTATGTATTTTTAAATTGCCATCGACATTTTTATTCGATATTTTTCCAAATATTTCAGTAAAAACCCATCAAAACTCATATTAAAATGGAACCGGAGATAAAAAATAAACTTTTTTTTAAAAATTTGGTTAGGAATTTAAGGTCAAAAATGAAAATCATCACGCTATTTTGTACAAGGAGTCAAGCAGACAAGCAATGACGTGTATTTAAGAACGGCTATTTAGATCTAGATTCTGCAAGGACCGTGGCGCAGTAGTATAGTGACGGATCCGCGTTTGCTATGTTGCGAGTTCGAACCTCGCGTAATTTTTGTGATTGTTTTATTTTGTAAGTTAGTTTTAATTACGTTATTATTAGATTTAAATGTATATAAAATGAATAAATACAATTCATCTGTGAAGTAAGTTTTTATGCGTATTATCTGATCTCTAGAAATTAATCAATTCGTATTAATATCAAAGCGAATTAAAAACTTCATTGATTTCTTTTACAGTACTACATCTTATTATTTTTAAATTTAACTTCAGAACTTCTATCATCACTTTAAAGACAGCGCATTGGGAAGGGTTTACACCGTTCATCCCAATAATGGATAGTGTCATTATTTGCGATGATTGCTTCACACTGTACGGGCCCCAACGTCATCACAATCAACACTGGGACGACACTGACAGTGACGGAGGCCAGCATCACCGATAGCCCCAGACGACTGCGACATTTGTTTGCCATTATTTTAGTATTTTGTGGAGTCACAAACCCAGGTCGGTTGTGGGTCTCATGGTGGAATGGCAACAGCGACTGTCGCAACCCAGTGCTGGGCACGCCACAATTATGGCGGTAAGTCCCCTCTTTGAGGAGTGGCTGGAAAGACCACATGGCGTCCTTACCTTCCACATGACGCAGGTCCTCACCGGACATGGTAAGTTTGGGAGCTTCCTGCACCGGATTCGTGCGGAAGAAACGCCTGGGTTCCACCCTTGTGTGGACCGCCCGGAGGACACGTTGGAGCATACGGTAGAGGTGTGCCCCGCCTGGGCAGAGCTCTGCCGTGTCCCCGTGGGGGCGACCGGTGTCAGTGATCTCTCGCGCCGGGCCTTGGTACAAGGTATGGTCTGGAGCGAGGAGGAGTGGCAGGCGGTCGCCTCCTTCTGCAAAGCAGTAATGCTAGCAAAGGGGGCGGCCGCACGTGCGAGAGAACGGCCTTCACGCCCCGCCGCCGTCCTGATCCCGATTTTCAGCCACCGTAGGCGCTGGCTTGCGGACGGCGAGCAATGGGTAGCTCGCCATCCGACCTTCCGGTAACCGTCCGGACCGAGCCCAAGTTGTCGCGAGAATTACTGCCACACTGCTTCCACGGGGCAAAACAGCGCACGTAATGTTTAACCTTCCCATCGATTTAGAGAGCAACGAAATACCAGTGTGTGGGCTATCACGCAACTGTGACAAAGGTTGGGTACTCAAGGATTGCTCTTTAATCGTATGGGATGAATGTACTATGGCGAATAGAAAAGTAGTGAAGGCTGTAAACAGAACCCTGCAGGACATACGCAGGAATCAAGATGTGATGGGAGGTGTCACTGTTTTGTTTAGCTGCGATTTTCGGCAAACTTTGCCTGTGGTGTCGCGAGAAATTAGGGTTGACGAGGTGAATGCTTCGTTGAAACGATTGAATCTATGGTCACGAGTTTACAGACTGCGCTTGACCATTAACATGCGAGCTCAGTTGGGCGGATATACTCAAGAATTCTTGGATGTTCTTTTAAAAGTTTGGTGAAGGCAACTTACCAGAAGAGAGCTCTGAAGTGCGCCTACCAGAGACTCTAAGCAAAGTAGTTCCCACTATTGAAGAACTAACTTGTCTGGTGTACGGGGACGTCGGTCGAATACCGCTACAAGAGAATTCTTGGGTGTGTGAACGGGCCATTTTAACACCCAAAAATGATCAAGCTGCAGCAATTAACGAAAGCGTTCTCTCGCAAATTGATGCGAACGAAGTGGTATTTCTATACCTCTATAAATACTGTTGTAGAGCAAGATGACGCTATATATTATCCCGTAGAGTTTCTGTATTGGAACGGCAAGTGGACTCCCGGCGCACACTATCCAGCTGAAGGTCGGTGTCCCGATCATGCTGCTACGGAATTTAATTCCACCTAAACTATGTAACTGGGCCTAGCTCAAAGTCATCTCTCAAATATTATTGAGGTGGAAATTCTAAAGGGTTGTGGCGTCGAGGAAACCGTGTTTATATCCCGAATACCACTAATCTCTCACAATTACCCCTTCTAATTCAAGCGTGTGCAGTTCCCTGTAAGCGTATGCTTCGCAATAATAATAATCTAAAGGCTGCAGGTGTTGATCTCAGGACAGCTGCTTCTCACACGGATAGCTGTATATCGCTCGCTCCCGCGTCACCAGTCCTGAATCTCTGTACATTTCGGCTCCTGAAAGTAGGACTAGAAATTTGGTTTACAGAGAAGTTTTATAAGAAAAGTAAAGTTTTGGTTTATGATTTATCCGCAAAAACAAATTGTGTTAGAAATATAATGGTTATTTGCGCACGAAGTCGCGGGCAACAGCTAGTCTTTTATAAATCATTGCTGCATAAGTTCAAATAATATTGACTCAACCGAAATCGGCAAAATGCAAGAAGCGATAAGCGATCAGTTACCCTCCTCACACAATTAGAACAACTAACTTCCATGATTTTATTTAGTCTATAATTAGAAATAAAGAAAGAAAAAGAGTTACGACGAACATATAACATTATAACAAATCTATACAATAGAGTAAGTTATGCGATACATCCGCGCAAAACGGCCAGCGCTCAACAAAATGCTGGGGCTCATGTATTGAACCACGCGCTGATTTTCAGCGCCAGCCGTCGTCAACGAGACGTTGAACGGCCAGCAAGTTTTCATCTTACAAACTAAAAATAACTAAATTACTCGTAAGAATACATCATTCCGTAGGTAATATTAAGCCATTTGTAGTGAAGAAGTCTGCTAGCTGCAGTACCCAATTTAGCCAAATTAGGTGTGACTAGGCTCTTGACTGTCAAGTCACGTCGCTGCAATTAGAAGCATTGTCGCTGCTAAGCACGTTCTATCATTAGTTGCGATAGTGTCATCAACAATCATGTTCGGTGAATGTTCCAGGTAGCACGCGAAATTAAAATTTTCAAACGTTTCTTCTTCAGTTTGCAACTCATTATTGGATAGTCCTCCTCCTTGCGTCATACTCCTCAATGCTTAGGGTCGTGACCTCCCTGCTTCATTACTTTCATTTTAACGATATTCCTCCATCTGTTTCTGTCTCTGGCGGTGTGAAGGGCATTGTATAGCGTAGAGTCAAGAGCGGTGTGGATCTGGTCAGACCAACGTATTGGGCTGCGTCCACGAGGCCTTTTCCACACTTCTCGATACTTCCAAAGTGGTAAAATGTGTGTCGCCCCCTGTAACTTCTAAAATAAGAGAATGATAAAACTAAAAACAATATATGATGTATATTACCATGCATACTTCCACTGAAAATTGGTTTGAACGAAATCTAGTAAGTAGTTTTTTTTTTAATACGTCATATATCGTAAACCGCAATTTATTTCAAGTTTGTACGGAACCCTCAGTGCGCGAGTCCGACTCGCATTTGCCCAGTTTTTTAATACCAACATGTTGGTGCCGTAGTTGTGATCTGTGGTTTTCAAAATCGAAATGTGGGTATCGTGGTGGTGATCCTAGATTTTCAATAACATAATGACGATATTTTGGTTTAATAAAATTGTTTATTTGTATAATCATAGTGGGGACTTAAATATTAACTGTAAATACTATTATACTAAACCTAACTATGTACATATAATACAAATACACAAAATACACTCAGGCGTCGGAGTACTCCTCCACATCGCTGTCATTATATCCATATTTTGTTTGCAATCTGTGATTTTCAATGCTAGATTGATGTTGTGATGTGTGATTATTTATAACATAAAGAATGATATAATCTTGGTAGTGATCTGTGTTTTTCAATTTCAGAATTTTGATATAGTGGAGGTGACCTATGGTTTTCTACACATTTCTATATCAAAATGTCGATGTCGTGGTGGTGGTTTTAGATTTTCAGTACCTACCAGAATGATGATATCGAGCTGGTAATCTGTGCTTTTTAATACCAAAGTTTCGATGTCGTGGTGGTAACCTGTGATTTTTAAAACCAGAATGTTGATAACGTGGTCGTGATTTGTGATTTTCAATACCGGAATGTTGATAACGTGGTGGTGATTTGTGATTTCCAATACCGGAATGTTGATAACGTGGTGGTGATTTGTGATTTCCAATATCAGAATGTTGATAACGTGGTGGTGATTTGTGAATTTCATTACCAGAATCTTGAAACCTTGGGTCAATTCCGTTGGGCTCACTCTGACTGGGATCATCTAATCTAAATACTAGCTTAAATTCTATACCCTTTCCTGGAACAATATGAAATTAATAAAAACTAGGTAAAAACCAATGAAACTAACAATTTTGGTAAGCTAACTTTATTACTGACTTAACGTGCAATATTTGTTGTCACTATTTTAAAATAGTTGGTTAAGGGCTTAGTGTAACTAGGTTGCAGTCAAATGACCAGTCAACAGCATAGTCGATGGTTTTTCAATGATCCTTGTACCACACTGTATTGAACAGACCATCATCGTTTTGACCGTTTGTGTGCATCAAAATCTAGTTGCACCTCACATTGTGTTGTCTTCAAGCAATGCCGTGGCACTGACAATATCCATACAGACAATAACAGCTCGAACCATATTCTTGTATGCAAACCATATCATTGGAACATTCTGGAAACGAGACAATTTAAATCTGTAGAAGTTACTGACTATCTAGGTACGATTCTTGTACAACATATAAAATATTAAACTGTTGATCCCCGCATTAACGCCGGCGTTCACGCGCCATTGTCTTTCTATTGTGTCTCTAATGAGGGTACTCAAAAGTACGTACGTACGTAACGTACATTCTGAAAGTAGTTTGTTCAGAATCGACTATTGAATCAATTTCAGCTATTTTTAAAATAAGTAATTGTTTTCCTATATACATAAAAGGATAAACTGACTGACTGACATATCAACTCACAGCCGAAACTGCTGGGACTAGGAGCGTAAAGTTTTTACTTTGTGACGTAAGTGAGTACTCAAAGAGGATTTTCCAAAATTCACCCCTTATTAGATGAAACGGGATTCTAAAGTTTGTATGGAGAAACCTACTATTTTGCGGGCGAAGCCGCTGGCAGAACCTAGTCTTAAAATAATTAAGAATTATTTTAGAATAAAAAAATATATTTTGTAAAACAGTGCTTAAATAAATTGTGATTGTGATTTAATTTTGTAAAAATTTTGAAAATCTTTTTTGAGAGAAATAGTTGCTTACTGGGAACTTAAAGTCATTAAAAAAAATTTAAAATAGTGTCTGGGAGAAATAGTTGCTTACTGGGAACTTAAAGTCATTAAAAAATTTTGAATATCGTGTCTGGGAGAAATAGTTGCTTACTGGGAACTTAAAGTTATTTAAAAAAAGCTAAGGGACTGTGAGTACCGTTTATTGGCACTGTCGTAGAAAATATATGGCGGTAAATATTTCAATAAAAAATATTAAAATAAAAATATGTAAAACCACCGGTATCGGTAACAGGGTCTGAATAATATAATAATAATAATAACCCTGACCGCCGGTAGCTTGGACTCTGTTCCCGATACCGGTGGGACACTATTTTTTATATTTTTATTGTTTTTTTTTTATTGAAATATTTAAAAACATAATTTAAATGTATAAAGTAGTGAATAAACGATAATCATAATAACAACAAAACTTAATTACCTGGTACATGTCTCAAATAATAATAATGATATGCCGACGTATATTCCATGACCAACAAAAATGTGAAAAACAGTACAACTCTTGGAAACTTCATGATTTTAGTAAAATATTCGGCTTTTTTTTCATTTTAGCTTATATTTATGTACTTTAAATAACGTCTAATCAGAACATTAATCAATTTAAATAAACTCTTGTTCATTATGTTGGTAGCCGTCACATAATTTCAAACATTGAAATAAATAGGTATAGGTTTTCAGGTGATTATATTAAGCGAATCAATGTATTTGCTTGAAATGGTGAGTAGTAAAAACCAATGAAACAAAGTAAAATATTAGTATAGTTAAGTTTCACCATGATATCTATTTCGTTATTTTTTTTTTATCACTTCAATTTTCATTTACATTTAAAAATACTAACTATAATTACAATAAAACAAAATACATAATAATAAAAACCCTACACTAATTACAACTAACTAAAACTAAAATATGGCGTCAAAAAACTCTTCCACATCGCTGTCGACTGGTAATGTGCCCAAAAGACTGGCGGCATTGCCACGCTGTAATGAAATGACCCAAGGGCAATGCTTATCCTCTGTCCGAGGTAAAAGCCAGCCCTTGGGTCATTTCATTTCGTTAATAGGCTCAATAAATACTGTCATCAACATACCACCACTATATTCTGTTTCTGCACCACCCGAAGGTCGACTGGTAGGTCACTTTTGTACTGTATTTCTTATTAGTGTATAAAGTTTTCATGTCAACATCATAGCTTCATTATTATTTTGTTTAATTAATATGAACTAGTGCTTACCTGCGATCCCAACTGATGGTAAGCGGTGATGCAATCGTATAAATCGGTATAAACGACGAAGCAAAACGCGTACTCCGGACCGTAGGGGTTTCAAGTTTCATTTTCCTAACATGACAATTTTTCAATGAATGTTTGGGATATATGACGGCCGTACCAATTTTGGTTCGTAGTCCTCGCAGATTCTGTCCAATCGCAGTTCTATTACGTATAATTGTAAGGGGCATTATATTATTATTTAAGGTATATTGTCTTGTAGTAAGATATAACTTTTGGTAAGAATGACCAAAGCCAACCTCATCAAATTTTTTGGATTATTGTTTTTATACATACCAATGCACACACACAGACACACACGACCGTTAATTGTAGCGACATTTGGGGGAGGCCTATGTCCAGCAGTGGACGTCTATCGGCTGATGATGAATGAAAAACACTGGGCAAGTGCGAGTCGGACTCGCGCACTGAGGGTTCCGTACAAACTTACCTATGAAAACAGTTCAATTCCCGAATTGAGTTACGAAGATTTTTCCGAATCACAAAAAAAGTTATTTTTTTGTGACGTAACTATACATTTACAATTTTCAGATTTTTTCCTATACTTCTGCTATAAAACCTTGCTTCATACCAAATTTCAAGATTCTAGGTCAACGGGAAGTACCATATGAATTTTGATTCCCTTGAGAGTGTCGAAATACACGTTTTTTGCGACATAAACTGCCGTAACTTTTGTTTTCTTCAAGCTTCAAGGGACCGCAGGCCATATACTCAGGGTATATGGTTTTAATTTCAACTCGATGCCTCCACGCGTTCCCGAAATAAAGGGTCTTGATAGACAGACAGACAGACGGACGGACAACAAAGTGATCCTATAAGGGTTCCGTTTTTTTCCTTTTGAGGTAAGGAACCTTAAAAAAAATTTAATGAAAAGAAATCGTATTAATGTCCAATGACTACTGTTTGATTTGATTTCATCATCCTAAGATTATTGTTTGAAACACGATACATAACGAAAAGAGAGTGAATGTTGTAAGTTGCAATGGCATATACTCTTACAGCATATATATTTATATTATAGTAGGAATATTATTCAAGTCAAAGATTTATTTTGTCTTAATGTTTATGCTCGTTTCAAATTATATGCCGTTTGACCCAACACGTATGCGCTTGTACGATGTATACCCAATTTCACAGTAATAATGTAACTTGTGTTTACGTTTGTATGTTGTATGAGTTACACTAAAGTCATGTTACCGCTATGTACACTGGTGTTGTGGTGGTTTTAAATAAGACTTCTGATAGTAAGGTCTTTGATTTGAAGGTGGGTTGGAAAATAATTGATGCAGACCTTTTTTAGGTGGGAAAATCATCTAATGACAAATCCCGCTCTTGGGCGGAGCGAGAGATAGTGTCAGACTTTTACTGACTAAAAACCCACTCCTGTTCCTTCTTTGCCTTCATCCCGGGGCCCCGGGCTTCGCTTTCACACTACCCGTGGGTGCAGACCTGGATTTGTGTCTGATAGCTTGATCGTAGTCGATAAAAATTAACTAGAAAAATTTGGATGTTAAAGCTATTTGCTCTGACTCGGTACTTCGCTTCAGGGATAACCCAGAGTTGATATTATGTGGAAAGAGATGAAGAAGTCTCGCAAAAACTGTAGTCTAACCATAAGATGATCCATGACCACGACCGCTCTGCCAGGAGTGTACAGTTATAATGGGAGAATATTATGTCATACTTGTTTATGATACTAATCACTCAACTTACCTCTGCAAAATCTTTTAAAAGTGTGAATTTCCTCATGAATGTCCTGTGTGATCTTGCAAGCAGAGAGGTCTGACATACTCCTTCTTATTAAACCACACAGTGTTTCTTCTCGTCAGAATCTAATGGAATACCTAGTGATCTGAAAGTTAGTTTCCTTAAAAAATCAGAAATTATATTTAGAGATTTTTTACCTTGTGTGTCTTTTCCTGTCAGTTGAGACAGGTCATTTCATTACTAGCACTGGCTTGTTTTCATTTTTAAATGATTTTTTTTTATTACTTTATTTCTTATCTGGGCTGGCAGGCTGTCCTTCAAGATACAGGATTATTTCCTAGTTTGAAGGACTGTGATCTTATTCATGAGAAATAGCCACTCTCATTTATGGTGTTTCATCACTGATGTTACATATAGGTTTATAATTTTTTGCGCAATAAATGATTATTACTCACATATTCATTATTTGTCAAGGTCGCCGACATAGCCCGAAGAATCGCCAAACTAAAGTGGCAGAGGGCAGGGCACATTGCTCGTAGAACGGATGTTCGATGGAGCCGAAAGGTTCTAGAGTGACGACCGCGCACCGGAACCGCAGCGTCGGAAGGCCTCCCACAAGGTGGACCGACGACTTGGTGAGAGTCGCGGGAGTGCGGTGGATGCGAGACGCACAGGATCGGTCGTTGTGGAGACGCTTGGGGGAGGCCTATGTCCAGCAGTGGACGTCTTTTGGCTGAAATGATGATGATTATGACTCACTTATTTAAATTGTTTTCACATAGCACAAGCAACAAGAAATATGTGACTAGAATATTTTTAATTTATAACATAATTTAAAAGAGTGTCCATAGAGTTTCTTGCACGTTCTTCTCCATAGAGACCTACGTTTTGGAATGTGCAATAGCTTTATTTTTCTGACTGATCGACTTTTTGACAATTCAAAAGTGCCCGTAAATGGTTTATTTGAAATAAATGCTTAGATTTAATTCGGTACTGCATTGTGAGCTGTATTGTATAGGTAATTTGTGAAAGGACAAATGTTGTCTCTATTTAGATCACTATACTCTTAAGTCTGCATATTCCACATTGTTCCAATTATAGTATTGAGAATAATCTACAACGTTTATTCCCACGCAACAATTAGTTAATTTATTCAAATAAATCTATTGCGATAACAATCGACAAGTCTTTTATGCGTTTCAAAATTCTACCGAGAAAATTTAATCACCTAATTTAGCTCGATTAATATGTTAAAATTGACATTAGACATTCTAATTATTAAAACGATCTAGATTAATTAGCATTAGGTATGTGAAATTAAAGACTATAACTTTTTACGAAGTGGCTATTGAATTCGGTCGACAGATTATAATGTTTAAAAGATCTTCAGGCCTAGCCAAGTTACGACCATTTCGTTTCGATTCTCTTTCGTCGATCGTCTCGAGTCGGTCACTCCTCCTATTCTTTTTTCTAACCACGTGACTGAGCGTTGAGATGACGTCACGTGACAGAGCGTTGGTCTGACACACAGCCCTGTGTGTGTGTGTTTGAAAGTCACGCTTAGCAGTGGTCAGCCAGATAAATCAGTGATATGATTTAGCATAGTTTAAATGGCCAGTAGACTAGCAGTCGTTGCGTAACACTCACAATGGCTATTAACTACTGCTTTCATTTTGGCTAGAGCGAACTAGTTTGATAGGATGCCTAGTATTTGCAACATCGTACGAGTAATAATCCCTTCATCACTTGTTAGATTTTTCTTGAATTTTAGTTTACCCAAAGAACTGATTCAAAATTACAATATTTTTTACCAATTCCATTTTTTATTCCTATTGGATCTGAGGTCCTACCATGACTTTTATGACCTAAACTGAATTGTTAAAGGAATGGAGCATATTATAGTGTGTACAGCTGCATCCCTCTTTTTCGCTTGCCTGACATATGAACAGTTCATGGTAAGGCCCTTGATCATGTTTGCGGGGCAAACTTGGCTAGAGATCCCCCAAGACAGAGAGGTTTGAAAGTAGAAGGGGGAGGCCTTTATTTCTTGTTTAGCAATGGGACATCATCATCATCATCATATCAGCCGAAAGATGTCCACTGTTGGACATAGGCCTCCCCCAAGTGTCACCACAATGACCGGTCCTGTGCGTCTCGCATCCATCGGATTCCCGCGACCCTCACCAGGTCATCGGTCCACCTTGTGGGAGGCCTTCCAACGCTACGTCTTCCGGTACTTGGTCGCCATTACAGATTGAACCTTTCGGCCCCAACGGCCATCCGTTCTGCGAGCAATGTGCCCTGCCCATTACCGCTTAAGTTTGGCGATTCTTCATGCTATGTCGGTAACCCTGACCCTGATTCGATCACGCAAGGAAACTCCGAGCATAGCCCTTTCCATTGCCCTTTGGGTGACTTTAAGTCTTCTGATGAGACAATGGGATATAGTGAAGACTAAAAAAAACCGTTTCACATAATCACTATACCTGATCGCACACGTTTAAAGGTGACATGCAATGTTGGAAATTGCAACTTTAGAGATCCCAAATTGCACCACAGTCTCGCTACAAGTTTGCCACGACCAGTTGCTTTTTGCCAGTTAATCTTCGCAACAAGACCTCTAAGCTACTATGTAGGCTCAATTACTTGTCTTCTCATGATCAATTACTTCACAAAGTAATATCGTATGTATGTGTTTCCTAACGTTACCTTCGCGTTGAGAAAAATGCCGTGATGCAATGTCGCAGTGAGATGTCCACATTACGTATGTGGAGCAAAACGTACGGACGTCCAGTTGTAGCGGGTGGTCGCTGGTGCAAGGTATAAGAGGGAGCGGAAAAAAGATTAAATAGGGAATTAAACCTGGCACAAAACAAGGCAATAAGTTTTTTTCTTAGGGGGCAGTGATTGTTCGATGTTTAGAAGGTCGTAAACAGTATCCTCCCTGCCTCTTGGTGCTTTTAGTTTATGACTCGGATAAGCAAAATTCGATAGAGGTGCGAAGTTTTTGCCTGACGTAAAAAACAAAGATTATTGCAAACAAAGATTAGCATTTTTGTGCTGATATAAACTTGAATTGAATAATATAACAGCCAGATCTATGGTTGAGTTTTTAAATTGGGTATTTTAAATATGTCAAACCCTACTTGAATGTTCAATTTTGACGGGTTTTTAGGCAAAAGTATAAATATATATAGTTTGAAAAATACTCGACTTCAAAAGTTAAAATCAGAAATCAGAGGTTTTTTTCTGTTTAAGTTAGGTAAGTCAATGTAGACGAAACAAAACATACTCACAAAAAAATCTTAGACGTTACCAGTATTTAGTATCATCAAAATTGAAAAATCATCAGTATTTTTTTTTTTCAAATCGCTTACCGCTCCTGCCACACACTATACACCCGCTCATAAACGCAAGCCTTACAATAATTTGATACTGAATCATTATAATTACGAAAGTTATTATGCCCCACATAGCATAGAGGGCGTTACGTGCGCACATACCAAATTATTATTTCTGCTTTATTTTTGGACTTAATTAAAATATTTATAAATACTAGCTGTCCCCCACGGTTTTACTCGCCTCTTTGGTTACTGCTCCACTCCCCTGATTTGTAGCGTGATGTTACACAGCCTGCAACTTTCCTTGATAAATGGGCTATTCAACACTAAAAGAATTTTTAAAATCAAACTAGTGGTTCCTCAGATTAACGCATTTGAACAAACAAACATTTCATCTTTGTTATATTTTTATAGATTTTTTATTGTTATTTTAGACGGAGAATGTAATCAGCTGGGTTGGCAGTGAAACCGAATTTTTTGAAAGGCTCCCTACAGCTATGACTCAACAACGCAACATCGCGTTTTCTTATAAATTATTAAAATAAACGTTTTTCGTATCATTGTCGTATTTTCACGGTGCAAGTGCCTGTAGGACTTTAACTCAAAAAAATGAGAACAGTTAAACTTTTTTTTGAGTTGGGAATCATCAAGTAACTCCTTCTGTTCTAAGTGAAGCGAGAGGGAGTGTCAGACTTCTACTGACTAAAATCCACACGTGTTCCTTCAGCTGCCCTTTGCGGTCCAAAGCCACTGTAACTCGACAATCGTTGAACAGTCATAAGTTCGTCGAGTCGAAGCTTCAAAGTCTTGGGCATTGACGCCGAGTTACTTGTCGGTTTTCTACCGGTTGCATTTAGGGAAGTGTGCGTCGTAATTGCATAACCTAATTCCACCAAGCCCGTTCCATCATCGGACCACCAGATGTACAGCGATACAACACTGGTGGACATCCCACCCATATGCACAAAACAGTTTTGGGAACAATTCATTGTGTTCAAGTTTTCAAATTCATAAACAGTAGGATTCCCTGCCGGAGTTTGTGTTTCCTGATGGCTGTAACCTGGGGAGTAAGTCAGGTTACTTGTAGGCAAGCGTGCTCCATCGTCGACCACATCGTCGCTTTCCATCAGGTGAGATGGTGGTCAAACGCGAGCCTATCAGCAATAAAAATAATCTCTTACGAAGGAGCTAACATAACTATTCGGTTACTCCTGCGTATTTCAACCATTAATCGAACACATTTGGTAAGATATATAAGTCAAGTGTAACTAGATTTATTTAGAACTTGCTTCAACATTTTAAAAGAAGATGGTGAAGTGGCATTTAATATCAAGTTGTGTATTACGCAAAACTGTACAAAGTGATCAAGTTTAACATCAATATATTTCATAAACCTAGGCATGTGGGTACTATCTAACACTATGTTCGTTTGAAAGTGTTCACCTTAGAATTTTCTCAAGGACGAAAATCATAATAAGCCTTTCATGTATTTACTGGTAAAACCGCAAACTTACTTGATCTTTAAATAAGTTATTATTAAAAAGTTTAGAAAGATGATTTTAAATTCGTTGACATGTCGCAATGTGACAGAGTGCACTCATCAATTTAAATTACATTTCTTATACACCTCTAGTTTATAATTAGATAAAAAAAAATTGGGCTCTATCTGTCATCATCATCATCATCATCATTTCAGCCGAAACACGTCCACTGCTGGACATAGACCTCCCCCAAGTGTCGCCACAATGAACGGTCCAGTGCGTCTCGCATCTATCGGACTCCCGCAACCGTTACCAAGTCATCGGTCCACCTTGTAGGAGGTATGAGGAGGCACAATATTTCCATAAATTGAGTGACAGTTTGGGATATAAACAAATGCTAATAATTGTGCGGTTTATGAATATTATTTATTGAGACTTTACATAAATAATAACAAGACCTTTTCTAATAAGCCCTTTAAGTATTTGTACTAATTAAAAACTAGTGGTGTATAAGAAGATATGACTTTTTAATTTAAAATGGCCGGCTGGCTTTCTTCAGCGGATTCGGCTGTATGAAAGTCGAAAATTATTCAAGGAAACATACTCCCGGTAAAAAGTATCCTATCTGCTATCCCAAGATATGGCCCACCTGTGTACCAAAGTACATTTAAATCCGCTTAGCAGTTTGAGTGCGAAGGTGTAACAAACAAACAGACTTTGCCGGGATCACGACACCGATTTTTAGCCATCGTGGGCTTGCGAACGGCGAGCAATGGGTAGCTCGTAGTCTAGCCGTCCGGTAACCGTCCAGAATGAACCTCAGTCGTCGACGGTGCGTAGTGTTCCACGCGCGCCTTAAGGAGATATCAGCAAAACTGTAGGGGCCCATCAGGGTCGAAGCCTACTGGGGCCATGGGTTCGCTTCTGAAAGGAAAACCCGAGGTCTTAGGCCAAAGAAGGAACACAGGAGTGAGTTTTAGTCAGTAAAAGACTGACACGCCCTCACGCCCGCTCCACCCTAGGGTAGGAGAAGTCATTGGATGATTTCCCAGCTAAAAAAATAACTACATACAGAATTTCGCATCTATAATATTAGTTCGAAGAGTGATTGTCGCTCTGTACTGTCTTTCTCCAACTCTGCGTTGAACTGTGTTTCATTCATGGTATAAATAGTAAAGTCACGCATCTCTGAGCACCTGACATAAGCATCTTCAGACGTGTGCCAGTCATTAGCAGACGCACGATTAGATCGTTCAAGATCTTAACCTTTATGAGGTTACTGACATTGTCTGACCTTCTGATAACTGTATCAGTGTTAAGTATAAACTCATTAAACATGTTAAGCAAGAACTTAACATTAGACACGCCTGATTTGTACGTAGAACGACGTCGCGTGGCATCGCGTGGCGTGGATCTAGTGTAGCTCTACAAGTCTAGTTTCCTTAAAAAATGTATGGAGACCGACGCGCCCAGATCGGCGTGTGTGGCACACTTGTGTGCAGTGTAGTTCTAGCTTTAGTCATCGTTATCGACAGCCTGACTTTGCTTGCTGCCAGGGATGTGACTCTCCCTCGCAGCTAACAGTCGGGCTCGTGTTAATCCATGCGCTCTTGTTTCAAGCTTAATCAGGTTTTACTCTGAATGGCAATAATGTCTGCTCATCTCGTTCGAAACAGTGTCAATGCCATCAGTCTTGTCTTTTTAGGGGTCTGTCTGTCAACGGGCAGTATCGGGCGCACTGTTGCACTGTGTCTGTCCCGAATAAAAGTATTTCTATTTTATTCTTCTTTTTCTATTAACCGTGGTAAAGAATTGAAATTTTTGTTGCAAGTCCATCCAATCGTCCGGTAACCGTCCGGACTCAGCCCAAGTTGTTGACGGCGCGTAGTGTTCCACGCGCGCCTCAAGGAGATGTCAGCAAAACCGTAGGGGCCGAAGGGTAGGATAGGGTCGAAGCCTACTGGGGCCATGGGTGATGCGAAAGAGAACCCCGGGGCCCTAGAACGAAGGCAAAGAAGGAGCAGGAGTGGATTTTAGTCAGTAAAAGTCTGACACGAAAGGGCGGGAGATGTCATTAGATGATTTCCCACCTAAAAAAGAAAGCCCATATGGGAGAATGCACACCGGGATACACTTTGCCAATTTGTTAGGGATCAAGAAGCGCCTGTGGACACTAAAATTAGAAGGCCAAGGGAATTCGTTCACAGCCGGCCCACGATTCGGCCTTTATAACATTTTTTAGTTGGCCATGGAAAGGGGGAGGGAGTGTCCAATTGCGCAGATAGTTCAGTTACATCGCAATATCCATTAGGAATCAATTTGTGAATAATTGAAATAGGTGCTGAATTACACTCTAAAAAATCCTGCCTTTCCAGTTTTGTCTTTAGACGATGGTAAAGAACTTAAAAAGGCAGGTGGAACGTCGACCCGTATACAAACTTTATACTAAGAACATAATACTGACAGACAATATTGTGCATAATTCAATTCTTCTGTCTGAACACTGTTAGGTAAAAGATATCTACATTTCAAAGACAATAGTGACCCAATTTATTCAAGTAATCATGACATTTGCAACTTGCAGCAAACAATGAGACATTCAACCTGTAACTACTCTTCATTCTTTCACTAAGAAATATTGCGAAATTATAGCTTTAAGTGTTGATACTTTGAAATTCAATTCGACGTACGGCGAGTATCCACCCTTACGTTGTTGAAACTTCAACGGTCCGGACTAAGCGTTTCGCTTCGTCGTTTATACCGCGTACATCGAAGGACTGGAACACTTTGCCTGCTGCGGTCTTCCCGTCCAACTATAATTTAGGTGTCTTCAAGGCTAGAATAGGCTCTTAATAATCTAGTGCGCCTCACCATCAATGATTGCATCTCTGCTTACCATCAGGTGGGATCGTAGTCAAGCACTGGTTTATATGAATTAAAAAATAAAATAAAAATAATTATAACACTATTAGTATTAATTTGAAAGTTGGCATAATTGTATGTTTGGTTCTTTTTAACGCTCAAACGATTTGGAATTGGATTTGGTAGAGCATGTCCTGGAATAACACGTAGGATATTTTTTTTCCTGGGAGTATTTTCCCTCGGAAACATTTTATACTTTCACGCGGCCGCTGACAGACAAAATGTCTTGTTCTTCAAATGTTCTTCTAACAGAACACTATCAATTTCTTATTAAGGTATATGTATCTATAGTCCCTTAAACATCTGGCCAGCCCCCCTAGCCAAGTCACAAACGATAAACGTAAACTCTCAGTAGTCTTTAATAGATTTTCAACTCTATGTTATTGGATATGAAGTTGAAAATCTATTGAAGATTACAAAGTGTTTTCGTTCGTTCCGGTCGCTAACGCTCAGTAGTCTTTAATAGATTTTCAACTTTATAATCTTAGGTATAAAGTTGAAAATCTATTGGAAATTACTAAGCGTTCACGTTTATCGTTTGCAACTTGGCTAGGGGGGCAGATAGAGTCCCGCTGACCTTTAATTCATTAAACCCCAAGCGAACACGTTCGCTCTCTCATTGTCTTTCTATTGTGTCTCTAATTACAGTATTCGAAAGATTAAATCCATTTTCTTTGCGAAATATTGATTGATTTACATATGCTATGTACATTCTGAGGCTTACAGTCACCCAAAGGGCAATGGAAAGGGAGTTTCCTTGCGTGATCACATAAAGAATGAAGATATTCGCAGGAGAACCAAGGTCGCCGACATAGCCCGAAGAATCGCCAAACTAAAGTGGCAGTGGGCAGGGCACATTGCTCGTAGAACGGATGGTCGATGGGGCTGAAAGGTTCTAGAGTGGCGACCGCGCACCGGAAGGCGCAGCGTTGAAAGGCCTCCCACAAGGTGGACCGACGACCTGGTGAGAGTCGCGGGAGTGCGATGGATGCGAGACGCACAGGATCGGTCGTTGTGGAGACGCTTGGGGAGGCCTATGTCCAGCAGTGGACGTCTTTCGGCTGAAATGATGATGATGTACATTCTGAAGAACACTTAACCAGCATTTTTTTGTGTAAACATATTTCTAAAGATCAAAGCCTTTTGAAAGGAGTAGGGAAAACAAGGGAAAAAATAATTATCAAAATTATTAGTCTTATGAAAAAAATCATATGTTGATAATGTTGTACATAAATATATGATAAACATATATTTTTTTCAAATCTATTGACCTAGCTGTTACCGAGGAATAGGCTTCAGAAAGTTACTGTTTTATAGCACTGCTTGGGAGTTAAGGCCTTAACGCTGTATCTACTGTCAAACAAAACATCTTAAAAAAAAAAAGTAAAAAACTAAAACCCGACTACGACAAAAAAAATAACGCTGAAAAAGTATGAAACAAGATTTTCAAGATGCTGCAATAGACAAGGTAAGTAACTGGAAAAACAAGAATAGAACAAAAAGAAAAGCCGTAGTCACACGTTGTTAAAGTGTTTCGATTATTACCCACCTATAACGTGTGACTACGGCTTTTCTTTTTGTTCTATTCTTGTTTTTCCAGTTACTTACCTTGTCTATTGCAGCATCTTGAAAATCTTGTTTCATACTTTTTCAGCGTTATTTTTTTTGTCGTAGTCGGGTTTTAGTTTTTTACTTTTTTTTTTTTATTTAAAAGATTTTGGTGTTAAATCACTGTGCTTCTTTACTATTTATTTTGGTATGGTATGTGGTACGAAACACGGCGTATTTTACTAAATATTTATTTTTAACACATTACTTTTTGTCCGCTAGAGGGCGCCATATCAATTTTTGTGACACGTCACGTAGCCTATGTTCAGCGGACGATTAAGACGGTTCTAACGATACCTCATACGTCAAGTTCCGATAAGTAGATTAGGAGCTATGAGGGAACAGATGAACAAACTCACATACATACATAGCCTGTCAAAATCATAACCCTCCGTAGTCGGGTAAAAAGATAAGAAAACTAGCGCGCCTCACCATCAATGATTGCATCACTGCTTACCAGGTGGGATCGCAGTCAAGCACTGGTTTATATCAATAAAAAAAAAACTTTATAATAAAAATTATTTTATTATTCAACTACAAGACTTACATAAATAGTAAGTCACTATCTAATCTAAGTAGATTACGTAGACGCATAAGTTTGCGTTTTATTTTATTTTTGAGGATTACTTGTTCCGCTCCGGAAGGGGCGGGAGGTAGTATCAGACCTTTACTGACTAAAACCCTGTTACCTTTTGTGTTCTAGTGTCAAGGTAACTCTTCCACCTGATCCCAAAGATTTATATAGATACCGGCACGGATCTTGAGCGCTGACTTCTACAGTTCTACTTGCGCAAAAGCACGCAGAAGTGAAATATCGGGTCTCTTTAGTGGTATGAAGAGAGATGCGGAGGCGGGGAGTGAAATCCTTGTACAGTGATTGGTTCGCCGATATTGTACGATACGCAAAGCGATCTCCGCTCTTTCGCCGAGCGCTCAAGATTCGTGCCGCATACCTATGAAACATGTGGAAGTATCACGCAGATTCCCTATGGATTGAGCATCGCACATGAGATCTCTACATAAATCATTGCACATTCAATTATCAGATAAAAAATAAGGCACATTCTCTCAACCGTGATGAATAAAACGAAATTACACATTTCGATGAAAGTCTAAAGATCGTAACTGATTGGACAATCTCCTTTAAGTGCCGAAAAAACCGCACATCCAAGTATGTAGGCAGTAATTCGTCAGACACAGCAAAAACCGTACATTAAGGTAATAACCCCCATTGTGTAAGTGCGAGTAATTCAATGAGAGACATTTTAAAAGGATATTTTTTCAATTTCACACCAAAATGAGGAGCATTAATACGGTTAACATCTGTCATTCCAGTTCCATTGTAATTTGAACCTTATCACTTGAGAAATAAAATTCATGCGATCTGTCATCGTGATATGCAAGCAGTCTTTTGGCGCAAGCATGTGAATTGGGTTAGGTGTGCAACATATCTGCATAATGAGACTGTTATGTATATTAAAAAAAATGTTTTTTTTTCATGGTCAGCATATTGAAATGTATTACTTAATGATTACATGAAGTTTGCGTTGTTGCACTTAGTGATAGGTATTCTTCTAATTGTATAATGCTAACTTCTTCTATATTGTATTTTTTTATTAGCATAGCATAGCATAGTCGGCCTTATAATTTTCCCACTGTTGGGACTTAGGCCTCCTCTATGTAGGAGAGGGAATGGGCCGTAATCCACCACGCGGGCCCAGTGCGGGTTGGTGGATGTCACATGTCTTCGAATTTTAGGTTCTAAGACATGCCGGTTTCCTCACGATGTTTTCCTTCACCGTTTTGAGAGCAGTGGTGATGAAATAAATTACACAAAGTAATGCGCCTGGCTGGGTTTGAACCCGCAACCTACAACTCGTGAGTCGGGGCCGTTACCACTCGGCCACCACAGCTCCAATTTTTTTATTATTATTACATATTAAAAAGAAAAGTAGTCTAGTGTTTCGGTGAATATAAATATTGATCTAACTAAACTTGTTATTTAATTATACTATAAACATTATTACTTTATTTTATATATTACTCGTATCCCTGATCTATTTCAAATATCAAAACCAAAAAGTACAAAACCATAAAGTTTGAATTAGACCTATTACATTTTGTAATTAAAAATAAGTTGCATTCGTAAAAAAAAGGTTACCGACATAGCACGAAGAATCGCCAAACTTAAGTGGCAATGGGCAGGGCACATTGCTTGCAGAACAGATGGCCGTTGGGGCCGAAAGGTTCTGGAATGGCGACCACGTATCGGAAGACGTAGCGTTGGAAGGCCTCCTACAAGGTGGACCGATGACTTGGTAACGGTTGCGGGAGTCCGATTGATGCGAGACGCACAGAACCGTTCATTGTGGCGACACTTGGGGGAGGCCTATGTCCAGCAGTGGACGTCTTTCGGCTGAAATCATGATGATGAGTAAAAGAAAAGAAAAACACCAGCTATTTACTCTGAAAACTTAACAAAAGCCTTTAAATAAAAAAAATAAAAAAAAACTTTAATGGCATCCACGATTATTCTGGCAGAAAATGACCAGTAAAAATTTATATTACAAAAAGTAGGTTACTAATAAAAAGCTCTGCATAGGTTACTAGTTGGGTTAACTTCTGAAAGGGTTACTCGTGGTCCTGGGACCGGGGACGTAAAGAGCAACTGAAGGAACATAGGCTTGGTTTAGTCTGTAAAAGTCTGACACGTCCTCTCGCTCCACCCTAGAGTGGAAGAAATGATTAGATTATTTCCCAACTCAAAAAAAAAAATAGTTTACTAGTAAAAAGATTGCATAAACCAAAATCGTATTTTCAAAAATAATATACATATATGTATGATTGACTTAAGACCTCATTAGTAAATCGCAAAAATCATTAAATTAATGCAAACTGCTTTATTTTTCTTGCTCCAAACTCACTTAGTGCGAAATAACGCCTCTTTCACGCGAAACTTATGTAAATCTTGAACATAAATTAATTAAAACAATAACATTACCATAAGCAATATGGTGTGGATGTGTTTATCGTCTGCCTGTTGCCTTTTCCTTCTAAATAGCTCTATATATTCGAGCTCATTATTTAGTGTAGTGATTTAATTAATAGTGGAATAGGGTTGCCAAGTTTTGAAAGTTGGACAAGCTTTGCTGAACAATTATATTATAATTATTAATTATATTTCATTCGATCGACTTGTCTTCAGTTATGTCATTTTTGTTTATATATAACTCTTAATAACTCTTGACAGTTGTATTAAAAAATTAGAGGTAATAAATATATAATAGTTTTTGAAAAGCACTTTTTAACCGACTTCAAAAAAAAGGAGGAGGTTATCAATTCGGTTGTATTTTTTATTTTTTATGTGTGTTACCTCAGAACTCCGTCGTTTATGAACCGATTTGCAATTTTTTTTTCCTCTTAGAGGATATGCTTTCCGATTGGTGCCATTTTTTTCAAAATCCAGTTCTGATGATTGGATCCATGAGGAATCGAGGGAACTCCTCAAATATTATTGTTTTTTTTTCTCTATCTTTTGGGGAAATGCCAGTATACCTGGACATTGGCCATCAGATATTTTCATATTTATTTCTTTGGTGTTAGTGAGGATTAAGATCTTCCAGGACTGCAGGATTAGGAGTTACCAGGAACGCAAAGGGTATCTGAAGGAACAGGAGGGTTTTGGTTACTAAAAGTCTGACACGCCCTCTCACTCCACTTAGAGTGCAAAAACTTTGACAATTTCCCAGCACAAAAAAAAAAATGGTTGCCAACCCTACATAATTATGATGAATGAATCACATGTTAGCACTACGTGTTAAGGTCACTGTTTGCATATTAATCGGATTTTAAGTGTTGAAAAATTGGTGTATCCGTTTGTTCACCATAATTAACATCTTCGTGTTAAAAATAATTTTTATCTTCTGTTTGCATGGTCAAATATAGTGTGTTAAATCTAATTTGGCAGTTAATATTATTTTTTTTTGATTCATTACAACCTACTTAATTATATTGTTGCGTTAAGTGCGCATATTTTTTTTATGCAAATGAAGAAGAATATTTTTGTGAAAATTTAAGGATTTGTAAAGTATTAATTTTACATATCTTTAAATTTTTATTTGGAGATATGAAAAATAATAATTTTACATATTTTTAAATTTTTGTTAAAACAAAAAAAAAACAAAACGTCACTGAATTTAGGATATTTTCCCAATATAAAAAGATCTGTATAAACAATGTTAATCGTTAAATGATCTTGATAATTTTATAGAACTGCCAGCGTTCGATCGGGGCCCTAATCTACAATTGAATTTATAGCCAAGAAATCCAAACAGTAACTCAGTTTCAATAGATCTTGTAAGTTATTGATTTCCTACATTTTACAGGAAATCCAAAGCACTATTATTATGTTTTACACCAGAAATCAGAAGCCATCGAAATATTGCATAAGCTGCAGTTAAATTTTAAAGTTCAGAGATACAAAGTACCAGGAAGTCTTTCTAAAGCCTATGGCGATGACTTTACAGTTTAGTGTTGATGCGCTTAAATGGAAATATAGCTTGTTCTTGTGACTTAAATCTCGTGATCGTACACTACAGACATCTTGTATTTTAAGGGATACATAGTCTTAACCACTCAGAGAAAGAATTTTCATAGTTGTTGGTTAAGTAGGTACTTTGATGGATTACCGTTTATAAAAATCTATTTTTATTAATCTATTTTTTTATAGGTAAAAGATAAATAATCTTATTTTCTTTAGTAACTGATAGATCCAGTACAGTCTTACCAACACGGACATAAAGTTATCTTGTGTATTTGAGGGTCTGTGCTTAAAAATATTACTCCATCATCCCGTTTTACAAAGTATTCATATATCTTTTAAAGCTGTCTAATACTGAGTTTAGCCATCGAAGATATATTCAATAAGGCAGATACAATAATACATTTCTTAAAGTCTGTGAATCACACTATTACGTAAGGTTTTTGGTTCCATCAGCCCCTTAGAGTCGACCTCTAAACACGCAAAACGAGGGCTAAAGATAGCACACATAGCTCTCTAATCATTGCACGGCATTAATTAAAACTTGCCTTTCTAGACATTGCACGGCATTCATTAACATTGCTTCACCAGGCTTAATTCAAATTCTTGATAATATATTTTAAAATATATTGAGAAATAAAATATAAAAGAGATATAAAAAATGCCTACATATAGCAAGAAAAATATTTTGAAAATGTCAAAAACGTAAAACTGGTATAAATAAAATAGTTTTGAAATATTCGTATAAATGTATTATATAGGTATAAGCGCTGCGTAAAAAAAACAACCCAATGAATTTTCTTCATTAGATCTAATTTCGAGAAAGAGGTCAACCGTCGAATCCAACTCGGCTGGGCAGCGTTCGGGAAGCTGCGCGGTATCTTCTCATCCAATATACCACAGTGTCTCAAGACGAAAGTCTATGACCAGTGCGTGTTGCCAGTGATGACATATGGTTCCGAAACGTGGACGCTCACAATGGGCCTCATCAGAAGGCTCAAAGTCACCCAAAGGGCAATGGAAAGGGCTATGCTCGGAGTTTCCTTGCGTGATCGAATCAGAAATGAAGATATCCGCAGGAGAACCAAGGTTGCCGACATAGCGCGAAGAATCGCCAAACTAAAGTGGCAATGGGCAGGGCACATTGTTCGCAGAACGGATGGCCGTTGGGGCCGAAAGGTTCTGGAGTGGCGACCGCGTACCGGAAGACGCAGTGTCGGAAGGCCCCCTACAAGGTGGACCGATGACCTGGTGAAGGTTGCGGGAATCCGATGGATGCGAGACGCACAGGATCGTTCGTTGTGGCGACGTTTGGGGGAGGCCTATGTCCAGGAGTGGACGTCTATCGGCTGAAATGATGATGATGATGATGAATATAGGTTATTTTTCTATTTGTAGGATATTCTTTAACTGGCCTGTTGGTCTAGTGGTTAGTGGCCCGGACTGCTATGCCGGAGGTCGTGGGTTTGATTCCCACCCAGGACAAATGTTTGTGTGATGAGCACGATCATATTGTGTTCTATGTCTGGGTGTAATTTATCTATAATATGTACCTATGTATTTAGAAATATATAAGTATGTTTATCAGTTTATAGTACTCATAACACAAGCTCTGCGTAGCTTGGGACTAGACGACATTGTGTGGTAGTTGTAGAATATTAGCATAATCAGCCTTTTAATGTTCCCACTGCTGGGACTCAGGCCTCCTCTCTAGGAGAGGGAATGGGTTGTAATCCACCACGCGGGCTCAGTGCGGGATGGTTGGTGTGGAATATTATTATGAAGATTACCTGATAGATTTCGCTTTTTTTAAAATAATATAAGCTAACTAACTAGTGCTTGACTGTGATCCTACCTGATGATAAGCAGTGATGCAATCGTTGATGGTGAGGCGCACAAGTTTAATAACTGTAGCCTTGAAAACAGTCAAATTATAATCGAACGGTAAGACTACAGCAGTCAACTTGTTCCAGTCCTTCGATGTATTACGCGGTATAAACAACGAGGCTAAACGCTTAGTTTGGACCGTAGAGGCGTGCTATCAACGATAAGACCGCCATTGTAGATTTAAGTTCAACAACAAAGTTTATCTACACTAATATTATAAAGAGTAAAGTTTGTTTTTTTTTTGTTTGTAGGAGGTAATTAATCTCTGAAAGTACTGGTCCGATTGCAAAAATTTTTTCACCGATAGAAAGCTGCTTTATTCCTGAGTGACATAGGCTATATTTTATGTATGCGGGCGAAGCTAAGGGCAAAAGCTAGTTCTTTTCCAAAGTGATTATATCAAGTTCCCTTATTCACCAAAATTATACATAGGTAAGAGTTTTAGGTTGTGGGTTCAAACCGGGAATCGAACCCACGACCTCCGGCATAGCAGTCAGGGCCACTAACCACTAGACCAACAGGACATTCAATTTGTTTGCTTTGGATGGACTGTAAGAATTTAAAATAAAAAAACTGTGCAAGTGCGAGTCGGACTCGCGCACTGAGGGTTCCGTACAAACTTGAAAGGTAAATTTCGGTTTACGATTTATGAGGAATAAAAAAAACTACTTACTAGATCTCGTGCAAACCAATTTTCGGTGGAAGTTTGCGTGGTAATGTACATCATATATTTTTTTTAGTTCTCTTATTTTAGAAGTTACGGGGGGGGGACACGCATTTTACCACTTTGAAAGTGTCTCTCGCGCAAACTATTCAGTTTAGAAAAAAATGTTATTAGAAATCTCAATATCATTTTTAAAGACCTTTCCATAGATACACGTAAGGCTTTGATGAAAAAAAAAAAAATTGGGTTTCAGTTCTAAGTATGGGGAACCCCCAAAATTTATTGTCATTTTTCTATTTTTGTGTGAAAATTTTAAAGCGATTCACAGAATACATCTACTTACCAATTTTCAACAGTATAGTTCTTATAGTTTCGGAAAAAAGTGACTGTGACATACTGACGGACAGACAGACAGACATGACGGAAATCTATAAGGGTTCCGTTTTTTGCCATTTGGCTACGGAACTCTAAAAAGGTAGTCAGTGGTGTACTGCTAATAAATGTAATTAATTATTCATCCTTACATACATACCTATTTTAAAACGAACGCGATAATAAACTCAAAACTACTGAACGAATTTTCAAGCGGCTTTCACCAATAAACAGACTGATTCTTGGGGAAGGTTGAAATGTTAGTATTTAATGTAGTACTAGCTTCAGCCAGCGGCTTCGCCCGCGTAAAAGTTGGTTTCTCCATACAAATACCAACACTCGTTTTACCCACTTAAGAGTAGAGTTTCGTAAAGTCTGTTCTTAGCGGATGTCTGCATCTTATAAGGAACCTACCTGCCAAATTTTAAGTTTGTAAGTGTTATAGTTTCTGAGATTTCGTATTTAATCAGTAATTGGTATTTCGCTTTAATATAAATGTAGATTATATGTGTAAATATACATACAATATACATGGCTCAAGAAAAGAATATCTGGAAGAAGTTGGGGGTAGATTTTGCCCAGCAGTGGGTAAATAATAAGAAAGTATAGGCTAAATAATAAAAAAAAAACAATATACAGGGTGTCCGGTGGCAATTTTCACATTTGAAAGTTTTGTTACTTAAGAACGCGAATAGCTAGAGGGGCGCGAGGTGGGGGGTTAGCTTCGTCAGCGTCGTGAGTTTTTTAGTCGCCATGCCGCGTTGGTCAGGAGAGGCGCGTGCTTTCGTGATCGAGGCATTCTTAACAAGCAATTTTTCGCTAATTGCGGGGCGAAAAATTATCTCTCGGCACGGTGACATCCCCTGGCCAGCACGATCGCCCGATTTGAGCCCATGTGACTTTTTTTTATGGGGCTACTTAAAGAGCATCGTTTACCGAAACCAGCCGACCACCACTGCTCAACTGAAAGAAAATATCCGGACCGAAGTTTCGAGGATTTCCAGCGATCTCTGAGATGGGAAGAGTGCTTGCGTCAAGAAGGCCGACATTTAGAAAACGTTATTTTTAAAAAATGAAACTCACATTAATGTACCGTAAATAATAATAAAAATAATTCAGGAAACTTTTGTATTTATTTTATTATCAACCTTTGAAATGTGAAAATTGCCACCGGACACCCTGTACATAACGAATACTTAAACACATGTTACACAATATTGTGGTAGAAAGAAAATTATGGAAAACTGATAAGGAATTTGAATGTGACGACACTTTGGGGAGACCTATGTCCAACAGTGGACGTCTTTCGGCTGAAATGATGATTAAAGAAGGAATTAAGAATGAAATTAGGCAGAAACATAATAGTATTACAGGAGAAGATGTTTTTTTTTTTATTTGTATTCTTATGAAAGCGACGATGCGGTCGACGATGGAGCGCGCTTACCTGGAAGTAACCTATTCACTCTAGACTTAAAGATTCCCGGGTTGTAGCCATCAGGAAACACAGATTCCGGCAAGGAATTTCACTCCTTAGCTGTACGCACAATGAATGTGTTGCCAAAACGTTTTGTGCGTATAGGTGGGATGTCCACCATGTACCGGTGGCGCATTGCCGTACGCCTGGTGGTCCGATGATGGAACGGGCTAGGCGGAATTAGGTTATGCAATTCCGGCGCACACTCCCCGAAATGCAACCGGTAGAAAACCGACAGGCTAGCAACTTGGCGTCGATGCTCAAGACTTTGAAGCCTCGACTCAACGAGTCCATGATAATCTTTAACATTTTTTTAATGGAGCTAAGATGAATGTTTACTGTAATAATATTTAAAAAAAAAATTATGGAGCTAAGATGAATGTTTACTTTCGAAATGCTCCGGTTGAAAATAAGGTTTTTAATTAATCAAGCTGACCGCAAAGCCACTAGCGGCTTTGAAAGGATTATAAACTTAGATCAGCTCTTTAAATTTATCGATTTTTATATAATTTTTAATAAATTAATGTAAACTTTTGATTTATAGCCAAACAAAAGTCTGAAGATATAAATTATTATCACATTTTTATTTATGAAGTGTTTTGTGTACATAAATAAATATTAAAAAAGATTTTTCGAAATTGCTTCGAAGCGTCTTATTTTTGTTTCTTCATTTATACTGGTTTCCCACATAATACAACATTAATTTGGGCATATTTTTTTTTTATGTGGGAAAATCATCTTATGACAAATCCCGCTCTTGGGCGGAGCGTAAAATAGTGTCAGACTTTTACTGACTAAAAACCCACTCTTTTTCCTTCTTTGCCTTCGTCCCAGGGCCCCGGGTTTCACTTTCACACTACCCGTGGCAATAGTAGGCTTCGACCCTGTTAGGCCCCTACGATTTGCTGATATCTCCCTGAGGCGCGCGTGGAACAACGCGCGCCGGGCTCGGTCCGGACGGTTACCGGACGATCGCGAGCCACCCATTGCTCGCCGTCCGCAAGCAGTTTGGGCATATGCGAAACCCGAAACACGTGTCTAATATTTTTATGTAAAGAATCAATTTCAAAACTGTATCATGAAAAATCACAAAGTTATAAGCTTGTTATTTTACCTGGTGGTTCGCAAAAATACATGGTCACCGGACAATCCGGGTTGTTTTAAATAATAATAATCAATTTATTTCAGGCAACATGTACCCATATCATAAATACTTACTTATAATAAATCATTTGCTCCCACACCCAGCTGTGCGCTGGTGCCTAATGCCCGCTATGACCTGCCATGACCTGCGTTGTACTTAGTGTTGGTGGTGTCCAACTTGTGACCTTTTTTAAATATTTTTAGGAAAATTATATAACATGGTGTAAAAACTTTTAAAATCGATTCAGTTAGGTACTGATTCTGAATAAACTATATTCAGGTTTCGCGTATACTACCACATATACACACGAAACGTTTTGGAAACACATTCATTGTACGTACAGCTAAGGAGTGGAATTCCTTGCCGGAATTTGTGTTTCCTGATGGCTACAACCTGGGAATCTTTAAGTCAAGAGTGAATAGGTTACTTCTAGGTAAGCGCGCTCCATCGTCGATCGCATCGTCGCTTTCCATCAGGTGAGATAGTGGTCAAGCGCGAACCTATCAAGAATTAAAAAAAAAATGTTGTATATGTCTGCAACATGCGTAAACCTACCATCTAGAAAAGAACCAGCTAGGGTGTCTCAACACGAACAACAAAATGAAAAAAAAAAAAATATATAACTCTTACACTTTTTGTTTCTCGATGTCGTAACAGCTTGCGTCAAGCCGCCGTTATTATAATGTATCAAGTGTTAAGCACACACATTAATAAATTATTGCACACACACACACACACATTGTTGGTTGGTTTGCTTAACTGTACAGTCACGTGTAAAAATATGTAATGCATCAACGATTCATTTGGAAATTATTTATTAAAAGACTATGTAAGGATCGTAAGTGGCATTCTGTAGTCCACACGAGGTTTTTGCATGGAAAAGGCCTACGTTTTTTGTGGTGATCCCGCTCTGGATGAAGCGAGAGAGAGTGTGAAACTTTTACTGGCTAAAATCCACCTATGTTCCTTTCCACGGGTAGTGTGAAAGTGAAACCCGGGGCCCTGGGACGAAGGCAAAGAAGGAACTTTAGTTAGTAAAAGTCTGACACTATTTCTTGCTCCGCCCAAGGGCGGGATTTGTCATTAGATGATTTTCCCACCTAAAAAAACCGACCGATCGTCCGGTAACCGTCCGGACCGAGCCCAAGTCGTCGACGGCGCGTATTGTTCCACGCGCGCCTCAGGGAGATGTCAGCAAATCGTAGGGGCCCAACAGGGTCGAAGCCTACTGGGGCCACGGGTAGTGTGAAAGTGAAACCCGGGGCCCTGGGACGAAGGCAAAGAAGGAACAGGAGTGGGTTTTTAGTCAGTAAAAGTCTGACACTATTTTCCGCTCCGCCCAAGAGCGGGATTTGTCATAAGATGATTTTCCCACCTAAAAAGAAAAACCTATGTTCCTCTAGTTGCCCTTTACGTGCCAGGGCTGCGCCGACACTTTCAAACGATCCTTCAACCCTAGCAGGCATCGGCCCTATCGGAAACCGTCAATTATTGTAACATTTTGTTGAGGTGTGCCTAGAATACAACGCGCCATCAACCCAACCTACGTCCTTATCGGATGGCGAACTACCCATTGCTCGCCGTCCGCAAATCCGTGCCTATGATTACCGGTAATTGGACTGCGACTCTCAACTCCCTACTTTTTTCAGTAGCATCCTTGAGCGTTGTTTGTGCCGATTTAAAGGCAAGCCCGCCACACTTTTCCTGGCTACTGCAACTCTTGAGCTATCAATTGATGATGATATTTTTTTTTAAATCTCTGCATAGCACTTTAGAAGCAAACTGCTTTTGAAATTTTTTTAATTGACTTATTGTAACGTATTTTTGTACCTAACTGTACTTTCAGTGATAAATATATATAGGTGTATGTAGATTTTTGTTTTTATTTTGTCTGTAATGCCTTTCACGTTAGCATGTAGGTGATGGTGAAGACAAAAGTTGGTTCCACGTCCAGTAGGCTGTTTGTGAGGCGTGATGACGATTTAAATATAGTGTTTTGCATTAACTGCTGCAGAGTTTGATTATACAGCAATTAGAGTATTAAACTCTGCAACCGTAGATTTGTTTTTAAGGAAAGTAATTTCACCATCATCATGATTTCAGCTGATAGACGTCCACTGTTGGACATAGGCCTCTCCCAAATGTCATCTTAACGACCAGTCCTGTACTGATCCTCACCAGGTTATCGGTCCACCTTGTGGGAGGCCTTGCAACGCTGCGTCTCTCTCTAGAACTTCTCGGCTCCATCGACCATCTGTTCTGCGAGCAATGTGCTCTGTCCACTGCCACTTAAGTTTGGTGAAGAAAGTGAATTGAATGATTTAAAAAAAATTGGAAATCTAAAGAAATGGTGTTCACCTCTATAGTGAAAATAAAATATTTTCCGGCTTTACTCGTAACACATCAATAACACTAATATAAAGCGAAAAAAGGTATGTGTGTGTGTGTATGTTTGTTACTCTTTCACGCTTAAACTGCTGAACGGATTTGGAGGAAATTTGAGCCAGACTATAGCCTTGAATAGTAGGTACAAAGGACTTTTTTCGGGGAGTATGTTCAATTAGGATAATTTTCAAGTTTCACACGTTTCACCGGTGTAAAACTGAATTTTGCTGGCACAATTAGTTGCCAAAATATTGAATCCTTTATTCATTTTTAATAAAACCACAAGCGTTAGTGATTTGATTGTACTTTGTGAGCCAACAAACCTAACATACATTCGATTATTTTTTCCTCAAAACACTATTTACATTATATAAGAGTTTTAAAAAGTTACTCTAAGTAGACTCACTGATTTGTTGTTTTTTTTTTTAATAATTAATGTTATTCTGAGAGTGAAAGTGGATCTTCAAGAGCTATCTAGTAGAGTTAAGTTCACAAGAACGTCTATTATAAGACATTACTTTGATCCTCCATACCAAATATGTACGAATCAGGAAATGTATTCACATACCTAATTATTAAAAGAAGGTATGATTCCAAGCTCCAGTTAATCTGGACTGGTCTGTTAGTCTAGTAGTTAGTGGCCCTGACTGCTATGCTGGAGGCCGTAGGTTCGATTCCCATCCAGGACAAATATTTGTGTGATGAGCACGATCATTTGTTCTGTGTCTGGGTGTAATTTATCTATAATATGTATATATTTAGAAATATATAAGTATATTTATCAGTTGTTTAGTACTCATAACACAAGGCGTTGTGTGATACTTGTGGAATATTATTATATATTATTAATTATTATTATCATCATCATCATTTCAGCTGAAAGACGTCTACTGTTAGACTCAGGCGTCCCCCAAGTATCGCCACAACAACAACAGGGTCACGGAAACCCGATGGGTGCGAGATGCATAGGACCAACCGGTTGGTCCTATGCATCTCGCACCCATCGGGTTTCCGTGACCCTCACCAGGTCATCGGTTCACCTTGTGGGAGGCCTTCCAATACTGCGTCTGCCCATACGCGGTCGATACTCCAGAACCTTTCGGCCCCATCGACCATTTGTTCTGAGAGCAATGTGCCCTGCCCACTGCCTAATATCTTTGGTGATTATTCGGGCTATGTCGGTAACCTTGGTTCTCCTAGGTATATCTTCATTCCTGATTCGATCACGCAAGGAAACTCGGAGTATAGCGTATTTATAGTGACGTTAATTAAGCCTTCTGTTGAGGCCCATTGTGATGATATGTGGCTCTGAAACGTGGTCTCCAGTTAATATGATAACTTAAATTCAACAGTCCTGAAGGCAGGTCCTACCAAAAAAAAAAATGTAGCAACGCAAAAACACTTATAAATTGCTACGCGCTACGTAGCTACGTGAATGCTACGAGCTTCTTCTTTCGTAGCACTAGAACTTTTATGAATAGTAAAAATATAAATAGTCATTAATATATTTAGTTAACGAGGTAGTAGCGGGGTTGATTATTCCGATTGAGTTTAACGATACAGTTAAGTATGCTGCTACTTAATAACGACATAGTAATGCGTCTACGCTACAAGAGAAAAAAAAAAGATTTCTATACTTAAACTGTTTTCCATATAGTAAATATTAGTCAACCCATTTTAGGAAAATGCAGTTCCCATTTTAAGCTAATTATTACTAAGCAACAGCTGCGCCCTCTATCGATGTCGTCAAGAACTATTAAATTGTATAGGAACCACAGTTGTTTATACTTTCTAAACCTCGGGCTGACGATAACTTGATACCAATTTAATGTTTACATTCAGGTTACGTAGATGGCGTTGTGTATAGAATGTTAGTAACTTAACGGTTTGGGGGTTAGCAGAACTGTAGGAAATGTACACAAAGATATTTTAAATTTGAAAATAGTAATTTAGGAATAAGGGAAACCTAATAAAGTAGTTTTTTTATATGACATAAACTAATGCCTGACTGTGATCCCACTTGACGGTAAGCAGTGATGCAATCGTTGATGGTGAAGCTCACTAGTTTATTAAGAGCCTTGAAGACACCTAAATTATAATCAGACCGGAAGACCGCAGCAGGAAAATTTATTGAGAGAGTACTGCCTTAGCACATACATTTAACATTAAGGTGAATGCTCAAAGGCAGCCCGCGAAATTTAAATCTTCATATGTTTTTTTTTGCAATTTTTGTATTTTTTTTATAGTTGGGAAAATCATCCAATAACATCTATCGCTCTTGGGCGGGGCGGGAGGGTGTGTCAGACTTTTACTGACTAAAAACTCACTCCTGTTCCTTCTTTGCCTTCGTCTCAGGGCCCCGGGTTTCACTTTCACACTACCTTTGGCCCCAGTAGGCTTCGACCCTGCTGGGCCCCTACGGTTTTCTGACATCTCCTTGAGACGCGCGTGGAACAATACGCGCTGTCGACGACTTGGGCTCGGTCCGGACGGTTAACGGACGGTTTGACAGCGAGCTGCCTATTGCTCGCGCTCCGAAATCAGGTTCGGGATCCCGGTGGCTGGGGCGTTAGGGCCGCTCCCTAGCGTGAGCACGTATGGCCTCCTTTTTTTGCTAGCTTTACTGCTTCGCAGAAGGAGGCGGTCGCCTGCCACTCCTCCTCGCATCGGACCATGGCCTGTACCAAAAACCCAGTGCCAGAGATCTTGCAATTTATAGCTCAGTCTCGGATAGTAGGTAACGACATATGATTTTTTACAAAACTATACTCATCAAAACCATCATCTTAACTTAGAGACCAGGTAAATCGTCATTTTTTAGGGTTCCGTACCTCAAAAAGAAAAAAACGAAACTTTTATAGGATCACTTTGTTGTCCGTCTGTCTGTCAAGACCCTTTATCTCGGGAACACGTGAAGGTATCGAGTTGAAATTAAAACTATATAGGTACTCAAGTCTGCAGTCCCTTGAAGCTGTGAAAAAATCAAACTTTTGAGTTAACGAAAAAAAAGATACGGCCGTTTATGTCTCAAAATTTATATTTCTATACTCTTAAGGGAATCAAATTGGCATGAAGCAAGGTCTCATAGCACAAGTATAGGAAAAAATCTGAAGACTGAAAATTTGTAGTTACGTCACAAATGAAAACATATATCTGCGATTCGGATAAATCTTCGTAACTTGATTTTTTCGATTGATTCGGGAATTGAACTGTTTTCATGGGTATGTTTGTATGAAACCCTCAGTGCGCGAGTCCGACTCGCACTTGCCTTATTTTTTTCCGCTCTTTTCAAAGTTAGAGAGTTATGTTCATGGTTTTAATGAGTATTATTGTGTAAATACAAACATACATATCATTACCGCAAATAAATTTTTGTTTATACTTTACAAAAAAATGATTTGGCAGGTTATTCTGGAGCATAAAAATAATTGCTTCACAAGTGCTCTTTTTTTTAGGTGGGAAAATCATCTAATGACAAATCCCGCTATTGGGCGGAGCGTGAGATAGTCTCAGACTTTTACTGACTAAAAACCCACTCCTGGTCCTTCTTTGCCTTTATCCCGGGGCCCCAGGTTTCGCTTTCACACTACCCGTGGACAAGTGCTCCGATGTACGCACGTGACAATAATTCTCTATGATCAATTTTAACTCTTCAATGTAAAATCACGTCTTTACTAATGTTTAAAAATCTCTTCACAAGTTCTTCAGCAAAATCCTTCATCAAAATCTACTGCTCCAGTTTCAGTACATATAAAAACATCAGTATTTATTTACATCGTTGCACTACCGACCTCTTTCGCAATGAAAACAGCGAATTAATGCTTTTCCCATGAAACCTGCAAACACACATTACACTGGCGGACAATGCGATGTATACAGTCTCACTGTAATTTTTGCACACTACCAATTACTGTTGCAGTCTTTCAACTGATTAGGCAATATAGTTTGCGGCTGATTCTAGTTTGATACGAGTAATTAAAGCTACTTGTCATTTCCTTGTTTGCACTCGTAGATAAGTTAGGAGTTTGTAGAAAATAGATTATAATTTGTTTCGTAGTCTTGTTATTTCAAAATGCAAGTACTGGTTTTAATAAGTACTAGGATTATATTGTAATTAGTGGAACTTCAATATGGTAAACTAGATCTCTACCTTTCTTTTAAGAGAGCCCTTCCCCACTCGTGTATTGTTAACGTGAGGATGGTTTAAAAGCTTATTATTTCATCCAACGCAATAATTGATTTGATGAATTGGCAATGTGTAAAAAGAGAAATAACGCCTGTAAACTCTGTTGGCAATCGGTAATTCCGCCATTTATAATATTCGAGTATTTCAGAAAACTTGTTCCTTGTAAAAGAATTGGAAAAAACAATATTCATAATTCAGAATTTTGATTAAATGTTCAAGGTTTCTATAGTTAAATTTTCTTTATTTTTTATATTTATGAGTACATTATGAAGGCCCAAAGTTTACTCAAAATAGCAGATTTTCAGAGGTCTTTACTGAATTAGTCTTACACAAATTTATGATTCAATCACAATAAAAACCTCGATAATATCCACAAGTTATCTGTGTTTCCAAACTATTTCGAGAAAGATGTATAATAACGTCAAAAACACGTCAGAGCGGTTGTATGAAAATGCACCTCGGGAAGAACGCTCTTAAATAGACACTTTCTTGAACAAATTAAATGATAATATAAAAGTCCATTTAAAAATATGTATTTTAATTAACTGAATATTTTCAATATTTCTATTATTTTTTATAGAGTAAATGTCCTCCTCTAATCGAAATATATAATTAAACCCTAATTAATATTCAAATGTAATTATCAAATATTTTTTTATTCCATTGTGTTCAAGTTTTTTCTTCCTCGTGTGTTCACGAATGCGTGTGATGTGAGCACGTAAGTAACAATGGGACAAAGAATGCTTTGTGCCGTGTAGTAACATTTTAATACATATGTACGTACACAAGAACCTGTGTGTTGACGATAGATGTGCAATGGCTGAGAAACTGTGCATTTTGTGTGACTTAACACTTCTTATATTGTTGTCTGCATCGACAAATGAATACGCGTAAAATAAATGTGTGGTTACTTATTTTGGCACGGCAATGTAATGGGCTATTGAAAAGTCCATTATGTTCAGCTTATAAGTCCAGTAGCAAGAGGCTTTTGCAAGATCTATCTATACTAATATTACAAAGAGAAAAGATTTATATTTTTGTTTGTAATGAATAAACTCAAAAACTGCTGGATCGATTTTGAAAATTCTTTCACCACTAGAATGCTACTTTATCACTGAGTGACATAGGCATATAATGATAGAACTATAGTGGGAACTATAGCAACAGGATGAACAGCAGTGTACATACTTTGATCTGCTTAGATATATATTCGTTTATGCTTTTAAACTGGTGTGGAAGCTATGACTGTTTCATTATTGACTCTTGTAAGGCGTTGTTTGCATCACAACTTAACTAATAAGTTGAATACCACGTTCATCAACATATTCCATAAAACAAACATGCACTTGACCGAATTAAAGAAGCGTGTCAAAATCGTAGAAATAACTACATACAATACAAGGTCAGTAAATAATATAAAATGGACGATTACTCCACTTTTGTTAACCTTAACATCTTACGTAAAAGCGCTTCTCACGTAACGTTAACCACTGAGTCTGGTGACTTGGGTAAAAATACTGAGAATATTCATCATTCTGTCTAGCTTTTTTCTAACTTTCTATATGTTGGCTTCCAGTATAAATGGGTGCAGTTGAATATCAGTATGCCCATGGAGCGATTTTATTTTTTCTTCAAAAAATATTAAATTCTGGAAGAGATTTCTTTAGAAATAAGCATCACCTCTGTACCTATTTTTCTGTTTTCTGTCTTCTAATATTTTATTTTGTGTGTATACATAAATCGTTAAATAAATAGTTAAATAAATAAATAAATCATAATTTGTAAAAATGGTAAATATACGACTGGCTTTTTGAATATAGAATATAATAGAATAGAATAGAATAGAATAGAATAGAATAGAATAGAATAGAATAGAATAGAATAGAATAGAATAGAATAGAATAGAATAGAATAGAATAGAATAGAATAGAGTAGAGGAGAGTGGAGAAGAGTAGAGTAGAGTAGAGTAAAGTAGAGTAGAGTAAAGTAGAATAGAATAGAATTTATTCGATGCAGGCAATACAATAGGCAATATGGATCGTGAATTTAGTTTCCATCTAAGCGAAATTTTAATATGTGGGTAGCTGTTTTGGCTTCGGATGATGGTGCTTGAGAGTTATGTCTATACGTGTTTTCACAAAACAGGAGATGAAAGTCTATTAAAGTCTATTTGAATTGTTTTGTGAAAAATACTCATATATGCATTATACAAACTTCATGGATCACAAAAATTACCTTATAAATTCAACAAAATGAAGGGGAGACAATATTGTCGTAAATTTGTTACTAGACAAAAGCATAACTAATGTTTCAGATATTAAAGTTATGCCTCTTTGTGATATGATGTGTAGCGCACCGTTTTTACTGTGTACCGGTGGTTAGTTCGGTTAATTGGTTTTAATTCTATAAATGTAAAGTTACTATTTTATTTTTTATCTATGACAGAAAATAAACGCTCTTATATAAATTAATGTTAAAAAAATATATAATCGAGCTTGACCTTTAACATTCTAAATAAATAATTATCACAGTTTGCTACAAAAAATCTCAAGTCCACAATGACCGTGGCCATTCTTTTATAACAGCTTTATTTCTCGCAAATAATATAAAATATTATTATAGAATCGAGTGGCGGTAACTGAAGGTCGTTCTATATGATTGTTTAGTTCCACCTCACACCGCGTTTGTTTATTTCCTCGATCGATTGGTGATTTCCTTTAAAAAAAAAAATTAAAAGGCCTGTGATTTTGGAGGTCAGATTTGTAAAATGCGTTTTTCTTTGTCTTAATGGGAAACCATGATTGGATTGTCATTGTTTTTTTTTTTTTGTAAAAAATAGTTAGGTGTTTAGTTAAGTAAGTTAGTAAGCTAATGTAAATATGACTAAGTATTTTAAGAAGCCAATTTGAAATTTAATTAAACGGCATATTATGTATAATTATGTTGCAGGGTTAGTTATGTGTAATAGTTAGTGATAGTTGAATAACTCAAAACAAAGAAAATAATTATTAATTATTTAATTTTTTCATACTTTTTTACATTCATCTTAACCTAAAATGGTAACCTTTATATCACTACGTACACGTACGCTCATACATGCAAGACATGTTTACATATAAATATACAAAAATGAAGTGTTTTCTTTTTGCTGGTGTCCCGGCCATTAACTAGGCGAGATTATAAATAAAATTTCAATAATCGCTTGGCGGATGAAAACTTTTTATATTAAAGCTAGTATTATTCTAATGGCTGTAGTAGGAGCCTCCAAAGCTCAGTTGGCTAGAGTAGTCACCGTGGTCACCGTGCCCACCGTGCTCGCTAACGTAGACTGGGACCTTCACGGGGACGGGGTAGGGCTTCTCAACGGGCACGGGGACGTGCTTCTCTACATGCACAGGGTAGGGCCTGTCGACGGGCACTTTCACGGGGTAGGGCACGGGCTTCTCAACTGGGTAGGGCACGTGCTTGTAGACGGGGTAAGGCTCAGGCACGGGCACCTTTACAGGGACAGGGTAAGGCCTGTCTACATTGACGGGGTAAGGCCTGTCGACAGGCACGTGAACGGGTACTGGCACTGGCTTCTCAACGGGGTAAGCGACAGGGACGGGTTTCTCAACGGGGTAGGGAGCAGGTACGTGTACGGGGTAGGGCCTGTCAACGGGCACCTTAACGGGATAACCGACGTGTTTGATCACGGGGTAAGGCTGGGGAACGGGAACCTTCACTTCAACCGGGTATGGCACGTGTTTCTCTACGGGGTAGGGTTGGGGCACTGGCACCTTGACGGGGTAGGGAATGTGTTTCTCAACGGGGTAGGGCTGAGGGACGAGGACCTTCACGGGGTAGGGCCTGTCGACGGGAACGTGGACGGGGTAAGGTACCTTCTTCTCAACCGGGTAAGGCGCAGGCACATGGACTGGGACTTTGACGTACTCTTTCACGTGAACAGGCACGTGTTTGACGACCTCGTAGGGCTGTGGTACGGGCACTTTGACGGGGTAAGGCACAGGCCTCTCAACAGGGTACGGGATGTGTTTCTCGACGGGTACGGCGTATGGGACTCCTTTCACAAGGGTGATGGTCCTGGTGGTGTCGGAGTGGGAGTGCTGGCCGAGGTCGTAGGTTCCGTAGCCGTTGTAGGCGTGGTCGTCGACGAAGTTGTACGCTCCGCCGAGGCCGTGGCCGCTGCCGATGTAGCCGACGTCTAGCCCGTGGATGCCGTATCCATAGCCGAGGTTCAAGAGTCCACGTTTGTCCAACTTCTTGTCCAATGGCTCCGCTTTCTTTTCTGTCGTCTTCTTCTCGCTGGCAGCTGCGGCTGCTACCAGCAGGAAAACTAAGCAGAACTGGAACAAAGGATAATATTTGTTAAGATCTGATACATAAAGTCTCTTTTGCCTACACATTTATACATTGAAATGCAGAATTTAAGTAGTTCTCACTCCGATGCGCAAATTCTGCCGTGCGACAAAGTTATTATAACGAAGACATTTTTATCAAATGGATCTCTATCCTACAATTAGTGGTTATGTAATAATGCTGTTATTATCATGCCACTACATTATTGTGTTAAAACGTAAATTAGCGACTATAATGCCTGCTCAAGTGTGGAGAGGAATTTCATGAAAAACCGAGGAAATCAACTCTCTAGTGGACACAAATTGTCATTGTCGAAGAAAATATACATCGTTAAGCTAGAAACACACAGACAAATAATTGGTATGAGGACGCCATTTTGTATATAAACTGTTTTCATTTATAGCCAAGAGATAATACTAGCACACAAATTAATGATAATTAGAAAATCCCCGATTCACTTTTGTCCGGAACGAATCAAATTTAGTTGGCATTCGAATAAGATTACCTGTTTCAATGTCAAGATCCTTATATAATTTGAAAGAAAAAATATATCATCATAACAAAATACTATAAAATCTAGAATTCTCAACTTAAAAGTCAATTAATCCATATTTTAGGAACCAGTTTACAAAATAATTGGTTAATAAAAAGCCTAATAAATCAATCAAATTACTTAATGCTGTACAATAGTTCCAAATAATGCCTTATTAATTCATAACCGTTGTAATCGAACTAGAAGCATCGATGCGAATCGTGTCAATACAGGGTTATATAACGATACTTTAACGCATAGCATCGTATCGTTGACGAACGTTAAATATTCTGTACAATATTGCAAACAGTTAAATCAAGTTTGTGCAACCGTTCTTGCAAGCAGGTGACATGGAAACGACTATCATCAATAACTTGTATTGCAAAATTTATAGCTGATATTTATATATCTATGATACCATAAAACTTTTGCACTAAACAATAACCATCGTAAAAGACTTTGTGGACTTTCTATTCAAAATACTAGGAACACATCTAGTCATAAATTATCTCTCGTTAAAACCACTATGGCTACGCGGTCATGCCGTTCAATTCAATTCTCAAAAGTCCTATTCAAACTCATTACATAAGATAAGTGAACAAAACTCTTAATCTAATCTTTACTAACACTAACCAACCAATTAAGGTCGCGATTATTTCTCAACTTAACATGTGGTTAGTACCCGGTCTTTGGATAGTTTGCAAAATACCCGGACAATACCAATACTGATGAGCCATCACCTAGATTATATTTCCCGATTGTTCAATGAGCGATTGAAAGTTACGTAGCAGTATTGACCTTGGTGAATGTTGACCAGAATTTGCGAAGTCACCGGCTGGTGTTGAAAATAGCTGGGTAACGCTGTCATGTCTTAATGTTCACTTAATAAAAATAAGGATGCAAATAACTTTATAAGATATGTAACCGGCATTTTTTGAAAATACTACTTTAGTTTGACCTTCGCAAAGCTATAAAAAACTAGATTTTTGAGACAGCATTGCTCTCTATATTTCCAATCCGTAAATAGCCACTCATTTTCCTTATAATATTCTAATTCAACAAAAACATACGAATCCGCTAAGAAGTTGAGCAATACACTTGTAAACCCGTACATCTATTCGCAATAGTCATTTAAATAATATCACGCTAGAGCCAAACGGCTCGGTAACTGCTCTATAATCGTCGGTCACAAATCGCTAAGTTAAACCTCCATGGTGCAATCCAGCTTGCATCGGCCACGCTCTTTGTTCAAAGTTTTCCCAGCATTTTTGTTTTTCTTTGTGCAATTTTAAAAGGAGATTATTCTGACCTTGCTTTGTTTCGAATTTTGAATTGTAACAAATTTTCTAGAGGTGTTCATAGAAATTGCACTCTTGATATGTGAATTGTGATGGCTGACCTTAGTACAAAATAACTCTAAGAAGATTAACTTGTGTACTTTTTTTAAATCATATGTACACTTGCTTGACTGGAGTCCCAATCGTTGAAGGTGAAGCGCAGTTTATTAGGAGCTTATTCACTCTAGCCTAAGGAGACCTAAATTATATTCGGACGGGAAGACTACAACATTGCAGCACTGGTTTAAACGACGAGGCGAAACGCTTAGTCCGGGCCGTAGAGTTAGTTCCACGAAGCTTTAGTGAAATGCAACATTTTTGCAACACGTTCATACTAAGCAATAATGTTTGGTGCACTGCTCATCTGTTCAGTGCATCGATCATTAATAAAATCACTTTTTTATTAGTGATCGATGGTTCGGTGCCACATATTTTACGAAATGAATACAGTAACAGCCATATCTATTTACTTACACATCTACTGTTACAAAACCGAGCAGTAAGTTGTTGAGAACGTATCATTACTGCGACATAACCTGCAACGTACACGAACGCGTCATTGTACGTAACTGTCTGATTAAATCTTTCTTTATTTGAATAAGTATCACGAACACTGTAACCGCAGAGCGCATCTCTGTGACGTCATCTGACAGCATCATGCGCTTGCAAACTCGTAGAACTGACCTCTTTGGCACGTGGTGGCAGTAAAACGGTTATCTGTATGTAAACGGCACGTTTTTATGACATTTCTTTTGTCATTTGAGAAATACGCGACACAGATTTGACAGATGTGTAATGAATTCTTTCGCCACTATGACTCGAAGTGGTTTTAAGATCGTTATCTATGATTTGATTTAGATATGATAAAACAGCTAAAGTGGGCTTGGGTAGGTCACGTTAGTTACATGTAACATGACCTCTGGGCATTAGCCTCCAAATAGTGGGTGCGTGAAGATGGACGGCCTATTAAGTGGTAGCGAGGCGATCTAGATATCTACCGCAGGGTCTGGTTTACTGTAGCTCAAGAAAAAAATACATAGAGATTCTTTTGCTAACCACAAACTAAATAAAAAAAGTGATTTCACAAAAACTGTCGATATTTTTCTATCTAACTATTGAAGTTTCGATACTCAATACCAAAACAATACTTGAAAATTGTAACGCAAACATTTTCATTCGCATTGTTTTGATAGAAAAAGATGCTAATCAGAAGGAAAGAGAACGAGGTCGGGCGGCGATCGGGTTGCCTCGGCTCGACTCGTGGGATAGTATTACTTCTATGGTGGTTTCGTAACTTAGGAAATGGGTCGCAGATACTTACCTAACTGCAACTTTTGCGATATGTTAATTTGTGGTGTTCTGAAGTTGAACAAACAAAGAACTTACTATGAGCAATGCGTTTTTGCGCGTAAGTTTTTCGCTGCAATGTGATTTTAGTTTTGACCGACTGTCTCAAAAAGAAGGTATTCTTTTTTCTACTTTTATTTTAGATTACATGCTGCCAGTAGCTTCGTCCACATCAAAGTAGAAAACTGTCTCAAGGGAATTATGCTCTCGGTCTAAAAAGTATCCTAAGTGTTATTCTAGAACATGGTCTATCTGTGCGCAAAATCCGTTCAGCCGTTCGAGAGTGAAGAAGTAACAAACATACACACACTCTCGCCATTATAATATTAAATGTGATGTGATTTTTCTTCTGAGTTTCAAACCAGTTAAAACGAAATTAGTTGACACCATTAAAAACATATGGATTGTACGACATCTTGCGTCAATATAATACCAAGAAAGATTGCCACTATACATGGTCAAAGATCGCAAGAGCGACTGACTAATAAAGAAAATGTGCTAGTTTTACTTTTCTTATGTAATAATAATATGTTGGTACGGTTGGAAACATTGACCCGTGGATTATGACATGGACTTACGCACATCTTTAACATTAATCAAACTTGCGAGATAACTCGCTGATGGGTTAAGTGAGGAAAATGTACTGTTAGGAAACGTGAATAGAAACGCGCCGGTTTTTTTTTTAATGTTTTCCATAATTTTGTCCATTGCTTTTTTTTATTAGCCACCTTCGCACGGGTTTGGCAAAGATTTGAAATTCTCGAGTTTTCTCTACTGTAATATACATATTATATACATTTAAGACTTCCTCCAGAATCACTCTGTTCACTGGTGAAAATTGTATTAAAATCAGTTCGGTAGTTTTTGTGTTTATCACGTTCATACAGACAGATAGATGCGGTGGGGATCTTTGTTTTATAAGTAAAGATAGGATAAAAAAACTGTTTGATTGACTGTAAGACTGAAAAATATCAAGTGTTACTTGTTTATAAAATAGAATAAATTTTATTCTGGTGTTCAAATAACTTAACATTAAAAAAGAAAAATAATATCATTACAGGATGTGTTTCGGATGGTAAATCAGAAGAATGACTATAATAAAGTGCTTTTTGTAACACAAAAATCTTAATTGTAATCATTAAAGTTGGGAATGGGTATTATAATCAGTTTTTTTCAGTCTATTTCCGAGACGATGCGTCATCGTCCATACCACAGATTTTCCGAAACAAAAATCGATCTAAAAACTTGCCAGTAATATTTATAAACCATAAAAGGTAAACCGGGTTATGCAGGAAACCAATAAATATTATCAGCTTCGCAATTCTGTTGGTGCTTGCCTTTGAATAAGTTATTTCTGAAACTGAGCCCACTCAATTCTTGGAGCAATTAAAAGTTAATCAATTGATCAGGAAGCTGTGACCAATACCTAGATTAATTAAAATGGAACTAGATTATAATAAAATCTGGATCACTATAGTAGAATCAATTAATAGAATTCTTGAAGTTTCCAAGGTAAACAATAGGTACGTAAAAAAACTCTAAGCTAAACAAATGCTTTTTATGAAAAGTAAACACAAGTAAGAGCGCTCACGCCAAAAATAGATTACGTTGTGTTTTCATAAATCGCATACAGATATTATTAGTTTACTTAAATCATGAATTGTTTTACTTTTAAATGCAGAGTTTATTTGATATTATCTTAAGTGTTACAATTAACATTGAAACGATGTATTTAGCAGGCAATCTCTGAATGTAACAGGTCTTTTGTGTTTTCTCACGGGTAGATTTACAAAACTATTGTTGCGTAAAATTTTCTCATTGTCTTGAAAAACTGGTGCCATGTTCTTTTTATAACTTTATCAACGAATCTCATGTCATTTGTGTTATCAAATTTTCTATGAATAACATTTTCTTTTGAATTTTCCTTTTTGTTGTTAATATTTTTTTCTAGAAATGTATGTTATGTATCTTTCTGTCGTTCTGTTTCTCTTATTACATCTTGTTTACTTTTCTGTCTAGTTATTTTCTTGGGTGCCTTTATGCAATTCACGCATTAACTGGGCGTTGCATTGACTTATGCCTTCCTGGACTCTCTTCCTTGTTAAACTGGACTGAAACCTGTTAGTCTTGATCGAGAGTGAATTCTCCATTGTGACGTAATGTGCCATAAGATTACTCATCAGCTATGTAAGCAATAATTTAGTATTTAGTTTGTAGTAGTTTGACTATTCGTATTTTCATTACCAGTAGGCCGTTTGAGGTATTTTAAGTTTATTGTGACGTCAAATTTTGATGATAGAAAAATAATTCATTTTAGATTGAAATCTATTTAAATGAGACTGCTGAATGTTACAGTAAATTACTATTATCCGGTTTTGTTTTAAATTATAATGATTTGTGTTTTTTATGATAGGTGAATGATGTAATTCCGTTTACATATCGCGATGCTGTTACAAAAGATGAATCAGTAATTAGAATAATCGCAAAATGCTGACTTCAAAAAAGTGTGTCACATCCCGTATTCCACGCATAAATTCTGGTGATATTTGACGCAGAACCTGTTTCACCATTGACCAAACAGAAATTATTTTGAACAAAAATTCGGAAACTATAAAAAATCACTTTAATTTTGACCGTTAATGTAACAAACAATGGTATAACAGGCCCTACGAATCACTGTTTCACAAGCACGGGACACACTGTATCACTTTTTTGAAGTCATCACTTGCACTGCACTACACTTTGCACACTCACCGTTGTTTTCATAATGCCTCTTCAACGGTGGTTGGTGTCGGGAATCGTACTGGATACTGTGTTGAGTGTGTGGTGTGTTTTTATAGGTGGTTATTTGGCGATACTTTCGCCATTGCCCCCCTAGCGGGAACAGGCTGTTTTGTGTACGAGTCCTTCGTATTCGACTAGCCGTCGGACAGAAGACAGACGCGCCGCGCGTTCGAATAAAAAAAAAAACAATTCAAATAATTCTTCGCTCTAATTACTCTCATTTATTTTTTGCGATTCAATAATAGTCTATACTTTTTTGACGTTCCATAATAATCGTTCCGTGTGTTCAAACGCTGAACTGCATTTTTGAAATACATGTACTTTGAAATTGGGTATCTTGAAGTAAATACTAGTGTTTCCGCTTGATATTTAATACTGGTCGGCATCCTGTACAAAGATTACAACTTCGTCCGTAATAATTGTAGTTTGCGTATGTCGGTATTAGTCTAGATTGTAAATTATTTCGATGTCTAACAGTTTACGAATAACGTTATTAGTTCATATCCTTCTGTTTGTTCTACTTATTGTTTTATTAAGTAAATAAAGTGAGCGAAGTCGAATAGAATTTCATGTTTTTGGCTTTTTGAATGAATGTTTTGAAATATGGATCATTGAGGTGCATTTCTGGTTTTGGTGACATAATTTACTTAAACTTAAGGTTTTGAAGCATCAGCGTCATACTTTATTGACTACAATATTGCTTACCCATTGTTACATAATGAACTTCATTGATACTTTGTTTATAGTTGTAGGTATCTGAGTTCAATTCCCGGGTAAGTAATTTTTCATTATGTGTTGATTCATAAATAGGCCTACAAATAGCAAGGCCTGTTTTACTTCACCATCATCATCATTTCAGTTGAAAGACGTTCACTGTTGGACACAGGCCTCCCTCCAGTGTCGCCATAACGACCGGTCCTGTGCGTTTCGCATCTGTTTCCCTTATTGCGTGATAAAAATAATGAAATCAATTAAAATACAGTTTATAGGAGTCAAGTTAAAACAAGTTCTAACGTTATTACCTTCGATTGAATGATAGTGTTGGCAATCAAAACATTATGCAATGAGTTAATCAGTGTTGTTGATTCTTTCTTTACACATTGACTTAAATAAACCGGTAAACTTTGACCTTCATCAAGTCGTCAGGTGTTGTCGTCAATCGAGTGGTAGAAAAGGTCTTATGGTGCGTCCATACGGTGAAGACTTAGGTACGTATATTTCTATAGGTATAGAATGTTGCCTCTGTAATATCGCGAGAAGTACAGATGAATGTCGGTCTATCCTAGAGAACCAGGGTTACCGACATAGCCCGAAGAATCACCAAACTTAAGTGGCTGTGAGCATGGCACATTGCTCGCAGAACAGATGTTCGATGGGGACTAAAGGTCCTGGAGTAGCGACCACGTACCAGAAGACGCAGCATTGGAAGTACTCCCACAAGGTAGACCGATGATCTGGTGAGGGTCGCAGGAGTCAGATGGATGCGAGACGCACAGAACCGGTCATTATGGTGACAATTCGGTCTGTGCTAAAGTCTGTACCATGTTAACACATCATAAGTCGTTAAATCCGCCTTTGTGCTGTGTCTTTTACTCGTGCATAAAGTTTTAATAAATAACTTGTTAAGTTGACATTCGACAGAGACTCACAGTGGATAGACAGAAGGTGAACCTAGGTTGATAGTGAGTGACTTATAGCCAGGGGTCGAAATCAGGCAGAGTTATTCATGTGCTTGCATCGAAATATTGATATTAATATGGATCTTCCCGGGATTTCTAATGAAAAATCTCGTGTGACCAACAATATTACAAATAAATAATAATAAAAACCTCAGAGATGGATAAGACCTGTGTTTCCTGATGGATGGATTTTAAGTCAAGAGTGAATAGGTTACTTCTAGGTAAGCGCGCTCCATCGTCGACCGCATCGTCGCTTTCCATCAGGTGAGATAGTTGTCAAGCGCGAACCTATCAAGAATTAAAAAAAAAGACAAATAAAACAAAGATAATTAACATACAAGATCTATCTACGTCAACTGAGGTAAGGCTAACAAATTTATACACTTCCTCATCCTCGCCATTAATGCAGGAAGAATTTTTTTCTGCTATATTTCTGATAGTGTCATAAAAAAATCTGCTCTTTAAAATTAATCTCGGGATTTGAGACATATCCACTTTATTCTTTCGCTGTATGAAATCGGTGTATGTACATATTTAACTCTACCTAATTCCGACCTCTGCTTATAACCTTTGGTGCCCGGGAACTTTAGACCTGTACTTAGGTAATGTCTGGCTGATTTCTGATTTCCCAATATCTTATATAAAAAAAAAAATGTCACGTAGTAAATCCTCATAAAACTTCTTCTGCTCTGAGTGAGGACTGTCAAAAGTTTACTGATTAACACTCGAGTTCCTTCAGTTGCTTTTCGCATCTTAGGGCCGCGATAAACCTGATGTGATGCTTGAATGGATATGCGTTTAGTACAACAACATGTTAAGTACGTTCTATAATTAATAGATACACGTAATAAGGCGAAAGCTCACCAGCCTTGCTATTAATCTTTCCGAACTTATTGACATAGCCTTTACGACTTGTCTCCTGTCATGAATTTATGTAGAACCTCTATTATAAACACCGGCCTCATCTATCTAACTACACAAAAAATGATTAGGTGTAAAAGTACAAAATAGAAAATAATTATCATTTAAATAAACTTTCGTAGACCTTTTTGAGGGTTTTTTTTTTTTTATATATGTGGGAAAATCATCTTATGACAAATCTTGCTCTTGGGCGGAGCGAGAGATTGTGTCAGACTTTTACTGACTAAAAACCCACTCCTGTTCCTTCGTTGCCTTCGTCCCAGGGCCCCGGTTTCGTTTTCACACTACCCATGGCCCCAGTAGGCTTCGACCCTGCTGGGCCCCTACGATTTGCTGACATCTCCCTGAGGCGCGCGCGGAACAATACGCGCCGTCGACGACTTGGGCTCGGTCCGGATGGTTACCGGACGGTCGGACGGCGGGCCACCCATTGCCCGCCGTCCGCAAGCCCGCGCCTACGGTGGCCGGAAATCAGGATCGGAATCCCGGCGGCGGCTGGGGCGTGAGGACCGTTGCCGTTGCCTCACGCGATCGGCCGCCTCCTTTGCCAGCATTACTGCTTCGCAGAAGGAGGCGACCGCCTGCCACTCCTCCTCGCTCCGGACCATGGCCTGTACCAAGGCCCGGCGCGAGAGATCGCCGCCGCCGAAGACCTTTTTGAGGGTGGGAAATCATCAATCCTCGGAGTTTCAGACTCTTACTGACTAAATCCCACCAGTGTTTCTTCAGTTGCTTTTGCGTTCCAAGACCGCGGTGTCTTTTTCAAACGATCCAGAACCATAGTCTATATTTCACTTTCATATGAAAATATGTATACGTATCGCCATGAAAAAGTACTATCAACTTTATTACGTTAGTGACCAACCAATTTACCTATCAGTAGGTATCATTGCCAAGGTATTTAGTCAAGGGCTACGTACCTACCAAACTTATGCAGCTATCAGTAAGTTCTACGTTTTGAAAAAGTACTATCGACCAAATTCACTAATGACCTCCATTATTCTTCTTCCTGCTTTGTCCCATATTACCTACTTGGGGTCGGTGCAACACGTTTTTTTTCTTCCATTTACTTCCTTTTCTTTCATATCCCTCCTCACGCAATCCATCCATCTTTTCTCTGGCCTCCCTATTAATGACCTACCAATATTTACTTATTAGTCAAGTGGTAGGTACCTACTTAACTTATGCAGCTGTCAGTAAGTACATTCTATATATTTATGACAGGTCAGTTGACATAATTATATGCGTAAATAGGTAGGTGCCTATCTACTAGATAATATTGTGTAACCATGACCTGGATTGGGTACTGATTCATTTGTAATTTCTTATATCAATTTGCTTTATAGGGCTTTGTTTTATTGCGTTTTAAATATTTTTCATCTGTGTGTGTATGATTCAGAGTGGTTGATGATTTAGTATAATTATAATATTTAAATCTAAAACACTGACTTACATTGTTGAGTCTTGTTCACGTATAATTTATTATTCTATTTTATTTATTAGCCTGTTTTGTCCCACTCCTGGCCAAAGAACTCCTTCCACTCCTTCCGTCTTTCGCGCGCCTGTGCTTCCTCTTGCCAGTTCTGGCGAAATTGGTCTAGTTCGTCCCGCCATCTCCTTCGTGGTCTGCAGCGACCCGTCACACTATTTAAGAACACCAACTTACTCGATCATGTTGGGCTAAATGGTTTATTTAAGTACTTAATCACTCACTTACAGTTAGGTACTCAAGTTTCCCGATATTAGTGATTTATCAAGTTATTTCAATTTAATGATGATAGGGATAAGATTTGTCTTGCCACATTATTATTACGAATGGAATTATCTAAGGTTTTGATTGCAAATTATTTTTATTATTAGAAATAAAAACATATTCACGTTCTTTCGATCAGCGCTTGAGAGTAGAAGATTTATACTTTAATCAGCACGCAAATTTAATTACTAGATTTAATTAATTAAATTAATTAAATAAGTATCACCATGATTAAATAAGTTGGAAGTACATGCTTACCTACTGATATTTCTGACTTGAGAAACTTCCGTCGCGAACCAAATGACCCCTGACTCAGATCATAAAAAACTACAAACATCATACACGTTTTAATTAACTTTAATGTAGACTTATGTAAGAAAAAATACATAGAACCATTTTGTACTTATATTAACACTGGCGATCCCAGCAGACATTGTTCTGCCAGAAAGCTGGCTTTTTGTAAACAAAAATTTATGAACCCAATTGCAGTGCCACCTACCGGATTCAATTGTATTTTCATACCATCCAGGGAACGAATATACACACAAAGTTTCATCCGGATCAGTTAAGCCGTTTAGGAGGAGTTAGGTGACAAACACACGTACAGAACAATTTTATATGTCACCGTAAAATTGTAAATACCGTCAGGTTGTAAACTACCTCGCGAGATTGTAAAGTATCGAAAGATTGTAAGCAGTATGTTACGGTTCACAATCTTTCGATAGTTTACAATCTTGCGAGATAGATTATAATCTAACGGTATTTACAATTTTACGGTGATATATATATAAAGATTAGAATCTGTCAGTGATTTTGCCCGCGAGAATGTCAAAAATTATCCCATGGGAATGTACTCCCGACACAAAATTTTCTTAATTAAATCCTTCTCCAAGATCCTACCTTTCTCGGTACCAAAAACATGTCTACTGTTTAGTAGTGAAAACATAACAGACATACCGACAGACAGTTTTATTTTCGCATTTATAGTATTAGTATGAATTTTCCATAAAATAATATTTATAAATCGTAAAATGGGAAAGCTAATGCACTTGATTTACGCAACAGTATATTGGTACGAGTATGATTATATTCCCATTGGCTTATGACCTAAGACTATAGTGTGTGAATGTTCATGGTTTCCAACATCCTCATCTACTGGTTACCTCTTTTCTCAGTTATTTTAATGTAAGAGTAGTTTTTTTTTTTGTAAGGTAGGAAATCATCCAATGACTTCTTCTTCTTCTTCTTCTCAGGGCGGAGTGGGAGGACGTGTCAGTCTTTTACTGACTAAAACCACACCTGTATCCTTCAGTTGATCTTTGCGTTCTAGGACAACGGCCTATTTTCAGAAAATACTCGTGGCCCTAGCTTGTATCGGCCCTGCTGGTTTGCTGACATCTCTTTGAGGCACGCCTGGAGCACTACGCGCCGTCGACGAATCGAGCTCGGTCCGAATGGTAACGAGACAGCCAAACAGCGAGCTAACCATTACTCGTCGTCCCCAAGACCACGCCTGCGGTGGCTGATAATCGGGGTCGGGATCCCGGCGGTTGGGGTGTCTGGATGTCTTTGCCTCACGCTTACGGCCGCCTCCTTCGTTAGATTTACTGCTTTGCAGAAGCAGGCGACAACCGCCCACTCCCCCTCGCTACGGACCATGGCCTGAACTAAGGCCTGTGGCGTTAGGTCGTCACCACCGATCACCCTCAAAAGGACACGGCGGTGCTCCACCTAAGTGGGGCACAACTCCACCGTATGCTCCACCATCCCGGGTGTTTCTTCCGCATGAATCAGGTGCTAGAACCTCCCGAGCTTACCATATCCGGTGAGAACCTGCATCATGCGGAAGGTGGGGATGCCGTGACGTCTTTCCAGTCACTCCTCTAATAGAGAACTTACCGCCATAATTATGGCGTGCCCAATCTCGTGAGGGTGGGTTGATCTTGAAAATGTACCTATGTATTTGTAACTAGCATATTATAGACTGGTTTTCAGTGTTATGCCTTAGTAGGTATCGAGTGATAGTGTTACAACAGTTACGTCAATCTATAAATCGATATAATGCGACTTAATTAGGTGACCATACTGTACACTTGTTAATTACGAGCTAATGACGCATTACTCGCTTATGAGAACTCGACATAGTTGTAATCAATCATAAAAAATAATATGCGATAATTATACAGGAACCTTTTATTTATCGATAACTTTGTATTCAAAGGTTTCGAGTCCTTGCTTTTGCTAAAATGTGATAAACATCGCAACCCACGCGGAAGTTAAAAATAGATTTTTATACTGATTGTTATTAGCGATTTTTATATCGATTCTTATTAGCGATTTTTATAGATATACAAGTGACCCGTCCCAGCTTCGTATGAGTGTTACAAATCTTTGAAATCCTCGGCGTTTCTCTACTATAACATGCATTTAATATATACTTAAACCATCCTTAAAAACCACTTTGTCTAGTGGTAAAAACTGCATGAAAATCCGCTTAGCAGTTTATGAGTTTATCACGTTCATACAGACAGACAGAGTTTTATTAGGGGTTAAAGTATGAAATTGCCTACCTATTATAAGAGTATAAGCATACCGCTTGAGACACATTGTTTCCACGATAGAACTCATATTACAAAATAATGCGAGTTTTCTTATATTTCATACAAAAATAGTTACAAGTAATGCGATATTACAGGAAATACAAACACAATGAATTCAATAAATACCTAATTTCGGAAAAAGAATAACGTACCTTTAATATAAAGTTTATTTGAACTTATATTTCTAAATCAATCCAAAGATATAACACTTCAAAGGAACCCATTTTAAAAAACGGCTTTTTCATACTTAACCCCTATTATAATACAAAAGGATAATCAATTCGTAAAATTTGTATAACAGGATTTCTCGATGTTGAATCATACCGGAATTAAATGTTATTTTCTTTCAGGATATTTGCCAATACAATTTTAGGTGCGTATACAGGATGTTAGACCAAAATAAATCATATCTAATACTTGATGCACCAGCAATTTGATCAAATTATGTTATTAAACAATGTTGTAATGCTATAATTCGTATTGATATGACGTTTTCAGGTTAGCACCTTAATAAATCAGTAGTTGAGGAATCAAATAAACGTAAGTGCTAAGGTTGTTTCGATTATTTATATCAGTAATTATTTAGTTTCTAAAACCTAGGCTTTTACTACTTACTGCATACTCTACTTTGTACCTATCTATTTTAATAGATCTATTAGATTTTTAAGTACCTACAGTCATACATTTTATCCAATGCTAGGAAGAATGTAATATTTAAAGCTTACCTTTTAGATATTTACGCAAAACTTTAGTCTGTTGGAGTAAAACTGTCACCTTATTTATAATAGGAGGCGGCCGATCGCGTGAGGCAATGGTCCTCTCGCCCCAACCGGGGTTTCCGCTCCCGATTCCCGGCCACCGTAGGCGCGGGCTTGCGGACGGCGAGCAATGGGTGGCTCGCCGTCCGACAGTCCGGTAACCGTCCGAACCAAGCCCAATTCATCGACGGCGCGTACTGTTCTACGCGCGCCTCAGGGAGATGTCAGCAAATCGTAGGGGCCCAGCGGGGTCGAAGCCTACTGGGGCCACGGGTAGTGTGAAAGTGAAAACCGGGGCCCTGGGACGAAAGCAAAGAAGGAACAGGAGTGGGTTTTTAGTCAGTAAAAGTCTGACACTATCTCGCGCTCCGCCCAAGAGAGAGATTTGTCATAAGATGATTTTCCAACCCAATAAAATATATATATATATATATTGGAGTAAAACTATCACCTTAATTATAATCAGAATTGATTGATATTTAACTTCCACCTTATTGTATTATTTTTATGTTTAAGTAATTTTTGATATACACTCCACATGTAACTATTCATTTTTAAACATTATTGACTATGATTTAAGTTATGAATACAATACCCACATTTGTACGCTCTCAGGCATAACATAGCACACTTATTACCTATATTAAAAACTATATTATTATGATTATTTACCTATGTTATACAAATGATTATGATTGTGTATGCGATTGCAAGTTTGTATTAATACTTGCTTCTGCCAGCAGCGTCACCCTCGTGAACGTTGAAAATTTTCTCAAGGGATATATTTTCCTGAGATAAAAAATATCCAATGTCAAATGTGTGCCAAATATTATCCAAATCAGTCCAGGCATCTGAGCGTGAAGGACTAAAAAAATATCACCTTTATTATATTAGCGTGTCCAATTAGTCACTTTGTTTAGGCTAGGCCAAATCGGTCCTCAATGTATCGAAGTCTTAGCACATACCTAGGTACATATTTACATAATAATGCTATTGTTATTGTATAAAGAAGATCATTGCCAGATGTATGTTACGCCACTAAGTGCATCATCTTTAATGTGATACGTGATAGGCAAGATAAACGCAGGAATATAGTATAGAAACAAATATATATAAAGAATACTACAACTTAGGGGTCTTTAAGTCAAGAGTGAATAAGCTACTTCTGGCAAGCGTGCTTCATCGTCGACGACATCATCGCTTACCATCAGGTGAGATGGTGGTCAAACGCGAGCCTATCATTAATAAAAAAAAATTCTAGATGCTGCTAGAGGCTTCGCTAGAAAATGTTTTATGGAACATAATAATAATATTTATTATCAAATATATAATATTTGACATAAAATATAAAGTACCAAAAAACCAATAATACTACAATCAATTTAATTTAAATACCTCAGGGTATTCAAATTAAGTTCTAAGGGAACATAATAATAATAATATTTATTATCATAAAACTACATATTTGATATAAAATGTAAAGTACCAAAAAAACTAGTAATACTACAGTCAATTTAATTTGAATACCCTGACTCCTAAACCAGGAAGATCCTGTATCTTAGAGGCAGTGAACATACTCCCACGATCAAAATATCTTATATGCTATTCAAGGACATGATCTATCCGTGAACCAAGTCTCATAGAAATCCGTTCAGTTCTTCGTGAAGAAGTAATAATAAACATATTTGACGGCACGGTTGGCGCAGTGATAGAGCGATTGGCTGCTGTACTGCGTATAGTGGGTTTGATTCCCGCTTGGTTCAAATAGTTGTAAGGCCTACAGACAGTTGTTCCGGGTCTGGGTGTCTTGTGTATGTCAGATTATATGTTTGTAAACGCACCCATGATAGAAGTGTATTAACTTCTGTATCGTGGGTGCTTAGTGCAGAGCAACGTATTTAAAAAAAAAACATATACACACACACATACTCACAAACTTTCGCCTTTATACTATTATAGTTGATATTCTCAATTATAATTAAAATAATAAATTGTAGGTTACCAGTCCACTTAAGACTCCAAAAATCATAGCCCTATTATCTTTGTTTTCCATGTATCGCAAAAAATAGTTTTTCACCAACTGGTGGTTGTCCTTGGATGCACTGGCATAGCACGTAGGTACATGGATAATCGTCGGTTGGTATCACGTTCCATTGAAATTATCTAAAGGGCCTCTGTGAGTTGGCTTCGGCCCCTCGTACGCTTTTCAAAGGTCCAGGACCTCAGGGTCCTGAGATATATAAATGCATAAATAATAATAACCTGTTCCCGATGCCGGTGGGCTACTATTTTTTATATTTTTAAATGTTTTTTTATTATGTTTGTTTTTAAGAAATATTTAAAAATGTAAATAACATGTTTACATAGAAAATAAATATAATAATAATAATACCGCTATTGTATGCATACGCATATATACGACATGCATACGGTATTATCGCAGACAGCGTTATCTACCAGACAACCTGTGCTAGCATAGCATAGCATAGTCGGCCTTATAATGTTCCCACTGCTGGGATTCAGGCCGTCTCTCTACGAGAGGGAATGGGCTGTAATCCACCACGCGGGCCCAGTGCGGGTTGGTGGATGTCACAAGTCTTCGAATTTTTGGTTCTAGGACATGCCGGTTTCCTCACGATGTTTTCCTTCACCGTTTTGAGAGCAGTGGTGATGAAATAAATTACACAAAGTAATGCGCCTGGCTGGGTCTGAACCCGCGACCTACGACTCGTAAGTCGGAGCCGTTACCACTCGGCTACCACTGCTCCACCCTGTGTTATCTTACCAAAATTGTTCATTTTTAAACTATTTATTTAACTGTTTACCTCAAAAATATTCAACTCAAGAATTCCTTTATGTTATTATAAACAATCGCTTATAAGGAAGTACATTTCCAGTTTATCGTAATCAACGCCGAATCTTGACCCACAATTGAAATCGTGGCCATTTTGATACAATTTTTGACCTTTAAAACACTACCAATGTTTCCAGTCACTTCCCTTTTAATAATAATAGTAATAAGTGGCATTATTATTACTATTAAAGTTAAATTGAAATCGTGTATAGCCCTTATAAGATGTATAAAAGTATTCGAGACTAAATTGATTACGTGCTTGTATTTTTGTTATAATTTGTCTACTAATCATCGAAAACCTACTATTGATGTAGGAATTTTTCAAAAAATATTTTGCTTTGCCCAAACAGGGTCTACAATGATGCATAGCTCTAAGCCTGTTTGTACCAACTTACCAACATTGTAGATGCAAATAAATAAATATGAATAACAGAAGGACATTTGGCCGGATGCATTGCGATATCACCAAATGGCATATACCTACTCGTAATGGAGGTGTGATCATGAAATGACTTCTCCCGCACTAGGGTGGAGCTGAAGGGAGTGTCTAACTTTTACTGACTAAAACCCACCCGTGTTCCTTCAGTTACTCTTTGAGTTCCAGAAACATGGTCAGTTAATTGTATATTTTTGATATTAGTATATTATTTGGTATTGTATTTATGTAATACATATATATTTTACATTGTATTATTTTTTAAGCTGTTGATCCCCGCACGAACGCCGGCTTTCGGGCGCCATTGTCTTACTATTGTGTCTCTAATTACACTACTCAACGAGTTAAATTATTTACATTGTTGTACACTGACAGCCCAAAATCTTTTCCTTTCGTTTAGATCATCCATAGGTTGTGTGTAAAAAATTACCCTTATTTTTGTAAATGTTTATCCAATAAAGATTATAACAATAATAACTTTTTCGAACATACCCTCAGCCATAAAAGCAAGTACAACTTGACTTTGATTGGCTTTGCAGCTTCCGTCAAAACGACTTCAGCTTCCTCATCTTCCGTCAAGGTGATCATGAATCATGGAATGAATGAATTTCAGCAATAATCCTACCATTTTCAAAACGTGGTTGATGATACGACGGCGCGGTTGAACTTTGCTGCTTATGAGCGGTTGGATGTTGCACTACTATTACTTATTCTGTGGCGACGCGGGATCAATTCCCGCATCATCATCATCATCATCTTCCTGCCCTTGTCCCGTGTTATTTGGGGTCGGCGCAACACGTTTTTTTCTTCCATTCTGCCCTGTCACTCGTCATACTATCACTAACTTCCTTTTCTTTCATATCACTCTTCACACAATCCATCCATCTTTTCTTTGGTCTCCCTCTCCCTCTCCATCCATCCACATGTAAATTCATAACTCTTTTAGTAACATGCGTTTCATCTCTCCTCTTCACATGACCATACCAAGACAAACGATTCCCTTTCAACTTTTCAGTCACTGGCGCCACTTTCAAACTTCCCCTAATATACTCATTTCTCACTTTATCCATTCTCGTCACACCACACATCCATCTTAACATTCTCATCTCCGCTACGTGCAATCTTTTTTCATCCGTCTTTTTCACAGCCCAACATTCTGATCCATACAGTATGACAGGCCTTATCACGGACTTGTAGATTTTACCCTTCAACTTGAGGGGCATCCGTGGGTCACAAGTTGTTCCCGTGACCTGTCGCCATTTCATCCATCCTGCGTTGATCCGATGCCAACACCCGATCACTGATGACCATCAATCCCCGCATCATCGGGATCAATTCCCGCATGGGACAAAAATTTCTTTAGCCTACAGGCAGTGGTTCTGGCTCTGGATGCCATATTTGCGATCGTACCGGCGGATCCTGGAATGCAAAGGGCAAAGAAGAAACATAGGTATGGTTAGTCAGTAAAAGTCTGACACGCCATCTCGCTCCTCCTTAGAGCGGGGGAAGTCATTGGATTATTTCACATCTTAAAAAAAAACCGGCAATACAGGATTTATTCCTAAAGCGGGGTAACGACACAGATTTACTTGGAGCTGTGAAGCTGTGAATTTTTTCCGAATCCTAACAATAAATAAGTCCCAAGGAGAATGTATATAGCTTAGCAACAAAGAAAACAATCAACAGTAACTCAAATAACCTAAAATAAATCGTATGCAATTCTAAATACGGTTTTAGACCGTTCCGCTCTCGTTGAGTGGATAAAAATCAATCGATTTACATGCCACAGTGTGTTCATTCAAGTACACGAGTAAGTATCTATAATTATACAGAATATTGGAAAGGCTTTAGTCGATCAAGCGTGCAGCACAATCTTATTGTAGGCCAAGAGCCTGGGTGATCTTTAAGATCTTCATCTAAATATTTATCGCGAGTACAAAAAAAAAAACTTGCCAAGTGCGAGCCGGAGTCACGCACGAAGACTTCCGTACCATTTGTAACAAAAAACGCCAATAAATCACGTTTGTTGTTTGGGAGCCCGACTTAAATAGTTATTTTATTCTGTTTTTATTACAAAAAAAAAACACATCATCACACACATCAACACACACACACACACATCATCTGTGAAAATTTCAACTGTCTAGGTATCACGGTTCATGAGGTACGGAACCTATTCATTTTTAATACATTGAAAAAAGTCAAAATTGTAAATTAGCAAATGTATTATGAAGATGCATTTACTAGGAAATGCATAAATATGTGTCATTAAAATTACTCTTGAACTTAAAACTTATTAACATAAGGAGATAATTGATAATGAGAAATTAGATAAATTTAATTTAAAACATCCATTAAGTTAAATGTTAATGTAGTAATAATGAACACTTAATTGTATTGTATTTTATAAATGTCAAGAAACATGAAGATACAGGTAATAACAATTGATTTATGTGTATGCTAATGGTGCATGTTAGATTTTATTATTTACTAATTGAGACAACACATTAATTTTTATTAATTTTTATAAGCTGTTAAACATTAAATGCTCGTGTAAATGTAAATATTTTTATGTGATCTTTTTTTTCTATTACTTACCTCTTTATCATTTACTACTTTATCTTTCAAATATTGTCTGATCATTATGTATCGACTTGGATACGGCGCAAACTCATTTAATATAAAAAAAATCACAACAGTACTGAGCGAAAAAGCCTATTTTTTTTTTTTTGAGGCGGGATATTAATTAATGACTTCTCTTGCCCTAAGGTGGAGTGGAAGAGCGTGTCGGACTTTACTGACTAAAACTACACCTATGTACCTTCAGTTGCCCCTTTGAGTTCTAGAACCATGAGTATCCTTTTCAGAAGTTTCCCCATGACAATCTTTGAAAGTACTGGTCCGATTGATAAAAATTTTTCACCGATAGAAAGCTGGTTTATTCCTGGGCTATATTTTATGTACGCGGGTGAAGCCGCGGGCAAAAGCTAGTAAAGTATATTGTAAGTCAAAAATATACACAATAATAATAAAAAAAAACTTAAGTGCCTTTAGATGACAAAACAACTAACTTCAAAAATCAATGACATAAACTTCTAGATCTCCAACTCCGCGCCTATTCTGCGACCGGTTCCGGTCTCACGGCCTTGAACTCGAACGAATTCACCCTAAATCTGGTGCATTGAACGATAGAACGAGACGCCGAACAAATGAGACAACATTGATTCTTTTTTTAGATTCTTTATTTAGGTATTTTATGGCGGGAACAATATACTCAGTACTTGATACGTAGTTCACTTGATAGTATGTTAATAGTGTAGTATAGTCTGCCTTATAATGTTCCCACTGTTGGGACTCAGGCCTCCTCTCTAGGAGAGGGAATGGGCCGTAATCAACCACGCGGGCCCAGTGCGGATTGGTGGATGTCACATGTCTTCGAATTTTTGGTTCTAGGACATGCCGCTTTCCTCACGATGTTTTCCTTCACCGTTTTGAGAGCAGCGGTGATGAAATAAATTACACAAAGTAATGCGCCTGGCTGGGTTTGAACAACTCGTAAGTCAGGACCGTTAAGTACCACTGGGCCACCACTTCTAGTATGTTAATAATAATTATTTATTTCTAAAGTGAGGTACAGTCTATTACAGCATAAAATATATTATACCGGTTGTATTTTGAAAAGAACGCATCGGATCTCTTGGGATCTCTTGTCAGACTTTTACTGGCTAAAACCCACTCCTGTTCTTTCTTTACCCTCGTGCCAGGGTCCCGGGTACACTTTCGAAAAACCCATGGCCCCAGTAGGCTTCGATCCTGCTGGGCCCCTACGGCTTGCTGACATCTCTTTGAGGCGCGCGTGGAACACTACGCGCTGTCGACGACTCGAGCTCGGACGCGGAGCACGGCCGGACGGCGTACTTCCCATTGCTCGCCGTCCGCAAACCTACGCCTATAATAATAAATTGTTTATTTTCGGACAACAATGGAACCATTTTTGTTAGTAACTTACAAGCTAAAACTTAAACTCTAGGATTAGTAATTATAATTCTACTATGCTGGCTGGAAATCGGGATCGGGATCCCGGCGGCTGGGGACTGAGTTCGTTCCCTCACGCGTGTGTACTAAGACACTATTACTAAGACTTCGCTGTCCGTCTGTCACCAGGCTATATCTCAAGAACCGTAATAGTCAATTGAAATTTTCACAGATGATTTATTTCTGGTGCCGCTATAAAAAAATAATAACTAAAAACAGAATAAAACAAACGTGATTTTTTTTCCGTTTTTTGCTACCGACGGTACGGAAGCTTTCGTACGCGAGTCCGACTCGCACTTGGCCAGTTTTTTTTAAATAAATTAATGCTCTATTTCTTTCACTAATCAGTTCACAAATTATCATAATTATATTGGGGGTCAAACACATGATATGACAGTATTAGTGTTACTATCTTTGTAATTTTGTAGATACTTGACATTCACCCAATTTCAACAAGGTGAGGTTTTGAGCGAGAATTATGGACTGTCCAAATATGGACTGAAATAAATCAAAAGATAATTTAGTTTGTAACATAATAGTATAAGTCGTTTATACATTTAAAAGTTTGTTTTTACTTTAAGTTCAATACTAGATGTTTCTATGTTCACGCAAAATACTGATGCTCTTGGCCCTATGACCGTGGATTCCATCAATAACATAACATTAATTAATCGACTTTATAATATTTCCAGGAGAACCAAGGTTACAGACATAGCCCAAAGAATCGCCAAACTTAAGTGGCAGCGGACAGGGCACATTGATCGCAGAACAGATGGTCGATGGGGACGAAAGGTTCTGGAATGGCGACCACGTACCGGAAGACGCAGCGTTGGAAGGCCTCCCACAAGCTGGACCGATGACCTGGTGAGGGTCGCGGGAATTCGATAAATGCGAGACGCACAGGACCGGTCATTGTGGCGACATTTGGGGGAGGCCTATGTCCAACAGTGGACGTCTTTCGGCTGAAATGATGATGATGATGATGATAATGTTTGCATTGCTGAGATTCAGGTCTTCTTTTTTGGAGAGGGAATGGGCCATAATTTTCGCGGTTCAAGTGCGTTTTGGTGGATTGGCGGGTTCGTGAGAAAGTCACATGTCTTTTTACGGACTCCCTCACGCCCCAGCCGCTGGGACCCCGATCCAGATTTCCAGCCACCGGAAGCGGGGGCTTGCGGACAACGAGCAATGGGTGGCTGGTCATCCGGCCGTCCGGTAAACGTCCGGACCAAGCCTGAGTTGTCGACGGCGCGCCTCAAAGAAATGTCAGCAAAACGGCAGTGACCCAGCAGGGCTGAAGCCTACTTGGGCCATGGGTTGTCCGAAAGTGAACCCCGGGATCCTGGGTCACAAGGCACAGAAAGACCATAGGAGTGGGTTTTAATCAGTAAAAGTCTGACACGCCTTCGCGGTCCGGTCTAGAGCGAGGGAAGGCATTGGATGATTTCCCACCTCAAAAAAACAAAACTTGTCTTCAATTTTTTTTTGTTCTAGGACATGCCAGTTTCCTTACACTGTTTTTGTTCACCGTTTTAAGAGTAGTGGTGATGAATAAAACTGGGCAAGTGCGAGTCGGACTCGCGCCCTGAGGGTTCCATACAAACTTACCTATGTAAACAGTTCAATTCCCAAATGGAGTCTCGAAGAATTTTTCGTATCGCAATTTTTTTTTGTTGTGATGTAAGGAACAGTTTTCAGATTTATCCCTATACCTGTGCTATAAGACCTTGCTTTATGCAAAATTTCAGAATTCTGGGTCAACGGGAAGTACGTACGTAAGTAAATATACGTTTTTTGAGACATAAACGGCCGTATCTTTTTTTTTCGTTAACTTAGAAATTTAATTTTTTCACAGCTTCAAGAGACCGCCAACTTGAGTATATGGTTTTAATTTAAACTCGATACCTCCACGCGTTCCCGAGATAAAGGGTCTTGACAGACAGATAGACAGACAGACGCGGACGAACAACAAAGTGATCCTTAAGGGTTCCGTTTTTTTCCTTTTGAGGTACGGAACCCTAAAAATTACAAGAAATCATGTACCCGGCTGGGTTGGAACCCTCGACCTCTTGTCACGCCAACACTGCATGAACATTTACATATTGCTACGAGTATATGTACAGACAAACCAGTTAGTAAAGGGTAGGCTGACACTGCGATATCAATCTTCAAGTCACGAATGTTACGAGTACCTATGTGCCTTATCATCTCTTGACTGCAGATGAGATACTTCGTGATTAAGCGGGAGCCTCATTCTTCTCTCAATCTAAGACAAAGAATTGTGAAGCCGTTGTTAAAATATTAGATACCTTTTTTATTTTAAATCGAGCCTGTTCAATGAATATGACAAAAGATTCAACATTTTTTTTTTGTGCAGTTTTTGCCCAATGGTAACGGACCCGACTTATGAGTTGTAGGTTGCGGATTCAAACCCAGCCAGGCGCATTACTCTGTGTAATTTATTTCATCACCACTGCTCTCAAAACGGTGAAGGAAAACAACGTGAGGAAACCGGCATGTCCTAGAACCTAAAATTCGAAAACATCAGCCCGCATGCGTGATCAAAACCGTACGATATTAAAAACACCCTTATTCTCTCTCCTAGAGAGGAGGCCTGAGTCCTAGCAGAGGGAAAATTATAAGGCTGATTATGCTTATTAAACTTTTTTAAAGAGCGACCAATTCTGATTAGTAAAATATGCTAACAAAGTTTTCGTCTATGAGTCACCGTGTTAAGAGAACATTTCAATATAAGGCTCTTACCCAACCACTTCCTCCAGAACGAGGCTAAACAGTTTCACACACATCTCAATCACGCACAGCTTCCAACAAAATTACTACTTCCCGTCAATTTATTAGCAACCTTTAGAGTAACTTTAGGTTAAAGTTAAAACCGGTTGCTGAGCTAAGCTGAGTTAGTTTAGCTTAGCTCGTGTAGGGTAGGTTCTGCATGAATATATGAAAAACATTATGAAACAAAATCCTCCATTGCATCTCTTGTTTTCCTGTTTGACTGGTCTGTTGGTCTAGTGGTTAGTGGCCCTGACTGCTATGCCGGAGGTCGTGGGTTCGATTCCCACCCAGGACAAATGTTTGTGTGATGAGCACGATCATTAGTACTGTGTCTGGGTGTAATTTATCTATATATGTATGTATTTAGAAATATATAAGTAGGTTTATCAGTTGTCTAGTACCCATAACACAAGCTCTGCTTAGCTTGGGACTAGACGGCGTTGTGTGATAGTTGTGGAATATTATATTATATATTAAATTTGCATGTAGTTTGCAACCAATAGCAAGAGTGATTATATCAGGATGGTTTAAGTGTAATAAATACATATTGCATGCAAAACTGGGAGAGGACGCTAGTGAAACATAAAAACTTTAACATGGCATAGTTCTTAGATCGGTTGAAGCCAAGTACGTAAACTTACAAAATATCAAAAGTTGCGCAATATGATTTTTGTGATGCTGAAAACATTGCAACACAGAATTGTGGTGCAATGTTGCAAGCAACACGTCTTTGTTGCAGTAGCATCTGAACTGTCATGTATCAAGACGATGCTTCTGAAGACTGCTACACTACACACAGCTATCTTAAATTCATGACAGAGACACTAAACGGTTATACACAATGGGCCATATTTACAACTATTTACTTTTTTTTAAATGATAAAAACTAGTGTTTTACTGTGACCCCACCGGATGGTGAGCAATGATGCAATAGTTGACGGTGAAGCACACTAGTTTATTAACAGCCTATTCACTCCTTGCTTGCTTGCCTTGAAGACACCTAAATTATAGTCGAACAGGAAGACCGCAAACTGTTCCAGTCCTTCGATGAACGCGGTATAAACGTATATAATTACTATATCTAATCGATGTTGCCAACATCAAGTTTTCATCACGTCTCTTCCTGGTTGTACACGTCCTGGTAGAGTGGACGTGGTCAAGGATCGTCTGATAGGCTGGTGGAGGCTTTTGTGAAACTTCACCATATCTCTCTAATCGTGGCACCGCGTGTACACGCAATAAGGGAACACTTCGTATACAATTTCTTGAGGTCGGTCGACCTGTTGATTATCGGCCATAAGGACGAACGGATCGAACACAACTGTTCTTATATCTATGGTTCTATCTATCCCGCAACGCAATACCACTTTTTATTTAAAGTGGGAAATCATCCAATAACTTCTCCCGGTCTGGGTGGAGCGGGAGGACGTTACAGACTTTTACTGACTAAAACCACACCTATGTCCTCCAGTTGCCCTTTGCATTCTTGGACTATGAGTTTCCTTTTCAAAAAATTCCCATGGTCACGCAATACCACGTTGCTGCAATAATAATAAAATGTTACGCAACTTTTGTTCATAATGTTTACAGGGCGTTATTATTAAAAGCTAAACATTAGAAAGGTAAACTCAAGTTCAAGATTTTATCGGTGAACCTTGTGCTTTGCTCTGAATATACATAAGTTCAAATGTCATCGTTTGACTCCACTAAGTTGTGAACTTTGTTGACCTATTAACTCGTAGTAAATGATAAATGATATTTATTCTGCAAATAGGTTTATAAAACACTTTTACACCTCATTTTTTTTTGTCATTTTAAACTAGATGAGGCCGGTGTTTCCTAGCTGACTACCCTGAGAAGAAACACCGAAACAAACTCAGGGGTCAAAGTCTCTTTTAAAGTCCATACAGTAAATATGTAATGGTCAAATCACATGAGAACCATGCAGATTAGTAGTTTATGTGACCGGCGGACCATTTATTTATTACATGCTTTTATTTAACTTACAATCTGACAATATTCGTTTCGATGTATAAATGAACTTACAAATTGAATGATTATATTTTTATTGACAGTTAAATATTTGTTTTTTCATAATTAATTCAACAATAAAAACATTTGCAAGATACTTAACACCATATTTTTGTACCTACATTCATAGCAATTATACTATTTCATTTCATATGTTGTGTTAGTTTTCTTAGGTAAATGGCATGTCCTAGAACCAAAAATTCGAAGACATGTGACATTTACCAACCCGCACTGGGCCCGCGTGGTGCATTTCGGCCCATTCCCACTCCTAGAGAGAAGGCCTGAGTCCCAGCAGTGGAAACATGGCTGATTATGTTACACCAATATAATAAAAGTAAAAGTTTGTAACTATGTTTGTAACTTCTTCATGCTCGAATTTGGTACACAGATATACCATGACCAGATTTATTTATTTATTTATTTTATGACAGGTACTCTCAGGTAGATGTATGTGTTTCGGTGCAGGCTACTGCCTGCACCGAAATGCATTATTGCATAACCTTGTGCAAATATTATTTATGAATAGTTCCTTTTTAAAACAAAAGCAAAAACAATTTGTAAATTAAATTAGTTTTGAAACAATTAGCAAACAGAACACGAAACTTGGTCAGTATGTGATATGTGGGTATATGTTTACATATAACTACAGTTAGGTTTAACGTCTTGACTTGTACGTCAAAGTAATCATTGCAGAAGACGTATGGTCATCCCCACCACGCGCCACGCGACGCAGGTCACGTCTTTACGCAAACTAGGCTCAGTTTGCGATATAATTACTCATGTCTTTTGCAAGTAAAAGAGTTTCTTTTTTTTTGTGAAAAGATGTATTGAACTCTTACTGACTAAAACCTATCTGCGTTCCTCTGGTTATTCTTTGAATTCCAGGGAGTGCGTGAAATGCACGCACGCCGTTCGCAAGCGGCTCGCGAGCAGCGCATTCGTCAGGTCTCGACACACCATTAGAAAACCTCTCCCCTGGCAAGCATCTGCCCTATCAAGCCCCGTCCGATTAGCTAATATCTCTTTGATCTGATCCTTATCGGACGGTGAACTACACATTATTCACCTTCTTCAAGCTCGCACTTACGGTGTGCTAGCCGGAGTTGTCTTGCGACTTCCGTCACCTTGAGCAAATATTAAAATAAATATTAAAATTAGTAAAATATGTGCATAATTTTCTTTTATATTAGTCAAAATTCCGCAAAATAATTGATGTAAACTAGCAAGACAGTAGGACTCGTGATTTGGACTCTTCATTATTCAGTTAAACTTTGTGCTGCAGCTGTCTTGGTCAAAGAAGCAGGGCACTACTCAGTAGATGGAAATTAAGTAAGAAAAACTGGCCAAGTGCCAGTCAGACTCGCGTACGAAGGGTTCCGTACCGGAAAACGGCAAAAATTGTCCTTTGTTGTATGGGATCCTCACTTAATTGTATATTTTATTCTGTTTTTAGTATTTGTTGTTATAGCGGCAACATAAACACATCATCTGCGAAAATTTCAACTGTCTAGCTGTCACGGTTCGTGAGACACAGCCTGGTGACAGACAGACGAACAGCGGAGTCTTAGCAATAAGGTTCCGTTTTTACCCTATGGGTACGGAACCCTAGGAAAAGAAACCAAGAAGTTAAACTCCTTACTAATAAAAGTTCAGCCATAGATCGGGTAAAGGGAGGGGATGATATTGCCCTGGAGAAGGACAGCACAGGCTTCCATGATGCCTTTGATCTATCTTATGTTATTGGAACAAATGACTTATGTTTAACCATATAAAATAACCGATAACCAAATAAAAAAATTAAACTAACCATCTGTTTGAATATATACATAGCCCGAAGAATCGCCAAACTAAAGTGGCAGTGGGTCTACGAGCAATGTGTGGGCACATTGCTCGTAGACCCGCATAGTTGCCACATTGCGCGTAGAACGGATGGTCGATGGGGCCAAAAGCCGACGACCTGGTGAGAGTCGCGGGAATGCGGTGGATGCGAGATGCACAGGATCGGTTGTTGTGGCGACGCTTGGGGGAGGCCTATGTCCAACAATGGATGTCTTACGGCTGAAATGGTGATGATCTGATTGAATTATTATTTTTTAGGATTTTATTAATTCGTATGGACTATAAAGAGTGGCTTCTTCAAAACGATAATGACATTTAAGATCTTGGTCAACTAGTTCTCTCAAATAGGTAGTTAAAAACTAATTAGTCTAACTTAGATGCTACCGATCCGGTGAGTTATTAGTCTGTAGGTGAGACAAATTAATTAGTAAAAGATACATCTTATTTATTATCTTCTTCTGATAGATACAAGGATGAGAACTTGTTATTACATAAATAGATCTGTTTAAGTAATAAATGAACAAACTTTTATTTATGATTATATTTTTTTAATGATATTTATAATATATTTAAATCCTTACATTTTATAAAATAAAGTCCTCCAAAGCGTTTGTATGTGTGAACACGGTAAATTTAAAAAAATACAGAACGAATTTTCATGCAGTTTTCACTTCTCGGCAGAGTCATCATCATCATCATTTCAGCCGAAAGATGTCCACTGTTGGACATAGGCCTCCCCCAAGCGTCGCCACAACGACCGATCCTGTGCATCTCGCATCCACCGCATTCCCGCGACTCTCACCAGGTCGTCGGCTTTTGGCCCCATCGACCATCTGTTCTGCGAGCAATGTGCTCTGCTCACTGCCACTTAAGTTTGGCGATTCTTTGGGCTATGTCTGTAACCTTGGTTCTCCTGCGGATATCTTCATTTCTGACGCGATCACGTAATGAAACTCCGAGAATAGCCCTTTCCATTGCCCTTTGAGTGACTTTAAGCCTTCTGATTTGGCCCATTGTATGCGACCACGTTTCGGAGCCATATGTCATCACTGGCAACACGCACCGGTCATAGACTTTAGTCTAGAGACACTGTAGTATATTGCGGCAAGAGTGATTCATGAGAAATGTTTCCGTGCATAATTATGCATATTAATCCTTTTAATATAGTGTGCCAGGATACCTTGAGTTGTTTACAACCAGTGTTAAAAAAGTAAAGAAAACTTTAGCTGATCGCTTTTTTGAACGATGTTTTGTATTTATATTTTTAGTATGGTATGAGCGTCTGTTGTCGTCTTAGTTTTGGTTACTCACATTATTATAAGTGTAAACTTATAAATAGCCGTTTTTTACCTATTTTAAGCGTTCATTCTAACAATTAGCTATAAGTTTTCCTAAAACTAATAAAATAAAATTATTAAAGTAAATAAAAGCCGAGAATTTCAAAGACTTCTAACACCCGTGTGAAGCTGGGTTGGGTCGCTAGTCATATAATAAAGAGTGATGGCAGTCTCTCGAACAAAATTTGCTGGCATATTTTTTTAGCGATATGTGATAAAAAATATACAATAGTATATAGATTAAATTTCTAAAAAAAATTGTCTTAGACATTACTATTTATTACTATTTACTATTAATAGAATCCTCGTATTAAAGATATCCCAGTTTAAAGTTGGTGAAATTACGTTTACTATGTCAATAATACCTACTGGTACATTTATTGATTTTTAAACGAACGACAAGATGTCATGTCATAATTTTTTTTTATAAATCATTAGGCTGCATGACAGTTGAAATGTCTTAATGCCGTGCTTTTTTTCTGTTGATGTTGCTACACTCGAATTGCACTAGGATGCCATATATGTGTCATCATTTATTATGTATATTCTAAGCAAAAATACTTATTTTTATTTTTATGTTATTATCTCATGCGGACATGCATTTCCAAAGTATATTAATGCAATACATAAAGCAAAACATATTAAGTAACTTCAGCAAGATTTATATTAGTAGCAATATTAAAAGTTCAGTTTATCAAAAAATCATGAAAAAATGCTGACTTTACAGCAAAAAAAAAACACTAAGCCATGATTATTTACTATCGTAAAAATCTAGTCAATTCAGTTTCCAATTATGACGATTTTTTTGCGAAACTTAGACTGGCCATTAGATTGATTTGATAAAACTTAGTAAATTATTTCGCCAGTATTTATCATGGTGACATATTATATTATATAGACAATAATTTCATCAACAATTTTCTTGCCGTTGTTCTTTGGAACTTGGTCAAAATCTAGCAAACACGACTACTTTTTGGGGCGTCAAAATCCGATTCACATTTATTCGATCAATCGATGTCAACGACACGACGGCACGACGTTACCGCTTCGTCAGCAGAGTTTCTTAGTTTTGTATGTAAACTTCATGCAAGCATATAATGACGAATATAAATCAGAAATCGGAAACGTTTAAAAAAAAGAAAGAAAACATTTATTTGAGACTCGCACAGGACAAACAACAATAAAATAAAAAGTAACTACTTAATCTATGAATACTTAACTTAAAAATAATAGAAAAAACAATATTTAAAAAAAAATCGTTTAATTCAAATTAAGTCAAAAAAAAAAAGTGAAGCTAAATTGCACGTTCCAAAGCGTAGTTCTCTATGGAGAAGAACGTGCAAGAAACTCCATGGACACTCTTTTAAATCATATTATGAGTAGGTATTTATGATAAATCTTGGTTACATATTTCTTGTCGCTTCTAATATGTGAGCAAATTGTAGATACATAATAATAAACTTAATTATTATACATTAAACTAATTAAAAAACAGAAATTGAATTAAGCCGCTGTCAGCTATGAGATGACCAGTTTCAACTAACGGCACCCGTTCACGAGCATGACGCGTGCATCAGCCTTACTCAGCTCAACCATTTTGAAGGGAACTAAATGACCCGACACGTGCCACCATCAGCGAGACATTTGAGTGAGCATGACAAACTCTTAATGTATACCTATACGTCCATGAAGCTTCGTATCCGTGGACAGTAAACCTTAGCTAACACGTATCCAGTTTAATATCAGCCTAATTGTCCGATCAATCACGCCAGTAACAAAAGCAATCAATATGGGAAAATCTGCATTATATGTATAACAAAAGAAAATTGGAGCTATTGTTTTTTATGAGACCTTCACAAACTGGGCCAGTGCGTTCTCAGAATAATATGCTGAATCGTGTTTTTTATTTATTATATTTTATATAATATTTTTTATTATAGATAGGCTCGCATTTGATGCCTATCTCACCTGATGGTAAGTCCTGATACGGTCAATGATGGAGCACACTTGCCTAGAAGTAACCTCATCATCATCAACATCATTTCAGCCGAAGGACGTCCACTATTGGACACAGGGCTCCCCTAAATGTCGCCATAACGAACGGTCCTATGCGTCTCGCATCCATCGCATTCCTGCGACTCTCACCAAGTAAAAGAAGAAACCGATTTACACTTTATTTTAAATTTTTTAAATACCTCAATGTCGTAGTGAACCAAGGTCGCCGAGATAGCCCGAAAAATCGCCAAACTAAAGTGGCAGTGAGCAGGGTACATTGCTCGTAGAGCGGATGGTCGATGGGGCCGAACGGTTCTAGAGTGGCGACCGCGCACCGGAAAACGCAGCGTTGGAAGGCCTCCCACAAGGACCGACAACCTGGTTAGAGTCGCGAGTATGCGGTGGATGCGAGACGCACAGGATCGGTCGTTGTGGAGACACTTGGGGGAGGCCTATGTCCAACAGTCGACGTCTTTCGGCTGAAATGATGATGATGATGATGAACGAAGGTCGTAGCTATCAGGAAACACCGACTCCGGCAGGGAATTCTACTCCTTACTTGTACGCATAATAGATGTATTCCCAAAGAGTTTCGGTGCTCATGTTCTTCAACAAAGAGATAAATTTATTTTGCAAGCAATCATTAAAAAAGCAACAGGTGTTTGTTTAATTATTATAAATTGCCATTCAATTGTTTTCAAAGTTACTACGAGTATATCTATTATCTGCCCTTCAAAACATCACGAACAACAATAAAAGTACTGTAATTAATCAATTACCCCAATTGGACCTTCAAAATATCATTAAGTATATTGTATCGACATACACATTTCGAAAAGCTCTCAAACTCATTGGTAACATGATAGATGAAGAGCATTTGATACGATTAGATCATTAAGTGGATACTGATCGTTATAAAACAATTAACCTACAGTTTGATTTGAAAGATGTGAGAGGCTGACTGTGTTTAAGAATAATAATAAAAACCCTACGTGTCAATTTCCAAGGTTAAAGCAATATTTGTCGAGATCCGATCCGATTATTGCGGAGCCGGAGGGCGTGTCAGACTTACTGACTACAACCACACATATCATATGGCTATGGTCCATCTTTACCCTTTGCGTTCGAGGACCCCAGGGTTCCTTTTTCAGACTGCCCATGTGAAGGTGTGAAACCTGCAGTTTGGTCACATAGACATTGAACCCAGAAGACTCGGTCTTACAAACGATATATTGCTGCAATTAGCCTAGCATAGTCGGCCTTCTAATTTTCCCACTGCTGGGACTCAGGCCTCTTCTGTAGGAGAGGGAATGGGCCGTATGTAATCCACCACGCGGGCCCAGTGCGGGTCGGTGGATGTCGCATGTCTTCGAATTTTTGGTTCTAGGACATGCCGGTTTCCTCACGATGTTTTCCTTCACCGTTTTGAGAGCAGTGGTGATGAAATAAATTACACAAAGTAATGCGCCTGACTGGGTTTGAACCCATGACCTACAACTCGTAAGTCGGGGCCGTTGCCACTCGGCCACCAGTGCTCTTCAATTCCTGCAATTACTAAGTTACTATGAACCTAAGTTGTATATCATTATTATTGTAATTGATAAGCGACATAGCCCGAAGAATTACCAAACTTTAGTAGCAGTTGGCAGAGTATATTGCTCGCAGAACAGACCGTTTGTCCAAAAGGTTCTGGAGTGACGACCGCGTACAGAAAAACGCGATGTTGGAAGGCCTCCCAGAAGTGGGACCGATGACCTGGTTAGGGTCGCGGGGATCCAATAGATGCGGGACGCACAGGATCGTTCATTGAGCGAACAATTAGGGAGGCGTCTGGCCAACAGTGAACGTGTTTCGGCTAATATGATGATGATGAATGATATAGATAACAACTAACTTAAAGAATATCAGAAAAATCTCACTTGAAAACGTGTTGATGATTCTGTTGTTGTCTTATTAGTAAGAATCTCATGCACTACACTACACTACATACAATATACTCGTTAAAAAATAAAAGTCCCGTTTTGATATTTGAGAAATAACCTAGAATGGAACTAGAACGTAACTGATAGAAACAATAAAATAATAATTAATTACGTATTAAAGTGTTTTAAAAAAAATACATACATTTTTTTGGCGCGTTAAATAATACTCGTATGATGGAATATATTGAGAGTATTCTTTTTGCGTATTTAAGTATTCATTTTGACAGATGTCAAAAAAGGCTTTTTATTTTAGTTGCTAAGATAATGCCTAACAAAACAATAGACCACAACAAGCTAACATTGAGAAAGTTGCTTTCGCAATACGTTACTGACCTCTACAACCTTCATGAGACTTGGATGTAAACCTGAGCTGGGGTAACCTCGCCAAACTAGATATTATGCACAATGTCATGAATCAAGGAGGTGCTTATGAACTTGAGTTTGCGATATAATAATGTTCCAAAACTTTCACACAATGCCATCTAGTTCCAAACTAAGCAGAGCTTGTGGTGTGAGTACATATATATTATAATAATAATAAATAATAATATTCCACAACTATCACACAACGCCGTATAGCCCCAAGCTAAGCAGAGCTTGTGTTATGAGTACTAGACAACTGATAAACATACTTATATACTTATTTCTAAATACAGACATATTATAGATAAATTACACCCAGATACAGAACAAATGATCGTGCTCATCACACAAAAATTTGTCTTAAGTGGGAATCGAATCCACGATCTCCGGCATAGGAGTCAATGCCACTAACCAATAGACCAACAGGCCAGTCAATCAATCATTTATTTTTTAAAACATGTTTTATTTTGAGGTGGGAAATAATCTAATGACTTCTCTCGCTCTGGCGTGGAGCGCGAGACCGTTTCAGATTTTTACTGACTAAAACGACACCTGTGTCCTTCAGATGCTCTTTGTGTTTTAGGGCCACGAAATTCCTTTTCAGAACATCCATGTGGCCCCAGCGGCCTTCCTGGGCCCTCACGGTTTTACTAAAATCTCTTTGAGGACAGGGAAACATTATTATATAGAAGTAGTATAATAAGAAATATGTCCACTAATTTTTGCCAATAGAATGTTGCGTACAAAATTGATATGATCTCTTTTACCCTTATAAGTATTGGAAACATTTTTAGGTTTTTGAGAATTACCATAAAAACAACAACATTTTATTCACCCAATAGCTGTTGCTAGCGGCTCATAATAGTAGAAAATTGTCCCAAGGGAACATAAATCCAATGATTCCATAAATTCGAAGACATAGTATACCGTGTGCCAAATTTCATCCGAGTCCGTTCAGTCGTTCGAGCGTAAACTAGCAATAAACAGACACTCACAAACTTTCAGTTTTAAAATATTAATGTAATAATCAAAATTGAAGCTACGCGTGAGCAACCTATCTAGATATGTATTTAGAACAGGATTTTTTTTTTAAATAAAGACCACAAATAAGAATTCAGTCCGGTTGGATTAGGTCACTGATGAGGTGCATCAGTGACACGAAACAAGCATGTGACTCCTTGTCTAAAGTCAATAACAACGCTTATTGTTTATAGAGGAGCTCCTTTATATCTACATTAATATTATAAAGAGGTAAAGTTTATTTTGTGTTTGTAGGAGGTAATCTCTGCCCCCTAGCCAAGTTACAACCGTTTCGTTTCGATTCTCTTTTCGTTGATCGCCTCTTATTCCTTTGTTCTGACCACGTGATTGAGCGTTGAGATGACGTCAGAATAAAGGAATCAGAGGCGTGGCATACTCGAAGCAATTGACGAAAAGAGAATCAAAACGAAACGGTTGTAACTTGGCTGATGGGCTGGAAGTACTGGTCCGATTGCAATATTTTTTTCACCGATAGAAAGCTGCTTTATTCCTGAATGACATAGACTATATTTTAAGTACGCGGGCGATGCCGCGGGCAAAAACTAGTTAATAATAAGCTTCTAACGACGACTTCATCCGCTTGACAGTAAAAAAAAATCTTGGGGGAACATATAGGTACTCGCGGGAATAAAATATATTCGGTGTGCTGCTCCAGGACATGATTAACCCGTATATCAATTTCCATCGAATTTCGTTCGACCGGGAAGACGTAACAGACATACTTAAACACAAACAAAGTTGTCTTTCTTCTTCACAAACGTTTCCACAGTAGAAAATTATCCTCAGGTAACATACTACAGGGACAAAAAGTATCCTGTAGTATCTTGCAATAAGAAAGGGGAGTTACAGATAGCATGGTGGGTGATAGGACAGAATATTGCTAACGTAATCACCATACCTTCCCCCCGTCCCCCATGTTATCAAAATAAGCAAAGCAAAGATTCTCCCACCCCCTTTGTTTTTTTATTTAACTATTTATGCACACACATTAAAATAAAAGAAAATAAACTAGTGCGCCTCACCATCAACGTTTGCATCACTAATTACCATCAAGTGGGATCGCAGTCAAGCACTAGTTTATAAAAATTCAAAAAAAAAGAAGGAAACAGAAAAATAGGTACAAAGGTGATGCTTATTTCTAAATAAATCTCTTACAGCATACCTGCGAAAGGAGAATTGGAAAAAATAGAAATGTAGACACCGAGTGTAATAATAAAAGAAAAAATATTACACACAAAATAGTTAACAATGAAATAATGTAACATGCAAATAAAGATATACACACATATAGTAAAATAAATACCACAAAAATATATACTAAATAATATAATAAAATAATACATACTAATATGCAACTATGACGAAATAGAAAGATAGTGTTCTATCACTCTACTTTTAAAAACTGCAAGACTCTTTGATGCTTACCTACGTATTATTTGAAAGGGTACTAACTCCGGCAATATCAAGTCGTGCAGAATCAATATTGTTACTATGCTATTTCTACCAATATAGTTCACAAAACCTGTCATAATTTTTATTGAGGTCACTAATAAACAGGAAAAAGGAAAAAAGGCTAAGTAACCAGTGTGACAAGTCTATTATGTTTTTGTGGTTTTTTTTTTACGAACAAGTACGTGCTGTTTATTTTTTTATTTATAATTCGAGACAGCAAACAGAGAGAGCGACACATTGCATTCAATACACAAAAGAGTTTTTAAAAAGCATTATATTTAAAACTATAATCTATTTATTATACTACAACACAACAGTTCAAACTAGAAAAAACACTGTTTTATGGTATGGTATCAAGAAGTACTGGCAAAAATGATGTTTGTAAGAAGGAAAAATTTATGAGCAAATATTTATAATGTTTTTGGTACTTAACGCATAATAAGTAGAATATTGTGATATCGAAAGGAGATCGCATGAGTTAGATTTTTTATAGATAACGAACTGGCTTGTAAAATATACTTTTAAGGATTTTGCAGTTCTAGAATAGGTTTAAAAATTGAGTAGAACAAAAAAATTTCTAATTTTTTCAGTTCGAAGATAACCATTGTAGCGCGATGGGGTGATATCGAATCCTGAAGAATAGTATAAGTAAAACGTGATAGCCTCCCAAGAGCTTTATTCAAGTAGAAGATCCCCTACTGAAGTCTACCGTCGCAGAGTTGCGACAATATTGTCCTAAAGGAACATCTTCGTGGGATGAAAGTATCCTATTAGCTATTCTATGATTTACCCGTATGCCTTTCATCCAAATCCATTCAGCCGTTTGAGCATGCAGAAGTAACAAAGACACACTAACTTTTGCCTTGAATTTTCGTAAAGAAAGAGCAATCATATCGACGTGAGTTGCTGGTTACTCATTGTCATCATCATTTCAGCCGAAAGACGTCCACTGTTGGACATAGGCCTCCCCCAAATTTCACCATAATGATCGGTCCTGTGCGTCTCGCATCCATTGGATTCCCGCGACCCACACCAGGTCATCGGTCCACCTTGTGGAGGCCTTCCAACGCTGCGTCTTCCGGTACGTGGTCGCCATTCCAGAACCTTTCATCCCCATCGACAGTCTGTTCTGCGAGCAATGTGCCCTGCCCACTGCCACTTAAGTTTGGCGATCCTTCGGGCTATGTCTGTAATCTTTTGGTTCTCCTGCGGATATCTTCATTTCTGACGCTCATTGTATAATCGAAAAATTATGTATGTAGATGACTCAGTTAGTCAAGAAGCCCTTGACTATCCTATCATATCTAGGTATCCTATAGGGGGTCAGGGGTCGAGTCCTCGAAGAAACAAATTGCCTGTGTAGCTAAGTGGTGACCGTGTATGGCCTTATCTTAATACCTGAGCTTTTGTCTCAAGTTTAGGTACAGATTAGACATTTGATAATTCTCGCCGTGCAGGGACATTGAAGTCTTGACGATGATTTTCATCTTGCACTATTATAAAAGTTATTTTGTTGTTACAGGTAAGGGAGCTACAAGTTTTATCTTTCAACAATATAAACTTGGGTAAGTCTTCTTATATAACCTATTCTTACAATTTGTTAGCCTTCAATATCAACTACTGAACATGTTGAAGCTTGCAAATCAGATTGCGGACACATTATTCAAAAGAAGACCAGTGTTTTTTTTTATATGGAAGATTTTCCTTAACAAGTCATTATCAATGATTATCTAATGACTTCTAAAGAAAAAGAAAAGAAAGAAAGAAAAACATTTTATTTGGCGGAACAAGGCGCAAATTTAGAACTAACAAATTATAAGTATATTATGTGAACTTCTCCTACTCTAGAAAGAAGTGGGAGGGCGTGTCTAACTTTTTACTTACGCGGCGACTCGGTCCCGGTCTGGACGGTTACCGAATGGCCAGACGGTGAGCGACTCATTGCTTGTATTTTGCAAGTCTACGCTTACGGTGGCTAGAAGTCGAGTTCGGGGTCCCAGTGGCTGGGGTGTAAAGATGTCTATTGTGCGCCAACCACCTGAGGCCATGAGAGTTCGCCGCCGCCAATCGCCCCCACGAGTACACTATGGTACTTCTTCCAAGCGGGGTATACCTCCACCGTGCCCTTCGGGCGGTCTACAAAGGTAGAGCAATGGTGGCCCACTGGTTACGGCCCCAATTTATGAGTTGACCCAGTCACCCAAACCCGGGATGGGTTTGGGTGAGTGGGTCCCTATATGTATACTTACTGGAGCTTATGGTTGTAGGCTGAATTTATAACTCATAGCGCTGAATAGAGCGCTACAAATTATACAGTATACCTGTATTTAGGAACTAAATTAGGTGTCGAATAGTTATCAAAACTGGTGTAAAGGTAGGTAGGTAAAACTTACTTTTGAAATTTAAGAATAGTAGTATTCGTGAACCTCTTATCTATCACGGCCATTTTGCACGTTTTATACGTGGTTTACCTTACCTACCGCTGTTTCGGTAAGAGGAAATACATTATTTTCTTTTCAAGCACGATTAGTCAAAAGCACAAATCCAGTGCAATAAAAAATAATAAATTGCACTATTAAACGAGGTCACATAACGGTATAAATCTACAGCTGAAAGGTTGTGAATTCACCGGCAGACAAGAGAAGGGTTCCGGGTAATTTTTTACTCGTAAAAATTACTCTTTTCCTGCAAAAGATACAGTCAGTCACATTATGTCAGTGTGAAAGGAAACCTGTAAACCGAACTAAAGAAATAATTTCTTTCTTTCTTTCTTTCTTTCTTTCTTTCTTTTATTCTTTCTTCCTTTCTTTCTTCCTCTCTTTCTTTCTTTCTTCCTTTCTTTCTTTCTCTCTTTCTTTCTTTCTTTCTTTCTTTTATTCTTTCTTCCTTTCTTTCTTCCTCTCTTTCTTTCTTTCTTCCTTTCTTTCTTTCTTTCTTTCTTTCTTTCTTTCTTTCTTTTATTCTTTCTTCCTTTCTTTCTTCCTCTCTTTCTTTCTTTCTTCCTTTCTTTCTTTCTCTCTTTCTTTCTTTCTTTCTTTCTTTTATTCTTTCTTCCTTTCTTTCTTCCTCTCTTTCTTTCTTACTTTCTTTCTTTTATTCTTTCTTCCTTTCTTTCTTCCTCTCTTTCTTTCTTTCTTCCTTTCTTTCTTTCTCTCTTTCTTTCTTTCTTTCTTTCTTCCTTTCTTGCTTTCTTGCTTTCTTTCTTTTTTTCTTGTATAACTTGCTCGATCCCATCCGCGCCACTGAGCCTTTAGCTTTAAATTCGACTTTAATTAATCCATGTTCGATCTAGACCGTCCGTAACTTACCTCCCACAGCGACGCCTTAAGCCGAGGTCCATACCCCACAGGACAGCTCCTGTGGGGTATAGACTAAAGAGCAGCCCCTTAGCTTAGACTAAGACTAAACCTAAGTGACGTATAATAACTTAGTTTTAGATTTGTTTTGTAATTCCTGGCTGGAGATTTTTATAATTATATGTATTTAAAAAACCGTTACCTCACTCTAAAAATGTCTCCTGTATCAGTGCTATGGATGACCTGGTAAGGGTTGCGGGAATCCGATGGATGCGAGACGCACAGGAAAGTTCATTGTGGTGACACTTGGGGGAGGCCTATGTCCAACAGTGGACGTCTTTCGGCTGAAATGATGATGATAATGATGATCAGGAGTGCGTTCACAATATGTTAACTCATATACACAAGATACCCAGAACCGATAACACAGTTACTGTGGGCCATACAAACATTTGTTCCGTACAGTAATTAAACCTGCGACGTGCAGCGCAACAGCAAATCGTTCGACCACTGCGACAACCGTGCCATCGTTTAAGGCCCTAACGCCCGAGCAGTGCCATAAAACAATAACTTTCTGAAGCCTACGCCTCGGTAACGGCTAAGTCAATAGGTTTGAAAAAAATATATGTTTATTACAAACTCATGTACAATAATAATGCGAGCAGTGGTGGCTGAGTGGTAACGGGCCCGTCTTACGAATTGTAGGTCGCGGGTTCGAACCCAGCCAGGCGCATTACTTTGTGTAATTTATTTCATCACCACTGCTCTCAAAACGGTGAAGGAAAACATAGTGAGGAAACCGGCGATGTCCTAGAACCAAAAATTCGAAGACATGTGACATTCACCAACCCGCACTGGGCCCGCGTGGTGGATTACGGCCCATTCCCTCTCCTGGAGAGAGGAGGCCTGAGTCCCAGCAGTGGGAACATTAAAAGGCTGATTATGTTTATGCTTATGCATGTACAATAATATCAATATATGATTTTTTTCGTATGACTAGTACTTTTACAAAAAAAAAATTTATTGACATGATATTTTTTCACTGGTTTTCCCTACTCCTCTCAAACAATTTTGATCTTTAGAAATATGTTTACACTAAAAAATTACTGGTTAAGTGTTCTTCAGAATGTACATAGCATATTTAAATCAATCAATGTTTCGCAAAGAAAATGGACACTTTATTCCGGCCAGACCGGCCATTTTCATGGATACTTTATCCCGGCCAGATGTTCAAGGGACTATACACCTTAACTTTATATAGGGTGACTGGTAATTAGTGTACGATACTTAAACACGTGATTGTGCTCATGATAACCAACAAATTTTACTATGGGAACAAACCTGTAATCGTGATAAAAAAATCAGCTGTTCAGTACATTTATGTTTGCCTAATGTACTGAACAGCTGATATTTTTTTCGCGATTTCGGCTTTGCTCCCATAATAAAAATTGTTTGTTATCATGAGCACAATCACGTGTTTAAGTATCGTACACTAATTGCCAGTCACCCTATATAGGCCATCATAGGCAAATCCAGGTGGTCCGGCTAAGCAGACGCCTACCTCATGGGTAGACCTGCAAGAAGCCACTCACAAAATAATTAAAGATATTTGATAATCAATCATATCTCAGCGTCTCAACGTATTTGGACGTTTGAAATACAGATAGACAAATGCCATTTCACATTTGAATAATTTCCGACTTTTATGAGGGTGAGACGGTTGCAAATTTTTCCAATTTATTTTTATTATTATTTATAGGCTCGCGTTTGACCACTATCTCACCTGATGGTAAGCGATGATGTGGTCGACGATGGAGCACGCTTGCCTAGAAGTAACCTATTCACTCTTGACTTAAAGACCAGTAGGTTGTAGCTATCAGGAAAATTTTTGTGACTTAGCTCCAGAACGATCCAGCTAAATGTAAAAGAAAGAATTTTTCTTTCTTTCTTTCTTTTCCTGTTTTTTTCTTTTTTAATGACCAAATTTTTGGTACCAAGTAGCTATAGATAGATTTTGTAAAATTTAATCAATGATTTGCAGTTGTTAGTGCAATTTTATGAGCAAGTCTGTCAGGAGTATCCTACCTACATTCAATGCCATATCTCACGCATTTTGAAAGATATGCATTTGTGAACTAGTATAAATATAGTCAATTTACGTCAACAATTAAATCTAATAAACTTCACCCATATATGGCAAATCTCAAGGTAATAATTATATTTTTCCGCATTCAGGTGAATTATTATAATTTTTCACACATGCTTGCAACATTCTTTGTATCAATTAATTTATTAAAATCACCTTGTGTCCATATTTTTAAATGTGAACTATGAGGTGGTTCTAATCAACAGAACTCTGTACAGTCAGCAATATAACCGTCAAACATTTAAAAATTCTTGAATGAATTTCTGTATTGAATTGTATCATTCGATATACATTTTAAATATTCTACTAACTTAGGATGTCAAAAAGCGAAGTATCAAAATTTTTATTTCTTGTATCCGTCCGCCTCGTCTCACCATGTTTATTGGAACATTGAAAAAAAAACACTACATTTTCTAAGTTAGAATACATATGAAAGTAACTCTGTATGCCTGTTACGTCTTCACGTCCAAGCTGCTGAACCGATCTTAATTTTAATTTAACATAATCTAGGGCCTAAAAAAGGACCCACTCAAACCCCAAGCGAATGCCGAATGCACGTTCGCGCGTTATATCGCGCCATTTCGGTTAAACGCATTTATTTATAGGGTATTTATCCAAGAACGTAAATAAGAAGTTTTTTATAAAATAGTCTATAAATATTGAAAATAAGCAACTTTTCCGTTGTTCCCTATATATACCTAAGCGAATGAAGCCACGGGTAGAAACTATAACAGAACGTTCGTTCATTACAAAATCCCTGTTTTCTTGAAACATACACTCATTGATTTAACGCTTTTTGGCTTTTTAAAGCAGTATACATAAGCACATGGAATTCAAAAATTTTGGTGTTGACTGTACAAATTAATTGGTTTAGTTTTGTTATTTTATTGTCATGGCAATATGGAAAATTTTAAAACCTTTTTTGTCGATTTATTTAGAAGCTTGTTTGAGCCAAATTCTCAGAATATACCTAAATATATGAAGCTTATTTAAAATGTAACGCATTTTATTTTTTATATTGACGCTACATCCGCAAGCGATTAGTATTGCAAGAAAAGTATAAAAATATTATAGACATAACAAAAAAAAAATTATATTACTATTTGAGTTACTAGGGCTCCAGGAACGTTTGAAAGAGTTATTTTGGCTCTATAACGCAAAGTGTAAATGAATATAGGAGGGTCAAAAAAAGTCTGTCACGCCCTCTCGCTCCACCCTAGAGCGAGAGAACTAATTTCATGATCACACCTCATAAAAAATCCTATTTGAGTTTGTGGCTCTTTAGAACTTACTGGAAGAAAAGTAGCAAAGCATTGTCGAAATTGCATACAAGTTAAGCCGTCTATTACGTAACTAAACAATGGTGATGTTATGTCAACAACAATATTGACAGCTGACTAATCGAAGATATTTTTTTTTCTATAGACATTATAATATAATTAGATCGAATACTGCTTGAACATTATAATTCCTTAGCAACATACAAACTATCAATTTTATTAGTGACAACTGGGCTCGATTTGTCATCTTTGATATGACCAATGGACATGACAATAGTCATGACACCATTTTTTTTAACGCCACTGGCTCCTTGCCAACATCTTTAAATTCAAAAACTAGTACAGCAACCTCTCTGTCACGAAGGTTTTAATTAGGACACGATCTGTAATTTTAGTTCACTGATAGCGCAGCGCCACCACACCACCGGGCTAGACGCTTACTGGCTTGCTGCAGTACAATCTTCGACTACAATATTCTTTGTTGTTATCAAGAAAGTTTATGAGTTCTTGAAAAAAATAAAAAAATGACATACATTCCTTGATTCCAAATTCAAAATAGAGATTCTGTTTCATTGACAAAATAATTTTCATTCCAGTTAGCATTTTACTGCATTGATCAAAAATATCAATACCACAGACTTCAGACACATATAATCGCGGTGTTAAAAATAAGAAGAAAATTTGATCACTGTGTATATTTTTTATTTATCTACTATTTCAATAGAATAAATTATGATTTTTTTTTCTACTATTTCTATTTTTTTATTACTGAAAGGTTCAGTTTCATTGTTGATAGTTCCCATAATTGTTTTGGAGCTCAGATTTAAGCCTCCTGTCAAATTCAGAATTCTGTTACTAAACCAATCTAATAAACCTATAGAACAATGCAGCCTGTTGCTCTAAATATTATCTAACCACGGTTACGAAACATTCCCTGAAAGGACACAGTTACAAAGGCATTCAAAGTGATCATTATTTCAAATTCGCCGTCCCTTAGTCACCTTTTACGTTACGACACCATTGAAGGGTCCTTTCCGCTTGTGCCCGTAACCGAGAACCACTAAGCAAGATAAGCAGGCTACTTGTCCAAATTCCGAAGAATCTACAAACGAAGCCACTCTTAATTGGGATACAGTTGCGCAACTACACTACGGTTAATAGCCATCTTTCAATATTTTGGAGACTCAAATTTTATCTTGGTACAAACTTAGTGAAATGTATAGGTAAGTACACTTTTTGTACAAAACAAATTACAAGAGTCTTCATTAAGTGCTCGAAGGTAACCGTGTAACTGATAAAATGCTTAACATCAATTGATACGTACTAGTTTAGTTTGATACACTAAAATCCAGTTAGTATTCACACTTAATATAGGTGCTAGTTTGTAAAGGTTAGTAATCTATACTCTATACTAATAATCGTAATTTAAAGAGGAAATACTTATATTTTTTAATTTATAAAATCAAAACTTGTTAGACTGATTTTAAACATTTTCTTTGAGTGACAATGGTGACACCCGGGCGATTCTTCCACATTAATCCTGTGCAGGAATCTCCCGAACTGATCAAGTCCGGTGAGGACCTGCGTCATGCGGAAGGTTAGGACGCCGTGTTGTCTTTCCAGCCACTCCTCAAAGAGGGGACTTACCGCCATAATTGTGGCGTGCCCTCGCTGAGTGACATATGCTTATATTTATTACTATCACACGGGTAAAGCCGCTGACTGAAGGTAGCAATACATATAATATGTTTATGAGAGCACTAGGCCACAATGATTGTCCCTATTGTGTCGCGATAGTATCCCAGCAAAAAATCGCCAAGTCTAAAGGCCGTACGACCTGGCTTACTACATAACCTAGTCCATTACGAGTAGGTATACGCCATTTGGTGATATCGCAATGCATCCGGCCAAATGTCCTTCAGTTATACCATACTTTTACTGGTCCTACGATTTATGAATTAAACTTTACTATACGTAGTTTTATGTAGTAATATGTCGTTGCGTAGTTTCAACCGTAACTAGATTTAATTGAGCTAGTAAAAATAAAAATGTCGTCGTTGTTAGAGAGTCTGATAACGGGTAATTATAGGAACGACTTGTATGTGAATTTTCGTAGAAAACCTAAAAGCCAAAGCATGATTTACTTTTTTCTTTTCGCCAGAAATGAAACCTAGGTTATAAGTTAGAGGACAATACGAGGAAGTAATAGCAAAAAGAACCAGGCCTTTAAACCGTAACCGAACGAAGCTACCTATTGCTAGTACTTTTTTGTCAGGCGTTACCTGTTTTCCTTATATTATTATTTTGTTGTGCTAAATCAATTCACAACGATCACAAATCTTGCCAACATTTTGAAGACAGTATCATATCATATCCAGATATAGGTGACTGACTGCTTCAATCGTTATTGATGGTAGAACGTTACATTGTGTAATGCCTCCAAATTCAGTAGAAAATGTACAGTATGCAAAGACATCGTAAGCAAAAGAAAATCTTTATCGACTCGGTAGGAATAGACTCTTTCTATATCTTTCAAAATCATGACATCACTGTCAGCATAACAAAATTTAATGGTCATCGTGTCGTAATAATTTTTTTATAAAAATTAAATATACGAAATCATTCCTTGAGATTTTGTAATAAATCGTGAGGAAATCGTTATGTCCTCGAACAAAAATCGGAGACATATGACATCTACCTACCCGCTCTGAGCCCACGTGGTAGATTAAGGTCAATCTCTCTCACAGAGAGGAGGCCTGTATTCCTACAGTTTTTTTCCTTCTTCCTTCTATGAAATTGAAATTGTGTAATTTATGATAGTATATCACAAGTTACACAATTTTCATATTCAATTTCAATTATATATTAATTTAATGTAAAGTGTTTTATATATGTTTATATGTTATTTATAATGGAATGTAAGATTAATTTGCTAGCAGTGCACTATCTAGTACCCCCTGTATTATTTTAAGTTCTTACGATCCATCCTAAGGTTATCTTGTAGATATCGATAAGACCGCCATTGTACCCACAAAAAGCTGGATCATTTTTTGGTGTACATTGATGTACAATAAAATTTATTTTATCCTATTCTATTATATTTATAGTTTCTACTATCGGACAACCCGACGTACGGCGAGTATCCACCTTTACGTTGTTGAAATCTCTACGGTCCGGACTAAGCGTTACGCCTCGTCTTTTATACCTCGTACATCGAAGGACTAGAACAATTTGCCTGCTGCGGTCTTCCCATCCGATTATAATTTGGATTATAAACTAGTGCGCCTCACCATCAACGATTGCGTCACTGCTTACCATCAGGTGGGATCGCAGTCAAGCACTAGTTTATATCAAACAAAAAATAAAAAATATAGGACGATTATTTATGCTTATTTTTTAAATCTTACATCACTTACAGCTGGTTAGGCAAAATAGTAGTTGTAATATTTGTGAATTTGCTAATATGCGCAGTGGTATTATAGCCCACATAAATCATGGTTAACTACTTGATTCCCTCTGATTAGTTTGTTCGCGTGGGTTGATAAATGCTTATAAATTCGTTGGATTTATTTTGTTCTGCTATATATGGCTACGGGAATGTTCGAGAGAGTTACCGTAGCAACTGAAGACACTCAGGTAGGCTTCAGTTAGTAAAAATCTGACACTCTCTTTCGCTCCACCCAGAGCGGGATAAGTTACTTGATGATATTCCACCTCAAAAAAAGGTATTCTTTGGTTTATTTGCATATCATTCTGGATTAAACTTTTAGTATAAAATTACAAAAATCAAATTTTATTTGGCCATATATTTTGATCCATTAATAGTATTAACATACGCTCTAACTTGGTATGACGGATTTGGTCCGTCGTACCAAGTTTGAGTGTGTGTCAGTACTATCATGAAAGTCAATAGCCTGTGTTTTTTTCCTTTTTCTATATCTTTTTATGCCTACTTTTAAATGATTTTCCTTCCTCTTGGTGCCATTCACTACCATATTCCATCTCTGAGAAATCTGGCCTCTGTGGAATTGGTGCTTTAGGTCCGTGCAGCTGTTTTACTCTCAATTGAAGTGCTCAGCACCCTGCAGTGATCAAAAAAGATAACAGATATAATCAGACAGTCCTTTGTCGGTATAAAATCGCTAGTGTCATAATGTCGCAATGGTCAGGCATTTTAACGCGTAGTTTCCTTCTCCCGAGCCGTGTTCCGCTTGCGACACGACATTGCGTATGGCTGGGATTAGTCGCACGCGCCGCCGCGACGCGATTATCAATCGTGATGACATATCTACTGCTATTATGGAGTTGGATTTGTGTTTAGAATCGATGGATGGCACATATTAAAGCCATTGCAAAGAAAGTCACGTCTGATTTAGAATACATAAGAAGTTTCGGAGTCTTATTGGTCGTTTTTTTTTCAATTATAAGACAAATACTATATTTGCTTACTTGACTGTTTTTTGAACTTTTTGAATATTGTATGACGAATACTGAGGTTAGGCAGCAGAATTACCTTGTTTTTTTCTGACGTTTGGTATGAGGACATAATATGCGTTCGTGGTTTTAAACTGTAATACATGGTAAAATGTATCTTTTATACCACTTTTACCTCCCCAAAGGTCACCTTCGGTTTAAAAGCTGACGTATTTTTGTTATCCACTGTTTATAGCATAGCATAGTCTGCCTTATAATGTTCCCACTGTTGGGACTCAGGCCTCCTCTCTAGGAGAGGGAATGGGCCGTAATCCACCACGCGGGCCCAGTACCGGCTGATGGATGTCTTCGAATTTTTGGTTCTTGGACATGCCGGTTTCCTCACGATGTTTTCCTTCACCGTTTTGAGAGCAGTGGTGATGAAATAAATTACACAAAGTAATGCGCCTGGCTGGGTTTGAACCCGCGACCTACAACTCGTAAGTCGGGGCCGTTACCACTCGGCTATCACTGCTCTTCCGCTGTTTAATAGGTCCTAAACCGATTCTTTCGGCTAAACTTCCAGCTCACCTCATCAATCATGATCATATCTTTTACAATATCTACCCAGAGCTTGTCTAAATAAAATACACCAATCATACACCTGAAAATGCTTGTCTAAACGTAAAAAATAGGTAGTATGTTAGCACGCAGTTCAACGTGGAGAGAGGCGATCGCGCGCCCTTCAAACGGGTCCGGCTGCCAGTTCCGGTAGCTGCAACCGACCAGAGCTGCGAACGTGGTGGATGTGGCATTCATATTGAACAGACTAGGCTAGGCAGGAAAAAAATATTTAACATTTTACTAAGTTTATCTTTAATCTTAATCGAAGTAGGGAAGGACATTGAAAAAAAACTCCGACAAAAAAGTTTCTTGTATGGGAACCTATTTAATTTTCAACCCTTCGGATACAGAATTCTATAATGAGTGAATAGCCACCTTTTTGGTAAACTCGGGCTTCTGTGGACGCCACATGTTGAGTTCTCTGGAATGCTGGAATGGTCAAGTTTTTTTTTTTTCAATTTATTGAATTCGGGGTTTTTATCCACATGGATACGCCAACCCCATTGTAACCTCTTAGTTCTAGTTACACAAATACTAAATAAATACTTTGAGTGAGAGAGAATCACCAATCAGTTAGCTTTGCTAAACTACTTAGTCTTTTTGCCAACAACGATTTAGGACTTGTTAAAATAGTTTGTACTAATCCAACATCTAAGAAATTCAGTTTAAACTCTTTAATTAATGATTCTCTCTCGTCTTTGTTTGTCCAGCTGTTGAACATAGGCCTCCCACAAGTGTCGCCATAACGACTGGTCCTGTGCGTCTCGTCTCTCATCGTATACCCGCGACCCTCACCAAGCCACAAGTGGCTAGTTCTAATAGTTCTTAGTCGAAGGTCTACCATCAGATATATATAGAGTTCCATGGGCAAGTTGCAGTGTCGTTCGTCACTAAATCCACACATGCATGCGATTTCGACATCACAACATGCATTCAAGCGGTGACACCTCCACCCGCCGAGTTATAACCTTCGTACATCGTAAGCAGTATGACACATTGCAAGAACACGAAATAATTAAAACTTCATTCACATATAGATCACGAGATACGATACAGCCAGGATAAGACAATCACGGTTCATTAATCACGAGCGAACTAAAAGGAAGTTGAGTTCTGTTTGTTTATTTAGAGTACAAGAGTACTTAGATGCTCAACTTTTATCAAGTATATGTTCGATCGTGTATGGGAGTACTGCTCTCATCTTTGGGATGGATCTGCCAAATACCAGCTTGAGGCGCTAGAGTCGATTGAGAGGCGAGCCAAGAAGATCATCAGCAATGATGCGCTCGTCGAGTCGAAGCTTCAAAGTCTCAGTTGCTAGCCTGTCAGTTTTCTATCGTTTACATTTCGGGGAGTGTGCACTAGAATTGAACAATTTGATTCCGCCAAGCCCGTTCCGTCATCGGACCACCAGACGTACGTCGTTGCGCCACCGGTACATGGTGGACATCCCACCCATACGTAAAAAACGTTTTGGGAACACATTTATTGTACGTACAACTTAGAAGTCGAATCCCCTGCCTGAATCTGTGTTTCCAGTAAACTACAACCTAGGGGTCTGAATAACTTCTAGGCAAGCATGCTTCATTTTAGGCCACATCATCGCTTTCTACCACGTGAGATCATGATCAAACACGAGCCAATCAACACTATACTACACTACACTAAAAAATTGGGCAAGTGCGAGTCCGACTCGCACCCTGAGGGTTCCGTACCAACTTACATAAGTAAACAGTTCAGTTCCTGAATAAAAATTCCCATATCTGTGCTATAAGCCTTGCTTTATGCCAAATTTCAGGATTATGGGCAACGGAAAGTACCTTATGAATTTTGATTCCGTCAAGAGTGTCGGAATATACATTTTTTGCGACATAAACGGCCGTATCTTTTTTTTAGTTAACTTAGAAATCTGAATTGGTCCTTCTGTTTAGTAATAGATCCCAGATCTTGTAAATTAAAAAAAAAAAAAATAAACATCTAGTTGACTTCTTGACACTTCAAAATAACATGCTATTTAGATGGAGGTGCCAACAAATGAAATACAATATACCTATAATATCATCGCTTAGCCCATATGCTAATCCACCTCACCAGCATTGGTGGCCCAGTGGTAACTGCTTCGACTTACAAGCTGTAGGTCGCGGGTTTAAACCCAGCAAGGCGCATTACTTTTTGTAAAGTATTTCATCACCTCTGCTCTCAAAACGGTGAAGGAAAACATCGTGAGGATGCCTAGAACCAAAAATTCGAAGACATGTGACATCCACCAATCTGCACTGGGCCCGCGTGGTGGATTATGGCCTATTCCCTCTCGTAGAGAGGAGTCCTGATTCCCAACAGTGGGAACATTACAAGGCTGATTATTACATCTCTATTTATCTCAATTTTTGTTTCGTAAAAAGGTTTCAAAGTCATTCTTAAATAGATTATTTGTTTCTAATCAAGAAGTAATTACCAGTAAGTAAGCACAATCTGATCTACTTAGGTACATTAATGCATTTGTCCTCGCGTGGTGGTTGAACGGATACTCGCGAAACATACTGATCGACAGATATTAATATCCGCTGTATAAGATATAAGATATTGAAACTAAATTAGGTTACACTTTATTTGGAACAGGGTCATAATATAAAAAAGTTTTTTAGTTAAGTACTAGTTGGTATAAGTACAGACGACACAAATTGGGCTTTCCGTACAAAGTTATCATCAGCTATTGATCAAAATTATTATATATCCATTGTTTTTTTTTTAGGTGGGAAAATCATCTAATGACAAATCTCGCTCTTGGGCGGAGCGGGAGATAGTGTCAGATTTTTACTGACAAAAAAACCCACTCCTGTTCCTTCGTTGCCTTCGTCCCAGGGCCCCGGGTTTCGTTTTCACACTACCCATGGCTCAGTAGGCTTCGACCCTGCTGGGCCCCTACGATTTGCTGACATCTCTCTGAAGCGGGCGTGGAACAATACGCGCCGTCGACGACTTGGGCTCGGTCCGGACGGCGGGCTACCCATTGCTCGCCGTCCGCAAGCCCGCGCCTAGGGTGGCCGGAAATCGGAATCGGAATAATTTTTCCTTTTAGGAATTTTGCTATGATTTCCTTGAAGAAAATTGTTCATTTTCATGAACAGAAGTATTTTCTAAAAATATGAACACTCATTTTCGCTATACTCAGTATACAGGCGAAAGTTTGTGAGTGTGTATGTTTGTTAATTCTTTACATTCGAACGGCTGAACGGATTCGAATAAAATTTGGCAAACGGGTAGTCCATGCCCTGGAGTAGTACATAGGGTACTTTTTATTCCGAGAGTGTGTTCCCTTGGTCTACTAACAAGTGGGCAAAGCCGCTGGCAGTAACTAGTGAATTGTAGATTTTTTACACACTTGTATATCGGTGGCCAACCATAGAGGGTTTTTCTTTTAGACAGCCCATTTAATTTGCTTGCTGGAATAACATGTAACAATACGGAAATGTCACATGCAACATTTTGAACACAAATCGGGTCGACAGAATTGGTAAACCTTGTAAAACCTATCTGTGGTTTCTCTCCACAAAAGCAAATACAAGTAGGTAATCAAAAGAGTATTTAATCGAATGAAAGTGCATTAAAACACAAATGTCAATGACCTCATAAGGTTGTTATATGTCAACAATCAAGGCTGACACGCCTGCAAATGTCACACGGTGCGCTTTACTTCAAATGTACAAGGTTGCAGGTTTGAGCCCTACAAGCACTGTCATCGTAGGTCTCCATTTACGAGCAGTGTCCTTTTGTTTGTTAGTTTTCTTTGTTCTGGTATCGTAAGGGCAGTCTTGTACCTACTCTCTTCCGCTAAAGATCGTTCTGTGGTCATGATACTTGCTTAAAGGATTAGTAATTGATATTGCCATAATTTTGCCAATAGCATAAGCATAATAAGCCTTTATAATGATCCCAATGCTGGGACACTGGCCTCCTCTCTAGGTGAGGGAATGGGCCGTACTCCATCACGCGGCCCCAGTGCGGGTTGGTGGATGTCACATATCTTCGAATTTTTGGTTCTAGGACATCATGATGTTTTCCTTCACCGTTTTGAGAGCAGTGGTGATGAAATAAATTACACAAAGTAATGCGCCTGGTTGGGTTTGAACCCGCGACCGCGCGTAACACCACTGCCCAATTTTGCCGAACTCAAAATAAATCGGGTTATAAAGAATTATTTATTTATATTTTTTTTTATTCTTTGCACTTACCGTTAAAATTAACAGTCAAAACTAGTAAAATTTAACAATATTACTTTGTATACAGTATATACCTATATAATTATAGTTCAAAATATGTAATATTATAAATATTCACCATTAATTAAATAATAACCCTTCTTGTAGTCGGGTAAAAATATAATGATTAATTTTATTAATTAAATACTAAAACATTTCTTACATCCCTTTCAAGGAAACATATAAAATAAGAGAACATGTTTCACATTCCTTAGTTAAAAACTAAATGTAAAAAAAAAACAAGTAAAAGTTTTGTTACTATTTCAGTGTAAAACAAACTTTTTTTAAGGGTAAAAGAATGTGGAAATGCTAAATATGATTCTAGTTTCACCAATAGTCTTTGCCAGTGTCTTTTATGACGCGTTTCAAGTTTGAAATATCTATTAACATGTTTGCAAGACGTGACACACAAGGAAATTCAAATGTTCTTATCAACTTTAATAGCACTTGACTGAACCCAGCTTACGCACAGAGCTTGATTTCCGTGTCTTGATTGGCTCTCGCAAACGTCTTTACTACCTACGTAATATTAATTTCAAAATACGCAGAAATCTTAATGATAAACGGTTGAAATAATGCAAAGATACGATAGATTATAATTAGCAGATTAGGCATCAAGACATTTACATAAAGCTAGTAATCTACCCCAGCTTAGCACCTGTGCAAATTAAGTTTATTTATTTTTACAGAAAGCTTACAGATTAACAAATACATTATTTTATAAATATTAATTTTATAATCAGTTTGTTATTACTTTATTTTATATATTTTATTAGTATTTTGTATACTCTTATATTTAGTAAATGCTACACTTTTTTATTATTAGTGTAATCTGAATCAATATTCATTGCATACACGGATATCTATCTATGGTTGCATAGTTAAAAGGAGGCTAGCAATTAAACAGTTACACGGAAAGCAACTTTGTATTATTTACACTAATATCATTAGTTCGATTTTTTTTTTGTTTTTTTGTTTGTAGGTGATATTCTCTTAAAGTACTGGTCCGATTGCAAAAATTTTTCCACCGATAGAAAGCTATTATATTTTATGTACCTTTGCGGGCGAAGCTGCGGGCAAAAGCTAGTATCACGTAAAAAATATAAAGAAGACAATTGGGAACACCGTGGCTAAAAGCTAAAATAAAACCCGCTGCACGGGCTGATTCATCCTGGGCTAAGCAACGCTTGCCGAAATCGGATTCTAGATGGGTGACCGTCTCAGTATATTGAAATTTCTTTGTGCTGAAAAGCACGTTAAGTTGTTGATCCTGGTGGTCGTTGATCATTTAATCTTTGACAAAAGCAACGAAATCTGACAACAGTCTACCAAGTGGTATCGTGTTTCCTAATAACTGCTTGTGGAGATCAGATAGGTAGTTCCTCTACTTAAAATATTGGTATCCAGCTGCACACTGGTATTCACTGCTGCAAAAGTTGGGAAAAGGTTAGGCGGACAGGCATTAATGTTTTCAGAATAAATTATTTAAATTATCGACTGGCCTGTTGGTCTAGTGGTTAGTGGCCCTGACTGCTATACCGGTGGTCATGGGTTTGATTCCCACCCAGGACAAACATTTGTGTGATGAGCACAATCATTTGTTCTGTGTCTGGGTGTAATTTATCTATAGTATGTATCTATTTAGAAATATTTAAGTATCAGTAGTCTAGTACTCATAACACAAGCTCTCCATAGCTTGGGACTGGACGGCGTTGTCAGATAGTTGTCTGAATATTATATTATATTATGCTGAAAACCACAACAAACAGACAGATAAACACACAAAGTGACTTAGTGTTTATAACATGTCATAGAAAAATATTGATGAAGATATCGATCATTTATTATGAAACAAATCGCAACATGCCAGCTTTATGGATTAGGGTAATTTACGACTTGACCGGTTATTACTGACAATAATTAACCAGATTCCACCCGCTATATTTATATGCGTGCAATCCAGGCAATCTACAAAATAGACGTGGCGTGAATATACTAATAAATTATTGATATTAATTGGTGGTTGTGTTAAAATAAACGAATTGCTTATGTAATCGATAAATCATTGTTTATGAATAAATTTAATGTGTTAAATTAAATCTCAATACATTAGCCGCTCTTAATTTTGTCAAACGAACTTAATTTATCTACTTTTAAGGTACGTGTAAAGCGAAAACAATGCTTAAATTATATTTATATTTTATGGGTTGGCAACCATCAGCCATATTACCTTGGCAATATGGCTTAAAACCGATCATAAACCGCACCTCGTTATGCCGCAAACAGTAAAATTACTTGGCATTACATAAAGAAGACACTAAACTGACGCTTTGCTATATATATGGTAAGTGTAATATTAACACTGACAAATTGTGCGTGTTTGAGATCAGTGTGCCATTTGGATAGTTTCGACATCTTTTTGGTGGATCTTGGTGCACGGCATATGCCACTTTAAGCTGGAAAAAGTTTTTTATTTTACATTTTTTTAGTTATGTTACCACTAAAAAGTACCTCTCAGCCAAACCCTCTCAATCCCCGCACGAACGCCGGCGTTCACGCGCCATTGTCTTTCTATTGTGTCTCTAATTACGCTACTCAATAGATTAAATACCTTATAGTCAGAGTGCAGCTCATGTCAATTCTAATAATCCCAAACACGGTTAGGTGGAACCTACCTTCCAGCTTCATCATCAGATCAGTTCGATATATCCCCTCCCCTCTTCTTTCAGTCAGTCATCGACTACACGTATAAACAAAGCAATTTTACTTATTAAGACAGTTCTGGTGTGACCCTATGAGGAGTTTCGTTCCATATCTTCGAAGTTCATGATCAGATCATAACAATATTTCTATGGAATCAACTTGAAAGCATACCCTTTCAATCAAAAAAATAATTTTCAAAATCGGTCCACAATTGACCGAGAAATCGGTGAACATACATTAAAAAAAATACAGTCAGCCGAACTTAGATGCTTAAAAGAGAATACCAAAATTTACAGCATATATATATGCTAAAAAAATCTTCCTCGTTCTACCACAATGAAGGATGAACTGCAGAGAACCGACTCTAGGGTGTCTCACAGCAATAGATTATGCATTTGTGTCAATCAGTTGATTCTTGAATTGTTAAAAGTTATCTTACTTACAGGCCTTTTTTTAAGGTGGAAAATCATTCAACGGCTTCTACCGCTCTGGATGGAGCGGGCAGGCGTGTCAGACTTTTACTGACTAAAACCACACCTGTATCCTTGGGGTACTGAAAATTAGGTTATAAGAAACAATAATAACATCTCAAAGCATCACTAATAATACAAATCAAAATTATGGATCTTTATTTACATAAGATGCGTAAACTATGTGAATATTTATTTTAAGTCAAATTTCTGGTTTTTAAAGCATAAAAAAAACACAGTCAGCTCCTAAACCAGGTCACCAAATTGCAAAAAAAGCACATAAATTAAATTTACCAATATCCTATGAACGACAAAAAAATCAAAGTCAAGATTTACTCACATAGGTATATAACCTAGTGTCAGAACAGATGTATGAGTTGGTACGTAATCGAATCGTTAATCATTGTAGCCTTGAACTAATCAATTTGATGGTTTCTGAAGTAACGTTTTCGATTTCCTAACCAGTCTTTAGAGGTGTGCGGAACAGGGTGGACAATTCAATAGAGATTTGCAAGAGCAAATGTCCACTGGACAATTCACACAACACAAAGTTTTTTTTTTGGTTGGTAACGTAACATAATTTTCAGATTTATTCCTGTAGCTGTGCTATAAGACCAAGGTCTTAGGAAAGCAAACTTTATGCCAAATTTCAGGGTTCTGGGTTAGCGGAATTACCCTATGAAAGTTAGTTCCCTTAAGAGTATCGCAATGTACGTTTTTTTCGAAATAAAAGGCCGTATCTATTTTTTCATAAACTCAGAATTTTGATTTTTTTCACTGCTTCAAGGGACCGTAGACCTGAGTATATGGCACGCATTCCCGAGATAAAGGGTCTTGACAGACAGACAGACGGACAACAAAATGGTCCTATAAGGGTTCCGTTTTTGCTTTATGAAGTACGGAATCCTAAAAAGGGTAAAATTAGTGCTATCGTTATATCCTACTTGCCATTCATTGTAGAGAGCTCTAAGGAGGGTTATAAGCCGATATCATTGAAACGACTTGCTAGAAGGTCATTGACTGCATCTCGGATATCGCACTTATCATGTTATAATAGTCAATTGAAGACTTGGCTACGCGAAGAATATCAGTTCAACGAACTGCAAGAACAAGGCTTGATGGCATTAAAATTGTTATCCAAGGTAAGGGAAAGGGGAAGGGGGGGTAGAGGTAAGGTAAGGTGGTCAAGTAACGTAGGTAGGTAAGATTCCATTAATTAAACATGTCTTTAAAACCTCGTAAAAAAAAAACCGAAACAAAATGGAAAATACTATTATTTAATTATTAAATGCTACCTTCTGTCAGTGGGTTCGCTGGCATGAAAGTCCTGATTTTTACCCCATAGGAATTTAGCAGGCTAAATAGTATTTAAGATCTAGACACATTTCAAAAATCCAAATCTTACAATGCGTGAATATAATTTACAAACAATCATTTTTTTTTAAGGTGGGAAATCATCCAATGCCATCTCCCGCGCTTGGGCGGAACGAGAGAGCGTGTCAGACTTTTACTGACTAAAACCCACTCCTGTTCCTTCTTTGCCTTCGTTCAAGGGCCCCGGTGTTCTCTTTCGCATCACCCATGGCCCCAGTAGGCTTCGACCCTGCTGGGCCCCTACGGTTGCCGACATCTCCTTTAGGCGCGCGTGGACCACTACACGCCGTCGACGACTTGGGCTCGGTCCGGACGGTTACCAGACGGTTGGACGGCCAGCTACCCATTGCTCGCCGTCCGCAAGCCCGCGTCTACGGTACAAAAAACCATATACTTCCTTCTTCGACGAGAATATTTCCCAATTGTAACTATCGTCAACTGTTACTCTAACAAACAAATTAATGTTATATTAATTTATATAAATACGAAATCAAGAAAGATATTTATTGCATAAATTTCCTGATATAGGAACTGAAATAAACAATCTAAACACTAAAGGCTTGCATTTCAATACAAAGAAATCTTGAGAAATATATAACATACAATGTGTATGTGTACGTGTGCAATAGCTTATTATAACTGCTTTTGATTCACCTGAATCTAGATCGCCATGTTTGAGTAATACATGTAAGTATCATGTACATATCATCATCACGCAATTATTCCTCAAGGCGGAACATGTACCTACAGCTGAAATGTCATATTCGGCAACAAATGAATCGAGTCATCTCGGCAAGCTTCGCTGAGGTAGCCCACGCTGCAAAAAAACAAAACAGCTCTATTTTTACCGAGATCGTGTTTGTTTTCATGATTCTACATATTTTTTTTTTCCCAGTTGTGTTGACATTTGAAATACAAAACCGAGGTATTTTACATCATGATATCAACTAGAAATAAATTTCATCATCATCATCATTTCAGCCGAAAGATGTCCACTGCTGGACATAGGCCTCCCCCCAGGTGTCGCCGCAGTGAACGGTCCTGTGCGTCCCGCATCCATCGGACTCCCGCAACCGTTACCAAGTCATCGGTCCACCTTGTAGGAGGCCTTCCAACGCTACGTCTTCCGAGTTCCGGTACGTGATCGCCATTCCAGAACCTTTCGGCCCCAACGGCCATCCGTTCTACGAGCAATGTGCCCTGCCCATTGCCACTTTAGTTTGGCGTTTGGAATCAATTTGCGAATAATTAAAACAAGGACTGAAATTTACTCAAAAAAATCCTTATCAGTCCGTTAAATCTCCTTTAAATCCTTTAATTTCCCTTACAATCACAGTTCTATACGGTTCGGACTAAACGCGTTTCCCCTCGTCGTTTATACCGCGTACTTCGAAGGACTGGAACAATTTGCCTGCTGCGGTCTTCCCGTCCGATTATAATTTAGGTGTTCACAAAGCTCGAGTGAATAAGCTCTTAATAAACTAGTGCGCTTCACCATCAACTATTGTATCACTGCTAACCATCAGGTGGGATCGCAGTCAAGCACTAGTTTATATCATTAAAAAACCGTATAGTTTCCCTTACATTGTTGACACCTCTACGGTCCGGAGTAAGCATTTCGCCTCATCATTTATACCGCGTACATCGAAGGACTTGAACAATTTGCTTGCAGCGGTCTTTCCGTCCGATTATAATTTAAGTGTCTTCAAAGGTAGAGTGGATAGGCTATTAAATAACTAGTGCGATTTACTATCAACGATTGCATCACTGCGTAACATCAGGTGGTCTAGCACTAGTTTATTTTATCAAAAAAAAATATGTAGCATTAACATTGACAGTTGTCACCTCCAACGAATGTCAGCTGTCACAATTCTAACACCCGTAGATTACGATAGCCATCTTGCAATTCGTAGATACTATAAGTCTTAGTGCCTTATCATTATTCATCTAGTAGTCTAATATTATAATGGTGAAAGTTTGTGAATGTGTGTTTGTATCTGTCTGTATATTAGTTACTCCTTTACGCTCGAACTGCTAAATGGCTTTGGATGAAATTTGGTACACGGATAGAGCATGTCCTGGATTAGCTATTATATTAGATTATTTTACGAATTCTTAGATTATTTCCTATTATGACTCACTTTTTTTTAAATTATTATTTTTATTGTGCTTTTGGGTACAATATTGATTGGTCTACACTGTTCTTACATAATATCTATTAATACTGTAATATGGAAATATTGTAACATCAACCACTTTTTTTAAAAGAGTAACCATGGAGTTTTTTGCCGGTTCTTCTCCATATGAAACGACCAATTTGGAACCGTTCACTAGTTTCTGATGTTTTATAAGTGCCCATGGCCTATTTGAAATAAAAATATTTGAACTTTTTTTGAAAAGCACAGTATATTTTTCATCTCAGGAGTATATTTTCTTACGGCAATTTTCTAGTGTCCCGCGGGCGAAGCCGCTCGCAGCAGATATAGCATAGCATAATCAATCAGCCTTTTAATGTTCCCACTGCTGGGACTCAGACCTCCTCTCTCTAGGAGAGGGAATGGGCCGTAATCCACCACGCGGGCCCAGTGCGGATTGGTAAATATCACATGTCTTCAAACTTTTTGGTTCTAGGACATGCCGGTTTCCTCACATTGTTTTCCTTGAACGTTTTGAGAGCAGTGGTGATGAAATAAATTACACAAAGTAATGCGCCTGGCATTACCCATGCACTCACGCTTAAATGGAAGTGGGCTGGACACATCTCACGATTTACAGACAAAAGATGGACCATTGAAACCACACGATGGAAAGGCCCAATAGGGAAAAGAAATGCTGGAAGACCAATGAGACGGTGGGCTGATGATATTATTCAGGTAGTAGGAAACGACTGGCTAAATACTGGTAAAGACAGAGAGTTGTGGAAGAAGATGGAGGAGGCCTTTACCCTTACAGGGGTGCATATTTCAAAATAAGATAGGTACTAATATTACTAACATAATTTAAGCAAACTTACTAACCAATTACTAACAACATTTGAAATGTAAACATAGAAATATGGAATAAATGGCTATTATTATTAATGCGCCTGGCTGGGTTTGAACCCGCGACCTACAACTCGTAAGTCGGGGCCATTACCACTCGGCCACCACTGCATTCAACGACAGCAGTTACGGTTTAATTTGTATGTGTTTAAATAGTTCTCGAATCTATGGATTTATTTGTCTAGAGCATAGACAATTTTGTGTAAGTTTTGCGGGAGATTAAAAGCTAATTAGACCAAGACCCCGGGCAGTGGCTTACCAAGACAATTGTAGTAATTTTTTTTTCGGTGGGAAAATCATCTTATGACATCCCGCGCTCTTGGGTGGATTGGGAGATAGTGTCAGATTTTTACTGACTAAAAACCCACTCCTGTTCCTACGTTACATTTCGTACCAGGGCCGGGGCCAAGGGTCTGATTCCAGTAAGCTTCGATCCTGCTAGACCCCTACAGTTGCTGACATCTCCTTAAGGTGCGCGTGGAATAGTACGCGCCGTCGACGACTTGGCTCGGTCCGGACGGTTACCGGACGGTCGGATGGCGAGCTACCTATTGCTCGCCGTCCGCAAGCCCGCGCCTACGGTGGCCGGGAAGGTGGACGGAGGATATCAAGTTAATTCACCTGATGGTTTTATTGATTAAACTACCTTAAAATGATCCCAAGCACTCTCTCTCTGGAACCTACCTACACCAAATTTTAAGTTTGTAGTTGTTTTAGTTTCTGAGATTTCGTGATTAATAATAATAAGCGAGTGGTATTTCGGTTTTATATATATAGAAGATTAATGTGATAACCACTCTCCTTTATCATTTACCTTCGTCAATCGAAGCTGAGGGATATCGGAGCTTAGCATAAATAATTTAAGGGACCGTTTTAGGCACAAGAATTTCCATTTTCCTCGAAAATGGAAATGCTTCATAAAATGATACGCAATTTAAGTTTAACTTTTAATATTTTGTTTGTCCTTGTTATTCACAAGTTTTTATTAAAAACGGTATTTTATTTCTAGCCTTTGCGTTGAGTAAAACATTGTAACATTAAGTCATTAAAACAAAATGCAATGACTTTTATCATTGACATGGTTAATTTAATGTGTGACTATTGTGACAAACAATCAGGTTAATTTTGTCGTAAAGTAATTTTTTTTTTCTACAAAATCACGTTAACTCTGCCTCTGTTTTATAAAAAAACTACTTTTTTATTATTGCTAGACTCACGCTTGAGCACTATCTCACCTGATGATAAGCGACGATATGATCGACGATGGAGCACTCTTGCCTAAAAGTAACATATTCAATCCTGACTTATGGCTTAGGAAACACTTTCCGTCAGTGGCTTAACTTCTATAAAGATAAAACATATCTCAAGCGAACATACTCCAAGGCTAAAAGTATCATATTATTGTCCCATCTACATAGTCTACTCATGTACCTTTCATTCTAATGGTCAACTATGCGTTAAGCGCGGACAACCGCCGCGTGACGTCGCGCGTGTGTCGTGTGCGGCGGTCGCCGTAGCGGAAACCGGACTATTACCCCCGCAGTGTCGCTAGTTCAACTTTAACGGTGTGCATGTAGTCGTTTCGATGGTGAACTTTATTATATTATTACGTAGCAAAACGGGCGCGGGGCGCGGCTGCCCACGACGGGTGCCCGCGCGGCAAACCGTGACGGAAGCCCGCGCAGTGAACCGCGATGGAACACTTTTGTATGAGACCACGCGGACGGCCGCTTAACGCAGCGTCGGCCCAAAGCTGTTTGAGCGATAAGGACACAAACTTTCGCCATTGTAATATTAGTGTGATTAAAAAAGAGATAATGTCGTGAATTCATACATTTATGGAGGTCTCCGGAACATTTGAGGGGTCTAGATACCTATTATATTCTAGAATAGCTTCTTCCAGCGGTTTTGCCCGCGTTAAAGTAGGTTTCTCCATACAAACTTTGCACCCCCGTTTCATCCCCTCAGGGGGTGAATTTTGGAAAATCCTCTCTTAGTGCTTGCCTACGTCATAAAAAGAAGCCTTGTGCCAAACAGTTCCTAGTCCTAGTAGTTTTGGCTATGCGTTGATTCAATATTTCAGTCAGTCTCTCCTTTTATATAAATAGGTAAAACAAAAAATATGGTTATGTATATATCGACGGTTGAAAGGCTAATTCATCTAAACGACATTTTTTTCAATATCGATTTATATAGATATTCGGAATCAGCAAAATTTTCTCCGTCGTTTGAGTCAGGTTTCAATATTTTTTTTAAATGTTGCTTAGATCAATTAGCCTTTCAACCGTCGATATATAAACCGGGCAAAGCCGGGTGGGCAGCTAGTTGATTCATAAAATTCAAATAATTTATTGAGGATAATAAGTCTAGCCCTTCGAACTAGGGTCGTATTATTTATCGGAAAAAATAAATGGTGAAACATTTATTACTGTAGACCTTACCCACATACCTACGAAGCGGGAAGTCACAAAACAGGACCTAGGCAGTGAGCAATCAAAATAATAAATATTTATTGAATGACTGGTTATTTAACAGAGGCCATAAAATCCAATAAAGGATTGTTATCATTGAAACTAGCAGATTATGTAAGCATTTTTAGGGTTCCGTAGACAAATGGCAAAAAACGGAACCCTTATAGATTCGTCATGTCTGTCTGTCCCGAAACTATAAGAACTATACTGTTGAAAATTGGTAAGTAGATGTATTCTGTGAACCGCATTAAGATTTTCACACAAAAATTAAAAATAAAAAAAAAACAATAAATTTTGGGGGTTCATATTTATAACTGAAACTCAATTTTTTTTTTTAATCAAACCCGTGTGGGGTATCTATGGATAGGTCTTCAAAAATGATATTGAGGTTTCTAATATAATTTTTTTCTATACTGAAAGTAGTTTTTTTTTAATACGTCATAAATCGTAAACCACAATTTACCTTTCAAGTTTGTATGGAACCCTCAGTGCGCGAGTCCGACTCGCATTTGCCCAGTTTTATTATATTCAAATCACGTAAAAAAAAAAAACAAGATTTTCATACTGGATAGTAGTGTATCTTCAATAATTTTTTTTTACTTATATAAACTAGTGCTTGACTGCGATCCTACGTGATGGTAAACAGTAATGCAATCGATGATGGTGAATCACACTAGTTTAATATTCACTCTTGTCTTTGAGACACCTAATTTATACTCGGACGGGAAGGCCGCAGGCAAATTGTTCCAGTCCTTCGATGTACGCGGTATAAACGACATTATATTATTACAAGTTATAATCTTTATTTTTTCCTTATCAGAATAAAAACATGTTTCCATTAACGAAAATGTTACCAAAGTTCAAAAAACCTCTTCACATTACTCACCCAAAAAACCTTTCAAAGATTTTTAATAAAAATGTCGCTGCCACCCAAAAATATCCACATTGCGCATTATTGCCTTAATTACTGTTAAAGACATCTTCGGTCCTTGTCTGTTGTATGAAGAAGGGTGTGCTATCTCTCTCAGTCGTGGAACATTTTACACGATAAAGCAAACGATCCCTTAACGATCGTGTTCGCGAAAGGCAAGGACAGGCGACCTAAGTATTTAATAATGTACAATTATTACGGTTATTCTCTGCTTGTGTTATTATTATTGTAATAATAATAATGCGTCGTTCGTGGTTTGCTCGTTAGGGGGTAGACAGTTAAGGCGGTGCCTGAAGCTAAATTCTAATTATGAATTTTGGGTCGGTTTGAAAACTGAGCAATATTTTACTTACAATCTTGTAATTTAGGAGTTTCGAAATACACAGCTTGATTTTGTGATTTCTATTGTCTTTGGCTGTCAAACTGCAACTAATGCCTATTATTATATAGTAGGCTCAGACAAATAACGCAATATGCATTCGCCTTATGATTCATAAAAATAATTACTGCGCAAGCAATCGTTCGAAGTTCGGAGCAGTCAAGATGTTTCGGTGGTACTGTACCAAGTTTCATTGATATCCGTTTAGCAGTTTGAGCGTGAAGAAGCAAGAAACATACTAACATACACACTCACAAACTTTCACCTTTATAATATTACATAATGTAAAGTCTGATTCTAGGGCTTCAGACAACTGTAGAATGTAAAGAGTGAACTTGGCGAAAATTCTGATTTTCCGATGACCACGTCACTCGTGAACTATGCTACATCTGCAATAGTCCAAAGCATACAATCTACACGACTCAGGCACTATAGGTGGTGTTACGCACTATCCCGCGATAATTGCACAACGAGAGTTTTCCGACAACGTGACGCAACGTTTTTACTGCTCTCTACTCTCTGCTGAGCCTGTTGTGAACTAGGGTTGAATAACATTTGAAGATCCATTACGGAAGATTCTGCTAAGTGTGGGTCGTGGTAGTGTGGGTACGGGCAACCTCACGTCCAAACCGCCGGGGATCCCGAACCCGATTTCCAGCCACAGTAAGGGTGGGCTTACGGACGGCGGGCAATGGGTAGCTCCCCGTCCGGCTGTCCGGTGACGGCACGTAGTGTACTCCACGCGCGCCTCATTGAGATGTCAGCAAAACCGTAGGGGCCTAGTCGGCTGAAGCCTTCGCTTCTGAAAAGAAAACGCGGGGTCCTGGAACGCAAACAAAAAAAGAACATATAGGAGTAGGTTTAAGCCAGTAAAATTCTGACACGCCCTCTCACCCCGCCCTAGAGCGAGAGAAAGAGAAGTCATTGGATGATTTCCCACCTAAAAACAAAAAAAAAACTTAATGAAAATAATATTGATTTCGTAGTCGACGATGGAGCTTGTCTAGAAATAATTAGTCTTGACTTAAAGAACACAGAATTCAGCAGGGAATTCCACACCTTAGCTATACGTAAGATGAAAGTGTTTAAAAAAAATCTAGTAACAATAAAGAGGTCAAAAATGGAACATACGACGACATTTTTCGGCTTTGACGATATTTGCACAGTAGATAAAATCTCAACATTCGCTAGGCAGATCATAATTAACAAAGCTACATAACATCTTACGCACATACCCTCCAGGCACAATCGACAATCAAAAAATTATAGAGTAGTCGTAAATTTCGCAAATACTCGTACTTACGAGTATATGTCACAATCTGTAGTAACATCACACAATTGTGCGTTAGTTTATTACCAGATCCAGTTTCAAACTCAAGGCCGCTTCTGATTTCGGAAGGTGAAATTTTTACTCACGTTTGGTATAGTCAACAAAACAGATTGGTAACCAGGCAATAAAAAGATGGATAGAGCAGTGATGGACTATAAGTAACAGCCTCGACTTACAAGTTGGATGTCGTGAGGCCAAAACCAGATAGGCACTTTGCTTTGTGTAATTTATATTATCACCACTGCTCTCAAACCAGTGAAGGATAACATCGTGAGGAATACCAGGATTTCTTAGAATAAAAAATCGAGGACATGACTGTGACATCCACCAACCCACTCTAGGCCCGCGTGGCGGATTTCGGCCTATTTGTTCCCCTAGAGAGGAAGCCTTAGTCCGGGAGTGGAAACATTGTAAGGCTGACGCATAATCGTTATTATATTGATAAAAAGTTGGTAGCAATCATAGATTTTAAGTCGACGGTAGTAGTAAAGATCTTTGTAGAAAGGTTCATCACCACATCTATTTAGGTTGTAAAGCAAGGCTTTTGGGATGAAGGTCCTCTTCTGTGTAGTCACAAGCACATGACACTTTTTAACTTTATATCCAGAAAGTCTATCTAAGGATTAACACGTGTATCATCATAATAAAGTACCTATCTTACAAATTATGCAAAAACGGTTATGACTTGGCTACTTACTAATCTCTTTTTTTAACTGTACTAGATACATAGTTCATTATTATGTAGGTATGTATGATAATAAGTAATTGAGATGAGATGACTTTGATTGCCCCAGTTTGGCAAATTATAATCGATCTTGCGTGGGCTGTTCATTAATTTAATTCGCTAGTGGTTGCTAACCACGACATGGAGTCTGTTTGCTTTATGTAATTTATTACTGTTTTAGCCAACCACAGATAAATAGCTGTGTAGCATTTAGGCAACCAGTGTAACTTGAGCATCTCTTTATTCAATACTAGCTTCTGCCAGCGGCTTCGCCCGCGTGAAAATAGGTTTCACTATACAAACTTTGGACCCCCGTTTCATCCCCTTAGGGTGTGAATTTTGGGAAATCCTCTCTTAGTGCTCGCCTACGTCATAAAAGGAAACCTTGTGCGAAATTTCACGCTCCTAGTCCCAGTAGTTTTGGCTGTGCGTTGATATGTCAGGTCAGTCAGTCAGTTTCTCCTTTTATATAAATAATATAGATTTATATATGTTACTGGTGAAATCTGGATGTGTCATTTATCTCTGCCTAATAAACCGAAACATACAGGCCTTTTTTTTGAGGTAAGAAATCCAATGACTTCCCCGCTCTAGGGTGCAGCGAGAGAGCGTGTTAGACTTTTACTGACTAAATCCATAGCTGGGTTCTTTAGTTACCTTGGCATCCCTTCAGCCACTCTTCAGAAAGGGGACTTACTGTCATGATAGTGGCGTTCCCAGGACCTATCAGGCCTAAGGTTATATTTGACATAAACTGGTGATTATTCTATATATAGTCTATATTCCATATTTATGATTTTTATCAAAGAGAGCGCCACCGGTACATGGTGGACATCCCGCCCATATGCACGAAACGTTTTGGGAACACATTCATTGTGCGTACAGCTAAGGAGTGGAATTCCTTGCCGGAAACTGTGTTTCCTGATGGCTACAACCCGGGAATCTTTAAGTCAAGAGTGAATAGGTTACTTCTAGGTAAGCGCGCTCCATCGTCGACCGCATCGTCGCTTTCGTGAGATAGCGGTCAAGCGCGAACCTAACAAGAATAAAAAAGGGTCTTTGATAAAAATCATAAATATGGAATAATTAAGACACTAATATTATAAAGGCGATAGTTTGTATACGTGTGTGTATGTTTGTCACTCCTTCACTTTCAAACAGGCGTAAAGAATTTAGACGAAGGAACACGGATGGACCATGTCCTAAATTAGCACATACTTTTTATCCCGAGAGTATGTTTTCTTGGAAAATTTTCTATTTTCTCGCGGGTGAAGCCACTCGCAAAAGCTAGTTGAATTATAATAATAATATAATAATAATATTCCACAACTTTCACACAACGCCGTCTAGTCCCAAGCTAAGCAGCCCCCCTAGCCAAGTTGCAAACGATAAACGTGAACGCTTAGTAATCTCCAATAGATTTTCAACTTTATACCTAAGAGCATAAAGTTGAAAATCTATTAAAGACTACTGAGCGTTAGCGACCGGAACGAACGAAAACACTATGTAATCTTCAATAGATTTTCAACTTTATATCCAATAACATAAAGTTGAAAATCTATTAAAGACTACTGAGAGTTTACGTTTATCGTTTGTGACTTGGCTAGGGGGGCAGAGCTTGTGTTAAGAGTACGAGACCACTGATAAACATACTTATAATTTTCTAAATACATACATATTATAGATAAATTACATCCAGACACAGAACAAATGATCGTGCTCATCACACAAACATTTGTCCTGAGTGGGAATCGAACCCACGACCTCCGGCATAGCAGTCAGGGCCACTAACCACTAGACCAACAGGCCTACAAATTATAATAAACATTCATAAATATTGATCAAGAAGTTGAACGGCTAAACAGGATAATTTGTATACATTTCCCTGTATTTTCTCCAGTATTTTACACGATAGTTAGTAATTATTATGTATTATCCGTTAGTGGTAGTCGTAAACCACATTTTTGTTAAGCCTACTAGCAGAGAATTTGCATGCAACATGCAAGTATATTCGTTCTTAGAAATGTTACACAGAAATAGGTTTAAGAGCTTGATTGCGTCAATTACGCAATCAAGCTCTATTGTCTAAAAAAGGCTAAAACTTAACGTTCATTGATGGTAACTAATAAGTAAGACTTAGAAAAAAAAAACGGTTAAAGCAAAAATATATTTTTATAGACGTAGAAATTGATAATTTATACAACTGTAATTTATTTGTTCACACGGAACCATTTTCTGAATATTTTATTTAAAAAAAAAATGTAAACAGTTGCTTTATTAATAAAATAAAAAAGATTTCAAAGGTTCAGAAAAAAAAAGGTGGATATTCATAAAAAAAAAAACAAATAAAAGTCAAACATTAAAAAAAACTGTAGCCGCATAATATAGAAGAGTTTTAATTTACTCAAAAACTATCCTCCAAGTTCTTCGTAGACTCCACCTCATACATATGAAGAAACTTCTTAATCACTCTTACCAAACGATGCCTACTATACATATTGATTGAACTCTGTGACCCCTGTGCTATTCACAGAAGCGTGTAAACTAATTAATTTAAATAACACCAGTTCAATACAAATACCCCGTATACAAGAGATGAGCTGATTACTCAAGATGTGTCGTAATGACTCATCTACCAGCCTCATTAATTCTTCTCCATCTATCAATGAGTAACTACTAGTTTGATATTGACCTCGCGCATGATAAATCTTATTTGAATGAACAGTTACGATACGCTTTGCGTAATTTTTAAATTTAGTAAAAACGATTTTAAAGCACCTCGGGCGTAAGTGTTGTTAAAGGCGACCTAGTAATAAATATCTGATAAAACTTAGCTTGTCATTAGATGATTTTCCCACCTAAAAAATATTAAAAATGGTCCCATAATAAATTATAAGCATCTTCATACATCTTATATATTCTTCTGGTCGAGCAAATTATTATTTTTTTTTTGGTTAAGAAAATGTAAGGATGCTTACCCCCAAGAGAAAGGAAGAGTGGCAGGCGGTCGCCTCCTTCTGCGAAGCAAAGGAGGCGGCCGCACGCGCGAGAGAACAACCCTCACGCCCCAGCCGCCGGGATTCCGACCCCGATTTCAAGCCACCGTAGGCGCGGGCTTGAGGATGGCAAGCAATGGGTAGCTTGCCGTCCGACCGTTCGAAAACCATCCAGACCGAGCCCAAGTCGACGGCGCGTACTGTTCCACGCGCTCCTCAAGGAGATGTCAGCAAACCGTAAGGGCCCAGCAGGTTTGAAGCCTACTGGGGCCATGTTTTGTGCGAAAGTGAACCCCGGGGCCCTGGAACGAAGGCAAAGAACACAAGAGAGACAGCCCCGAAGCACCTATATGTAGGCCTTACAAATATTTGTTTCTTGCAGGAATCGAAACCGCGACATGCACCATAGCAGTCAATCGTTCAACCACTTCGCTAATCATGCGGTCAATATATTTACCTCCAGACATTAAATACTCGTGAAGATACTCAACTGAATCGAATAAAACAGCAAGCTATTCTAAAAATCTCCACTAAAGTCAACCTGTCCCATTTCGGCCGGTTTCCCTCCTCGTTCAGCTCAAGTTTGTATCTAAACGCTTCCCTATTACATAATACCTAATGCTGTGACCAACATGTTTCAATGGTGGATGTTTGTAGAGTGCCCGTGTTTGTGTGGGTATGATAAACGTTACGTGCAGAAGGCTAACTTTTAGATGAACTTCTTCTATTACACCATTGAATACTGGATCTGGTGTAGTCACTTCAGATTTAGTTGCATCCTATGCTTAGCCAAGACTTGTTTAGACTCTAGCGTCTGTGACATAAAAGCGGTTTCTGTTACAAAAAAAAAAATAACAAATTATAGTTGCTTTGTGCGATAGTACTTTCAAAACAGGACTTAGTTTTGTCACCTATATAAGGTTATCATTGTGATTATTATAAATGTCCTTTATTTTTATGTCATTGATATGACAATCAGGAATGAGGATATCCGCAGGAGAACCAAGGTCACCGACATAGCACAAAGAATCGCCAAACTTAAGTGGCAATGAGCAGGGCACATTGCTCGCAGAACGGATGGCCGTTGAGGCCGAAAGGTTCTGGAATGGCGACCACGTACCGGAAGACGTAGCGTTAGAAGGCCTCCTACAAGGAGGACCGATGATTTGGTAACGGTTGCGGGAGTCCGATGGATGCGAGACGCACAGGACCGTTCATTGTGGCGACACTTGGGGGAGGCCTATGTCCAGCAGTGGACGTCTTTCGGCTGAAATGATGATGATGATGATGATATGACAATCGTTATTTATTTTTATGAAGTGATCAACGATTCCTAAAAAACCAAAATGATAAATTAATGTCATAATCGTCATCAAACCAATCAAACAAGAGTCTATAAAAATCATACCAGGAGGCAATCTCAGTTTCTGCAGTATATGTTCCTCTTCACCTTCTACATTAATTTTGCAGCATTTAGTGTAGTTTATGCTCGGCTCCTGTACGACCGCATTCTCTGCTGACATCCCAACAAATCAAATGCACGTAACACTTAATTGGCTCTGTTCGATGCACTATAGTTTTTGCGCGCGGCTCCGTTTGGTACAGGGAAGTCATTTACATTAGGATTTAATAGAGACGATGAAAGATAACATAACAAGACTAACATATTTATGGTAAGAGAAAATATAGATGGACTGTGTGATGTCTAGAAAAGAGATGACTACTATGATGGTGATTAAAAGAGAAATATGGAACAAGAAGACACATATTGTCGACCTCAAATAAATTGGAAGAAGGAATTACAAATGATGATGTAAAATCACATTTATATCTGGATATTAATCTCTGATAACCAAAGGTCTTAGTTTTCAGTTAGGAAATTTATTTGTAATCGTTAGATTTAAGGCCACCCTTAAATAATAATTAAGAGAGTTTGAAAATCTAATAGTGTTTCTTCCCGGTCGACGAATGATCGACTAATCAGTTTAAATAAATATATTTAGATCACCATAATAAAGGCAAGTCTCTCATTTATTAGTAAAATGTCAATTAGCAAATCATTTATCAGCATGTACTAATTCAGCATTTTCTGAGTGTAATTGGATCGACTTTTAAGTACCATTACTAATACGGAATCAATTAGGGAACAGATAATTCATGGCTTGTTTTAAGTAACTAGTACTTGAAAGGATATATCTACGGTGTCTTATTCGGTTTCAAAAATATGTATAAGAAATTAGTTTTATCCCACGGATATGCTCCTGTATTTTGTTTAAGATAAATATAACCCATGTCCTTCTATTGCCAGAAATTATTTCTAGCAATAAAATAATTTTAAAATCAGATGAGAAGTTTCGAAGATTACCAATTCCAAACTTACAACCTCTACATCTTTCAACATAATTGTGTATTTGCGAAAAGAATTCGGACACGGATCTTGTTATGTACCTAGATTTTATTTATAGAACCTGAATCGCAAACTATATCATCATATCAACTGTCAAAAACCTGCAATACGATGATTTACAAACTGCCAAAGTTATGCCAAACACGTTTTTTACAACTATGTAATCATGCATTACACATCATTTTGACACATTACAAGTTTATATATCACATCAACTTTGATGACGGCTGGAAGTCTGCTCACCTACAAACGTGATGGGCCGTAAATGCCTGTTCAGTGTCTTCGTCAACGGCATTCTGAAGTCTGGTTCGGTTTTTCTGATACAGTAGCCGTAAAGTGAGTGTAATGTACTTAATTTATTACTGTAATTCGCTTCAGCGGACCCAATTGAAATGAATCAGTTGGGGTTTGGCGCGAGTGTAAGCGATTTTGAAAGAACAATATAAACAGCGTAGTTCCTAACTGTATTATCAGAAATAACTTCATCGTTAATATAATTAATGACAATTAAGAATAAACCCTTGTGCAGAATTTAAAACTATAAATAGGCTAAGGCTAAATATTGAACATTCAATTTCTCAAACTTAAGAAACTGTTTTATTGTCTTCTTGACGCGAGTATAGTGGTTTTTCCGAGTATAAATTCTTTTTAAAATCAAATGTATGAAATTCTATGAAATTGTTTCGGTTTGTACGTATAAACGATGAGGCGAAACACTTAGTCCAAAACATAGAGGTATTTACAACGTAAGGGTGGATACTCGCATTACGTCAGGTATTCCGATGGTAGAAAGCAGATGGCAGAATCAAGTCATGCAATTCCCGCGCATATTCTTCAAAATACATCCTGTAAAATACTGCTGGCTACCCTAGGGCTGTGCTCCAGAATTAAACTCTTCGTACGAACGTTTTAACAAGAATTTATTTTAGACTAAGAATTTAAAACCGAAATGTTTGTTGGAGTTCCACAGGGCAAATCACCGGTCCTTTCATTATTAGTAATAGATTTATTGTAGAATATGAGCAAAAATCGCCATAACTAACACCACATCCCACATTACGTCATAAAGCTTATTACACACTATCAATAACTCTTGGCTATCATTACCAAGGAGTTGAATAATTTCTACTGATTGATGGTGTACGTGTAGTAACAACTGTTACTAAATATTGAGTTTCCTTCGTGAACTGACGGATACATAGGATTTATTGGTTTTAATACTAAAAACGGAAATCATTAACAAAGATCGGTAGTTTAGATATTTATCCAATCCTTTTTTAGGTCAACGTAATCTTCCTTCTTGGTGAATTATATACGTATATAGGGTGACTGGTAATTAGTGACCGATAATTAAACACGTCATTGTACTCATGATTACAAACAACTTTCCCAAAGATACTGTTTTTTTAGACTAATTAGTTTAATCACAATAACAAAACAGCTGTTTGAAACTTTGAATTTCGCGCGCGGGCCTTCACCCGATCAGCTGTTAGCGGCTCGGCGCCCGTTATTGATGACGTAAGCAATTTACCTACATGTTTCGGTAAAATAATATCCAAAGACTGTTGCTGCTGCTGTTTTGTTATTGTGATTAAATTAATTAGTATAAAAAAAGTTTCTTTGGGAAAGTTGTTTGTAATCATGAGTACAATCACGTGTCACTAATTACCAGTCACCCTATATACATATGTTTAAGGAAGAGAATAATATCCCACAACATGCAGTTACGAGGCTTTATGAGATTTTTTTTAAACAATTTTTAAACAATGATGACGAAATCACCTTATTTATTAAACATCGTGAAAAACACACATACACACGCACACGATCACACTAAAATGGTGAAAGTTTGTGAGTTTATGTGTGTGTATGTTTGTCACTTTATCACGCTTTAACGGCTGAATGGATTTCAATGAAATTTGATACACAGATAGATCGTGTCCTGAAATACCACATAAAATATTTTTTATCTATTTTCATATTGGCGAAGCCCCTGGCAATAGTATATTACCTATATTACTGAACTAATAACTCAATCAACCTTTACAGCAAGTGGCAAAAGCTAACTTAATTAATTAATTGGTCTAGTGGTTAGTGGCCTTGACTGCTATGCCGGGGGTCGTGGGTTCGATTCCCACCTAGGACAATGTTTGTGTGATGAGCGCGATCATTTGTTCTTTGTTTGGGTGTAATTTATCTATAATATGATAAAAGTATTTTTATCAGTTGTCTAGTACTCATAACACAAGCTCTGCTTAGCTTGGGGCTAGACGGCGTTGTGTGATAGTTGTGAAAAAAAAGTTATATAATTTATACACATTACCCTTATTTAAAGTTGGTTAAACTTTAGGAACATTTTTTCAATAAATTAGAATAATTATTCAACGCAAAATCACTAGTTTTATTTCAACTGTATCCTTATAATTATTTACCAGCCATTATATCTCACCTTGGCACCTAATATGCTGCAAGGTATTTTTTGTTTCATTTTTATGACAACGCAATAAAGTATGTACTACGTTGCTGAATTATTTGTAATTAGTGTAATTACGTTTGTTTTTGTATTAAATTAGGACGTTAGGAAATAATGTTAATGATTTTATTGGTTTCTTTGTTGGACATTTAGTCAGGAAACTTGCTGCTTTTCGAAAAACTGGGCAAGTACAAATCTGATTCGCATACTGAGGATTCCGTGCAAACTTACCTGTGAAAACAGTTCAATTCCTGAATTGAGTTACTAAGATTTTTCCGAATCGCAAAAATATTTTTTCTTTTGTGACTTAACTACAAATTTACAGTTTTCAGAGTGTTTTCCTATACTTGTGCTATGAGACCTTACTTCATACCAAATTTAAGGATTCTAGATCAACGGGAAGTACCCTATGAATTTTGATTCCCTTGAGAGTGTCGAAATGTAGATTTTTTATTTATTTATTTATTTATTTACGTGACATAAACGGCCGTATCTTTTTTTTCCTTAATAAATACGTTTGATTTTTGCACAGCTTCAAGAGTGTATAATTTTAATTTCTACTCGATATCTCTATGCGTTCTCGAGATAAAGGGTCTTGACAGACAAACAGACAGACGGATAACAAAGTAATCCTATAAAGGTTCCGTTTTTTCCTTTTGAAGTGCGGAACCTTAAAAATCTTAAACTTTTTCTTTCTCAATGTGGTGAGATGAATATTTAAAACACACAATATAGGATATTTCTTGCATAAAATACCAGGTTAATCTATCTAGGGTAAGATCTAAAGATAAAGGAAATCTTTTTTCCTTGAAGTATTTATCGTTGCTTCATTGCAGACTTATAAATATTGCAGTAAGATTGTCCTACTTAACTTTTAAAGGTAGATATGGTAATACATATTATATGATAGTCATGATGCGTAAAAACCTTATGGCCGGTTTCTGAATTGAACATTACAAGTTGGTTAAGTATACAAAATTCCAAGCATCGCAGACGTATAATATTTTTGTAACGTGGGAATTAATCCAGTGGCTTCTCTCGCTCTAAGGTAGAGTGGGAGGGCGTGTCAAACTTTTACTGACTAAAATCACACCTGTGTCCTTTAGTAGCCCTTAGCATTTTAGGACTAAGGTTTTCTTTTTTAGAAATTCCCGGTGGCTCTTGCTGGCATCGGCCCTGTTTCGCCCCTACGGCAGACGTATGGCTTAGCATAACATAAGCATAATCAGCCTTTTTAATGTTCCCACTGCTGGGACTCAGGCCTCCTCTCTAGGAGAGGGAATAGACGGAACAAACGAACGTAACGACGATGAAACGTATGACTTACCATAAGAAAACTTATATTGTAGTGGACATGACATCTAAAACGAAGTAAACAAGATAAAATGAACCAAAATAGTCACAGCCCTCCTAGCCAAGTTACAACCTTTTATCACCACAACGGTCAGTCACGTGGTCAGAACAAAAGTGTAGGAGGCGTGGCCTACTCGAGGCGATCGACGAAAACAGAATCGAAATGAAACGGTTGTAACTTGGCTAGGGGGGCAGAGCGAACCAATAGAATTGAATAAACTTTATTGTACACCAGAATAGTAACAATTTGACAGAAACTTAAACTAACTTCCTATTGTTACTTACTATTATTGTTGTTGTGTTGTTGTACAGAAAGAGAGGCCTTGTTGAAGGTGGAGCGACGACTTAAAAGACACCGCAGGATTACTGAGGAGGTGAAATTTGGAGGAACCAGCGAGAGGCTTATTCGAAAGCAAAACAATCTAAAATGATGTTGTATGATACAAATACAAAATTTTCAAAATTATAAACACTTTAACGTTTGTTAATAAATACCAAAAGTAATATGGGATAAGGGCAGGAAGAAGAAGATGAAGATTGCTAATAAATACTATAGTCATTATATATAAATCATACTCTAGCATCAAAACCTGTCAAACATTGGCATCAAAGCGAGTGTTGATACGTTTTTAACTCAAAATTCTGGATGAGAAATTCTACCAGTATCTTTATGTAATTCAATAAATTAAGGAAACAGTTTATTGAGCCTCTTGAGACGACACCGATGTCTATCAAGTCGTCAATCGCGGTTATTTAGGTATAGACACCCGCGTAAACCCACATCATTCGCTTATCGAACAGTCACTTTATTTACATTAAGTGGCTCAATCAAAGAGAGTCGTCTTTAAAAATTTAAGATATAAGAAAAAGGGTGGTATTGTACCCATAGATTTAAAGTCTGTGTACTCTATTCCATTCTGTTCCATTCTGTTCCCTTCAGTTTCATTCAGTTCCATTCTGTTCCATTCTGTTCCATTCTGTTCCATTCTGTTCCATTCTGTTCCATTCTGTTCCATTCTGTTCCATTCTGTTCCATTCTGTTCCATTCTGTTCCATTCTGTTCCATTCTGTTCCATTCTGTTCCATTCTGTTCCATTCTGTTCCATTCTGTTCCATTCTGTTCCATTCTGTTCCATTCTGTTCCATTCTGTTCCATTCTGCTCCATTCTGTTCCATTTTATTCTATTCTATTCAAAAGTCCTTTGCCTAAGCCTTTTGTAAATTTACTCATAAAAACAAAAAAGAATACTAAGAATTCTCGCGTTGTAAAGAAAAAACTGGTGCAAAATAGTTGAAACGGTAATTATATTGAGATATTCATCGTATAACGTGTTAATGAGCGTAAATAGTTAATTAAATTGCTTCATTTGTTTAGAATTAACGATGGATTCATGGATGTTTCTAATGACGTGTTAAATAGCGATGCTTTATGCTATCAACTGAATCAAAATGTTTATCACGTTTGTTACTCCTTCACGCTCAAGTGATTGAACGGATTTGGATAAAATTTGGAACCTGAATAGACCATGTCCAGGAATAGTAGTGGCTATTTATCTTGGAAATATATTTTATTAGGATAATTTTCTATATTAACGTGGGCAATGCCATTGGCAATAGATAGTAATAATTTGTAATAATAGCATTGCATTGGGGCTATAGAGCTGTAAAGATATTGGTCACAAAAATTCTTGTAATAAAATTAGCTTAAGTAAATAGGCTAGGTGGGTTATCATGACGTTCAATGTAAGATTGTTTCATTTTTATTTCAGTGTGGGTAAGAGACAGAGCTATACAGGTTGTCTAGCACCATCTCTTACTCACACTGTAAATAAGAATGAAACAATCTTACTTTAAACGTCGTGGTACAGGTCTAGGTCTCTGTATGACTGATTGTTATCTAATATATTTTTGTTTATCCACATCTACACTAGTAAAGAGGTAAAGTTTTTTATGTTTTTTTGTTTGTAGGAGGTAATCTCTGAAAGTACTGGCCCGATTGCAAAAATTTTTTCACCGATAGAAAACTGCTTTATTCCTTAGTGACATAGGCTATATTTTATGTACGCGGGCGAAGCCACGGGCAAAAGCTAGTGACTTATATTTTGATCATCCTTCTACTCTTCATTTCAAACGTACATTTATAAGTGTTAAACTATTAATAACTACTTTGCAATGTGAGTTTTGCGCAACAGAGGGATAGTTCCGGTCTTTTTTTACTAGCCTGTTCTGTCTTACTTTTGGGTAAAAGCCTTCTTCCACTCCTATCTTTCGCAAATCCAAGCTTCTTTCCAGTTACAGACAGCTATATTTTTAAAATCAATATAGACTTGTCGTCACAAATAATCGATATCTAAATCTATACTTATACTTATACTATTACATTATGCCCGCCTCGATACGACAGTTAATATTAATACGGTCACCTCAAGCATCATTTTACTCACCGCGATGCTCCTATTACAAAAACACGCGATCTAATAGCCATAGCCTTTCGAAACAATTCTAACATGCAAACTGGGCCAATTTCTTAACACACTGGTCGCACGCACTTATTGAACCAGAGAAATGACTTCGTTAATTAGGTGTAAGACAGTGAGCACACTAGAAATGAAGTTTTGTTCATCATAAACACGAAGGCCAGTTCAAGCCTGATTAAGTGGTTTATTTCATGTATGGTCAGTTCTTCAAATCTCGTTCTGATATTCCTCAGATCTACTTCAGATTATTTTTTGGCAGGAAGCCTTCTTCCTGCCATTTTTAATTTAAATTCTGTATTTTGATTTGTTTTTATTCCACATAATAGAACCGTCAAGAAACATGTAACCAGATTTTTCGTAATACACAGCATCATTGAAAAGAGTGTCCATGGAGTTTCTTATACCTTCGACTCCAAAGAGATCTACGATTTGGAATGTGCAATGGGTTACATCTTTTGCGTTGGTTCAGTTCCTTTGCGTTTCAGGGCTGCGGTGAGTCTTTCAAAAATCCTGCATAGTAGATAACGTCAATGGCACTATCGTGGTATCAATATTTCATAGAGCGACAACCTCCACTGAGCAACTAGCATGCGAGTTACTGTGCTGAACTCGATCAAGCGTTTGATTACATTGTACATCGTTTAGACCTATAAAGCTTCCTCTCTACTTTTTCCACGCGCACAGCTAACCTGTGGAACTATTTGCCATGTCTATCCCCATTCATATGTCAGCCATCAGACGTCAAAGCAAGAGTGAATGACACGCTTGGTAAATAGTCAACCTCATCATTCGTAATCCATAAGGCGAGATCCAGGTGAAGAGTAGGATCAACGTGAGATATATACAGTTGTATCTCGAACTTGATTCCCACCAAAAAGATCTAAGAGTAAATAACCTTCTTCTATATAAAAAAACATCAATTCCTATGCGGTTGCTCACCACTGTTTACAGATGGAAACGCGACCTGTGTCTGCACACAGCCTTACAGCTATTAGTTTTAGTGTACTGATTCTGAAGACAGGTTTAGTATATTAAGTAAGTAATTTTGATGACTGACACTCTTTTTTTTTAGCGATACTTTTTAGTTTTAGCAACCTGTCGATACTAACTAGTGTTTAATCCGACTGGTTATTGCAACTAATTTCTTATTAGGGTTCTGCGTTGCTATCACCTGTTGTCTTTTGTATCTACCTGTTTGCCACAGTATCTATGAAGCAATTAGTTACTACATTTGAAGTGCATTTGTAACTTTAATAATAACAATAGACAAGTAGCTTGTCCGCGATCAGACAAGATTATTCACACATATTATAAAACCGAAAGTTTTTGAGTTTACCAATGTGTTTGTTTATTACTTCTTCACGCTGAAACTGCTGAAAGTATTTGAATGAAATTTGACACACGGATAGAACATGTTTTGAAATATATCTTTGGGATAATATTCTACTATTACGCGAGTGTATTTGCTGGCTGGAGTGTGGTCGCATTTATAAATACAGTAAAAATTCATTCCGTACTTAATCATTTTTCATATTACGAATGATGCATGCTGTTTGCAAAATTATTAAAATTTCAGACGCATGTGAAATTATGCATTTCTTTACATGACTATGCAACGGCATCGTATATTACTGCAAAATAGTCGCTCATTTATTTCACTGACCACTTCTTATAAAACTTTACTCATTGTCCTTTATTAACTGCAGTAGTCGTGTCATCGTTTAGGTCACCGACAGCTGAATCTTTTTGTTCTCTTAAAGAAGCGACAAGAAATATGTAACCGAGATATTTATGAAATAAAACATGATTTATGTTAGAGATCTACGCTTTGGAATGACTGACTTCTTGACAATTCAAAAGTGGCTGTAAGTATATGGTTTTTTAAATAAATGCTTTGATTTATATTATATGTAACTAAGTATTTTTATCAATTGTCTAGAACTCATACCACAAGCCCTGCTTAGATAGGGACTAGATGGCGTTGTATGAAAATTGTGGAATATTATTATTATTTATTTTTGGATTTGCCCAGGTGTGGGAAAAAACAGGCTAGGTAGATTAGATTAGGTGTACATTATTACATTCGGTAGTTAAGTGACCACTTAAATGCAGTTCTTATGCAAGAGCTGTTTGTAAATACTCTTGAACCCTCGAAGGTTAAAAAAAAACTTGACATGCGACATGGGCGTCAATTAAGATTATAGAAGTTCGAAGGTAAGATTTAGCAATCATAATAATTAGTAGGTAATCATTTACATAATTTAGGTGAACGCTACTAAATTAATTTATTTAAGGAATTTCCAATAATCGAAACTTGGTTGTCGATGTCACAATAGGCTTAGTAGTTCATTTTTCTTCATTTATCATGGGTTGTTATATCTAAACTATTTTTTTTCGGTGGGAAAATCATCTAATTATATCACCCGCTCTTGAGCGGAGCGGGAGGGTGTGTCAGACTTTTACTGACTAAAAACCCACTCCTGTTCCTTCGTTGCCTTTCATACCAGGGCCTTGTCTTCCTTTCACAATCAGACCCTTGTACCAGTAGGCTTCGACCCTGCTGGGCTCCTACGGTTTGCTGACATCACCTTGAGGCGCGCGTAGAACAGTACGCGCCGTCGAGGACTAGGGCTCGGTCCGGACGGTTACCGGATGGTCGGACGGCGAGCTACCCATTGCTCGCCGTCTGCAAGCCCGCGCCTACGGTAGCCAGAAATCGGGACCCCGACGGCAATATCTAGCCTATAATGTCACACTGCTGGGAGAAAGCCTCCTTCCATTGTCTCCGGCGGATTAAGTAGTTACTTTTTATTTTATTGTTGTTTGTCCTGTGCGAGTCTCAAATAAATGTTTTCTTTCTTTCTTTTTCTTTCTTTCCGGCTCTGAGCTACTTCTTGCTTATTCCCAAGGAAGACATCCAAGCCGTCTTACCATCTGGTCTACTTCATGGTTTTCTGCGACTCCGTCGTGTGATTTCAGGGCACAAATTTTGTGTTCTACCGGCCCATTGCTCCATCGCCACGTCAAGTGGCAGACATGTCCAGCCCATTAGATATTGTAAAAAAATCATTCTACGTTATTTTATTTTATTATTATTATTGATAAGCTCACGTTTGACCACTATCTCATCTGATGGTAAGCGATGATGTGGCTGACGATGGAGCACGTTTGCCAAGAAGCAACCTATTCACTCTTGACTTAAATACCCCTAGGTTATTACGAAAATTGTAAGAATTATTGCCAAGAATTGTCTCAGAACCTGAGAGCAGTGGTGGACCAGTGGTAACCACTCTGACTTACGAGTTGTAGGCCGCGGGTTCAAATCCAGCCAGGCGCATTACTTTGTGTAATTTATTTCATTACCATTGCTCTCATAACGGTGAAGGAAACATCATGAGGAAACCGGCATGTCCTAGAATCAAAAAATTCGAAGACATGTAACATCTACCAAACCGCACTGGGCCCGCGTGGTGGATTACGGCCCGTTCCCTCTCTTAGAGAGGAGGCCTGAGTCCCAGCAGAGGGATTAATAGTGGGATAATTCAATAGTAAAATCTTTTACTATCTTCATACTTAACCGAAAACGATTAGTAAATCATAGAAACCAACCATTAGTATGTCAAATATTATACAATTTAGATGAGACTATAAATAGTCCGTCTCAGTACATTTTAATTACTTAACAAAATTGACCCATTTAACAGTTGCCTCACTATCTAGACAAACCAATAATTTATGTCTCTCGACTTCCTTTAACCGCGGTTTACTAAGCTACGGTTAAGTACTAACTTGTCGTTAACGTATTAAGTCACTGAACCGACTTATATTTACCATGACTGACGTAATGTACTGAATTCCCGTGAGAGTATTAGATATTTGTATACGATAAGCTGTCATAATGAGCACGGAATCAAATTGTTTCTCAGATATTAATGACACGCGTTTGAATAAATCTAGTTTAGCATTAACCTCGCCAAAAGGTGCACTTTGCCAGTAAGTACCTAACTCCCAAGGCTGATTATAATACAGGATTACCTATTCATAAACTTCATTTATCAAAAACATGTCAGCATCAAAAGCATTTCCAAAAACGTATAGGTAAATTATAATTTTTGTAGAGGTTTTCAAAGACACTTTTCACTTTATCAAAGATCCTGTTATTATTTTTTAGTATTTAAAGAACAGGCTCTTATTTTTACCCGACTACGGAGGGTTATGATTTTGACAGGCTATGTATGTATGTGAGTTTGTTCATCTGTTCCCACATAGCTCCTAATCTACTTATCGGAACTCGACGTATGAGGTATCGTTAGAACCGTCTTAATTGTCCGCTGAACATAGGTTACGTGGCGTGTCACAAAACTTGATATGGCGCCCTCTAGCGGACAAAAAGTAATGTGTAAAAAATAAAAATGGAGATAAATACGCCGTGTTTGGTATCATTTGAAAGGGCTTTACTTGTACATTTCCAAAATATTGTTCAAATTTAAAGTGACGCCCTCTAGCGGACAAGAAGTCATGTGTTAAAAAAAATGTTAAGATAAATACACCGTGTTTGATATCATTTGAAAGGGCTTCACTGGTACTTATCAAAATATATCATCAAAATTCAATGTGGCGCCCTCTGGTTGACAAAAATTAATTTACCATTATTAATTAGAAATTTTAAATTTAGCTTTTGCAAATGGTATAGAAGCACAGTGATTTAACACCAAAATAATTTAAATAAAAAAAAGTAAAAAAACTAAAACCCGACTACGACAAAAAAAACGACGAAACTAAAAGTATGAAACAAGATTTCCAGGATGCTGAAATAAACAAGGTAAAAAGAAAAGCCGTAGTCACACGTTATTAGTGTTTCGGTTGTTACCTATAACGTGTGACTGCGGCTTTTCTTTTTACCTTGTTTATTTCAGCATCCTGGAAATCTTGTTTCATACTTTTAGTTTCGTCGTTTTTTTTGTCGTAGTCGGGTTTTAGTTTTTTTACTTTTTTGCCTTCCTCTTTTGCATCTTTCTATAAAAATAGTATCATAGCCTAGATAAAGTGATGTCTCATCAGCGAGAGAGATATTTTTTTAGGGTTCCGTACCTCAAGGAAAAAATTCAATTCAATTTAATTATTTTTTTTGCGGAAAAATCTTCGAGACTCCATTCGGGAATTGTAGTTTGTACGGAACCCTCAGTGTGCGAGTCTGACTTGCACTTGTCCAGTTTTTTCCTTTTGTTTTCCCACGGTTTGTACATTTAACCAGTGTCAGGTATTAGAATAGTTACATATACAGTTGTTTTCCATTAGAATGTGTATATGACCCAGTCTAATGTTTCAGCAGTATTTAGCAGCAAATGGATCTCATCAAGCTTCGCTCAACAATACCAATTTCTCAGTTTCATTTTACTGATATCGTGCCTATTTCAACGATTCCACATTATGGTCCAGTTGTATAGATACTTGTTTAACAAAACTACACCAATTTAACATAATGATACAATTAAATAATATCAATTTGGAATCCACTTGCGAATAATTAAGCTAGAACTACATTAAGCCGACGCACACGTGTAACACGCCTGGCCAAGTTGATAATCTTCAATCGATAACGCTAGTCGAAAACTAATCAAATGTATGGGAATGACATCATCTCAACGTTAAGTCACGTGGTCAGAACAAACGAATAGAAAATTCGTAGCCAAGTTCACATCGTTCAAAATGATAGAATGAATTGTTATCGTTTCTACAATGTTCAACGCTACATCCTTTGTTATTGTAGAACGACATTGTAGAACGAGCGGCCGACTCAGGCGCGTCAACATGGCTACCAACTTATCGTTTTCTACAATTGTTGACACCGAGGCGTTACCGATTGGAGAACGGAATTCGACACGAAACGGTTGTAACTTGGCTAGGGGTTGATTTGTATGTAGAACGACGTCGCGTGGCGTGGATCAAGTGTAGCTCTACAAGTCTAGTTTCCATATAAAATGTATGGAGACCGACGCGCCCAGATCGGCGTGTGTGGCACACGTGTGTGCAGTGTAGTTCTAACTTAAAACAGCCATTGAACTTCATTTTAAAAATCCAGCCATTACAATTCGAATAAGATTGTTGAGAAGACAAAAGTTGTATTGACGACGTGACTTTGCTGTAGGGTGGTTCATACCATGAACTTTGGATTTTTGACTATTGTTACCATTAGAAGCAATAGAAAGGTCCTACTCGACTTTTTCGTCTAGGGTCTCACGGCCATTTAAAAAAAAAATCAATTATAGTCGCTGACTAAAATCTCATTTTCAATTGTCTACAGATACTTCGTGAGCACGGTGCTACAGTTCCAGATCTACCGGGCAGTGTGCGAAAGGACCGGTCAATTCATCCCCGGTGACCCCTCACGGCCACTACACAAATGTGACTTCTACAGGAATCCTGAGGCTGGAAAGATTCTAACGTGAGTAGCTCTGTAGATTACGATAATAGAAGTTAGTGCACAAATTACAGATTGGAACATGTGACGTAAGGTAAGTAAACCTCAGTATCCAACTAGCATAGCTATAATTGATTAACCTAAAACGATCTCGTTCGTGGTCGCTCTCAATGGGCAATATCTAAAGACTTAAAGTTACCAAAATACCACATTGCTTTTGCAATATTTTTTAATTTATTTAGACTTCAACTACCTAAAATTCGTTAGTAATTTATTTTGTTAACATCTCATTTATTGATAGTTGTAATTATTCATATTTTTTTTATATAGCTTTTTTTTATAATGTGAATGTGAGAAGACTGTAGACTCTTTTTTAGATTACTTCCTATTACGACTCACTTTTTTTTTTAATATGGTTATTTTTATTGTGCTTTTGGGTACAATATTGACTGGTCTACACTGTTCTTACTTAATATCTATTAATACTGTAATATGGAAATATTGTAACATCAACCACTTTTTTTAAAAGAGTAACCATGGAGTTTCTTGCCGGTTCTTCTTCATAGGAAACGGCCAATTTGGAACCGGCCTATGTGAAATAAAAATATTAGAACTTTTGAATTTTGAAAACGGCAAAGGAGAGAGCTATGCTCGAAATTTCCTTGCGTGATCGATACAGGAGAAAAACAAAGCCACTATATGGAGAGAATCGCAATCGATGTATGGAGAGGGACAAGGAATCCAAAGAAAAGATGGATAGATTATGTGAGGAGTGATATGAAAGAAAAAGGAGTTAGTGATAGCGTGACGAGTGATGGGATAGAATTGAAGAAAAAAACGTGTTGCACTGACCCCAAGATACGTAAGACAAGGGCAGGAAGAAAATGATGATGATTACCCCTTAAATATTTTTATTACCTTACTATCCGATAGTGATATGCAAATTGAAAAAAAACCGGGCAAGTGCGAGTCGGACTCTCGCACTGAGGGTTCCGTACAAACTTACATATGAAAACAGTTCAGTTCACGAATCGAGTCTCGAAAGATTTTTTCCAATCGCAAAAAAGATTTTTTTTGTGACGTAACTACAAAATTACAGTTTTCAGATTTTTTCCTATACTTGTGCTATGAGACCTTGCTTCATGCCAAATTTCAGGATCCTAGGTCAACGGGATGTATCCTATGATTTTTGATTCCATTGAGAGTGTCGAAATGTACATTTTTTGCGACATAAACGGCTATATCTTTTTTCCCGTTAACTTAGAAGTTTGATTTTTTTACAGCTTTAAGGGACCGCAGACTTGACTATTATTATGGTTTTAATATCAACTCGAAACCTCCACGCGTTCCCGAGATAAAGGGTCTTGACAGACAGACAGACAGACAGACGGACGGATAACAAAGTGATCCAATAAGGGTTCCGTTTTTTCCTTTTGAGGTCCGGGTACCCCAAAAAAAAACGTACAAAAATTTGAATTGGGGGAGGTACCCTAGAACATTCACCCAATCAGCAAGTTCATCTGAATAAAACATTCACATTCATTCAATTACCAATCACAGTGACACAAATAGATACCAACTCAATAAAAACGATACAGATCAATAATATGTATAATAAGTTCAGTTTAACATAAATCGTAGATATTTATCTGTCTCAGAGCGTGAAGCCGAGTGGCCTTGACCGTTACGGTTACATTTGAATTTATACACGTAATGGTCTGTTGTGAGACTAGTTCAATACTGCGGATTTAGCTGACTATTTTTATTGAATTATCGTCTACCGGGACAAAAGTTTAGTGAAGAAAATCGTTTGTCTGTGTTGTTTATTACTTTTCAATACACTTACTCGAAAATCCGCTCATATCCCCACCGCTTTTAGGCACGCAATTTACTATTCCTCGTACCAGTGCAGAAAACTGCTTGAGCTCACATCCGCCAAAATTAATAGTATTCATCGTATCAAGCACACACGTGGGCACTTGGCTCCATAACACTCTCGCCTGCGGCTCGGACAAATTCCGCTTCAGTCGGCGGCAATGACAAACTTGCTCCACTTGTATCAAAATGCTTATTATCTAATGCTTCTTAAATACTATACAAAATCTGATGATTTGATTACCGTAAAACGGGGTGAATAAAACGCAAGGGTGAATAGAAACAAAACTTTGGTTTGGTTTTTCACTTTGATATCATATTATCGGCTTCTAACAAAGCATCGACTTTTTAGAATAACAATGCATTAATAAATTGATACAATTAAATGGTGCAAAAAAAATTCAAATATCGTGCAGATACCCTTTGAAGTGTGGTTTCTTTTCACCCCTGAGTTTCTATTCACTCCATTTGACTGTATTATATTTGATTTATTGGTCACTTACACTTTATCGAAATTAGGTAGCGTAGATATTATTATACAATAGCTAGATGGTAGACACAATAATTAGTTATCTAGATTGAACACTTTTCCTGTGACATATGCATATATTTTTTATCGCCTCTTTACCTCTGGTAGCTCATATGCCTCGGTGAAGGCGCTTCTATACCTGATAAAATTAGTGTTCTGTAGGGTTTAGTAGATCACTCATCCCAAAAGCCGAACCTCAGCCCAAAGAATCGCCAAACGTAAGTGGCGGTGGGCAGGGCACATTTGAACAGATGTCGATGGGGACGAAAGGTTCTGGAATGGCGACCACGTACCGGAAGACGCAGCGTTGGAAGGCCTCCCACAAGGTGTACCGATGACCTGGTGAGGGTCGCGGGAATTCGATGGATGCGAGACGCACAAGACCGGACGTCTTTTGGCTGAAATGATGATGATGATGATGAGATCACTCATTCTTAATAATGTTAGGTTTACACACTTCGTTAATTTTACTAAACCATCGAGATATAATAAGTCCACTTTGGAATATTTTTACGGGAAAATGTTAATTAGATAGAATTTATAATATGATTATGTCACTAACTCTTAATGAAACGTCCTTGATTAACAAGTTGCAACATCAAAAATGTGTGACAGAAAAATGCATTTTAATTTCAATAGCTTTTAATTTATTCATACCACTAATTATACGCATTTTTGACATCGCAGTGTCGCCCTTAATCCTTCGAAATAAAGTTCACATTATTTAACAGAATTAATCTCTTAAATAGAACATTGATCCGAACTAATTTCAACTGTACCGTTTCCACGGAGAGTTGAATTTTAATCGCATGTAAATGTCCCAAAATAGATAAAATATTCGAGCTAATTTAAACTTCACTCGCTTGAGATAAGGTAGAAATTCCTTTAGCAAGTGGTTATAAAAATAAAGCATGGTGCAGACAATTGCGCGTCTCCGCGCGGATGTAGCCACTTGTCGCCATGGATGCGGGTTGCATTATTAAATTTTATTCGTTAATATTGTTACATTGTTGAATTTAGTTTTGAAGCTAGTGATAAATTGTACCCTTGGGCATTTAACTTATTCTATCCTATACTTATATCCCCTCGCACAATGGGCGGCATTATTATTATGTCATTGCGCGATTTTACGTAAAATCACCAAAAAAGAAGGTTCAGGTTTTTTTCAGGAAAAACGAAGATATAGAGACCAAAATTTTCGGCCGAATAAATTTCGTACACCCGTGTGTACAATATGACAAAGTTTTTTAAGGTCATTCAAGTTGTACAACCGTATCATTGGCATGGCACTCGAGGCGATATAGAAACAAGCGATTAGAACTTTTATAGAAACCAGGGAATATTTGCTAAATATAAGCAATAATTAAAAATGACGAATGCTCTAGTAAACAAATATGAAAGAATTTTTAAAATATCTTCATCAACAACGAAATTATAAAACTTTGAAGGTGCTAATTAGAAAGAGCAGTCGACGTCAAAGTACATCACGCTCGTACAACCGCCATTGTCGTACAATCGTACAAATCCAGCCTTTGACTCCAGTACGACGTGGCTGTTTGAGAGAGTTACTCTGACACTCCCTCTCGATCCACCTAGAGTGAGAGGAGCCATTTAATTAATTTCCACTTCAAATAAAAAAAACCTCTAACATCTTAAATAACTGAGTGATTAATAATCATGTAATAGATTAAACTCATAATTATGCCCTCAATAAAGTGTACACCACTCATCATGAAAATAATTCTCTAGAAACTATAAGTACTTCAGTTTGATAGTCAAACAGAACTGTTTAATTACCTAATGACAGTTTTACAAATTAAGGCCATCCCACAGTTTACCAGTACCGATTACAACGACATTTCATAATACGACAGAAGCATTTGGTTAAAATTCCTTACAGTGTGGGACAGACGAATTTCAAACAGAATATTGAATTGCAACAAGCAGCACTGTAGTAGTTACTGTTGACAAACTTTATAGTGCATAAAATTTTAGTAACGTTAATTAGGTTTTATTGCATCGTTGACATAGCATTACAAAATTTAGTAGAATAGTTACTGTGGAATCCAAATTGAATTGCGATAACTCTGAGAATAAAGGGGCAGGGAATAGGGAGCTATCCAGAAACCATTTAAAATACTACGAGTGAACTATTTGAAAATGGTGAGCCTATGAAGTAACAATTTGAATATATTTTTGAAATAGGCATTTATTGAAATGAGTTTGATATGCGAAATCAGAATCATATGACATTTCCCAAAAAAACTATTTCACCTAGATTGAAATATGATAATTGCCTAATCACGCATAATTATTATACAATTTAGTAATTCTATACTAAACGGTAATTAAGATAAGGCTAATGATTGATGTTGTAACCAGTAAGTTATAAAAACTGTAGTTTTATTCAAATTATTAATTTATTGAGATACTGACCGAGTTAGTTACATTTCAGAATAGCTTTAAAACAATTTTGTGACAATTCATCAATATAATTTTGTCTACATAGACACTGCAACTTGAAGAGACAATCTCGAAATTTGTATCTGAGTGAGATTACTCAAACTCTAATGTTGCATTTAACTTGTATCTACCAAACAGTTATGAAGTCTTGGTATACTCATTTCAGAAATCAACTGGTGCATCGACTAGTTTACCAACTGGAAACAGTTGCACGGCTGTTGTAACTTGTAAAATTGTTACCTTCTACTGTTTTATGCTAGCCTGGTACATTTTGCGGTCCTAGTTACAGCATTTGCGTTCGCAAGCAGATTGCGGTTCATCGATATGGTTACATTGTTTACATTATAAATGTTTACAAACTTCAACTTTTGGATATATTCTGCTTTAGTAAGCACGGAAAGAAAAAAAAAATTAGGCGATCACCGAACAGCAAAAAAATTTGTAATAGTCTCAAAATTACGGGAATTCGCTAATTAATGAGCAATACTGTATACTATAAATTATTGATAAAACGTTAAATGCTTAATAGAGTAAACACACAAGCTCTTGATGCCTCATTTTGAGCCCAAAACTACACTACTACGCTCTGGCAACATCCCAAATTGCTGTATTGGGTTGTGCTCACTGCCACTACATCAATGAAGCTTACCTTGATCACTTGATGGCTTGGCCATGAATATTTATCAAGCTCTTTAAAACAGATGAAACCTTTCCTAATAAGTAAAAAAAAGTATGAGTTCCTAATATGTCATCAGATCCTTACTTTAACGAAAGCGAATAGACTATCTATACGATCTTTACACAACGAAGTGAACTGTACTATGACGTTTAAAGTAAGATTGTTTCATTCTTATTTCCAGTGTGGGTAAGAGATGGCGCTAGACAACCTGTATACCTCTGTCTCTTACTCACACTGAAATAAGAATGAAACAATCTTACTTTGAACGTCATGGAACCCTGCAGTTTTAAACAACCAACAGTTTACAAGAAAATTTTTTAACTAGAAGATCCCAATCACAAGATTCAATATAAATTCCAAACCATGTAACAACATTTACGTTCCTACTTACACAAAACATAATAAATAAGCCAGCGTACAATTCACGCTGATGCAAAATCCAATTGTAATCCAAAATCGTGACTTCACCGCTGTTCTAATTACCATTATACGGAGGTATAGGAAGCTTGGGCATATGGGTCGGAGCGGTTGCGAAAATCACGCTGGACATAAGTATTGGAGGCCTAAAATGTATACTGTACTTTGTTGAAAAGTTTCTTTTGTGTAGTACCTAATTCATCAAATAACTTCTGTCAGACTTTTACTGACTAAAATCCCTGTTGAAATTTGCGATTTGCATTACAGCGCTGCGGTAACTGTTTTCGATGATTGCTCGTTGAGGTCCTTGTGGAATACAACGCGCCGTTGACCCGGGTTTGGTCCTTAAAGAAGGGTGAGCTAGCCATTGTTCGCTGCCCGTAAACCGCCTAGGGTTGCTGGGTGTCGCCCTGCAATTCCCGACGCTGCGGGCGTCTCTTGCGGTGGCTTCTTCTTCTTAGCGTATTGATGGCCAAACTAGCAGTGGCTGGAGTGGGAAGATGTTCTCTCCCTCATGTTTTCCGCCATCTCTTTTGCTCGCATTACTGCTTCGTAGAAGAATGCGGCTGCTTCCCACACTCTCTTGCTCCGTGCCATGGTCTAAACTAAAGCCGAACTCGAGAGGTTACCACCACCGATTCCCTTCATGAAGATACGATGATACCGCGCTCAGGTTGGCCAGACCTCCACTGGATACTCTACGTTTCCTCCAGGATCACACCCGTTTCTTCCGCTGAGTCGAATTCGAAATAGAAACCTTTTGAAATAATTGTATTTGTTGAAGACCTTTGTCAGGCAGAAACTGAGGAAGCCTTGGCCTCTCTTTAACCACTCCTCAAAGAGAATTGTTGCATGGCCTGAAATGAAGACTTTATGTAGTTTCTATCTACCCCTAAGGGGAAAAAGCATGTAATACTAAGAAGCCAAAGGTTGTTCCTTTGGCTTGTAAGTACAGTCAGGGATCAAAAGTGCAGTTGCACTCTACCAATGTTAAAGTATCTAAAATTTCTTTGTTATAGAAGTTCAATAGTCTACAACTAGTTTATTCAATACTTTAGATTATATGCTACAAATTAAATCAGTCATGAACTATTGACCCTCTTCTACAAATAAATTTTAGACATTTTAGGATTGGTAAGGTGGAACTGCACTTTTGACCCCTGATTGTACATAATACAAAATCATTTCAGGCCCATTTTTCTAACACCAGGTTTGAATATTTAAATTGCAATACTGTGTCTGCAGGTAATGTCCTAGTGATTCGGGAAATGGGGTGTATCATTCAAATAAATGTGCTCTGTTTATCACGAGGCCTACCTACTTAATCATGAATAATGTGGAGGTGGAATCTGTAGGCTTGTGATAGATGCTACACATTGATAATGATTAATTAATGGTAAGTATCTGTACAGAATACAGTTCTTCTTTAAGAGCGTCTAACCCGAGATATATTTTCATTTTTTTTTTTTAATATAACCGCTCTTACGTGATTATGACGTTATTACACATCTTTCTCTAGATATTTTGGAAAAACAGATATCTTGTGGACATTATCTGGGTTTTTTATTAAAATCAAATCATAAATTTTGTGTAAAAGCAGTCCATTATACAGACTTCTAAAAATCTGCTATTTTGCTTATACTTTTACCCTTTATAATGAACCCATAAATTAAAAAAGTATAAAAAATGCATCTATAGAAACCTTGCACATTTAATCGAGATTCCAAATGATATTTCTTTTTTCCAAATCTTTAAAGTTTTTAATGGGCTCTCTTAAGTGTTGTATACATTCTATACAACACGACCTTAAACATACGTATCATGTACCGAGTGACCTAGTTGCCACCCAGGTCTCTCGGTATATGGTATATTTCTGGATAAATGAACTGGCCTAACCTACAAACAAGTTCAACCTAACCAGCCAACTAAGAGGCATCATGCTACTTAGTCACTGGATTATGGCCGTCAAATAGATGCTTCTTGCAAAATTCTGGTATTCAACATTGTTCAATTAGACGGACTCTAACTAATTATGAAGACTGAGAAGATGAATGAAGGAAGCTCAGGCCCAGGTGTGCAATGCAGGAGACCTACACTTAGCTTTGGTTGAATACGGGATGAAGTAGAGAGAGATAATAGATGGGGAGATGACCTAGCTAGGTCATACGTAAAATATTCCTCTAAAACCCTAAGCCTAAGCTCTAAAGAGGGGCAGTGCCGGTCCCGTGGTAATTGCCCCGACTTTACTACACGACACACGTCGCGAGTTAAAACTCAGGCAGGCACTTTACTCTATGTAATTTATTTCATCACCACTGCTTTCAAAACGGTGACGGAAAACATTATAAGGCATGTCTTAATTAATTAATTTGGATAATGTTTTTTTTATTCATTTTAATTTATGAATAATGTGATTGCTTAATACGTTAATGATGTAATTTAATTTTAATTTTAAATTGATAATAATGTGTTTTTTTTTTTAAGTTTGGACTTTAGTTTTTAATTTCTATTTTCGTATTTTATACGTTTATTATTTAACTGCTTTTCATCTATTTAATTAATTAGACTTACTGTGAATGTTATGCATACCTGTAAGTGACTTTTTTACCCAGGATTATAAAATATTGTTAAAATCATATTGTAAACAAGTTGTTGGTGTGCCTATGCAAATAAATAAATAAATGTCTTTGAACCAAAAATTCGAAGATATGTGACATCCACCAAACCGCACGGAGCCTGTGTGGTGGATTACGACTCTTTTCTACTCCTAGAGAGTCGGCTTCATACCTAGCAGAGGGAACATTATAAATCTGATTTTATTATTATATTCCATGCTACAGATCTATTTGAATAAGCACCACTGCTCTCAAAACGGTGAAGGAAAACATCGTGAGGAAACCGGCATGTCCTAGAACCAAAAAATCGAAGACATGTGACATCCACCAACCCGCACTGGGCCCGCGTGGTGGATTACGGCCCATTCCCTCTCCTAGAGAGAGGAGGCCTGAGTCAGATTAAAAGGCTGAATATGTATGTATGTATGTAAGCAACATTTTAGGTTCCAGACCGCATAGTCTACATTTTATCCCATAGACTGGACACTTATGTAAGTGAGTGCAGATCGAAATCTGTTTTATGGTAGCTGTTAGTATTGCGTTGTGAGAATCTTATTGAATCATACAGTAGTACGACTATAGCTACACTGAAGTTAGGTAATTGAGGTTAAGCTACTCTCACTGACGTATGAAATTTGATGGGTGTTCAGTTTTTTATTTACTAATTGCACTGCATTTATTTATTAAGTTTTAAATTTACGGAAGGGACTGAACCTCACGACACAGGGTATCCTAGTGGGCCAGAGATATATTGTTTATTTTAGTTTATAAGTCAACTGATGTACCTAATTTTGTGTATCTTGAACTAACGTTTTGAGCAAATAAAGGTTATTATTATTATTATTATCTCCTTTATTTATTTTTTATACATATTTTATATATTTTTAAATATTTCTTAAAACACACATATAATAAAAAAAAACATTTAAAAATAGTAATGCGTCGGTTATTATTGTTATTATATGGGGTATTATATCTCAGAACCCTGGGGTCCTGGACCTTTGGAAGGCGTACGAGGAGTCAAAACCAACTCGCAACTTATTATTATTCCAATTATTTTTTGTATATACATAATATATTATTTACATTTTTAAATATTTCATAAAAAAAAGTATAATAAAAAAACATTTAAAAATATAAAAAATATTATTATTATTTTTAAACTTATTTTAATAATTATAGTTAGTTTCTTAGCAAAGCCTAAATATAGGTCTAGAACAGCTAGATATTAAATATATCATAATTTATAAGTCACCATCTTCTTACTCTTGTCCCACGCTACTTGGGCGGCGCAACACGTTTTTTCTTCCATTCTAACCTGTCGGCAGTCACGCTATCACCACTTTCTTTTATATTACTTATCACACAAAACATACATCTTTTCTTTAGCCCCCATCTCTGTCTCCATCTGTACACATGTACATTCACAATTCTTTTAGTAACATTATATATTACAATTTATAATTATTTTAATCTTAATTATATTTCAAATATTACTTATTTATATGCACAGCTACCACTGTACCTAACACGAGAAAGAGGTCAATCATCGAATCCGACTCGGCTGGCCGGCGATCGGGAAGCTGCGCGGTGTCTCCACGTCCAATATACCACAGTGTCTCAAGACGAAAGTGTATGACCAGTGCATGTTGCCAGTGATGACATAAGGCTCCGAAACGTGGTCGCTTACAATGGGCCTCATAAGAAAACTTAAAGTCACCCAGAGGGCAATGGAAAGACCTATGCTCGGAGTTTCCTTGCGTGATCGAATCAGAAATGAAGATATCCGCAGGAGAACCAAGGTTGCTGACATAGCACGAAGAATCGCCAAACTTAAGTGGCAATGGTCAGGGCACATTGCACGCAGAACTGATGGCTATTGGGGCCGAAAGGTTCTGGAGTAGCGACTGCGTACCGGAAGACGCTGCGATGGAAGGCCTCCCAAAAAATGGACCGATGACCTGGTGAGGGTCGCTGGAATCCGATGGATGCGAGACGCACAGGACCGGTGGTTGTGGCGACGCTTGGGGGAGGCCTATGTCCAGCTATGGACGTCTTTCGGCTGAAATGATGATGACACCTACCACAGTCTAGTCTTTTTTAACCTAAGGATGACTAGATGAGAATGCATTGTTGCTTAAGTGCACTTTTTTATTACTACTGCACCTGAACTTTGAATAAATAAATACAGATAGGAAACCACTTCCGGATAAATGGTGGATTACTTATTTGGCATTTAATAGCACTCAAATAAGTCTCAATTAATTTTCAATTTTGGTTTAAGCACAGTGACCTGAAGTGACCCGATCACTTTTTAACCTTATCAAATTAGGTAGATTCTTCTCAACGGCAAAACATTATACAAATAATGAAAAACGATATCAATCTTACTCAGATACGAAAAGAATAAGAATCTGTTTATTGTCTGAGCCATGATTAATCACTTTGAGAAACAATTAACCGAGATCGAACGACGACACAGCGAAAATTGTTTCGTTATTTCGAGAAAATAGAGCATTAGTATTATTAGTTTTTTTTTTAGGATTCCGTAACCAAACGGTAAAACAGGACCCTTGTAGGATTACTTTGTTGTCCGAATGTCAGCCTGACTGACTGTCAAGATCATTTTTTTAGGAACTCTTGCAGATATTAAGCTGAAATTAATATTAAATATTCAAATCTGCTACCCATTAGAGTAGTGAAAAAAATGTCAACGCAATCTAAAGATAAAGCTGTTTATGCTCTGTTTATGGCGTATATTTTGACGCTCGCATAGAAATGAAAACTTATAGGTTACTTTCCACTGACTTAGAATACTGTAATTTGGCAAGAAAAAGAAGAAGAAACAAGCTCTCATAGTAGCTATGAATAAAGGAAAAAATCTAAAAATCTTTTTGTAGTTACGTTACAAAATTATTACTTTTTGCCGCTCGGAAAATCTTCGAGACTCGATTTGGGAATCGAACTCTGTAATTACATAGGTACGTTTGTATAGAACTCTCGATGCGTCAGTTCGACTCACACTAGATCGTTTTTTTTTTTTTTCATTTCTTTTTTCCGGTTTATTATAACGTTTCAACCGGACGGTCCGTATATTTTTGAGTCGTCAGTTCGTCTTACATTAATTTCTTAGTTCAAACCTGTATCTACGCAATGCATATTCATCTTTCTCATAACAGCTACTTTGCGTAATAATAATAAATGCAAATATATTATTAAAACGGCTTTATTTGGAGATTAAAGCAATAAAACTGACATATAACGATAACTTGAGTTTCTTGCGAGATCGCGTAATCTCCAAGTAAAATATTTAGGCTGTAACCAAATATGGTTCAAAGATATACTTAGACTTGGCAACCCGCTGTTTCACCTATCGTCCATTTTAACGGTGAATATTGTCTTCCTAAATAGTGAATTTGGGATTCCAAGCTAATATAACGCCTACTCGTATAGCAAAAAAATATTTGTTTTGTTCAATTTATAATCTTTTGGACTGACTTCATAAAAAGGAGGAGATTTTCAATTCGACTGAGCGTTTTTTAATCGATGTTTTTTATTTTGCTAGAATGATTTTCTACATGTATATAATTAGGACGGGTTTCTGAATTGAGTATTTTGAGTTAACTCTCACTAACCTAACCTAACCTAACTTTAATGCTAAATTTTGACGTGTTTTAAAGCTAAAGTAGAGTTTGAGAAATACTCAACTTCAAATGCTGTTTGCGATGCAACTGCAAATCAGAAATCGAGGTTAGTCTGTTTCGATCATATCAACCGTTCTTGGTGTAAGTACCTGCCTATTGCCTCTGAAAGATATCAGAAGGCGATCGTCATTCGTGAGCCTGAGCAGTGACGTGAGTATTCACGTCGCTGCTCAGGCTCAGACTGACCAGTACCTCTACCATGAGTTTAAAGCAATAGTATTCGTCGCTACTCGATATCGACGCCGTAAATATTTTGTATGGCAAATTTTGCAGCGCCTCTAGCGGTCACTTGCAGAACCAAAATCGGTAGTATGAGTCATCAAGTACAAAACCTATCGAATAAGAACTCGCTAGCGACTAAAGTTTTTAGTAGTTTCCTATAGAAAAACGGTACCATGAGTAACAAATTTGACAGATGCTATCGAAGCAAACCGTTACTACAGTAGTAAAGTAACTCACTAGCATATTGAAGAGTGAAAATGATGTAAAGCGTGTCGTGTAAAAGAATATTTTATTTATTTGTGCATAAATATGTCCGGTAAAACTTATTTAACGTAGAATATGTTAGGTACGGCTGCATATGAAGACGAACGACGCGTCAAAGGAAATTTCGAAGCGACTAAACGAAAGGCACTTGAACATATTAATTAAAATAATTGCATCAAAGAATATAGGCTCAATAAAGAGGCTTTCGAGTATTTGTGTGGTCTGCTAAGGGTTTATACAGATTTGAAATTTACACAAAGAGTAACACTTGAATCGAAGGTAAATTAGAAATAAGAATGTTATAATAACTTACTTTTATACATGCACTTCATAATAGAAATACCACTTTTCACTATGCGCATTGTTATTTTACTTAAGAAATCTCTCTTTTTCCCATTCAATAACTCACAAACACAACAATACTGAACCATCAAAATATTTCTACAACTACAATATTTCATTTTCAATAGGCCGGGTTATACTTAGAGAATTGGTGTTTCAATTTGGTAGGTTTGTAGGTCTATCTGCCTTACTCTGTCTTTTACTGTAGTTAGAAAGAGAGCAAATTGAGTGTGAAGTTAGATACGATGCGGTTTTTGTACCAACGTAAACACTCGACACCGTTTAGACTATCGAGTTGTCGCTAGCGAGTCCGTTTGACTCATGGTACGAGTTTAATAGTAATCTATTCGATGCGCGTTTATTCGATATCGACTACGGTGAGATGGTGTAGTTTTTCGATAGTAACTCATGGTAAGGGTACAGTAGTGGTACTGGTCAGTCGTTTGTCAGAACTTCGAGCCACTCGGATCCGTACGTGTATCCTGACCGAGAGAAGAAGAAGTTTAATTTACCAAAAAAGTACTTATATATCCAATATTTCATGAATCAGAAACATGAAAAACAGCCTAAACAATCTCTTTGAACAAACAGTGTCTTTGAAATCCAAATCAATTTATACCTTAACTACACAATACATCAGCCTGGCTAATTTAAAACCTAATATTTAAATCCAACCCACAATCACATGTGGAAAGGAGTACCGATAAAGTCCCTATTAATCCACACAACAATAGCATGCCGGAAAGGTCCAATGCATACATAATCAGAATCTAGGAAGCCTTACTGTTACACAATTTGGTTTGGTAGCCCTAGTTCCACATTGTCTTGCTCTGAAGAATTATATAACCGTGTTCCTGGTTTCGTGTTACCTACAATTGACACCCTACCTGAATTAACGGTGTTATGTGAGTCAGGCAGGCTTACTTGAGTAATCAGATATTGTAGGTTACGAAGGCTTATGGTTCTGATTTTGTACGTGGCGTTTATCATGTTTCAGCCTAGCATAGTCGGCCTTATAATGTTCCCACTGTTGGGACTCAGGCCTCCTCTCTAGGAGAGGGAATGGGCCGTCCACCACTCGGGCCCAATGCGGGTTGGTGGATGTCACATGTCTTCGAATTTTTGGTTCTAGGACATGCCGGTTTCCTCACGATGTTTTCCTTCACCGTTTTTAGAGCAGTGGTGATGAAATAAATTACACAAAGTAATGCGCCTGGCTGGGTTTGAACTCGCGACCTACAACTCGTAAGTCGGGGCCGTTACCACTCGGCCACCACTGCTCTGCACTCGGCCACCACTGCTCTTGCTGTTTCAGCCTATAATCCTCTAAATAAGAATATGTTTTCTCCTTCCTTCCTTTTACGATTCAATCACGGACAATAAGATATATACATTGTCACATTTTCAATCTGTCTCAACTCCTGCTATACAAGAAATAAGTGTACGACAAATGGTTTTTAATTATCTAACATTCAAATATGTGATTTAGAACCAATTAGGAACTCATTGTGCATTAGCTAAGGAGTGGAATTCCCTGCCGGAGTCTGTGTTTCCTGATAGCTACAACCTTGGGATCTTTAAGTCAAGGGTGAATAGGTTACTTCTAGGTAAGCGCGCTCCATCGTCGACCATATCGTGGCTTTCCATTAGGCTAGATAGCGGTCAAGCGCGAGCCTCACAACAAAAAAAAAAATTGCGTACACATATCTCTTGAATGGCAGAAGTTAAGATAGATAGAAAATGTGACAATGTATATACACCCCTTTTATTAAATTAGTACAAAAAAAAATGGGACTCTATCCGTACCTGTTACTGATCATATTTGTGTAGTCAAAAGTAAAAAAAAACGAAGTCCTAAAATTGTCCACGAAAATTTGACATTTTTTAAATTTTTTTATTAATGATAGGCTCGCGTCATAATAGGTAAATTCATAATTGAATCAATCATTCATAACTATTGCTGCTAGAAAATACAACGCGCAGTGTTTTTCCATTTTGATAGGCATTCATTAATTCAAAATCAATAGCCTGTATAGTAAAAACTCAAATGTCTATAAATTGAGTGACATTTTGGGATATAAATAAACGCTAATAACTTTACTGTTTATGAATATTATTTATTGAGACTTTACTTAAATAATGTCAAGACCTTTTCTAATAAGTTTTTTAAGTATTTGTACTAATTAAAAATTAGTATTGTATATATTATCTTATTGCTCATGATTGTACATTAGTGGTACATAGATAATAATAAATATTATTTATTTCTCTCATAAAGATAGATGGACTTGATGTATACAACCTTTGAGCTAAAAAAGTCTACACTGTAGTGGTGTGCATCAATAAACAAATAATATTTAAAATCGAATTAAGTATCAGTAGTAGTAGTAGTAGTAGTAAGTTTAGCTGATAAGCCGGATTGCCCCTTCTTCGGGCACTGGACTCGTTTGCACAGCTGCAGGTCTGGTGCAGCGGCAAGCGGGCACAGTTATAATATGTATAAGTTTATGAACTGATTTAATTTTATTCTATTTATTTTAATGAACAATTTTACTAACATAGTTTTAAGTTCTACTAACATAATATGGATATACCTATCTGATATAAATAAAATAATAATAATAATAATAATAATAAGATTAGACATCAACTAATTATATTAATTTTAAGGTTGACATCAAGAATGCTTTCAATTCCATGAATAGACACCTTGTTGACAGAAGTTTAGTTACCCAAAATTTACAGTTTTCTTTACCAATGTTATAGGCACCCCTCTAAATTACTCTATAAGGAAAACCTTTGGAATCAGCCGTTGGCTATCAACAGGGTGACCCTCTTGGGCCAGTCATTTTCAGTTTGGAAATAAATTCAATTATTCGGCAGCTAAATTCTAAATTCAATATTTGGTATTTGGATGACGGAATCCTAGGAGGAGACGCAGACACAGTTTTAAAAGATTTCATTTTTTTTTTAGTTGGGAAAATCATCTTATGACAAATCCCGCTCTTGGGCGGAGCGGAAAATAGTGTCAGACTTTTACTGACTAAAAACCCACTCCTGTTCCTTAAGATTTAACTTTAAAAAAAAAATAGTTCTATTGGACTACAGCTCCCCCAAACGACTGACAGACAGACGACTTTAGCAAAATTTAATACAATAAATAGCACCGAATATCCAAATCACTGATAAAAATTCTCTTCACCTCCTGGGCGCCCCAATTTTTGATGAATCCTTTCCAAAATTCATTGAGCAAAAAATACAAAATTTTAGTGACGTCTCAAAATTAACATGCATTCGGCTTTCACACTCATTCGATACTGTTGTTTTGGGCCAAAATTTACATACAGCCTTCGCTCCTCCCATCTTTGGAAACACCCACAAATTTTGGAAAAAGTCAATCTAATCATTAGGAACACCTTTCTTCAATCCTAAATGTGGCCTTGGACGACCGAGTGTGGCAGCAAGCCACACTTCCCATCCGGCTGGGTGGCCTCGGCATCCGCAAAATTTTAAGTATAAGTTTACCAGCTTTCCTCTCCTCGGTGCACAGTACTGATACATTAACCAGGAATATTTTATCTTCCTCACTGGTTGATCCAATGCGTTAAACGCTTGGAAAATGGCTGGTCCCAACACAGATTTGCCCGACAACCTGGGCTTATGGCTTCAGGCACTCCCGTCATCCACCATAGGCACTATAATGGATGACGAGACTATTTTGGCGAAACTTTTAAATGGAAGGAGATACTGTCTGAATGTCTAGTGATTTGGGAGAAGACTGAGTGAAAGGATATATGTATTTGTTCTATTTTATCTTCAATTGTACCTAACATAATGTCTATGCAGTGTAATTGGCAATTTGGCATTTGGTCGATTTTGTTAAATAAATAAATAATAATTTAGTATCTAGTTTAACATTTTCAGGGAACAAAGAGTCTGAAACAAAAACAATGCCGCTTTTTTCATATTTATCCTTCATTCACATTTTTTCCATAAATATAAAAAAAAAAATCCATTGATTCCAGACGTATCATGGAGCGTGGATCCTCAGCTCCCTGGAGCCAGATTCTTCAAGAGACGATCGGCGAAGGCAGGCTGAACGGCGAAGCACTCAGAGACTACTTCAGACCTCTGGAAGACTGGCTCAGGAGTGAAAACTTGAGGACCGGTGAATATCTTGGATGGAGTTACGACGGAGATTATTGCAAATTCAGGTAAGAGAATTTTGTGGTAATTTAATTTTTTTAAAGCAATACCCGTAAATAACCAGATATTTACCTCAACGAATGGATTTTCATAAGTGTCGATCAATAGGCCCGCAAGGATAAAACTAAAGCTTATATTTAGATGCTAGCAGGCCCCCGCGGTTTCACCCACGTCTTTGATTACTGCCCCGCTCATATTAGCCGTAGCGTGAAGTTATATAACCTATATATAGCTTTTCTCGATAAATTGGGCTATCTAATACTAAAAAAAAATTCAATTCGAATCCGTACCTATGTAGCTCCTGAGATTAGCGCGTTGAACCAAACAATCAAACTTCAGCTTTATAATATTGTATAGTATAGATTACGACGAAGAGCAGTGGTGGCCGAGTGGAAACGGCCCTGACTTTCGAGTTGTAGGTCGCGGGTTCGAACCCAGCCAGGCGCATTACTTTGTGTAATTTATTTCATCACCACTACTCTCAAAACGGTGAAGGAAAACATCGTGAGGAAACCGGCATGTCCTAGAACCAAATTCGAAGACATGTGAGATCCACCAACACGCACTGGGCCCGCGTGGTGGATTACGGCCCATTCCCTCTCCTAGAGAGAGGAGGCCTGAGTCCCAGCAGTGGGAACATTAAAAGGCTGATTATGCTTATGATTATTATGCTATAGATTACGACGGAGAGCAGTGGTGGCTGAGTGGTAACGGCCCCGACTTTCGAGTTGTAGGTCGCGGGTTCGAACCCAGCCAGGCGCATTACTTTGTGTAATTTATTTCAACACCACTGCTCTCAAAATGGTGAAGATAAACATCGTGAGGAAATCGCCATATCCTAGAACCAAAAAATTCAAAGACATGTGACATCCACCAACCCGCACTGGGCCCGCGTGGTGGATTACGGCCCATTCCTTCTCCTAGAGAGGAGACCTGAGTCCCAGCAGTGGGAACATTATAAGGCTGATTATAAGCTATACATAAGCTATGGATTACGAGGATCTAATCATAATAATAATGGTATATTTATGTTGAAACTTATTATTTCCAAGCGGCTAACGAATAATAGTAGTTTTTGTATTTTTTCACATCTGAATGAGGTCGATGTTAGCTTAACCTAATTCAAAGGAAACACTAAAACAATCTTACCTTGGTCCTTTTCTCTCGACAAAGGAAAATTTTATTAGGGATGGAATTGACATTCGCTACAAAAATATCACGGGCTTAGATCCCTTTTATGTTGACTTTTCATTGTTTTTTTTTTCCTTTTGTCCTTCCCTCGGTTTGTGCTTGTTTTCCATAATGGGCCTACCACACACACAAGCTTTAGAACAGTTTTGCTATCGCAGGTCAGTTTTTACACGGAACACCGTGCATGTGGTTGGGAAAACTTGTACAGTTTTACACGGCGTACAAACCGGCCTACGCAGGCAAAACTGTGGTGAAGTTAGTTGTACGTGTGGTAGGCCCATTAGACTGTGGGTGTAATGCATTTGAATGTTTTTGCAATATTTGCCAGCAAAAATATCCAGTTAGACTTCTCAGCAAACTTCGCTGTGCTAGTCAATACTGAAATAAAATTACCGAGCCACGCCAATTTCAATGATTGCACATATTGTGGACAATAATTGTTGTGGTGATATTTGAGATACAAAACTACACCAATTTTACATCACAATATTCACTATGAATCGATTTGCGAACTTTTATGGAATATCAGTATGTCTAGAGTTAATTGTGGCTTCTAAACGGCTATAAATCTGATTACCTTTATAAGGTACTTAATTTGTTTCTGTATTAGTGAATATAATAGAGCGGTGGTGGCTGAGTGGTAACGACCCCGACTTATGAGTTGTAGGTCACGGGTTCAAACCCAGTCAGGCGCATCTATAGCACTGCTCTCAAAACGGTGAAGGAAAACATCGTGAGGCAAACGCCATGTCCTAGAACCAAAAATTCGAAGACATGTGACATCCACCAATCCGCACTGGGCCCGCGTGGTGGATTACGGCCCATTCCCTCTCCTAGAGAGGAGGCCTGAGTCCCAGCAATGGGAACGTTATAAGGCTAATTATTTATTTATGGTTATTATAGTGAATAGTGGTGACACACTCAGTGTAAGTTTGGTCCATCGTACCAAGTTAGAGCGTGTGTTAGTACATTTTTTTAAGCATACTTTGCCCCATACCAGGAATTACTCCTGTATCGAGAATTCGTTCACAAATATGAAAATTCACAAACAAAGACACCTAGACCCGTACTTATTTGTAGGCCATACAAATATTTGTTTGGTGAAGGAATGTAAACCCGAAACACGCAGCACAGCAGTCAATCGGTTAACCTCTGCGGCAACAGTGCCGTCATTTACGCTGACTCATGCACCTTGGTACGGACGGACCAAATCCGTCGTACGAAGTTGTACGGACGGACCAAATCCGCCGTATCAAGTTTGAGCGTACGTTAATACTATAAGGAGTCCTATAAAAAACTCTGTTCTTAATTTACACATTTTCTTTTTGTTCCAGTATCGAGACAGCAGGCCTTCAAGTCTACGGCGGCTTCTATAACGCAGCTCATCGCCATTTTGATGTGACTAGTTTTGTGACTATTTTACTGGCCTCTGTATTTACTACTGTTTTTACTATGCGTTGGCGGTAAAATAATATAGGAAGAAACCCGTAGCTTTATGGCATCTCATTTAGTATTTAAAGTACATGATTTTAAATAGATAAAGAAAAAACCAAGAGAAAATTTAAGACCGAATCAATTAAATATTTTTTTTTAATATTTTTTTGCCTACTTTATATTCAAAATAAAAGTTAGATGTTATTTCTTTTTTTTTACCTTTGTGTCTAATATTTAAAATTAACTTTAGTTATAATATTAAATCTGTCTCTCTCAGGGTTCATAAATAAAGATTAAATAAACATTGTTATTATAAAAGTCTAGATTTTAAGGAATTTATATATTTTTGTAAATAGCATAAAACTAACTTGAGATTTTAGTGTGTTATTGTGATATAAAATAAAGCAAAAATACTTAAACGAGTTTTTCTTTTCGTCACAAGTAGATGACTATATCTCCAAGTATGATCTACATTGCAACAATCACAAGTCCTACTAAAGCTCTACAAAAATACTACCTTGCACGACCTAGCGACATAGCATACATTCAGGCGCGCTGCACCCGAGTATTTATTTATTTATTAAAACATCATGCTAAACAAAGACGGATTTAATGCCTTAGGTATCAACTCAAGGATACAGGAGAGATAGCATGTTAGTGTTGTGAGAACGTCACTACTACTAATGTACAACACTAGCGCATGAATCTATGGTCTGTAACTCTTTGTCTATGTTCGTGTCGATGCCGAATGTTATGGCGTCTTCACAGAGTACTTTGTGTCTTGTGTCTTGCTAATGGATAACAAAACATAACCAGTTCGTAATTAATTAAGTCGTATTATTTGTGATACACCTGACCATTACAGGTAGGTGCATAAAAAAGACAGCATTAATTCAGTCATAGGAATGAAAATATTTTGATACAAGATCGACCGCGCGTCGACCCTCACGAGTAGCCCTCGGCTCCATAACACACTCGCCTACGGCTCGTGCGAATTCCGCTTCGGTCGCAATGACAAATTTGCACGTGTATCAAACGACTTTTTTCAATACACTTACAAAATGAATAAACGGGGGTTGACCGGCGACTCGTGAGGGTCGACGCGCGCCTGATACGATAAATGTAATAACATTGTGGCGGGGGAAAGCATGCGCACTTTTCTGCACTAGTGCTGAAAACAGTCTATTGCGTGCCTAAAAGCGGTGGGATAAGAGCGAGTTTTCGAGTAAGTGTATTGAAAAATAATATATGTACATACATGGTTAAAATAAACATACATACATATATTTAATATAATAAATACCTACTTATAAATATTATATTCACATAAACAAACAACAAACAAACACACAATCAAACAATGAGATCTCGCGTCTCTGTTGTTTGTGTACAAAACAATTCCGAAATAAAATAAATGGCATGAGCTTGCTCTCGATATCAGAACGGCTCCTGATATCGATAGGAAACTCAACTGACAGAAGAAAGAACTGTATGAGAAAAGAAGAAGGAACCAAATCAAAAGTATGAGAAAGACAAAGCAGTAGAAGATTGTCAGAAACACGCAGATTCTTAGCGTATGAACATAGATATTGAAAGCGAAAACGAAAAAAAAAAATATGATTACGAGGTAATAGGTAAAGTGGCACCAATCCGCACTGGGCCCACGTGGTGTATTACGGCCCATTCCTTCTCCTAGAGAGAGGAGGCCTGAGTCCCAGTAGTGGGAACATTAAAAAGGCAGATTATGCTATACTATTATGCTAAGTAAAGTTATGTAAGCAACAGGCCTATAAGTTAATCACCAGAAAACAAGATAAAGTACCTAACTATAATAGAAAAATAAAGATAGCGATCAAACTGACCCACAGCATGCGGGCTCAGCACAAAAGATTATGTTATAGATAGATATTAATTGAGCCTACGTTATATGGACCAAGCAATATGTCTGACCCTCTTGATTTAATGACTTATTTATGGGTAACAATTGAGATCAAGCCCTTAGATAAATAAAATCTCAAATTGACTATCAGATTGTTCAAATTACTTCGTCAAATTCGTTCAAATTATTTCTTCATCTGTTTAGAATTAATTGGGGCTTTTACTTAGAGATTAGAGTAGTATAATTTTGAAGAAAAGCTTTCAGAAATTCCAGGGTTGTGGGATTTTTGGAAAAACTGTCATCGGGGCCCTGAAGTGCAAAGGTAAAACAGGTGGTTAAAGGCTTAAAGGTAAGGGAAAACAGGTGGGTTTAAGTCAGCAAAACTCTGAAGATCCCTCTTTATGTAAATGTTGTAAAGCTGATCATTTTTAGGGTTCCACACCGCAAAAGGAAAATGGAACCTTTATAGGATCACTTTGTTGTCCGTCCGTCTGTCTATCAAGACCCTTTATCTCGGGAACACCTGAAGGTATCGGGTTGAAATTAAAACCTTATACTCAGGTCTGCGGTCCCTTGAAGCTGTGAAAAAATTAAACTTCTGAGTTAAGGAAAAAAAAGATACGGCTGTTTATGTCCCAAAAAATGTGTATTTCGTCACTCTCGAGGAAATCAAAATTCATAGGGTACTTTCCGTTGACCTAGAATCCTGAAATTTAGCATGAAGCAAAGTCTTATAGCACAAGTATAGTAAAAATTCTGAAATCTGTAAATTTGTAGTTATGTCACAAAAAATATTCGTGATATAGATTCGATATAGATTCGGAAAAATATTCGTAACTCAATTCGGGAATTGAACTGTTTACAAAAGTAAATATTTTCGGAACCCTCAGTGCGCGACTCCGACTCGCACATGGCGGTTTTTTTTAAGAGTAGGTAACCATGGAGTTTCTTATCGGTTCTTCTTCATCAATCGGAAACAATAAAAGTCGGTTTTACAGGAAACGACTATTTGGAACCGTGCAATAGCTTCTGACGTTTTCTATGTCCCATGTAGGCACACGTGAAATATTTTTTTTTTCACCCAGAGTAAGAGTAATTATTCGATGATTCCTACCTCAAAAAAAAAAGGTTTTTAAAAATTCACTCTCTTCCTAAATTACCAATCATATTTATCATCTCCATTATACTGCATACTAGCGACCCGCCCCGGCTTCGCACGGATGCAATGCTAATACCACCGCAACCGCTATGGACAGGCCTGTCGACATCGACGTCGAGGCAGAGTGGTTCCAGGCCATGTCGCAAATCTGCGACGCGGCAATGCCCCGAGTCCATCCAGGACGTGCTCAGCGCCAGGTATACTGGTGGTCGCCGGAGATTGCGGCACTGCGCAATGCGTGCAATGCCGCGCGACGCCGGTATGCCAGGTACCGCAGGCGCCGCATCCGTCCTCCGGATGCGGAGGCCAGAGAGGCGGAGCTGTACGAGGGATACAGAGAGGCAAAGCGCACCCTCCGAGCGGAGATAAGGCGGGCCAAACTCGAGGCCCGCAACGTGTGGCTGGGGACTCTGAATGGGGACCCATGGGGACGCCCCTATAAGGTGGTGCGGGACAAAATCCGCCCCTGGGCTCCCCCGCTGACGCAGAGTCTCCGGCCCCAGCTTGTGGAGGGTGTGGTGAGCACTCTGTTCCCCGTGCGAGGGGAACACTCTCCCCCGCCCATGGCTCCGCCACCAGCGGTATCCGACGTGGACCACGATGGCGACGACGACGAAAATGCTCCAGAGGTGACCGAGGTAGAGTTGAGAGTGGCGGTACGGAGGCTGAGTGCCAAAAATACCGCCCCAGGACCCGACGGTTTGCCTGGGAAGGCCTGGGTCCTGGCCATGGAGGCTCTCGGGCCTCGACTAAGAGGGCTCTTCAGCGCATGCATGGAGAGGGGCCAGTTCCCACTTCGCTGGAAGACGGGGAAACTGGTCCTCATCGCGAAGCCGGGACGCCCTGCGGACTCTCCGTCCGCGTACCGGCCCATTGTGCTGCTCGACGAGGTGGGCAAGCTCTTTGAAAGAGTAATTGCAGACCGCCTCGTCGCGCACTTAACACGGGTGGGGCCGGATCTAGCAGACGGCCAGTTCGGTTTTCGCAGGAGGCGCTCCACGGTGGACGCCATCATGCGCGTGCGAGCTCTCACGACGGGGGATGCGGTGGCCCAGGGCAGGTGTGTCGTGGCGGTGTCTCTGGACATCGCCAACGCCTTCAACTCCCTGCCTTGGAGTAGCATTAGGAGGGCACTCCGGTATCACCGGACGCCCGACTACCTCTGTCGTGTGGTCGAGGCGTACCTGTCGGACAGGTACATCATCTACCCTGGTCACCAGGGAGAGTGGGAACGTCGAGAGATGTCGTGCGGTGTTCCGCAGGGATCGGTACTAGGGCCGCCCTTGTGGAACATCGGATACGACTACGTGCTGCGCGGCGACCTCCCTGACGGGGTCAGCGTGGTCTGCTACGCAGACGACACGCTGGTCCTGGCGCGGGGAGAGTCGTACCAGGCGGCGGTCGAACTAGCGACACGCGGGGTTGCGACAGTCGTGGGCAGGATCCAGGAGTTGGGACTCGAGGTGGCATTGCACAAGTCCGAGGCCATGTGCTTTCACGGCCCTCGGAACGCGCCACCACGGGGTTCCCCTAACGGTAGGAGGAGTCCACATCGGCGTCGGGTCGACGATGAAGTACCTGGGACTCGTTCTCGACAGCCGATGGGATTTCGAGGAGCATTTCCGACGTCTGGCTCCCAAACTAAATCGGACTGGGGCTGCCCTCGGGCGGCTCCTGCCCAACCTGGGAGGTCCAGACGCCTCCTGCCGGAGGCTTTACGCGGGGATCGTTCGGTCCATGGCCCTTTATGGCGCACCGGTATGGGCGCCGACGCTGCGGAAGCAGCCGGCGGCCCGGCTGAACGCATGCCAGAGGGTCATGGCCATACGGATGGTGCGAGGATACCGGACGATTTCCCGCGAAGCGGCGAGCCTCCTTGCTGGCCAGCCACCATGGGATCTGGAGGCAACAGTCCTTGCACACATGCACGACCTGCGCATGGAGATGCAACGCCGGGGCGAAACTCCGCTGCCGCGACAAGTCGCAGCATGGCGGACAGAGCTCCGGCGGGTTCTCATGGTGAAATGGCGACAGCGACTGTCGCAACCCAGTGCTGGGCACGCCACAATTATGGCGGTAAGTCCCCTCTTTGAGGCGTGGTTGGAAAGACCTCACGGCGTCCTCACCTTTCGCATGACGCAGGTTTTCACCGAACACGGTAAGTTCGGGAAGTTCCTGCACCGGATTCGTGCGGAAGCAACGCCCGGGTGTCGCCACTGTGTGGACCGCCCGGAGGACACGGTGGAGCACACGGTTGAGGTGTGCCCCGCTTGGGCAGAGCAACGCCGTGTCCTTGTGGGGGCGATCGGCGGCGGCGATCTCTCGCGCCGGGCCCTGGTACAGGCCATGGTCCGGAGCGAGGAAGAGTGGCAGGCGGTCGCCTCCTTCTGTGAAGCAGTAATGCTAGCAAAGGAGGCGGCCGATCGCGTGAGGCAACGGTCCTCACGCCCTTACCGCCGCCGGGATTCCGATCCCGATTTCCGGCCACCGTAGGCGCGGGCTTGCGGACGGCGAGCAATGGGTGGCTCGCCGTCGGACCGTCCGGTAACCGTCCGGACCGAGCCAAGTCGTCGACGGCGCGTATTGTTCCACGCGCGCCTCAGGGAGATGTCAGCAAATCGTAGGGGCCCAGCAGGGTCGAAGCCTACTGGGGCCATGGGTAGTGTGAAAACGAAACCCGGGGCCCTGGGACGAAGGCAACGAAGGAACAGGAGTGGGTTTTTAGTCAGTAAAAGTCTGACACTATCTCTCGCTCCGCCCAAGAGCGAGATTTGTCATTAGATGATTTTCCCACCGAAAAAAAAAAAAAAAAAAAAACCGCAACCGCTATGTCCCTGCATTTGAAATCTATAATGTCTTCGAAACTATACATTTAAATTAAATACCTACTGTAAAGGGGCCATATTGATCAATATTAAATGTACAATGTATTTAAGGTACTAAATTGGATAAGGATTAATGCTGTATTGCTTAAAATCGCTTCGTAAATAAGCCATTATTTCTCGTAAAAAGTAAAGGATAAAAAATAGTTATTGTGGGTTATCCCTAAGAGATAGACACATAACATCGCAAACATTTTTGTAGACTTTTTTAAGGTGTACAATACATCAGTACATTATTTTGATCTATCTCGTAGGGTTCAGCCAGCGTTTGCAATTTGCGTTTTCGTAGGCGAAATAAAAAAGTTTTTATTTATGACATCACATTAGAAACCTCTAAAATTATTAGTGTTTTTCTACTATATTATGCATGTGTTATACATATAAACCTTCCTCTTGAATCACTCTATCTATACAAAAATCTACATCAAAATCTATTGCGTAGTTTTAAAGATCTAAACATACATAGGGACAGACAGCGGCGACTTTGTTTTATACTATGTGGTGATAATCCATAATTTCCAGTGCTAACTTATTTTGAAACTAGACTATTGTATTGATTATCAATATTTACATTATAATCTCCTCTACATAGTCTGCCGCTATGCTACCCGGCTATTTCAGGATTACATTTAGTGGTGTCAACACATGACAAAAGTCAGTTCCAATTTAGCTTTGCAGGCTTTTGAACTACTAGGTACATAAGTGATTACAGCTTTGTTACTTGTGTTTCTCCTTTATACGTCGTATTTGGGGGTGGATAATAAAACCTTATTAATTCATTGATAGCAGCACTCATTTTTGTATTATTTCCATTCCTGCGGTACGGGGCGTTGGAGACCTCGTTTGAAAAGTATCTTTATGATGGTAAGGGGCTTATTAGACCCCGTCATGTTTAAGAAACTAAAAGCATTTTTGGCTTAGTGCGGTACGAGCTCAAAGTGACCCCGTATTAAAGTAGATATACGTAGGGCATGTTAGGCATATATACATCTCTTTTATAAACTAAACCAAATTGAAGTTACGGCCTCCGCACGGCACAGAAGATTGCAAGAAAGGCACGTACATACGAGGTGTATTAGACCTCGTTCTGCACTGAACCAGTTAATTTTTTTTGACCTTTTGCAGACAAGACAAAGAAAGATCTCGATCGTTCTTTGTCTTTAAAACATACTACAGGTATATGAAAAACATGTTTTGTATTTTGTTTATATTAAAAAAATACCCACAACTACTCCAAAGAGAAACCTTAGAATTCGAATCAGCAGGGCTTTTTATATATAACATTTAGTTTTCTTTGATATCCCTTTGAACTTCAAACACGTTTGTTTACATGTATTACGCGTATTTGTTCAGAACTCCGCCGTTTCTCAAACACGGGAACTTGCCAAAATAAACCATTTAGTTTCTTATTGAGTCAGGTTTATGTTGCTTTTGACAAGAATATTATTCTTACTTCTTTAATCGAAGCAGACCAGTGTGTGCAATAGCAGACATTGGTCAACAAGCACAACACGTACAAGTTTCTGGTTCATATCCGGCTCGAAGGACCAATAATAATACATGTATAGTACGCATTCGCTAATTAATTAAATGTTTATCTACAAAAGAAATACTATACAAAAAGTTTATCAATGTTTTAATCATAATTGTGAATTAACTTCCAATCTTTTTCTTTTCAATATCAGTTTTTTTTTTTATTATTAGTATTTTTTTCTTTGCTATTTGCATCACAGGTGTAATAATTTAATTATAAAACGATTCAAAGCATAGAATGGTATAAGGTTTTTATTATTAAAACCCGTTACCAGAAGGCATTTGCAGTCTCCACAAAGTTGATATTATTGTTGGAGTGTATAATAAAAATAATTTAAAACAAAGACGATCGCTCCCGCTATTTCCATGAAGTGAATTCGACGAAACTTCTTCAAATTTCTCTTCGCCTAGTACCTGTGGTTGAATTTCAATTCAATAAATTCTAAAGAAAATTCTTGAACCCTATTTTTTTATATATGTTATCTGTGGACGGTAATTTAGTCCGTACAAATACGTAAACTATTTGTTTCGTTGGTTGGTTTCTTTCTGAAAATTCATTGACTATTTGGAATAAGTAAATGATTAGTGATCATTTACTATTGAAAAATATTCTAAAACTTTGTAGAAGATTGTACGTTGTAAGTGGTAAGTCTTTACGCTGAGTTTTAGTTTATATTTCAAGAAATAAAATAGATAGAAGCCAATCCGTCAAGCAGATGCCTCTCTCCAACAAACAAGATAACCGACCATATTCGCCGACTGACAGGCGCCCACGCTTAATCTCTTACAAATTCTGATTTCCTAGTACTTGTGGTCCTATTAATATTGATCAATTTCTAGTCATCCGCTTCTACAGGTGGTTTTTTATAATAATATAAATGATGCACGTTGCAGATTAGAATAGTTTATTGTCCTTATTATTAATTTTTTTTCAGCAAATTCTTCAGTATGTTCTGTTTTGATATTGGTGTTTGACTAATTTCGAGAAGTTTTTTAATTAATTGTGAAGTTGCTAACAGTAATCAGTTAGTAACAGTTTATTCATGTGACTTTACAAGACAGAAAGAACCACTACTTCACTCGTCCACTCCAAGTTGTTATGTAGATCTATCTTATGACTTCTGATAGCCTGGTAGCTTTGATGCCGATTAAATGAACTAATACCCTGTTACTTTCCTATGCCATAAAGGAGACAATGTACAATTCAGTGCTATATTCATTTTTGCAGAAGACTATACAATAGTAAGGTAAATCGATTTTAAGAAGTAACAAAAGTAACGTAGCGGGACAAAACTTCATTAAAATAGAATTATTATAATATTATTGTCAATAACAAAGTTCCACAAAGGCATGCAAAGTAAACAATGCACCCTATCTACAGTCCCCTGTTGATTCCATTAGCCATTCAGTCGCGCCATGCATCCTCCGACGTTGTGGCGCCCAGAGTTACAATAGAATCACCTCTTACGATTCGTGGTCGCCTAGTACTTCAGAAATTGTTTCGATATTGTGCTCTAGTGACGTAACTTTCCACTATTTACATCTCTAACGTGTTTTGCTTGCCTAGTGGTTTTGATGCCATATGAATAGTTTGTAGTTTGCGTTTTTGTATGAACTATAATATTTAGTAGACGCATTTTTTTAAATTTGGTAAACTCATTTGAAGCTAATAAATCCGTTTTATTGAATTTTTGAAACAATTATTTACGTTATTTTAAGTTACTTCGCAAAAATTACTTCCAATAGCTTGCAAAATAAACACAATGGTTCTCAAACGCGCCTTTAATTTCTCTTAAACAAATAAACATTGCATCCCCTAGCGAACATTCTCCTGCTGATAACATTGCGTGTCAACACTTGAAGATATAGGGGCGGCTGACGGCGCCGCTGTGACGCCTACTTTATCCATGCTCAGTGCCATCTCTTTCGTTTCATGAGGCCCTAGTACATTTTTGTTGTTAAATATGCTGCTTAAGAGATGCTTAAAGGGCCGGTCGGTTGAAATTAATTTATCATGATTAACTTATTTACATTTTTCTTTTTTCTTAATTCAACTATTATTGATTATATAATTAACAAGATTCTTAAAATCACTTTGAACCTTCGGACCAACCAATTATATCTATAGATCAGGTCCAATTGTCCTAGATATTTTTATGTTTTATTATTACTTGAATCTTTTAAGAATGTCACTGTTCGCTCCCCATTTATGTTCCCCTAATAGAAAGTTGACTGGATTCAATCTCCCGAGAGCAATAATCTGTAGTTTTCGTAAACAACTGGATCCCGAGCTCGGAGCCCGCCAATAAGACGCCAAACATGTTTACCTAAATCAGGAAGAAAGTAAGAAATGGGTGCAAGTCAATTAATCAATCATTCAATTGAGTTTATGATACACATGAAAAATATTTACTAAATAATGGTACTGAAATAGAGGTAGGTATAACAATTAATGCTTTAGATGGTAACAAAAATAAAGGGCATTGTATATTGAGGTTTTTAGTAATGCCTGGTCCACGATTCCGCAACCGTTCTCCAAAGGCCGATTCGTCACTGGACTGTTCATCGACAGGACGATTCATTTATTTCCGTTTCCCCAGCAGAATCTTTCACCTATGGACATTTCGCCGACAGGAACTTTCATCTTCGACACTTTCACCGACAGGCCTTTTCAACTACCGAATATTTGACCGACACGAAGATAAGCCTATACTCGACTCGACTATACTCTTTTAACTACAGACCTTTTCATCTACGGAGAATTCGCCGTCAGTCTTAAGACAAAAGACAAGTGATATTACAAAAAAAAAAAAATACACATTTCTACAGATTACTTACTAGCGTCTTACAACATAATATGTGTTTTGTTTTTAAGGTTCATCTAACGACTTTTACGCTCTAGGGCGGAGCGCGAGGGCATGTCAGTCTTTTACTGATCAGTGTTTCTCTACTATATTATGCAATCTGTTGCGTATTTTTAAAGATCTAAGCATACGTAGGTACTAGGGACAGACAGCGGGAAGCGACTTTGTTTTATACTATGTAGTGATAAACTTTGATTTTCTAAGGTATAGGTACAATGATATAATATCATATAAGATCGGAGTCATTATTAGTTTTTACGAGTACTGGTCACTACTAGTACTAATCTAACCACCCAGCCTAATCTAATCTACCAGTGCTAATGCCACTGCATTAGTGTTGTTTTATACGGACGTAGCGCGGACAAAAGCTAGTCTATGATATTAAATAAACATAATTTCCTATTATAACGACAATAAGTGGCTCGTGAAAAGGTATATATCAAACCACGAAGCATACATAAAGGAAATGTACAAAGAAACAGTGCAGCGACCATAGATTTATCGAAGACAATTTTTCTTTCCACCCTACGTGTTAGCAGTAATTTGAAAGCAAGCGTACGGAAATTCACTTCAGCAACGAAATTCAAGGATATTGACAATTTGACGGTTACTTTACTAAAGTTTGAACTAAAATATAAAGTTAGAGATCTAATAATAGTAATAATAAAAACCTTTATTTTAGACCATATTGATCCATCTCATATACACACACACTCATACATAGCACAAAAAAATAAATAAAAAGGCAAGGCCTGGTTAAAAAAAAGCAAAGAATTAATTTAGACAACAAAAAAAAAACAATAACTTAAATTAGAATAATAAAATGGAATAAATTGAATTAAAAAAAAGAAGGTACAGTCATCTTAAAAAAATAATTAATTAATTCTCAAAAAGAAGTCAGTAATGGAGAATGAAACCTTTCCCATACATTGCTGGCACGCAATTTTTTTTTTGAGTTGATGTTGAATTCTGCTTGCTCGAAGTAAACATCAATAAAAGTAAGTAGACGTTGCACGCCACATCGATCACGCCTGTTCATATTGAATCTGGATCCAAACAACTTTACTTCATTGCGGATTTCGTGGTATTTCATGAAAATTGATAGTGTTTAATGTTGATATTACTTTTTTTTCTCAAATAACTCCTCCCGTTCTAGGTGAAGTGAAAGAGTGACAGACTTTCACTGACTACAACCCACTCGTGTTCGTCCGGACCGAGCCCAAGTCGTCGACGGCGCGTAGTGTTCCACGCGTGCCTCAAGGAGATGTCAGCAAACCGTAGGGGCCCAGCAGGGTCGAAGGGTCTGCTTCTGAAAGGAAGACTCGGCCCTGGTACGAAAGGCAACGAAGGAACAGGAGTGGGTTTTTTGTCAGTAAAAGTCTGACGCTATCTCTCGCTCCGCCCAAGAGCGGGGAATGTCATTGGATGATTTTCCAACCAAAAAAAAACCCGTGTTCCTTCATTTGTCGTTTACGTCTTTTTTTTAAAAAAAAAAAAAAGGGGCACGGTGACTCTTTCATTTATTATGTCTAATAACTTGATTCTTCGTTTGCAGATTCCAGTTTTTAACGAAAAACTTACACATTTATACAAAATAGCCGTTATGCAAACTTGATCCGGCTCGAAAGACCAACAATTAATTGATTTACTTTCTTCACCGAAACATCAATCATCCAAATCTCCTGGCAATGTCACTACCCAAAATTTAAATATAGAACAACCCTAATATTAAATCCTAAACATACAAACTGTAAAATTGCCTAAAGCGTTCAAAAATTGGTTTAAAATCCCGTTTAAAGTAAACAACCCTTACTTATCGATATTTTTATCTAAACAAGTCCCATCTGTCCCGTATCCCAGTCGCGTCCTAACTGTATCGCGCGTCACATGTGCTTCGCGCTCCGTTACTCTTCTGATTGCCTGGTACTTTTGTGAACTTGTGTGTGTTAGTTTCATGTGGTTTGGGCTGTTTACTGTGAGTACACAATACAAATATAATTCAAATCCTACGTAAAAACTGTGGTTAGTTACGTTTACATTTACGTAATTTTTTATTTATTTTATCTAATGTATGAGAAATTAGTCCTAGACTGTTTTTTTTTTCATCAACCTAAAATATTGACCAAGCAACAGTATTTATTATGATGCAAATACACATTCACTATGGATGCAACTTCATAACAAAATTATCTAAAACGGACATAATTTTAATTATTTTAAAACCATTTAGCATTAATTTTCACCTGTCCTTTATAAGAAAAAGTAGTGGATTGTGAGTTAAACCTTAATAATAATAGTTTATTGTCACAAAAAAACCGACATTAGTATAGGTACACTGGATTACAAAATATTAACTACGGTCTGTGTACATTTTTGTTTTTATAAAAAAATTCCTAAACTACAAGTAAAATATAATTATGAACAATGGATACAAAAATGACAAAGAGATTCAAAATTCATCTCCGCTCATGAATGCTCAAATGGTTATGAACTTACGACGATAATTTTTATACCCGCTTTGAGTGGTCAAGTGTATGCTTTAGTCATTAAGCCAATTAATCTTCAGTTCAGTACGCCGGTGACCCAAATAACATCTGCTTTGTGTATTAAATTCAAAGATTTTGTTGAATATCTAGAACACTCTTAGATTTTGTAAGATCGTTAAAAGTCACAAAATTTCTTTGGTAACTTTTCTTAAATAAGGCAACTATAGAAAGTAATTTTCCGTTTTACTTGTGTTATCAAACCGTTTTTGGCTATTATAATTTCCTAAAAGTTTCTAAAATAATACCAAGTCTCATTATCTTGCCAATACCGAAGCAAAATTTCAGCTATAGAGATAGCAGCGCCCACAAAGTTTTCCCAAAGAACCAGTTAGAATTATCTTAAGTTAAATTTAAAGATATCTCTGCTGGAAACTGGAAATAACGTAACCATTCATTATTTTAGCCTATTCCTGAATTTGTAGCTAACATTTTAACTGAAAACAATGAAGAAATTTCAAAAGCCCTACCATAAAATCTTGTGCGCCAGTTAATATTCAGTATCAACCCCTATAATTACATTCCCTTGCCGAGTTATCAATTATCCTTATTGAAGAGTCAATAATGAGGGTAGCCGAATGCATTAACACGCTACATAACTTTGTTAATGTAGCTTAATTCTCCCCTTATTTCTTTCTAAAGGGGTAAGCGGAATTTTAATTCTTAATGTGATTATAAAATTTTAATCGTCGCAAAGAACTTTGCAACAAAGAAAGTTCGTAGCGTTAGTCTTTGGAGAGTTGACCAAATAGAATTCTGCGTGAATAAAACATATCCCTATGAATAAAGTCCACTTGAATTACAAGGACCAAAAAATAAGGCTGTACAAAAGACCACCAATTTTCGTTAACAATAATCATAGTAGGAGTAATACTAGCATAATCAGCCTTAAAATGTTCTCACTGCTGGGACTTAGGCCTTCTGTCTAGGAGAGGTGGATGTCACATGTTTTCGATTTTTTTTATTCTAGGACATGTCGGTTTCCTCACGATGTTAAAACCTTCACCGTTTTTTAGAGCAGTGGTGCTGAAATAAATTACACAAAGTATTGTGCCTGGCTGAGTTTAAACTCGTAACCTGCGTACAACTCGTAAGTCGGTGCCGTTATTACTCGGCCACCACTGAAAAAAATAAAGAAAAAAGAAAAGAAAGAAAAACATTTTATTTGCCGGAAAAGACGCAAACTTAAGACTAACATATAACAGATTACAAACAAATTTATAAACACGCTCTCGTTCACTTGAATTATAAGGACCAGAAATAATATGGTTATACAAAAGACCACAAATATTCGCTAACCACCATTGTACTAAAAATCAATAAAAATTGGAATACGGAAACCCATTCCATTAACCAATAAGGTATTATGTCACCCCAGACGGAAACCACACTCAATGGAAGCTCATAACATGTTGAACGAAATGAATATAAGCGCTTGCAACTGCGCAACTTGTGCACCTATCTAAATAGTCCACATCCTTTACGATAGGAATACTGCTGTATGAACACAATTAACTAATGATTCGGTTGCACATCTGTCTGGAAAAATAATGATAAAGAAATAAAGAGACGAAAGTTTGTTAACAGATTTTAGTTTTGTGGTACTAGATTGAGAGAACGCTAAGCTTCTGTTTAACAGCTAACAGGACGTTTTTCCAATAATTTATCTTCTGAGTAAAAACAATGATAAGCATGACAGCCTTAATACAGCAAAACCAAAAAATATCAAACCTTTACAAGACTATTGAAAAACCAAGCCTAAATACAATATCTTTGGTGTACGCCACACGACAATGGAAACAAATTCTTAAGCCAACTTTCTTATGTTATTATTAACAGGCTCGCGCATGACCATTATCTCACTTGATAAGTAAGTGAAGATGTGGTCGACGTTGGATCATGCTTGCTTAGTAGTAACCTATTTACTCTGGACTTAATGACCCGCGGTTGTCAGAAAACACAGACTCCGGTAGGGAATTTCACGTTGTACGCACAAAGAATTTATTACCAAAATATTTTGTTCGTTTGGGTGGGATGTCCACCGCGTACCGGTAGCGCATCGTCGTACGGCTGGTGGTCTGATGATGAAACGGGCTCTTACACAGATAATACTGTTTCATTTTGTATTTAGAGATGTTGTCTACTTAATGTTTAGCTTTGAACAAAGATCATCATCGTGATAGCTCCTCATGTCCGTCCTTGTTATAATCTTCGGACAGGAAGATGCAATAATGCATTGTTTTCAACCTGCCTTAGCGATAACACATAAAATTTTATGTTCAATCAATCAGAAGCTAACAATAAATATCTATAATATTTTGTCAGCGAACACTTACAGTAACTAGTTGATGGACCCCTCATCTAAACAATCTTCATCCGGTAGTCAAATGCGGTGCTCATAAAATAAATGGATACCCCTTCACTCCCAGTTAATCTCGTCAAATATGTATGTAGCTATGTATATAATATGGTAAAATATTGGTATTGTATTCATTCACAACATATATTAGAAAGAATGAAGAACCATTTTGTTCCTACAAATCATCAAAAATTGGATAATATAAAAAATAAAATAAACCCTTAACTACCTACCACCGGTCTGAGAGACCTCCGCGAAATATTGCTATACTAAAAAATTATTATCATAGCCGGTGTTAAATAACTTTTTATTTTTCACACTTATACATACATATTTAGAAAATAAAATGTAAGACATAATAATAAATTAAAAGCTTATTCTTAGTTATTACCATTAATTAAATAATCAACTTATATGCAAATAGTAGTTTTAAAAAAAATACTACGATCATTTGATCTTATTTTTGAATATTTTCTAGTACAAAATAATCTTTAATATCAAGTTCTACATGACTACCGTCTGTCTACAGATTATCTTCATCTGAAGGTTCGATCCGTAACCAGCGAGCAATAGTTATTTCACTATAGGCCACTTTTTACAAAAACCAAAAATCGCGTAACTGCCTACCAGTGGTTTCAAAGGCCGCTAAAGAATGTTTTTTGCTCACCAAAATAAAACGCGCGCACTTTAGGTCTCGATATATACAGGCACAGCTCTACAGAGAGAGAGTAGAAGATAAATGAACTGGCGAAGTGTAAATATGCGCTTGCAATTTTTTCAATAAAATAATATCACTGTGGTGTGTGAGACCGATAGTAGGTAGTTAAGGGTTAATCTTGTTCACAATTCAGTAATTTTTTAAGGAACCCTTAGGAGGAATTTCTGATACAAACAAGAATAAACCTTAAATACTGCAGCTGAGAGGCAAGACATCCAGACCCCACACTGCCCCACAGTAACTCAACACAAAGATCTTGAAATACCACTCGACACTCGGCATCTCTATCAATTTAACAAATCAAGTTAAGTTGAGTAGCTGGCTTTCATTCACAATTCAGAAAGAGGTCGACGGCACTATTGATAAAGCAGTTGTGACGCGCCAATCGACGCATCCTGCCCAATTGCGCGCACGCATGCGAAACGACAGCCGCGCGCGTACACACACATCAATGAAATGTGTAGAAGAATTCAATGTATAGGAGAAATTTTTAAGAACTTTGCATGGGATGGAATCGACCATCAAAATCGTTCATTAGGATTTCTATGACTAAACAAATGAACAAACAAATTTTAATGGCTTATCTACCTTTCTTGCCCGTGTTACTACCAATGCTACTACCAGCATTAATACTGAAAATTTGATCTCCTTTTTTACTACGGCAGTAGTAAGTTTTTATAAGGGTAATTACAATTTACTTATTTACCAGCGCGTGCCCCTTGCTCCCTGAATGCGTCCACTATTATATTTATACGTGAAACTAATTCAAACTACCACTATTTTTATGTCAATTGAGCCAATTTCAACTATTCTGCCAGAATCGCCATTTGATTCAGTGTTGTCCGCATGCAAATGTCATTAATTTCTTATGTCAGAGATAATTTATTATTGTAGCAGTATTAGTGCATTATATTATTATCTAACGAGATTGATTGTCTTGATCTCTTACATATAAATTACGCTTTAATGTCCCCCAGAGATCGGTTAGATTTAATCCGCCTATCTCTATTCCTTCTTCCTCTTCTAATTACAGGCGAAACTCCTGCATGGTGCGAGCGTGTAAGGACTTTAATGTTCTTTGTAAAGAGTTCTCTTTTGACCCGTTTACTACTAAAACCTATTCAGCACGCACTCAGCTGATAATGCGACAAGTGCATAGTGCTGATTGTACATAATGGATGTTTAATTATGTTCTTTTTTATCGTGCTTATTAGTGATCGTAAGTTTTCTATTACTTTACCTGTTTCTACCCGTGAGAACCTGTAATTAGCTCAATGTCTCTTATACTATTGTTATTCCTTTGTTATAGCTGTTGGTTCTCCTATGATTAAATAAATAAATAAATATACTTACCCTTTCTTAAAGGTGGGAAATCATCCAATGACTTCTCCCAGTCTGGGTGGAGCGCGAGGGCGTGTCAGACTTTTACTGACTAAAATCACACCTGTGTCCTTCAGTTGCCCTTTACGCTCTAGGACCTTTTCGGACCTTTTCAGAAAATCCCCGCGGTCTACGGTTTGCTGACATTTCTTTGAGGGGCGCGTGGATCACTCCACGGTGTCGACGACTGGGGCTCAGTCCGGTCGGTTACCGGACTGCCAGACGGCGAGTTACCCATTGCTCGACGTCCGCAAGCCCAAGTCTACCGTGGCTGGTAGTCGGGCGGCTGACGCATGCGGCCTCCTCCTTCGCTAGCATTACTTCTTAGCAGAAGGAGGCGACCGCCTGTCATTCCTCCTCGCTCCGGACCATGCCCTGTACCAGGGCCCAGCGCAAGAGATCGCTGCCGCCAATCGCCCGTATACTCTACCGTGTACTCCGGACGGTCCGCACAATCGTGACACCCGGAAACGCAAGGTGAGAACGGATGGATCTTACCACCATAATTATGGCGTACCCAAACTACAAGAAACTAAAACCACAAAAAAAACAGTTACTTAGTTCAACGTAGAATTCGAATTAAAACGCGGCAAGCGTGTCAAAAAAATATGGTGATCAACATACAAAAGAAACAAGAAAGGAACATAACTTCATATAGTGACGTTTCTGGAGAGATAATGAAAGAATGTGTGAATGAACGAACCAAACGCACCATGTGCAATCAATTAGTATATTCATGCGAGTTGAAAGTATTTCAAGTTCAATATTATTGTGACTATTTGAAAATAAAATTATCGTATTTTGTAACGGTTGCATTCTTACAAACATACAGCATTATTGTGCCTACCTTCTCTACCTTCGGCACACACTAACTAAGAAAAATCCATTTCTTGCTTTCAAATATTTAACGAAACATTAATTCTAACCGAACCAGCAATGAAAGCTGAACCATGTCCAACGGTTGCTAAGATTTCTTTTATGAATGAAAGTAATTACGTGGACATTGAACTCTGACCTTTCTTTGTTGTGTAATAGATTCTATTTTTGTCTGATTTTAGTAACACAACCATATTGCTTATTACTGGCGTTAAAGGCTCACATTGACCCCTTTTTAGACTGTTACAACACAAAAAATTCTCACTCATTTCCATGTAAATGTTGTCTCATTAGATAAAGCATAAAAAGACAGCATTTTATTTAATTTAATTAGATATAATAACATATTTTTTTTAGTCTCTGGACGCTGGAGTCCTGGAGTCTTGAAAGACGAGGCCTCTTAGACACTTTTCATGAAATATGGTACCAATTTATCAAATGCACCCAAGGAAGGAATATACATTTTTATTGCGATATATGTAAAACAAACATGGTTATGGATTTGAGAGGATTAAGTAGACCGGATAATAAGAACTTATGTCTGAACAAATTTATTAATGCATAACGATAAAAAAGACGGAGTGACTTGAACACTCCATAAATGGGGCCCCAAAAATGGTTCCTAGTACAAAGTGACGTAGCAATATTTTTTTTTTATTATAGAATCAGAAACGTTTATTTCAAATAGACCAATTACAGGCACTTTTGAATTGTCAAAATGTCGGTCAGTCAAAAAACAAAAAACAAGTGAAGCTAAATCGCAAATTCTCTATGGAGAAGACTATACTAGACTATCTCTATAAATTTATCGTTCTGTAATTCTTTAATTGCTATGTAATAATTCTCCCCTTCTTGATAGGAGACAATTATAAAGAACAAAGATAATTTTCATCTACATAATAACTGATAGCGTTATGAAAATATGAGGGATATTATGCCTTTGATGAGGAGGTCATCCAATCATCGATTGTGTCTTTATAAAAATCATTAGTCAGAAAAAAAAACCGAAATAATCGTGACCGTAGCTCACAATGGTAGGATGGAATTATGTTTAATAGTTGTTGTTGTGTTCTTTCTTTCTTCTTTTTCTTTGTATTTAAGTGTAATGGTTGCTCAGTAATTCGTAATTGTACTGTATGCATTTATCATTACCATCTTTTCATTACAATCAAAGGTCTGCACTTGCAAGCTGCAGTAGCCCCGTTCTTTGTCATTAGCATCCAGTCAATCCCAGCTACCATTTAAAAGTTCGTGTTCTGTTTAACCAAACCCTGGGCCTCCAATTCTTGTCTTCAATTACAAACTTGTCTTCTCCAACCTATAATGGCTGACGGTCCTTCGTCAAATTTTGTTGGCTTACTGCTACTTCAGTTTGCAAATTCCAGATAATCACTTATTAATTATCTATGCATTTCATCTGTCTTGAATGATATTTGATTTAAAATTTAATTATGGAATATACTGTGACCTTTGATTTTTCTCTCTCAGTGCATAGAGGATTATATTATGTCATTCACATGACGAACAACATCAGATAGATTAACGTCCCGTATTACGAAACATTCCCAGTATCACACAGTTATTGCTACAATTAATTCAGCTGCCCCCTTCCCTCGTCGGTCGGTCAGTTGACCCGAAGCCCCGTCATTCTGTCACGTATCACACAAATTATTGTCAGCATAGAAAGTGAGGATGGAACTAATAGAAATATTTCTTTCTTTTCTTTGAGTACTTGGGGGGAAAATGGTCTTGAATAGTCTGGTTGTTTTGCGTCAGTGTGTGGGTTGGTGGTGTTTATTGACAAGAGCCACTATCAATTTCATCGTTTGATCAGATTTATCTATTGTTAATTTATTGTAGGTACTCAGTGCTTACATAATTATTTTATTCATATAGATTATATATTATTGTATAGACACTAGATTATTGATACTAAAAATTATAGAAATTACTACAACCCATTTGTTTTTGTTCTCGTTGTCCAAAACCTAACCACATTTAATTGCTTACAAATACAAATAGTCAAAACCATGTTTTTACGTGCCTGTGGGTAGTTGCTCTGTAGTCCGCAAGGATAAATTATTATTAATACTTAGTTTCATATTTATTTATTTTTTTAAACTATAATTATAAAAAAAATACTGCTCGCATCCAAAATATTAATATATTATCCTATTGACCAACAGGAGCCCATAACCACTCGAAAATGACTCATCGACATTAGGACTATGGATCGGCGACAGTGCTAAAATGGTGCTTATAGACAAAGTGCTAAGGACTATAAAGACTAAATCATGGTGTGTAGTGATAGTGTGTGCTGTGGTCATCGTGATGGAAGCTGCAGCTCTCAATGGAGATAATGTCTGCATGGTGAAACAGAAGTAAGTGAAATTATTACAGTACTTTATTTTAATAATATCAATATAATAATGTTTATTGGACAAAAAAACGTACAGCAATTTTTGCATATATACGGTGGTGATCAGTCATGCCAAAATCAAAGACAATGCTTGTATATTGGCTATCAGGCAATTTCTCTTAATAGTATATTAAACACAATTTATTATTTATATTATTTTTATTTCATTAATAATTTTTACATTGTGTCGAAATCTTATAGGTACAGTCAGAGGTCAAAAGTGCAGTTCCACCTTACCAATGCTAAAATTTCTATAATTTCTTTGTAAAAGAGGGTAAATGGTTCATGACCGATTTAATTGGTAGCATAGAATCTAAAGTATTGAATAAACAAGTTGTGGACTATTGAACTTCGACAACAAAGAAATTTTACACACTTTAGCATTGGTAGAGTACGTGCAACTGCACTTTTGATCCCTGACTGTACATACAACAAAACATATTTGTTTTGTTCGAATTTAAAGACAATATTATAAAATATCTATAGACAACTCATAACAAATTTACAGAAAGATATTATATAGGTAACATTTCAAAGTATTTAGTTACATTAAAACTCCAATCAAATACAATGAAAGAGAAAGGAATTATACTAAGACCGTTTACCAAAAACTTCTAAAGAGCATGTAACTGTTAGTCAGTTCAGCCATAAGTTATCGACACATTTCAAACTAAACCGAAACTAAGTGGGACGGGCTGTTTAAAATGGACCCAAAAATCACGCCACAGCAATTTTTCGATAATATGACTTCCAAAATTGGAACTTAAGTCAAAAGCAGTTAGCAGTTTCAAATTGGGTACGCCAGATTACAAAACACAAAACGCAGCATAGAAATAGTAGATCGAAATAAAGAAAATAATATTAGTGTTATAGGCAAGAAAAGGTTACGTATTCTTTAATCTAATGTAGACAGAACAAATATTTGAAGTAAGCACACCCACTCTTACGCTGGAAATAGAAATAATCTTATGTCAACATTGTCCTCTGAAGACGAAAATAAATTCAGAATCAATAATTGACAAGAGTAGGGTGAGATGAAAGTGGGCTTTACCATTATGAGCAGCCTTCTAGATATATCAATAAACTGCTTTGTTTGCAGCGCAAAATAAATGTGTGGTCTTTAAGTCCTGTAGCATTGTACAAAATGACAATCGAACACATATTATTTTATGGCTTAATATTAATGTTAGGTTCTTTAACAAAAACTAGTACTCAGTGTATTAAATGTTTAAACTATTATGAGGCTTGTACCACCACCCTTAATACAAGTTATTATACTATATAACTAAGTAAGGGTGCTGGTTGCATCACTTACCTGCTTTTGTTTAAGTGTAACCAACAAACAAGTACCAATGTTAACATTGTAATTTTATTGTTAGAAATAAATTATAATTATTATCATTCAGACTTATTCAGATCAAGAGATCGATATATTTAACAAAAATTCGAGGAAGTTAATAAATTATAGAGCTTTTTATATAAAGGCAATAACAAATTTTCAATTTCGTAAGTTCTGGGACTTAATCGTCATGTTTACGATTCCGGGATTTTAGATAAAGTATTGTCAACTCTATTTTAATTATTTCCTCGAACTTTCTCGAAATCTCTGGTAATAACAATTGTTAAGTAATAACATGTTTTATAGCATTGCAAGCGCTACCGAAATGCCAGAAAAAAAAGTATCCACATTTCCTTTTTTTTTGAGGGTGGGAAATCAACTTCTCCCGCTATGTGTAGAGGGGGAAATATCAAATTTTTGCTGACTAAAACCCACTTGCGTTCCTACAGTTGCCCTTTGCACTCAGGGCCGTGGAGGCAATACTGCAGCCCTGGACAAGGTCCATCTCTTACATTTCATTAAACTCCAAGCGAACACGGGCGTTCGAAAGAAAAAAAAAAAAACGAAAACGGAAATTACGGTATTCGAAAGGATTTAAATTTTTCAACAATCGTTATCGCTATTTAAGCGTAATTGTCTAAATCCTCAGAGAAATATATCGAAATTACTCCTAAACATTTGTATTACAAAATTCAAAATTATTCTGGTCCTTTCACTCTGGTTTAGGCCTCGGGGTACTTAGATACTCAAGTTCCTTGGCCACTAAATAAAACAGCTTTATCTCAAGCTTTTCAACATTCTATCATCGACCATTCACTTCTCGTAAACAAAGAAATAGTACAGCAGTTGCGAATATTAAATAACTTGTTGCCATACAGGGATGGTAGAAAAGGTAGCAGGTTTTACAATTCAGAGTTTATAGTCCACTAACAAAGAACTACTTACATATCTACTACCTTCGACAAAATAACCATAGATTGTCGTCTTGAGACGCTGTGATATCCAAAATGAGTAGACACCGCACAGCTTCCCAAATGTTGACCAGCTCAGTCGGATTCGACGGTTGACCACAATCAACAACCTTCCTAGGGTAGACCCCATGAAGGTTGTTGATAGAGGTCATCCTTTTCACCTTTTTTTTATTGAGGTCATCTTTGTCACAAAATTGGTCAATATTTTCGAAAATATTGGCCAATTTTACGGCGTAAAAGAATACTAATGAAAATTTGCCTAAAATCAAGTTACAAAACAGATAGGATTATTTAGAATTTTAAATAGAATAAGGTAGTGTGATTATACAATACTATAACTAAAATATCAGGACCAATAAAGGTCGATGGCAATAGCTAATCTGTATATATAAAAGGAGAAACTGACTGACTGACATATCAACGCACAACCATAACTACTGGGACTAGGAGCGTGAAATTTTGCACATGATTTCCTTTTATGACGTAGGCAAGCACTAAGAGAGGATTTTACAAAATTCACCTCCTAAAGGGATGAAACAGGGGTCCAAAATTTGTATGGTGAAACTACTGGATAATTGTTTCTATTCAGTTAATGAATTTTTATATCGAAAATAAGTAGTAAATATTGACATTGTATTAGTAATTTATAATGACATTGTAGTAGTAATAAATATTGACATTGTATTAGCAATAAATATTTACATTGTATTATTAATAAATATTGACATTGTTATAGTAAAAAATATTGACATTGCAGTAATAATAAATATTGACATTGTAGTAGTAATAAATATTGACATTGCAGTAATAATAAATATTGACATTGTATTAGTAATAAATTTTGACAATTATGAATATTTTTTGACATTATTATAGCGTTGTTCAATATATTTTTTTAAATAGTTAACATTGAAATCATTAGTCATTTTTTAATTAAGTATGTCTGCAAAAAAATACGTGGTCCATAAAGTTACATATTCATATTCATTTAAAACGCCCACTATTATTATTATTATTTTAATTTTACTTAATATTGCATGAACTATAAGTGAATTTGCAAATTAGATACTCATTAAATATTTCTACACCGGCAAAGGTAGTATATGTGATTCCGTCTAATATTAAGATCTTCATATACCATGTACTCAGAAATAAACGATTCTATTCTATTCTATTCTATACTTTTACGTGGATGAAGCCGCTGGCACAAGCTAATAAATTATAAACAAATAACCTTGACTGATCCTAAACTCACATGAGTCAGTACTCCGATATCCACTATATTATGAGAACCCTATTCCATAGAGGCGTTACTAATCCTGATAGCTTTAATTAATTACCGCTTTCTACGTAGGTACCCGTTTACAGAGAACTTTGGGGAGGCACTGCATTAAAATGGATATATACAAAATTAAATTACGTTGAAGAGAGTGGTTACATTAATACGGGCTTCAGACCTGGCGGTACCTTCTGTAATATTACACCTGCGACAAAATTTAGGTACATTAGTTTGGCATGATGTTGTGTCACAATATGAATGTGTAGCACCGTATCTGTGCCATAAGTGGATTGTATGCGTGTTTGTGGTTCTTAGCTTTTCTTTATTTGTACGGCAATGCACTCAAGGGTTATTGTGAAGTTTGTAGTCTTTAGGGCGTAGAAAAGTGTAATACTGCCATAGATATTGATGCGGAATTTGGGGATTGGGAAATAAAACAGAGACCTTTTATCAACGTTTCATTACTCCTTTAGCACACTTTCATCGTACGCCGTCGTCCTTATGGGTCATTTACATCGACTTATATTCTAGCGTAGTACATATAATATATCGATGGTCATTTCTTTTTCGTGGCATCTTTCCTCTCTTTCTCACTCTTATTATTTTATTCATATAGCTGCGTTCAAAATTCTCACAATGATATTGTGTCTGAAAGTTCAAAAAATTTGACATGCTCTACAGAAATGTCATATAGGCAATCCCACTCTTTTTTAGTTAAAAATCATCAAATGACTTCTCCCGATGGGTGGAGCGAGAAGGAGTGAAAGACTTTCATTGACTCAACCCCACCAGTGTTCCTTCAGTTGCCCTTTGCGTCCCTGTAAAACTGTTTGTAACAATCCCGCAGCCCTAGACCCAAAATACTCAGAAGTTTCGAAAAGGGTTTTTGCTGATAGAAAGACACTTTGTCTACGACGCCTTGATCTCATAAAAACCAGAGTTTACGGTATAGAATAAATTCGTGGTTAAGAACATTCAGTCAGCAATTTTGTAACTTGGCTGATAGCCCAGGATGTGTCGCACATGCCTAAGTACCTCTACTTAAGGACCCTTTCTTCCAAGATACAGATCGTACGGCTTGCAGATGATAGTGCTTATGAGGAAGTTATATAATTATGAAATCTTAGGGAAAGGAAGTATTATTAGTGTGTGATTTATTCATCTCACTATTATCTGCAACACGCTTGCTAAAATTCGTACCAAACATTACAAAGTTTACCGCTTACCTACCATTAAGTGAGATAGCTGTCAAACGCAAATGAATTTCTTTTTCAAGGGGGCTACCATGAAATCATCAAGGGAAGAGAAATATAGAACAAGCAAGTCTTTTTCTGCTATTCTTCTCTTTTAGTTGCCATCTCCGTCCTCCCCTTTTTTGGTGAGAGATCATCAATACCACTGGGACGGAGTAAGAGGGAGTGTCAAACTTTTACGGACTATATCTCACCTGTGTTCGTTCATTCATTAACTCTTTCCGATAGTTCTGCAGCCCTGATAGTATAGTCACCCCCTTTCTAGATGTAGCGACATCTATAGCGCCACATCTGAACTAAACTACGAAATCTTGCATCACGCTTTTAGAATTCTCCGCAATTTGAACATATATAACAGCCCGAAATCATCTCTGGGACAGTTGCCCAGATCAGACAAAACATCCGTCTGGTCGGAGGATCCTCTCTTTTCAACGGAGCTTTGCGGGACTTTGCACCCTGTTCCGTATATCAAACAGTTCAGTTCAGTTAATCGTTTTAGTGATAGTATAGTACTTATATCATTTTAAGTGTTTTACAGCAAATTGTTAATGTCTACAGATACAATATAACGAAGAGAGTAAAGTATCGGGCCCCGATGTCGGTGAGGACCTACGAGTGGTGCTTCTCCATGCCGCCGAGGTGCTCTAAGTGGAGCACCGAGATGAGGGACTTAACCAGGCTTGAGGTTTGTACCAATGTTTTCATCTTCTTTTAGGTAGCCACGGCCTACATCAATCATAACAACAAAATATTGGAAATCCCAATGCTTTGAAACCAATGTTAGATATTTTTAGATAGTAGTTTTCTGTTTAGTGTTACTTATCTAGTAACACAACAATAACATACATAACGAGACAAAACAGTGGATAAGTGAAGTCGTAAATTAATATTTGTGAAGTTATATTAAAAAGAGGTTTAAATGTTAACACAGACGACACATACTCGTACCAACACACATAAAATCATAATGTATTCAGTGATATTAGTGTAAAAAAACTAAAAACTTAGTAAATATCTACTGATAAAAGTTATAATAATAATTAAAACTAAACTCAACTCAAAGCATTTTTTTTCTATATACTCGTATAGCCTTCCGTAATAAAAGGGAAAATCCAACACTAAGAATTTTTCAAATTTGAACCAGTAGTTCCTGAGATTAGCACGTTCATTCAATCAACCAAACAAACAAATTCTTCAGCATAATAATATTAATATAGATAAACTATATACAGGCACTTTTGAATTTTCAAGAAATCGATCAATCAGAAAAATGAAGCTAGCACACATTCCAAAGCGTAGATCACGGTAGAGAAAAATGTGGAAGAAACTCCATGGAAGCTGTTTCAAATAATGTCATGTATTTCAAACACCCTGGTTACATATTTTTTATCGCTTCTATTGTGTTAGCACAATGAAAATGAATAATTGAAAAAAAAAATAGAAATTCTAATAACTTCCAACAATTAAGGAGAATTAAATACTGAAGTAATGAAGCTAACAAGAGCTTTAGCATCATTGCACGTCCATTAAATTTAAATATTCTTATGACTTAATGAGGAAATATACAGTTTAGTTAGATGTCAACAGCTTATTACCTAGGACTATCCTTGAGAAAAACTAGATCGATTGCAAAGTGACTGTCCCTACTAGCCTTAATTATATCATTGCATTTATAATAACAACACAAACTACTTTTTGTATCTTCAGATATATCTGATGAATTAACTTTAAAAACAGCAAAGATATTAAAAAATTTGCGGGTAGGTTTCATGTTCTGGATCCTACCCTCGAATATGCTCTCTCTCTATATATATTAGAAGGTTTGCTGGGAGAAAACTCATTGCTGAGTTAAGCTCACCATGTATCACCGTGTATTATTTTATGTTTTGTGTACCTACAACAAAGAATTAAGAAAGATAAACTAGAGCCAGTATTTATTTACGTACTGCTGAAATAAACGCAGAATATTGTTCCTATTGCATAGTTTAAGTACCTAATGGAATTAACAGTATCTACATTGATACTACATACTACAACTTAAACTCACATATTTACTCACATATAAAGAAAAAAAACACGACTATCATTAACAATACTGTCGCTTTTTGTTTCAAGCAGTTGACCTACTTGTCTTATTAAATCCTTAAATTTGTCTCCTGACGTAGCCTGTGATAAACTATTACGTGTATTACTAAGATTACTGACATTCATAGTATTTACTATCGTAATGTATAACGTCATGATCGCAGGTCATGCTATGGCTTATTTTTTATTTTTTTTAATTGATATAAACCAGCGCTTGACTGCGATCCCACCTGATGGTAAGCAGTGATGTAATCATTGATGGTGAGGCGCACTATTTTATCAAGAGCCTATTCACTCTAGCCTTGAAGACACCTAAATTATAGTTGGACGGGAAGATCGCAGCAGGCAAATTTTTCCAGTCCTTCGATGTACGCGGTATAAACGACGAAGCGAAACGCTTAGTCTGGACCGTTGAAGTTTCAACAACGTAAGGGTGGATACTCGCCGTACGTCGGGTTGTCCGATGGTAGAAAGGAGATGGCGGAATCAAGTCATGCAATTCCCGCGCACACTCTCCAAAATGCAACCTGTAAAATACCGATAGGCTGGCTACCCTGCGCCTGTGCTCGAGGCTTTGTAGATTGGACTTAACCAAATCTGGATCCCCAATTAGCCTCTTCGCACGCCTTTCCACTGAGTCCAAAGCTGCTAGATGGCATTTTGCAGCACCAGCCCATATGTGACTGCAGTACTCCACACACGATCGGACCTGTGCTTTGTATAACATTAGAAGCTGTCCCGGTGTGAAGTACCGTCGGACCTTTGCAAGAACGCCTAGTTTTCTAGCAGCTACCTTGGCTTTGGACTCAATGAACCGCCCAAAATTGAGGTCTGAGGAAATTCCAATGAGGTCCCTTTCCTAAAGATCCTTCAAGTTCATCTTTTGTTTACACATCTTACTTTAACGGTTGATTACTTACAATTACAAGGTTACAAGTTTAGAAACAAATAGTATAAAACATTTATAATAACTGCTACGTACTATGTATTTACATTTAACATTAAAACAAACCCTTAACCAATTGAAACTAACTAAATACAATCTAAAGTATTGTGTCGAAAAACTCCTCCGCATCGCTGTCGACTGGTAATGTTCCCAAAATAATGGCGGCATTGTCACGCTGCGCTGTATAGCAATACGTATCCTCTGTCTAAGATCAGATACAACCCTTGGGTCACGCAAAGTGCCAATAAGGTATTTAAATAGATAAATCGTACCAAAAATGATCAGAAATGGTATAAAAATCGATAGTTTTTGACTTCCTACTAAGGTAAGAAGTCAAAAGCGATTCGCATTTTCTAACAACATAAATATTTGTTAGGCTACGTAGACTGGTTACAGCAGCTTCTCTCACTTATGAAGATACATAAAACTGTCACATCGTTGACCAGAGTTTCTGCCTTTTACTGCCAAATTACTCGTATGTGTGATGGTAATACAAGTGATGAAGATATGCATATTGTGACATTACAGACAGAAGAAAGAACGGCAGAAGTAGCTGTATGCTGTCCAGGGTATAAGATGAGGGATGTCTCCTGCGTCCCTATCTGCCCATTAGGGAAGACAGGTCCTGGATGCTCGGAAGGTAACATTGGCTAGCGTAGTAACGCAATAGATAACGAATTTTAGTATTAAGAAATCTTTAAACGAGTAAACTTGCAAAAAGATCAGAAGCAGTATTTCTTTTTTGGAACTTTTTCGAATCCAATGAACTGGCGACTTAGCCATGACAACGATAAAAAACTCTCGATTATTGAAAATAAACAACAAGCAGCTTAATTGATGTAGCTGAGTTTAGGAAATAGCTTAGAATACTTATAGTGGTAAAAAAATACTCAATCTACATCTATTTGGAATTAGACCAGATAATCTATTTTCTAACTACCATATTTTTCAAGGTCTAGGTCCAACTGAAGACGTCTTTTGGCTGAAATGATGATGATGATGATATTTTCAGACTGTCCGGACAACAAATGGGGTCCAAACTGTATCAATGAATGTAAACGATGTAAAAAGGGCTTCTGCTCACCGACCACTGGTGAATGCGAGTGCTTGGACGGATGGCAAGGTGAGAGGTGGGTGGCCACTTTGATAAATGCTTAGATTAAGTTAATTTTTAAAGAACTTGAATCTAAAGAACTAAGAGATACTGCTCAGAACTAGGTGGTAGTAGTTATATAGAGCAATAGTTAACAAAAAAAATATATATATATATTTACCATCTACGTTCGGCGAGTACTTGATACTTTGTTTTAGTTCTGATGCTCTTTGGCTGCCATTCTTTAGACAGTTATTATGAATTGTAAATAAATATGTTATGTTTTTCATTTTACAGTTGTGATGCGAGCATGCCACCAACGACAGCAACACCGTCGTTAGAAGAACTACTAACAGTACTGATTACTAAAACTTCATTTCCTGCTACACCTAAAGTAACAACTTCCAGTACTGCTTTAACGACCCCTAGTACTACAGTAGCGACTCCTAGCACTACAGTAGCGACTCCTAGTACTACAGTTATTACGCTTAAAACTGCAGTAACAACTCCTAGAACAACTCCAACAACTACAGTAACAACCCCTACGTCTACAGTAACAGCTCCTAGAATAACAGTACCAGTTCCTAGAATGATAGAAACAACTCCTATTACGGTAGTCACAACTTCTGTTGCTGTTGTCACTACTTCTACAATTACAGAAGCTCCAAACAAAACAGAAGCAGTGACAACTAAAATCACAATGGTAGATGTTAATAGTCCATCAACTAAAAGTTCTTTGACAACGAATAAAATGTCAAGCATTTCTGAAATTCTTACTACAAACAATCAGGGCAAAACTGAAGAAATGACACCTATTATCACTTCTATGGAAATACCTAAAATAATAACTATGTATGATAATACCACATTTGTTACAACAAGTACTTCAAAAACCACTAGACCCACCACTGAAGCTGTAACACTAAAGGTCAATACACAAAAAAAAATTAACACAACAGAAGAACTGGAAACAACTACTGAACCAGTTTTAGTCATCAAAGCTGTTTCAACTGTCAACGTGCAAGCAAAACCTACTACTGAAGTGCTGACTACAACCGATATACCTACCACTGTACCTACAACAACTCCTATGGAAACAACATTAAAGACAGAAACTACAAAGAAGGAAGCAACTATAAGAATACTTCCAACTACAGTGAAATTTAAACCAAAAGAAATATGGATAAGGCCAGCCCAAAAAGGTGAATCTCCTATAGTAGAAACAAAGATTAAAACTACTCATGAATTTCCAAGGTACAGAAGTGCTAATAACAAAGATAACAAAGAATTGACACCAGATGTAACAACGCCAAAAACGATAATTGTGTCTATAATACCTACATCAGTGTCTTACTCAACATTCAAAAAGATAGCTTTAACTTCATCATTCATATCAACAAAAAACAGTTCAAATGCTCAGTCGTATAATAAAACAGAAAATGAATTTACAAAACCAATGCATACAGAAACTTCGACACCACCGATTAAATTGAGTCCATTATCAAGAAAAGATTTATTGGCTACATCGTACTTTATAAACAAAACATTAGTACCAAGCACTTCTGTAACTCCAAAACCAACAACTTCTTCAACTAAATTGACTACTTTAGTAACGAAACCTTCTGAAGTCACTAAGACTATGCCTCGTATTAATAGAACTAACAGCATGACGACTGATATTAACAAGAATGTTTCTACTTCTATAACATCTACTTCTTCTGCAACAACAACTGCACTGAAACAGAATGATTTACTTACGACTCCTACTACTAGATCTATCAGACCTTCAAGTGCAACACAGTCCTCAACGGAGTCAACAACAAAACACTTGATAAAATATGTAACACATAAAAAAGTGAACGTTTCACCTGTTACAAAAAAATATAGTAAACCAACTAATCCACCAGAGGTCGTTGAAAAAGAGTTTAAAAAGGCTAACGTTACTAAAAGTCTTGCTAAAGTTACTACTGATGGACCGACGGATGATGAAGAATTTCATATTTTGACAGAACCCGAACATATAACAGCCGTTATGGGGGAGAAAGGAACTGAAAGGTCGTCAGTGGACTTGGTATCAGTGATAAGTATCGCAGGAGGGGTGATGATGGCAGTTATCACCGTTGCAGTGGTTATTGTTATGATAGAGAGGTGCAAGAAGCCGAGGTACGAGGACGTGAGGAAAATCAATGATATAAGAATGCAAGTGATGATTGATAATAATGATGTGCCGCCGCCGTACGTGAGAAGTATTTTTCACACGCCGTTACCTGGTAAGTTTCAGTGTCTTGATAATAATTGCATAACATTTTGAATCATTGTATAGTCGTCGACGGCTCACCTAAGCTTTATGTGAAGAAATCTAATCAATTTACAAATAAAATTGGAGTCTAGTCATCTAAAAATAGCTATAGAACATTTGTAAAACACACGGTTTGAAGACTGTATATTATTATTTTTTCGTATACATACCTACAGTGTTAAAATCAACGAGTTTGTCCCAATAGTGATGTTTCTTGATCTTTAGTCGAAGTCTATGAATAGACCAAGTGTTTATGTGAATAGTGAAACCTCGACTCTCAGAAGATCAAACCTAATAAATTCTGAAATTTCTAGAAAGGAGAGGACTAAAATTGACGAACGTATGTGGTACTACACACTTTCTCTCAATTACGTACAATCTCATTCAATATGTCAATCTGTTCGTAGAAGAATCAATTTTGATGGATCTCTCACTACATTATCAATCATGTATTAAAACCTTGATCATTCTTGAAACAAATATATATACCTTATTTTCGTTAATCCTGTCATCGGCCCATTAGCTCAGTTGGTTAGAGCGTCGTGCTAATAACGCGAAGGTCGCGGGTTCGATCCCCTCATGGGCCACGATATCGTTTTGCTCTTTTTGTGACTGTTTATTATTATTCTTTTTCCAGATCCACCTTCTTCAGAAAAGTGCCATTATCAACCAATATCAACGTTGGATCGCAATCTTAAACAATTTATGAGGCCTGTCGTGGTACAAACTATTTCTCCTATTATGCTGGAAAATTTCAGAGGTAAATATAAAACAATTCACATCTAATAAGTATGGGTTGTCTTATTTTTAATTATTTTGTTTTATTTCAGGTATTCTAGAATGCCACTATGATCATTTACCAAGAAGAAGTAATGATTTTGGAACAATACAAACTCGATCCTCAATAGCGCCATCTATGAGCGACTGTAGCGAACTACGTCAACTTCGAGCTAGCGTAACTGAGTCCACAATTGAAGCGTTGAAGTGCGAAGCTAAGTTGGATGTTATAGACAACACAACATCAGAGCCACTATATGCTGAAATCCCCTGCTGGAGGCCGCCTTCCGAACATGCTATTGAAATAATGAACTTAAATGGGGAAGCAGTAACTGAATTATGACCGCGATGCGCAAGTCAAAGATTCGCCAGTAGTTCTAAATTGTTGTAATAGATGGCATTGTATGAATGTTTGTGTTAAAACTACCAAAGATTTTTGTGTGAATTATTAAACTTATCTTTATTGAATGTATTAGTTACGTAATTAAATAAACTTAAAATTAATTTGGTCGTTAATTTTTTACAAACTTTCATAAACAGAAATCCTCCACACCAGCTGTTTCATGGAATAATGCAGAGATAAATGTTATCAAGGTTAAAGTGCGTGGGTATTACTGATATCAAATGACATCCTATGTTTCATATAAGTAGATTTCGCAAAAATATTAATAATTAATTACACAATTATATTATTTTCTATTATATAGGTTGCAGCTGCCGAATTGTACTGTAGGTAGGGGAGCCCTTTTAATCACACAACGGTTTATCAGCCAGGAAGAACTTCCTTATTGGGCTATTATTTGCAAGTGTTATTACTGAGTACGGGGTTCTGGCGGGCTATTGGCTAACTTTTTCAATAACAGTTGACAACTGGCATTCGTTGCACACTGAACTTAGTTGTCAACTGACAATTTCATAAAATTGGTATTACTATCACACAAGTGACTAACAAACTACGGTGGAAATGTGGTGAATTATAAAAATTTACGGTGCCTATTGTGACCACTCTAAAATTTTATCGACTATTATATAGCTTCAAAGGCTTACACAATCGCAATTTTAAAAGTATCGATACAATAACATCTGTCAAAACGTGTTACGGTGGCTATCAAAGGCACCAGTGGCTAATGACGTCACTGCAGTTGGTCACTGAAGATAGGCAATACGAAACTAGCTGTTTGACAGTTCAATGATGCACATTGTTAACAAGTGATCATCACTTGAACTGTCAACAAAGTTACGCAATAGCCCCTCTGGTTTCGGTTCCCGGTGTCGATGAAACTGTTTGTTGGATTTTTACATCACTGTGATCTTTCAATTGCATGAGCCTGGATTTGTGCCCGGTTTCTAGCATAAATATTTGGTATTCAAATGTGGGGGCGTAGATACCTAACGTCTGCCGAACTATTAGGGAAAAAACAGCATGAAAATGTTTGTGATTACCTATCTTCGTATACCGTAGGGTATAAAAAGCTAAGTAAAACATAGGTAACAACCACTTGCCAATATTTGGTAGCTACCTAAATATGTAGACAAATCAAAACAAGGCAATTTTTTTAAAATGAAAACGATTTGACACACTTTCAAATTGTCAAAAAGTCGGACAGTCAAAAAAATTAAGCTAATTGCACATTCCAAAGCGTATATGACTATGAAGAAGAATGTGCAAGAAACTCCATTATTTTACACGTCACGTTATTAAGTAGATAAGTATATTATGAATATCCTGTTTACATTAATATGTCTTGTCACTTCTATTTATGTGAAAACAAGGTAAATTAAAAAAAAAAACAAATAATATAGAAGTTAAAATAAACCACTAGCAGATAATATGGGTCTTCCAGTCTCCAATGACATAATATATTATCTTGTAGTGCGCTTCGCTAAGGGCGTTTGTGCACTCATTTGTATTCAATTTGTAAGTAGCTTTATGTTTATGTTTGTCAAAAATCACTAATACGTATCTATACATTAGTGAATATTATAGTTAATATGATTAAATTAGTATTATAAAATTCGGGCGGGATTTTTAAAATGATCGTAAAAATCACGAATATGATACCTACCTAAAATATCGTTTAACAAATAATATAATATTCCACAACTATCACACAACGCCGTCTAGTCCCAAGCTAAGCAGAGCTTGTGTTATGGTTACTAGACAACTAATAAACATACTTATATATTTCTAAATACATACATATTTAAATAAATTACATATAAAATAAATAAAATCGTTCCTGCGAAATCATCAAATTACTTCTCCTGTTCCAGAGTAAAACGACAGGGCGTGACAGACTTTTACTTACTAAACCCACCTATTTGAATGCTTCAACTTCATTTACCCTTTGCGTAGCTAATACTAGAGCCACGATAACTCTTTCAAACGAGGAAAAATATCTAAGGACTGGAAGGAGGAATTTTGGGAAGGCGTCCAGCAGCGAGATAAGCAGAATAGTAGGTAGGTACATTGTTACCCTAGGGGTGGAAGTAACTTATTTAGTCCCGAGTAGGAGTTTGACGTCCGAGCGTAGCGAGGTCGCTAATAGTTCGAGGGACTAAATAAGTCTTTAACTTGAGGTAAACGGTTGATTCTCTGATTTCGTACCAATCACAATATGTCTGGTTACATAACAAAATAGTTACTAATATTTAGGGAGATTTGAGAAGAGCTAGGTTGACCCGACACTATACCGAAGATATCCCGGACGTCAGCCTGTACGAGATTAGGATGGCTCTGAAGCAGCTTAATAACAACAAGGCACCGGGTGATGACGGAATTACAGCCGAACTCCTGAAGGCGGGTGGTAAACCGATCCTTAAGGCCCTTCAGAAGCTGTTTGATTCCGTCATATTCGAGGAAAAAACACCACAGGCATGGAGTGGAGGTGTGGTGGTACTCTTCTTTAAGAAGGGCGACAAGGCCCTGCTCAAGAATTATAGGCCCATCTCACTTCTGAGCCATGTCTACAAGCTGTGTTCCAGAGTCATCACGAACCGTCTCGCGCGCAGGTTCGACGACTTCCAGCCTCCCAAACAAGCCGGATTCCGAAAAGGCTTTAGCACAATAGACCACATACACACGCTACGGTAGGTTATACAGAAGACCGAGGAGTATAATCTGCCTCTCTGCTTAGCGTTTGTGGATTACGAGAAAGCCTTTGATTCGATCGAGACTTGGGCTGTGCTGCAGTCTCTCCAACGGTGCCAGATTGACTATCGGTACATCGAGGTGCTGAAGTGTTTGTACGAAAACGCCACTATGTCAGTCAGACTGCAGGACCAGACCTCGAAACCTATCCTCCTGCAGCGGGGTGTGAGGCAGGTAGACGTCATTTCTCCGAAACTGTTCACGGCCGCAATGGAAGATGTCTTCAAGGTTCTGGACTGGAGTGGATTGGACATTAATGTCAATGGCGAGTACATCACTCATCTTCGGTTTGCCGACGACATAGTAGTCATGGCTGAGACTACGGAAGAGCTCAGCACAATGCTCAATGACCTCAGTAGAGCTTCCGAAAGAGTGGGTCTTAAAATGAACATGGACAAAACCAAAGTCATGGTAAATAACCATGTAGCACCCACTCCGATCAAGATCGGAGACTCTGCACTCGAAGTTGTAGACGATTACGTCTACCTTGGACAGACAGTCCAGTTGGGTAGATCTAATTTCGAGAAAGAGGTCAACCGTCGAATCCAACTCGGCTGGGCAGCGTATGGGAGGCTGCGCGGTATCTTCTCATCCAATATACCACAGTGTCTCAAGACGAAAGTCTATGACCAGTGCGTGTTGCCAGTGATGACATATGGCTCCGAAACGTGGTCGCTCACAATGGGCCTCATCAGAAGGCTCAAAGTCACCCAAAGAGCAATGGAAAGGGCTATGCTCGGAGTTTCCTTGCGTGATCGAATCAGAAATGAAGATATCCGCAGGAGAACTAAGGTTGCCGACATAGCGCGAAGAATCGCCAAACTAAAGTGGCAATGGGCAGGGCACATTGCTCGCAGAACGGATGGCTGTTGGGGCCGAAAGGTTCTGGAGTGGCGACCGCGTACCGGAAGACGCAGTGTCGGAAGGCCCCCTACAAGGTGGACCGATGACCTGGTGAAGGTTGCGGGAATCCGATGGATGCGAGACGCACAGGATCGTTCGTTGTGGCGACGTTTGGGGGAGGCCTATGTCCATCAGTGGACGTCTATCGGCTGAAATGATGATGATGATGATGAGGGAGATTTGATTACAGTTGGTTGATTTGAAGACACTTAGCAAGGTGTATCCCACAATAGAAAACCGTAGGTATAAAAAACGAAAAAAAAAAGTATCGCAAATATCCTTACCATCGGTGTCCTTAACATAATTTCATAAAAATTGATTTTAAAATTTCTAAGGAGTTACAGCTTTATTTGTCTGTAATATTATATATCTATAAGGGGAAACTGGGGGAAACTGACTGACTGACATATCAACGCACAGCCGAAACTACTGGGATTAGGAGCGTGAAATTTTGCACAACGTTTCTATAAATGACATAGGCGAGCACTAAAAAGGATTTTCCAAATTTCACTCCCTATGAGGATGAAGCGGGGTCCAAAGTTTGTATGGAGAAACCTACATTCACGTGAGTGAAACCGCGGGCAGAAGCTAGTTTAATCATGTTATTAAAATAATACTAGGGAATACTTGCCTCCATTATTACAAATATGAATCGATTAGTTAATTTAAAAAAAATATATTTGTCTTTGTCACCGAAAAATAATCGTTACCGTGAGCATAAAAAGAACTGTAAACAACTCTTCACATGGACATACTACTCCTTTACCCTTCCCCCGCGCAGTTCGTTCGCGGGCTGGTCGTTCCAGAAACGTAAAGGAAGAAACACACTAGCTCGATTAAAAAAAAATTACATAATTGTGATCAAAAACTACTTTTGTACTGGTTTAGTGGTCTTCATCGTATGTGAATAACTTTAGGTAAGTCACAAGATGTACATGTTTAATTTACCTCTGAAATGTTTGTTTTGATGAGTAATTTTACGAGAATAATAAAATAAAATAAAATATTTTTATAAATCAAAATGACCCAAAATGTCATTACCGTGATAGTCTTTACCATAATTTACGATCAGTTTTTAAAGTGACGGTAATGACACTAAACTGACGGAGAAGCTATTTTTCTTATTTTATTTACTGTAACGAACTGTTCGTCTGTTCGTCTGTTTGTCTGTTTGTCAGTTTGTCTGTTCGTCTGTTTGTCTGTTTGTCTGTTTGTCTGTTTGTCTTTTTGTCTGTTTGTCTGTTTTTCTGTTTTTTTTTTTAATTGATATAAACCAGTGCTTGACTGCGATCCCACCTGAAGGTAAGTGATGTGATCATTGATGGTGAGGCGCACTAGTTTATTAAGAGCCTATTCACTCTAGCCTTGAATACACCTAAATTATAGTTGGGCGGGAAGACCACAGCAGGCAAAATGTTCGAGTCCTTCGATGTACGCGGTATAAACGACGAAGCGAAACGCTTAGTCCGGACCGTTGAAGTTTCAACAAAATTTATTGTTTTTTTTTTCTATTTTTGTGTGAAAATCTTAATGCGGTACACAGAATACATCTAACTTACCTTGGTAAGTAAGGAAACTTGTTTCAACAGTATAGTTCTTGTAGTTTCGGAAAAAAGTGGTTGTGACATACGGACGGACAGAAAGACATGACGAATCCATAAGGGTTCCGTTTTTTGCCATTTGGCTACGGAACCCTAAAAACGGAATCCATATAGAATGACTTTGTTGTCCGTCTGTCATTCTGTCTGTCTGTCAAGACCCCTTATCTCGGGATCGCGTGGAGATATCGAGTTGGAATTAAAACTAGATATTCAGATCTGTGGTCTTTTGAAGCTGTAAAAAAATCAAACTTCTGAGTTAACAAAAAAAAGAAACGACCGTTTATGTCGCTAAAAACGTGTATTTTGACATTCTCACGGGAATCAAAATTCATAGGGAAGGTACTTTCCGTTGATCTTGAATCCTGAAATTTGGCATGAAGCAAGGTCTTATAGCACAAGTATAGGAAAAAATCTGAAAACTTTTTCAATTTCAACCTTCGAGCATCCAAAAACATGCTTCTTCATATTCCTTCTCACCGTACTGGGTTTATGGCTAATTCTTACGTTGTCTCTACCATAAAACTCTGGAATGTGCTTCCCTTTGACATCAAAAAAGCTGAAAGTAAATTTTCCTTCAAGCGTAAAATTCGGAACTACTACTTGAAGTCCTCTCAACCTTAGTTTGGTCTTCGTCATAATAGGCATTTTGACTGTGTTTAAAATATGGAACAATTTGTTGTCATCCTAATAAAATGTAATGTAAAAAGCATATTTTATTGATGTTCTGAAAAAATAAGGTCATTTTCTGTATAAAAAACATAAATGATTTTTTTTTTGTGGTTTAATCACGTGTTTGAAAACGCTGTGATTGGTTGCAACTCTGATGACGTCACACAGAAGTAAACATTAGTTTCAGTGCATGCTTTCTGTTTTTCTTTATATTGATCGTGCGATCTACGTGTTATTTACGTTATTTCCCAGCCGTCCTATTACAGTTTTGTTTATTTAAAGTTCTGTGCATAAAATGGAGAGAAATTTTGTGCGAACTGACAGCAGTAACTTACCCAAAGTAGATGCGACTATGGTTGGACAACTTTTTAGAAATAATCCAGATTTTTATGCACCGGAACTTAAAAATGTAAAAACGGCAGCGTAAGTACCTATTTTCTACTTATTTAAGATAGCAATTTTCAATTACTCGTACAAAGACATTCATTTTTTAGGTTATGTTAACTCCTACATTTCTTTGGTGTCACGCACTGTTGTCACGTTTAACAATACAAATATTACTTACGTTAAAATGATCTTCACACATATAAACACTTGAATTAGGTCCAATGCTATCAGTGTTTCGACGAGCTACACTCAACCACTTTTTCGTCTCTCAGGATCTATCGGAACAGGTACAAATAGTTTTTCCGGAGTCTTTATCGATGTACTGGTACATTTTGGTACAACACACCACTTATAAACCATTATATCTATACATATAATAAAACAGTAAAATTATTTTGCGATGGTATTAATTGGCGCAAAAACTACTGAACCGATCCTGTTCAAATTTTGCATACATAATCCTTATAGGTCAGTGCATCTGTTAGGCTATAATTTATCACGCTATTTGCTATGGGGGGTGAGCAATAATCCAAAACGTCCGTGTTGAACGACATTTGCCGCGAGTTCGATTCCCAGCTACAGTTAAAATTTTTGTCATTATTTTATCTTCTTTTTTGTAATAAAATAACTTTTACCATTTTTCCAAAATAAAATTGACATTTCTATTCGATATCTTCTAAATATATTGTAAAAACTAATCAAAACACATAATAAAATCGAATTAGTAAAATATGGCACCACACGCAATTCAGATACTCGCAACGCCATCTAAAGACTCAAAGTAGAAATAATGATGACAATGATAGTTGAACTTCATATTTGATAGATGGTGTATTTTACGTAATTTTCTGAATGGTGGAAGAATGACCATCGCCCACGTTTGCAGACAGTTCTATCTATTGTTCAAAATTGGAGGAAAATAGTTATGGTTAAACTGGTGTTAGACGGAGGCATTTTTAACAATCCTACTGCTTTTTTTTTCCATGATTGTAACAAGATAATTGACCATGATTATTCAAAGGATACCAACCAAAAAAGGCGATAAAAGTAAACAAGTATATGTATTTAATTATTGATTTTAAAATAACACGGCCAAATTTTCGGAACGGGTTGCATGGCACCTTGTGTTGGAAGGCCCCCAGGTAGACCGATAACCTGGTGAAGGTCGCGGGAATCCGATGGATGCAAGACACACAGGACCAGTCATTATGGCGACACTTGGGGAGGCCTATGTCCATGATAATGATAATGATAATGATGGTACTTTTTTTTCTTTTTTTAAGAGTGGAAATCATCCAATGACTTCTCTGGTTGGAGCGAGAGGGCGTGTCAAACTTTTACTGACTAAAACCACACTTGTGCCCTTCAGTTGCGTTTTGAAACATCTCTTTGAGGAGCGCGTGGATCACTACGTGCTGTTGACGACTGGGCTCGGTCCGGACGGCCGGACGGCTAGCTACACATTGTTCGATGTCTGCAAGCCTGCGTCTACCGTGGCTGGTCATCGGGGTCGGAATCTCGGCTCGGCGTGAGGACTTTCGTTCACTGACGCGTGCGGCCTCCTCCTTCGCTAGCATTGCGGCTTTGCAGAAGGAGGCGACCGCCTACCATTCCTCCTCGCTCTGGACTATAGCCCAAACCAGGCCCCGGCGCGAGAGGTGACTGACGCCGATTGCCTCCACGAGGACACGGCGGTGATCCGCCCTTGCGGGACACACCTCTGTATGCTCCACTATGTCCTCCGGGATGGCACCTTGCGGCCTAATAATGGCGTGATTTATTGTTTGCAGTTTCTGCTCCATATAAAACGGGGTCGAAAGTGGTTTACGTTCCTGATCACTGATGTATCTCAGATTCCTGGCAGCCTTACGTCGACATCTGGACGTTACCTCCTTGCAGTGAGTGGTGACCAACACTGGAACAACCCTCTGAGGGAGGCCAGTCTCAGGGATAACACTAATCGGCTGCTACATTTGTTTACCGTAATTTCATTGTTTTATGGATACACAAGCTCAGGACTGTTGAGGGTGTTTCGAGCGGTTTCTGTTCCGGATTCGGTTGGAAGTATCCTGATATTACCATTTTGCGAATCGCCCGGAGGACCCGGTGTAACATGCGGTGGAGGTCTATCACATTTGGATGAACCGCCGTGTCCTCATAGAGGCAATCGGTGACAGTGACCTCTCGGTTTCGCCATCAATATGCGAGTTTGATTGGGCGGGGACACGCGCTCAAGATTTCGCCGAAATTCATTCAACGGGGACGTCAGTTAAATACACACCAAAAAATCCTAGGTAAATGAACAAGTAATTTTTACGCCCAAAATGATCAAGCTACAACAATCAATGCAAGCATGCTCTCGCAAATTCTTCATAAGTACCTACTGTTGTGGAGAAAGATAGTTGATGATGATGATGGTAGTTTTTGGATTCACTGGCTTTTTGGCTTTGCACTATCAGTGCACGTTATTCAGCTGAAGGTCGGTGTCCCGATTATGCTCCTTCATTTACCTCTACCAAAGCTGTCTAACGGCTTAAACTTTTCAGTGAAAAATTATTGAGGCGAAAATTTTACGGGAGGTAACTCTTTCGAACAATCTCGCAGACATCGGCCCTAGAGGGCCCTATCCATTTGCTGAGATCTCTTTGAGTCCGGTGTAGAATACAACGCGCCGTCGATTCAGGATTGCTTTGACCAGACGGCCGGACGGCACCACCGCAATCCCGGTTTGCGATGGCTGGTAATCGCCCTGCGGCTTTCAACACCCGGAGCATCACTTGCAGCGACAGTTAAGGAGTCAGAATGTCCTATCCCTCATAGTTTCAGCCACCTTCTTCGATCGTAGTGCTTCACTTAAGGAGGCTACTGGTTGACATTTTCTCCACCAATCGCCTCCATGAGGACACAGCGGTGCTGGCGCTCCGACCAAGTGGGACCGACTTCCACCGTATGCTCCATCGTATTCTCCAGGCGATACGCACAATGGTGATACCCGAGTGTTTCTTCCCGTTTAATTCGATAACCTCCCAAAACACCCACATCCGGTGAGTCCTGCACAAAGAGAGGATGCCGTGACGCCTCTGTAGATACTCTTCAAAGGCAGGCATTACCGCTGCGATTGTGACGTGCTCACTGTAGCGAGGGGTTAAAATCATACAATGTTGTTTCACCAGAACATAAACCAGAAACATACATAAACTAATTTCTTTTCTTTTGGGGGACCCTTACATACTCTTTCTATTCATTGACATTCATACATTTGGATCTGGACGAGTACATAACATGTTTCCTGAAGGTAATTTGCGTTTTTACTTTTAACCGTTTTATGATAAAGTACAATAAATAATTGCGTTGCTTTCATAATGAATTGCAAGCTCAGAATGATTGTACGTTTTTACAAACTTAACGCAGACGAAGTCGCGGGCAACAGCTAGTATGCAATAAATTTCAAAACTATTTCAACAGTTTGTTGTTTACTTAAGTGTGACGTCATCTGTCAGAGCAACCAGGCGCCATAGCAAAAATTGCGTTTTGGCGCGTAATTTTTCAATTCAAACTTTAACATTGATTTTCTCCGTATATACGACAGATCTCCAGGAAATATTAAAATGGTTTGCATTTTATGCAATAACAAATAATATAAAACTATTTTCCAGCAGTAGTCAAAAAGCCTATTGTTATTTTTAAGTTCTCCTAGTTATAATGTATTTATTAGTTTATAATATTAGCATATATATAAGTATTTTATTATTGTAACTTAATTTATTGATACTACTTTTCATTTGATATTTATCTGTTATTTATTTATTGTGCACACCTACCACAGTGTTGTCTCTTTTAACCCAAAGGTTGACTGGTAGAGAATGCCTTGTTGCATTAAGTCCGCCTATGTACGACTACTGTACATGAAGTTTAAATAAATAAATAAAACTGTAAATTTGTAGTTACGTCACAAAGAAAAACTTTTTGCGTTTCGGAAAAATCTTCGTAACTCAATTCGGGAATTTAACTATTTTCATAGGTAAGTTTGTACGGAACCCTCAGTGCGCGAGTCCGACTCGCACTTGCCCGGTTGTTTTTCTGATTCAGTCATTAAGTATTTTTTTATTTTCATCATCGAAAAAATGGTAAATATGTTTTCCCAAATCTATGTTATTTTAAAGAAATAGTTGGAAGTAAATTATTATAAAGTCATTTAAAAAAATATATTCTTTAATTAATACTTGAGCAGTGGTGGCCGAGTGGTAACGGCCCCGACTTACGAATTGTAGGTCGCGGGTTCGAACCCAGCCAGGCGCATTACTTTGTGTAATTTATTTCATTACCACTGCTCTCAAAACGGTGAAGGAAAACATCGTGAGGAAACCGGCATGTCCTAGAACCAAAAATTCGAAGACATGTGACATTCACCAACCCGCACTGGGCCCGCGTGGTGGATTACGGCCCATTCCCTCTCCTGGAGAGAGGAGGCCGAGTCCCAGCAGTGGGAACATTAAAAAGGCTGATTATGCTATGCTATGTTATGCTAATTAATACTTATCTTTATGTTATATCAATTGAACATCATATTTAGTTTTTTTTAATAATTTGACATCTGTCAGTTGAAAGCGATTCTCCCTAGGGACGCAGCTCTTCAGGCAACTTCAGATCTACTTTCCGAGTATAGCATAAGCATAGCATAATCAGCCTTTTATGTTCCCACTGCTGGGACTCAGGCCGATCAGGATCAGGGATCAGGTCGATTTCCGAGTATGAGTAATGAAAAATATTTTTGTCATCGCGGGTTAAACTTGGATGAATAACACAGGGGCGTTGGGATTGACACTAGAAAAGAAAGGCCTCTGCCCAGCGGTGGGTGAAGTTGGGCTTCAGGTGATTATGATGATGATGATGATAATTATGATGATGATGATGACACGAGTAAGTTTAATTCAGAGGAGACTGTAGGTAAATAACCCCGAGTTGACCTTAATACTGAACGATAGATAAGATGACGTTGTTTTTCTTTACTTTCGTAGAAATAATGATTAACTATAAGTAATTACTTTCGTGTAAGTAAATAAATGACGAAATGTGACGTACCTAAATAAATATATTATTCTAGTGTGAGTTATGAAGCTAGGTACAGGAAAGTAACCAAATATGGAATATCACTTTATTTTTTGTGATTTATAATAGCATAGCATAGCATAGTCGGCCTTATAATGTTCCCACTGTTGGGACTCAGGCCTCCTCTCTAGGAGAGGGAATGGGCTGTAATCCACCACGCGGGCCCAGTGCGGGTTGGTGGATGTCACATGTCTTCGAATTTTTGGTTCTAGGACATGCCGGTTTCCTCACGATGTTTTCCATCACCGTTTTGAGAGCAGTGGTGATGAAATAAATTACACAAAGTAATGCGCCTGGCTGGGTTTGAACCCGCGACCTACAACTCGTAAGTCGGGGCCGTTACCACTCGGCCACCACTGCTCAGATTTATAATAAAATCACACAATCCATCCATCTTTTCTTTGGCCTCCCTCTCCCTCTCAATCCATCTTCATGTATACTCAGAACTATTTTAGTAACATGCTTTTCATCCCTGCCTTTCACATGACTATACCAAGACAAACGATTTCCCTTCAACCTAAAACACAAAGTAGGTGCCCGGAAACCACACGCGACGGGGTCGCGGGATCTCCATCCATCTACATGTATAATCAGAACTCTTATAGTAACATGCGTTTGATCCCTCCTCTTCACATGACCATACCAATACAAACGATTTCCTTTCAAACAAAAACACAAAGTTGGTGCCCTGAAACCGCACGCGACGGGGTCGCGGCAGACCAAGAAGGCGGAACACCATAGATGTCTTCCTTAGGAGTCGGTAAGAAGTGGCTCAGAGCCTGGAACAATGGAAGGTATGGAGAGAGGCCCTATGCCCAGCAGTGGTACTTATGCGTTAGGCCATTAAACTTTAAAAAAAAAACTTATCAAATTGCCAAGCGACAGTTGTATTTTATGTAGACTAGACACTAGAATTGACTACATTATTAATAAATAATATCAATCAGAACAGTAAGATAAGAACACACTCGAGATCTTGACCGAGAGCCTTGTCCAGTGTTATAGTTCTACAGTTATTGTAGCCCGATCATATACCTACATTAGTAAGGTCTATAAGTCTAAACGTGATCAGTATACCAGTTGAGTAGAGAGACGCCACAGCGTCCTCACCTTCCACATAACGCAGGTCTTCACCGGATAAGGCAAATTCGAGAGGTTCCTGTTTCGGATTCAAGCGGGAGAAACGCCTGGGTCCCGCCATTTTGCGGACCGCCCGAAGGACACGGTGCAGCAGACGATGGAGGTATGCCCCGCTCCGATCCGGACCGAGAGGGAATGGGATGCGGTCGCCTCCTTCTGCGAAGCAGTAATGGTAGCGGAGGAGATGGCTGGAAACGTGGGGGAACAGACATCCTCACGCCCCAGCGGCCGCTGCAGGAGACGCCCCGGACGTCGGGAGACACATGATGTGAAATGATTTATTTGAAATAAATGCTTCGATTGATTGGTACCTAAGGATGAACCTCAATCGAACTTCAATCTGTGACATTGATCGACTATTGAACGATGGATCTGACAAGTAGTTCTTTAATTTACAAATAAATTGTAGCAGAGGGAATTGACCCCTGCCGTGGTAGGCCACGTAATTTGTCGGAGTGATGCCATGCTACCCAACTTGTTGACAGAAAAAGATGCATCTATATGTAAATCAAACTATAAAATATTTCTTATGTTTGTGAGTCTGTCTGTCTTGTTGGAGTAGGTGGGTGCCCACAACTACTTACTAAGTCAAACACTTCACTGGAGCGTAATTATTCTATGAATCAGAACCTGCAAAAAACTAATGAATATTAGGTACTTTGTTGAACAAATAAAAAATGTTCTCATACCTATTTAAAATATAATAGTTTTCCTTAAAGACAACTCATACTTATGGTAGACTGGTCGAATTCTACAAAAAGAATAAGTATATGGATGACACTTGGCTACTTACCTACCTAGTTACAATATTATTTTGTTTCATATTCGACCAAATGTTGCAAAACATTTGCATTATCTCACCGTTTCCGACAATTCACGATATCTACTAATTGGGGTTCAGTGGCGAAATATTGTTGCTTTGCTGTTAGCACTATCAAGTGCTACCGACGATGTTATTAATTATTTATTTATTTAAACTTCATGTACAGTGGCGGTACATAGGCGGACTTAATGCCACAAGGCATTCTCTACCAGTCAATCATTGGGTATTGTTATTGTAGTTAAATACCTATATGCTATCGTAAGTTTTTAATATACCAACGCATATATTGGTTTCAGTTGAATTCTGTTCGAAAAGAAATGTCCTACTGCGAATTAGGTGTTTATGGTTCCTTATTATTATCCCTTAAAGCCGCTTATATCGTGGTATGATAAGTAAAGTTTGAATGTGGAATTGCGGACGACGACAACAGAAAGATCAAAGGTACTAGCAATTAGCTATATTGAAGGAGTGACATAGGTACGAAATATTCTCTACCTACTACAAATAAATTTAGATGAGGGCAAGACCAAATAAATTTAGAACTCTAAATAAACCTAGGTATAAAACGTCTAAAATATCTTACGGACAAAAACCTCTATCAATTTTTGAATTTTAGCTGAATTTTTTCACAAAAATATTAAAAACTTTAGGAATAACTTGCAAAGATTAACGTTTAATATTAATTAGAATTAAAAGGACATTTGCTTGTTACTTAACGATATGTGCCTAAACCCCAAAAACGTAAACCGCTGCTCCAATAGGCTAGTTAATAAGCTGTCATGTCAAACAATTTAAAATTAATACAGAACCCATAGCCACAAAGCCGTTCATGCCTTCGTATCCTAGTAGAGTACTGTGTGCTAGTTCTAGCGTCAGTGTATCATGAATACTAGTGGGACAAACAAGTAAGATACGTCGGTAAGTCAAGTTCATTATGTCATACTTATTTTATTTATATCTGCTCATCTGTTTATGTATAGCACATAGAGATAGCGTGTCATCGCATGTCGGATTTGCAATTGAGATGTAAATACATACTTGAATATTTTTTATTTTTCGTTTCAATGATGATGTTTATGTGCCGAATTTTAATATTTTGTTTTTGCCTTAATTTTTTTTTCTTCTAAATTAACAAAACAAAAATATTTTTTATAAGTATTCTATTTACGGAAGTGGCTTTCCCCTAGTTTATTGTGTTTTATTTATTTATTTTTATTCCCAACAATTTTCTTACTGACTAGTCCAAATCGATATTGAGGTTTCTTATTTCTAAATTACAAACTAGATTATGTAACAAATTTTAAAAAGTGCTATCTAAGTGAATTCACTCAGACCACAATAAAATATATCCACGTCGTCAGCTATGAGGTAAATAAAAATATAACAAACACTAATTTAAATCTCACCAAATTATAATTTGTAAAGTTCCAAAATTTGATAAAAATAGTTAAAAATTGTTAAATGTTTTGACTGAATTCAATCAATCTGCCAAACCTTTGTTCAATTATATTGTGAATGCAATTGAATACCACTATTTTATATAGAACGACGCCTATCTGACCTCCACAAACAGTGTCGAGATAGGAAGATCTACATAATAAAGTCACAATCTACAATTCGACAAAATTAAAGTACAAAATCACTGTAGGAAAATCTTGTCACAGTAGGTTAAATAATAAAGTAAATAAAATGTTTATTCTGTTACCTACTTAAATTACAATAATAAATAACTTACTTATACGTGTATAAATAACTTTTAACAAAAAAATAAAATAATAACCGACTTCACTAAAAAAAAAACAATAAATTCAAAAAGTTCAAAATAACTGTAATTTCGGAAGTCAGTGTTTCTCAGTATTGTTTATTTCTAATTTAACAACTCCTTCCGAAATAAAAGTTAAATTAAAAAAAAAAACACTAAAACGATCAATTTTTCAAAGTTCGGCGTAAGCCTCCCCATTACTTTCCTGTCCCAAGCCATAGTTATCCGCCCTGGTCCATCTCTCTCCTGGAAATCCTCCCACCTTTTCCTTCATCGGCCTCTATTTCTATTTTCTGAAAGACAAATAGAATGGCAGGTTAAGCATCATATTTATGTTCTTTCTCTCGTTCCAGATCAAAATGCGTCTGTTAATACTAGCGCTAGTAGTCCTATGCGCGCACGCAACCCCTCAGTACACGAAAACTGCGGGGGGAGTGAAGGGGGGGTACAGCGGTCGAGGGTACCAGTACCAGGGAGGAGAAAACCTTGTCAAGTGAGTGATTATTATCGATGGTATTTTGTTATTGTCTATCATCTTTGTAAATGTGATGCATAGGAGTGGTGTTAACGTCCTGAGGATAATGTTAAGGAGATGCAACTCGACATACATCTTCACTATTTTTCATACAACGGCTCTTACGCTATTATGACGTTATTATACATTTTTTATTAGATATTTTGGAAACACAGTATCTTGTGTATATTATTTAGGCTTCTATTGAAATCAATTTATAAATTTGTGTAAAACTAATCCAGTAAAGACCTCTGAAAATCTGCTCTTTGCATGAACTTTGACACTTCATAATTTACTCAAAACTTTAAAAAGTCAAAAAGTATAACAATAGAAGCCTTGCAAATTTATTTAAGATTCTGAATTACGACAATTTTTTTCATAAACTTTTAAGGGTTTAAAAAAACACGTATTTCCTGGAACAAGATTTGTAAAATATTAGTAAATCACGGAATTACCGAATGCTAACAGAGTTGTCAGGCGTTATCTTTCTTTTTTCGCGTTGCCTTTTCGTCAAACATCGCGTTGGATTGCGTTAGGTGAAGTAACAAGCTTTTAAACCATGCTCGATGTTGACGATAGGCGAGTGAAAAAGGACCCTTTTAAGTAAAAATATGCATAGATATAAGGTTAGAAGAATGATGGATGGATAGACTGTGTGAAGGATCTCCTTTTTTATATGGTAGGTACATTAAATTGTACTGTTTGACCCTAAAAAGTGACCATGTATATTGCCGGTACGCCAGCATCGGAAGCGTTGTATTAGTCATCTAGGAAAAAGGTATTCACACACACACATTCACATTCGGACATTCGGGATTCTTTAGCAAATGGTATATAGCCTGAAAGACGTCCGTGTGAAAAATGGTTAGATTAAAAAGGGAGAAAGGGACTACTTACATATGAGGACTAATAGAAGTGTGAAAGAAGAATACATGCCCAAACCACATGAAAACTTTCATTGTGCGTACAGCTGAGAGTTAAAATTCCCTATCGGTGTCTGCGATTTCTGATAGTTAAAACCTGGGGGTCTATAAGTCAAGAGTGTTTAGGGTACTTTTTAGCTAGTGAGCTCCATCGTCAACCGCGCTCTTGTGATAATCTGATTCAGGTTCAAAAATGTCGTTTGGCTATCTTGCCTCCTGACGACCAAAACTCTTGTATCCAGCCCATTTGTATCTTACTGTACCCACCTATAGATTATAAAATTCCTACAATCTTCTTCTATTTGAGTTGCTTAGGTACCTTTAGATTGTACTAAGTTGCTTACGTACCTACTAGTTTTGTTAATTCATTAACGCTCAGGCGGTAGCCGGCGCCCGCAAGCCATTGTCTTACTATTGTGTCTCTAATTACGCACGTCAAAAGGTTAATAATAATAAAATTCAAATTAACTCCTCATCCATTAATACATATATTTGGGATCGAGTATGTGTTTTTCTTGCATAGTTCTCTATTATTAGTTATAACAGGGGCCTTATCATCATCATCATCATCATTCTAGCCGATAGACGTCCACTGCTTGACATAGGCTTTCCCCAAATGTCGCCACAATGAACGGTCCTGTGCGTCTCACATCCATCGGATTCCCGCAACCTTCACCAGGTCATCGGTCCACCCTGCAGGGGGCCTTCCAACACTGCGTTTTCCGGTACATGGTCGCCACTCCAGAATTTTTCGGCCACAAAGGCCATCTGTTTTGCGAGCAATGTGCCCTGCCCATTGCCACATAAGTTTGGCGATTCTTCATGCTGTATCGGCAACCTTGGTTCTCCTGCGGATATTTTCATTTCTGATATTCATTTGACCTTATCATGATGTGTTAAAATATCGGGCGAGCGTGCGAGAAAAAGGGATGGAGCAATGCACCCTATATGTATAGCTCCATCCCTTTGACAGTTCAGTTTAGGCCATCGTGGCTTGTGGTAAGGCCTTAGTAGTCCCCCTCCTTTGAGACTTATCGTCTTTCAGACTATGTCCCTCTTACTGGAACAATGCCTCCAATGCTGCAATTAACGAGGTCACATATTGGGTCCAACCAATAAAATATGACGAAAATTTAAATAATTGTGACATATTTATTGATTATTATCGACCGTCAACTTGAAACTTAATGGCATGGACCTAAAAAATAATTGAATCAGGTATTGTTCTGTGATCATCTTCCAAACTAGTCTGAGGTCAAATTAACATCTAAGTGAATCAGTAGGTAGTACTTCCCCAAGTGACGCAAGCTGTTGCAAATATATCCTTATGATCACTCACAGTCTATTAGATCATAGATAAAATCATTGTGATACAACCAACACATTTGTTTTTTTAGGAATCCTTACCTCAAAAGGAAAAAACGGAACCCTTATAGGATCACTTTGTTGTCCGTCCGTCTGTCTGTCTGTCTATAAAGACCCTTTATCTCGGGAACGCGTGAAGGTATCAAGTTGAAATTAAAACCATATAATCAGGTTGGCGGTCCTTTGAAGCTGAGAAAAAATTAAAAAAAGATACGGCCGTTTATGTCACAAAAAATGTGTATTTCGACACTCTCAACGTAATCAAAATTCATAGCGTACTTCCCGATGACCTAGAATTCTGAAATTTGACATGAAGCAAGATCTCATAGCAAAAGTATAGGAAAAAATCTAAAAACTGTAAATTTGTAGTTACGTCTAAAAATCTTCATAACTGAATTCGGGAATTAAACTGTTTTCATAGGTTGTACGGAACCCTCAGTGCGCGAGTCCGACTCGCACTTACCTAGTTTTTTTTTATTATCAAGGCTAAGTTCACATCAAGAACTTTACCTGTGACCAACGAAAAAGGTTGCGTGATCTTGGCCCCCTAAAGACTTAATAATAAAAAAAAAAAATAGGATTTATACCTACCTAAAAAATATAAATACGAAAACTTTTTAGGTGGGAGGGGTTTCGTGTAAAAATTTACCACGTATCAACAGGGGGAAGGGGGGGGGGTCAAAAGTTTATAAAAAAAACACATGATTTGTTTCGTGTAATACACCTACAATATATGTGTTATATCGTTACTGTCTTCCCATCTGATTATAATTTAGGTATTTTCAAGGCTAGAGTGAATAGGCTCTTAATAAAATAGAGCGCTTCACCATGAATGTGTGCATCGCTGCTTACCATCATGTGATATCGCAGTCAAGCACTAGTTTATGTTTATTTATTTTATTTATTTATTTATTTTATAATTCATGTACACACAAATATACAGAAGAAGATAGGTATCTTAATATAAAGTTTGTACAAAGGTACTGCTTATTTAAAAATAATTTTCTTCCAGCAGACCTGCGAAAGGAGAGATTAGAAGAGATGTAGACTTTAGTGTGTAGAAAATAAGCAAAGAAGAGTTTGTGAAATCTTAAATTAAACTAATAAATACTTATATACTTAACTATAAATACCTTACACTAAAAATAAATACATAATATATATATACGAGTATATACATATCGTCACCGGAAAGCCAATACTACTTAAACGCCAAAAGGCCATTTTACAGTAGAGACATTTAAAGTTTTTTTTTATACAAAACCATGGCTAACTTTTTTTCTAATTTAGTAATCGAAATACAGTAAAGGCAAAAAATAATTGTGACACTATTATCTACGTACTGGAATCGAGATATTCTGCATATTTAATGTAATTCAGGAGATAGCTGTCACTTAAGTACATATGATCTGTACTCTTCTTAAGGAGAAAGTACTTATCTTCATAATATTTTTTAAGTGCGGTTGTCGAAAAGTACTGACAAGTCAAGTCCTTTGAAATGTATGAAATGAAAAAGTACTAACACGCATTACGGGTTGATGTAGTCGCAGGATAAAAGTACTTAAACGTTATAATAATGTCTTAAGACCGTACAGAAAAACGATGTATAGCATTAAAAGTTAATACCATTGTAATGCCAAAAAGACTTATGTAAAAGATATATAATTTAAATTTAAATATAATATTTGTTGGGGGCAGAGGATGTAAATAATTACACAACACAATGGTCACGCTTGAAAGGCCTCAGCCAATTTATTTAACACGTATAAAAATACAGACTTCACATAACACGTGTAAATATCGAGTCCTTTACGTACATACGCGTGACGCTAACTCACAAATAGTTCACAGTTACTTTACAATACTTCACTGACTCTAATACGTTAGATAACTTAGGAAATCTGGAAATCTAGGGCCGCTCCAGGAGCGTAGGGTGCCAAGACAAACTGTCGCAGTGACGCTTCGAGTCGAACTGCAGAGAGAGAACGTCGTCTTCACGGAAAGTGCAGCTTAAGTACTTTTTCAGCCGGTCGCAAGTCGTGGGAGAGAGTCCCTTTTCCTCTAGTCTATTTCCTAATCCTGTTGAGGCCGGCTGACGTTCACCTCCCGACCCCCCGCATACGGCAAGCACACCATTGGTCATCAATAGTGGCGTGATTTTCCCCGTTGTAATCTACCAATAGAAACCCAGATTATTCTTAACGGTTTTTCTGTACTATTTACTTCTAAGAACCGCATTATGTACTTCTAAGAACTCAGTACATAGCCTTATATACTATCCCAGTAGCTGATTGGACAATAGTCTGGCCTCTGATAGGCTTGCTCTCTATTATGTACAGCGCTTATGTACATACATTATGCGTCTGTGAATGACGTAATGTTGATTATATTTAGTGATTCTAAATTACATGCTCGTGTCCGTAACAGCCTCCCCCCGGCGTAGCAACGCGAGCCTAACTTCCATCGGCCAGGACAACGAGCCTTCTAACTGGGCGTCTGAAAACGCCTCCACGCGTCTGTACCTCAGCGCTGCGTATGACACCATCAGGTCCTTGTATGGTGCGCACGATCTTCCCATATGGCCATACATTTCTCGGCAGTTGACCATCCGCAATGACTACTATATTTCCCGGTGCGAGTTGCGTGTGTGAATCTCGGACGTCGCCGCGCGGTGTCAACGTTGGTAGGTATTCGTTTACCCAACGAGTCCAGAACTTGTCCGCTAGCGCCTGTGTTGCGCGCCATGTCTTTCGATCGGCGACGTCGCACTGCCCTGTAGTTGGTAGTCCAGTAGCCGAGCCTAATAAGAAGTGGTTCGGCGTGAGCGCCTCCTCGTCGCCAGGTTCAACACTTACGTGTGTGAGGGGTCGCGAATTGACGGTGTGCTCGATCTCGATTAGCAACGTGGAAAGTACCTCCTCCTTTGGTGCGCGTTCCTTCAACACGGCCGACAACGCCGACTTTACACTTCTTATTAGTCGTTCCCACGCGCCGCCCTGATTTGGGGCCCCGGGGTCAATGAACCGCCATTCCATATCTTGCTTAATTGCGAATTCATTGAGGTCATTCGCCCACTGCTTATATGCCTGTTGGATTTCAACATCGGCTCCTCGAAAATTAGTCCCGTTATCGGACATCATAGTTTTAGGCCATCCGCGCCTAGCCGCCATTCTTCTTAGCGCTAATATAGCTGAATCGATGTTCAAACTTGGCAACAACTCTATATGTATTGCTCGCGTGACAAGACAGGTGAACAACATACCCCATCGTTTTTCATGCCGTCTTCCTATTGTGACTGTCATTGGGCCGAAACAGTCTACTCCGCAACGGGTGAACGACCGCAGGTGGGTGTCCAATCGTTCAATAGGTAAGTTCCCTTTGACGGGCCGTATTGGCGGCTTCCTTCGTCGCTTACATATCACGCAATCTCTTATCAGTGCGCGCACTGTCGGTCGAACCTTTAAAATCCAAAAGCGTTCCCTCGCTTTGTTCACTATATATTCACGTCCCGCGTGATGATCCCGTTCGTGAATCTGACGTAAATATAGTGACGTCATCGGATGTTTGCCTTCCAAGATGGGTGGGCACTTCCTATCTTGAGAAACGTTCGCGGCATTTATGCGACCGTTTAAACGAATGACGTCGTCTTGAAAAATCGGGTCCAATCGGTAGAGTCGACTGGTCCTGTCTACTCTCCTACCTACAGCGAGTCGCGCTATTTCCGCTGGAAAACACTCTCTCTGAGCCTCCCTTATCAGTAGCAGCTCGGCCTCCTGCTTGTGACGCAACGTCAACTGGGTAGCGCGTTTGCGGCATTTGTCGACGAACAGCAGGACATACGCAGTCGTTCGTAGTAATCGTTCGTATGACGAGAAACGAGTCGTGTCGACGAGGCTGGTGATGCGCGCTATGTGCGCGACGATCTCATCACCCCCCTCTCCCTGCGCGATCTCCGTTGGCCAGATGTGTTCTGGTCCGCCCAGGAAGAGGGGACCAGTGGACCATCTGCTGTCGCTTTCCAGTTGTATCATTTCGGGCCGAGTTGCGTCATCGGCTACTTTACTCGCGTACCCTTTTTCCTTGAGGTCATTGACCTGTGACACGTGTGCTTTTTTGAAGTCAGCTGACTTATCCATTTTCCTTTCAATGGTGTCGAGTCTACGAAAGGTCATATCGTGACTCGGTGGTAGGTGTGGCTCATCACTCCGCCACGGCAATCCTACCTCATGGTGACCGTTGACCAGCCGAGCAGTCTTCGTGAAAATATCCTGCGCCCGTTCGTCTGCCAGCACTGTTCTCGGCTGGTAAACTGTCCCCTGAGCGTCGATCGAGATATGCGATGTGGTGAGGTCCTTTAACTCTTCGCAATCCTTGGATATTTCCTGTGGGTGCACGTGCAATGCTGTCCCGCTACTCGCCTCGAATTCAGTTACGCGCCGTGGTACCGTTCCGTGTACCACCCATCCTAGCTGCGTAAGTGAAGCGGCTGGCTCGTTCTGCCGTCCCGTGAGCAAAGTTCGCGACACTATCAAATGCCAATTATCGGCGCCTATCAATAGGCGTGGCTTCGCATTCTCGTAACACACGTCACGTGCAGGTATACGTTTCATGTGTTCGCAGCGTAGATAGCTCGCTTTCACGGTCTGACCGGTTATATTCAAGCGTTTAACAGTACGCGCGCGTATGTTAAAACACTCTGAGCGTTTTCCCTTGATTCCTATTTCCACGCAACGACTGTCGTTCTCTTGTCGCGTGGCCGTAATCCCGTGGACGCGTAACGCTCGCTTAATTCCTTTTGCGCCCATTTCGTTAGCTATCTCTTCGTCGAGTAGCGTAACAGTGGAGCCCTCGTCCAGTAACGCATGCGTCTCTATTTCCCTGCCGTTAGGCCCCCGCAACGTTACTGGGCACACTTTGAGTAACACCGCGCTCATTTCGCTGCCGGCATGGGCAGATGCGGTGGTCGCCGATTCTTCCCTCACGCTCCTGGTCCCACAGTTGGTGGAGGCGCTAGCCGCGTCCGACGTTCGGTCGGCGGTGTGGAGTAGCCTATGGTGCGATCTACGACATTCCTGCTCTCCGCACTTCCTCGCGGCACACTTGAATCGACGATGTTTACTCGCCAGACATTTGAAACATGCTCCAGTTTCCTTGGCCCATTCCCATCTTTGTTGGACCGTCATGTCACCAAGTTTCTTGCAGCTTGGCGTGGCATGTCCCTCGCCACAGCACAAGCACGTCTTCTTAGCCCTCTCTCTCTCGTCCTCGCCAGGTCGCTCGGCGGCGGCGTACGTTGCGGGTACGCGCGCTTTATTCCTCCTAATGACCGCTTGTGCTCTGGCGGGAGCTTGCTGACGCGTCGCTTCCTTTGAAGTCGTAGTCACGGTCGACGAGTACGCGTATCTTACGGCCCGATCAGCTTCCCTCATTAGGTAGCGCGACAGCGTAACGATCTCTGCTTCCACGCGACTACCATGCTCTTGGGCGTAATCACACCAACGCGCGCGCATGTGTGGGCTGAGCTTCTCTACTACGTGTCTGGACAGCATTGGGTTTTGTAGGTACCCCCTATCATCCAGACACGATAGCACGCTGACGATGTTCTGCAGCTTTATCGCGAACGCGTTGAGTTCAGCGGCCGTCGCACCGAGTCGCGGTAATTTTCTTAAATCGTCGAGTGACTTGTCGATTATAATCTCGGGACGTCCGTAACACTGTTCGAGTGTATGCATTATCACGGCGGGGTCAGCAGCGGTGCAAAGTAGCGCGGACACGGTCTCTCTCGCTTCACCTTTCAGGCTGTTGCGTAGGCGCGCTAAGTTCTCTCCTCGTGAGAATCCATACTCTCGTGTCGAGTCTCGCATTGCTGACTTGAACAGCAACCACTCGTGCGGCGCTCCCGTGAAAATGGGCAACTCTATCGCTTGACGCGGCGGCGGTCGATAACGTGTCATCCTATTTAACGCGTCGGCTAGCTTATCGATATCTCGGGATCGAGATCGAGATCTATGTCGCGACCTAGGCGGTGACCGCGACCTAGGTTCGCGGGGCTCCTTATTCTCTACGCGGGGCGGCTCCTCCCTCGGAAAGTACGCGTGTTCTCGCTCCTCATACTGTGGCGTACGCGGCCTCGTAAATTCCTGCCTACCCCGGGCGCGCTCAGCTTCCTCCCCCCGTATGTGAACCGGGGCGGGTGCGCGTATCGCTGACGACGTTTGATCTATCGCAGTCAGCGATGGTAATTCCTCGTCCCCCGTAGGCTGCGCGCATTGCAGCCAATTATCGATTCGATTATCGGTGTCCGCGACGTCCTGGGCTATATCACTATCTCGATCTGTTTCCTCGCGAATGGTAGCTACATCTATCGCTAATCTCTTCTTAACCAGCTCGGCTTCGAGTTGCAACTCCTGGCGGCGTATCGCGGCGAGGCGCTCCTCAGCATGTAATTCTGCTTGCCTAATGCGCAGTACAGCACTAGCGGTGGATTGGCGCGATCGTACGGATTGGACGGGCGACCTACTATTTATCCTATCAACGGCGGGCGCGGGCGCTGGGATGGCGGTCGCGGCGGCGGCTGACGTTATAGCATCCATCGTAGTGTTCTCGGCTGTCGGCGCGTTCGTAGGCACTGTTGCAGGAACTGGTACAGACGCGGGAATCGTAACGCGGGGGTTAGCGCGTGATAATACTGTCGCGCGGGACGACGGTGACGCGGGGGGGTCTTCAAACACGCGGGCTTGCGTATCTTCGTTCTTCTGGCTTCTTGTAGTCGGCATCCTTCCTCCTCGTTTGGCACCCTAGCTCTATCAATGCCCTAGCGGCCCTATCAGACCTACCGGAGGGCCCTATGAGAGGGATATGCTCCGGCAGGGATGGAAAATGTGCAGGAAATGGAAAGGTGGGGACTACCCTGCAGAGAACTACACGCGCTACGAGGTGCTCAGCAACCGGTGGGAACGACCGGTTGCCTCGGCAGTGCCTACAGTCCGGCCCTCGCAACGTGCGCAGCCTTACAGGCGCAGTAGTGCTGTTCAACCACGTTTGGTTGGCGACACCGCACAATATGTCGCACCGCCTTGAAACGGCGTTAACTCAGGCACGCACCTTTGACACCGTTAGGTGGCACGTACCTGAGCCGCGGTCCACCCGCTTAAAAGGTTCTTGACGCGACGGCGTAAAGGACCCGTGGATCCCTCTCTGCAGCTCGACACGACGGCTTGACACGATGACTTGACACGACGGCTCGACACGACGCTGGCGGCTCGAAGTTCCCGACGTGGCGACAATCCTAAGCACCTACTGGGTCGGACTTGCTGCGTTCCTGTGTTCCTTTTCAATCTTCAGAATAGGTATTCTTCGTAACGTGACTTGCTGCGTTCCTTTTCCCACTTGAAGCGTTCCTTTTCAATCTTGAAAGCTTTCCTCTTCTTTCTTGAAAATAGGTTTCTTCGAAACGTAACTTGCCGCGTTCCTATTCTTACTTGCAGCGTTCCTGTTCGAGCTTGAAGCGTTCCCTTCTTCAATCTTCGACACCCAACTGTATTTCTTCACGTCTCCCCAAAGACGCACAATAAGCCGCTCGATATTCCTTACCAAAGGACCAATATCCGGCTCTCGAAGGACCAAAGTTCCTCTGTTGGGGGCAGAGGATGTAAATAATTACACAACACAATGGTCACGCTTGAAAGGCCTCAGCCAATTTATTTAACACGTATAAAAATACAGACTTCACATAACACGTGTAAATATCGAGTCCTTTACGTACATACGCGTGACGCTAACTCACAAATAGTTCACAGTTACTTTACAATACTTCACTGACTCTAATACGTTAGATAACTTAGGAAATCTGGAAATCTAGGGCCGCTCCAGGAGCGTAGGGTGCCAAGACAAACTGTCGCAGTGACGCTTCGAGTCGAACTGCAGAGAGAGAACGTCGTCTTCACGGAAAGTGCAGCTTAAGTACTTTTTCAGCCGGTCGCAAGTCGTGGGAGAGAGTCCCTTTTCCTCTAGTCTATTTCCTAATCCTGTTGAGGCCGGCTGACGTTCACCTCCCGACCCCCCGCATACGGCAAGCACACCATTGGTCATCAATAGTGGCGTGATTTTCCCCGTTGTAATCTACCAATAGAAACCCAGATTATTCTTAACGGTTTTTCTGTACTATTTACTTCTAAGAACCGCATTATGTACTTCTAAGAACTCAGTACATAGCCTTATATACTATCCCAGTAGCTGATTGGACAATAGTCTGGCCTCTGATAGGCTTGCTCTCTATTATGTACAGCGCTTATGTACATACATTATGCGTCTGTGAATGACGTAATGTTGATTATATTTAGTGATTCTAAATTACATGCTCGTGTCCGTAACAATATTCTTATCGGACATAGACAGCAATAAGTAAGTGCTAACAATGGTACTAGCGGCGAATAAAATAAATGAGAATACTATTGTAATTCCTAATTTGAATTCGACTGCATCTTTTTACTATATTGGTTGAAAAAGGAAAATATAAATAAATACAGCTTACTTTTAATGAAAAATTTAAAAAAAATGTTGACAGTTTTCTTGTCAGTCTTAAAACTTGATTGCTTATAGCAAAAGTCACGCAACACACTAAGAATAATAAACGCAACACAGTTTTATTATTAATCTAAATACAATATCATATAATGGGTAACAGTTCGGCGCAATTTTCGAAGAGATCAAATTGATTAGGTCTTGTAGATTTTGAATACCTGTGTATCATATATCGCGTCGATGCTCAAGACTTTGAAGCCTCGACTCAACGAGTGCATCATTGTCAATAATCCTCCTGGCTCGCCTCTCAATTGCCTCAAGTGCATCAAGCTGGTATCGGGTAGATCCATCCCAAAGATGAGAGCAGTACTCCATACACGATCGAACTTGCCCTTGATAAAGTTTTAGCAGCTGTTTCGGCGTGAAGTACTGTTTGACCTTCGCGAAGATTCCCAGCTTTTTTGCTGCCAGTTGAGCCTTTGCTTCGATGTATGGCCCAAAGTTGAGAGTTGACGTCAGCGTAACACCAAGAAGATCAAGATGGTCGGTTATCGGCAAGGTTACGCCCCGGAAAGTTGGAGCAGGGCTAAATTGGCTCCTTTTAGCGGAAAATAGACACGCCTGGGTTTTAGCAGCATTGAACTTGACCAAATTAGCATCGCCCCATTCAGAGACTGCCTTCAAGGACAAGTCCAAGCGCTCGACCATAGCCTCTCGGAGAGACTGGATCTGTGACCCACTAGCTTGCGCGCTGGATATGTAACTCTCAGCAACAGTGCTGTCGTCTGCATACCCAAAGGTACCGGGCTTAAGCAGATCATTTATGTGCAGCAAGAACAATGTTGCCGAGAACACTGACCCTTGAGGGACCCCGGAGTTAATGGCCATTTGACCGGACGAGCAGCCATCGATCACCACTCGGATGGACCGGTTACTCAGGAAGTCTGCAATCCAAGCACACAAACCAGCAGGCAAACCGAAAGAAGGAAGCTTACTAATAAGGCTTTCGTGCCAGACCCTATCAAAAAAAAGCCTTCGAGATATCGAGGGAGACGGCAAGCGCTTCCCCGTGTTTCTCGATGGCCTCACTCCAGATGTGGATGGCATACGTTAGAAGATTACCAGTTGACCGATTTCGGCGAAAGCCGTATTGTCGGTCACTTAGGATGTCATTAGCTTCTAGGTATGCCAGGAGCTTAGTGTTGAGTACACGTTCCATACTCTTACAGAGAATGGACGTTACTGAGATTGGCCTGTAATTAGCTGGGTCAGCCCGACTACCCTTTTTGGGCACGGGCTGTACGTTAGCTTGCTTCCATGCAATCGGCACTTTTCCAGCCTCAAGTGAAAGCCTAAATAGGCGTGTCAGGATCGGAGACAGTTCAGGCGCACACGTTCTCAGAACAATTGCCGGTATCCCGTCTAGACCGCTAGCCTTGTTCACGTCAAGGTTACGCAGCACCCTACGGACGTCCTTCTGATGGGTGCAAATATCCGACATACTCGTTTCGCAACCATCAGGATTAACAGGGGGCCGCGTGTCACCAGGATCTAGACGCGAAGATTCCGCAAGGAGTGAGGCAAACAAGTTTGCTTTCTCCTCAGCGGTATGGGCCAGCGACCCGTCGGGTTTCAGCAGTGGCGGTAGTGAGGGACGGCAGAAGTTCAATTCAACCGACTTAGCCAGGGACCAAAACGCCTTACTACCAGCAGGGTATGAAGCAAGTTTGTTCCTGATGTGGCTAATGTGGTCGAACCGAGACCTCCGCATCACCTTCTTGCAAGACTTGGCAGCTCTGTTGAAGGCTCTCTTCTTCTGACTCACGTCACTCGCCTTGTGCATAGGAGCGTCGGCCCATGCCTGGTATGCGGTGTTCTTAAGTGCGTTAGCACGATCACACTCCGCACCAAACCAAGGGCGAGCCTGGTCAGACATTGTTACGTCAGAGAATGGAATATAGTACTCCATCCCCCGCCGCAACACATCTGTCACAGCATGTGCGCACGACGAAGGATCATCGGAAGAAAAGCAAGTAAGCTGCCAAGGATAACATGCGAAGAAAGATCGCATGCCATCCCAATCTGCTGACCTATATCGCCAAACCCGCCTGGTGCCTCTAGAGCAGGGATCGGGCGGAGAGTAGACTGATATAGATTTCACCAGACAGTGGTCCGAACTACCTTATGGTGATGATATCGACACTGAATACCGGTCTGTATCTGTTGTCAGCAGAAGGTCCAAGCAGTTGGCCGTGTGCAAATCAACATCCGACACCCTCGTAGCTCCCTAGACCAGCTAGGTGAGATTTAACGCTAGCGCAACCTTTCGCGTCTCTCGACCATCATGGTCTGTGCACTGGTATGTGAAAAGCCACTCCTGATGGTGGGCATCAAAATCCCCCAGTAACCCCAGTTGTGCGGAAGGGTACCTCTGCTGAGCCGCATCCGCCGCCTCACTAAGGTACTGTGTGAGCCTGGTCGTCTCCTGATCACCACTGTGCGAACGGTAGACACAAGCATAGATAATTTTATCCATGCCTGTGTCCACCAGAGCCCAAAGCGTTGAGAACCTTGGAATCTTCAAGGTTGTAGAAACGCCGATAGCAGATGTCGTCCCTGGCGTACAAACACACCAGCGTGTGATTTAAAATTGTGCTCCAGTGTAAACCCTGGGTTAGACAGGTACGACACGTCTGACGGACTTCTTATCTGCGTCTCCGAAAGAAAAAAGAGGGAAGGTTTTTCAGTCTCCAGGTGATGATGGACTGCTGCGAGATTGGAGTGCAGACCTCTAATATTGCTTAGGTGCACTTTAAGTGAGAGGGAGTGCTGTCGCTGTTTTACTTTTCTCTTTTTCAACAAGGTAGGAGAGGAGAAGGAAGTGAAATGGAGTCCCATGCTGCTAACCTTCAATCACGCACTGGCAGGACAGCATCATTGGGGTACTAGTCTGGAGACTGCGGGGACGCCCGAGCCCCCCCCGGAAATGACCATCGGGCCCTCTCATCTGGTCGCCAACCAGCACGATGGTGCATTCCGGGATTTTTCGTCAGTTGGTGGGGCAGCCTTTCATGTGTGGCTAGCACATTACTTGGGCCCCCAACTAACTGCGGTCGGCCAGCGGTGCACCGTGCCTCGGATCCCGCTACCCTCTGTGACTAGTCTCCCGATACGTCAATACCAGCACGGGTCCGGCTGGTCTGCATACATTAGAACCGCCACTTCGACCCAACTCCTCTAAATTGGCTACACTGGGCATCGTACCGGAACACGGCTAGGCCGTTTGGCGGTACGTCTTTGCCCAGTGGGTGGTCACAAGCCGTCGGTCGAAACCTACCACCAGTTAATGTCACCTGATTAGCACCACCCGGGGACCACGTGTAGGGCCTAGCTATGGGTATTCTCCTACGGACGCGGGTGACTTAGCCCCTTAACTTGTTAACTGTTTGCTGCGGGAACTTCATTCACGCGTCACTCTTTTGTCGCTGCGGGGATCCGACTACAAGCAAAAGCAAGGTCGACTCATCGACTGAACGGCCTACAACTCGCGCGCGAAATATAAATTATAAGTACTCAACGAATCGTAATCAAAACAAAATTTTATTTTAAAAGACTTAACTGAATATTTTTTGTACGTGTTTCACACATTTAAATGCTAAACAAACTATTAATATTTTGTCGAGCAAAATAGTCCATGCTTAATATAATAATTATTCGATTTCATTGAACGTAAAACATTCTAAATAGACACTTTAATACTTAGGTATGAAAAGCAAAGTTACTAAAACCGTTCCCTCTCAGAAAACTGCGAAGACAAAATATACTAACGCCATGCTCATCAATTCTTACGTAAAGCAAAATTACTTAGCTGCATATCAACTTATATTTACGGTCGGCAAAAAAATACTAAAGCGACATCAATGACTCAAACTACAATATTTTGAGTTGCTGAACAAAGTTAAAGTGGCTGATGTCAGTATAGAAAAATACTAAACTGACAACGGCTAAAATATAATCATAACTTGCATTACGTAAGTATTTATTAAAACATCAAAATTATGATAAATACCATACTTTTGCAGTGCTTAAGCGCCAAAAAATGCTCAGATTATTACGAAATCCCGACTAATCGACGCAGCAAAAAAAATCCAATCCAACGATATATATAACTCATTTTGGTCAAAATGGCGCTTAAGTAGTATTGGCTTTCCGGTGACGATATACATATCACACAAGAGAGGAAAGATAGTGCTCTTTTACTTGAGCCTTAAAGAGTGAGATAGTTTTCAAATCACGAATGCTAGGCGGAAGAGAGTTCCACAACCTTACTGCATAGACAGAGAAAGAGTAGGAATAGTAGCTGGTTTTATGAGGAGGAGATTTAAGAAGGGATCTTAGATGTGATCTGCACGGTGGGTCGCTAGGGCGAGCGTAAGAAAATCGGTCGCGCAGGTAGGAGGGATAAGATGGGTTGTGTAGGATGTTGATGAAGAGACATAAAATCCGAGTGTTCCTGCGAAGACGGATAGGGAGCCACTTGAATGTTATTAAAATTATGTTATTAAAAACAAGACTGGAGATTTATTGCGCTATACCTTTTCCTCACTTTGCCTTACACAGGATGGTAATTAAGTAAACACAAGATCTAACAATACCATTTTATCCACAGTGTGATCTATGTTATTTATTACATATATGGCATTGTACTCCGATAGAGTATTTTTTCATATTCCTTTTGTTTAATGTTTCTAGTAATTATTACAACAATGGCACCCAACACCAAGGCTACGGAGGATACGGAGGGAACGGAGCGTATGGAGTGAGGACAAATCTCTCCGAACCTGTAAACTATGAAAAGGGAGTGTGCTATATTGAAGTACCGTGAGTAACTGTCATTTTATACAATATGTGACTGGAATACACACCCTTTAACACCCCAATTAGAAAATTAGCAACAAACTTGAAAATTTAAGCACTGAAGCACTTAAGTAGTGTTTTTTTAAGAAATTAGTTATCCAAACTGTAGACAAATAAATTGGAGCAACAACGCATTAATTTGGTAGCGCATCGGTATTGCTATCTACACTACTACACACAAATACAATAGTGACGCAATCACTTTCGACTAGCCTGTTGGTTAGTGGTTAGTGGCCCTGACCGGAGGTCCTGGCTGCTATGCTGGAAGTTGTGGGTTCGATTCCCACCCAAGACAAATGTTTGTGTGATGAGCACGATCATTTGTTCTGTGTCTGGGTGCAGTTTATCTATTATCATCATCATCATCATCATCATATCAGCCGAAAGATGTTACGACTGTTGGACATAGGCCTCCCCCAACTGTCGCCACAATTAACGGTCCCGTGCGTCTCGCATCCATCGGATTCCCGCAACCCTTAGCAGGTCATCGGTCCACCTTGTAGGAGGCCTTCCAACACTGCGTCTTCCGGTACGCGTTCACCACTCCAGAAGCTTTCAACCCCAACGGCCATCCGTTCTGCGAGCAATGCGCCCAGCCCGTCATTTAAGTTTGGCGATTCTTCGTGCTATGTCGGTGACCTTGGTTCTCCTGCGGATATCTTCATTCCTGATTCGATCACGCAAGGAAACTCCGAGCATAGCCCTTTCACTTTGACTGACTTTAAGCCTCCTGATGAGGCCCATTGTGAGCGACTACATTTCGGAGCCATATGTCAACACTGGCAATACGTACTGGTCATAGACTTTCGTCTTGAGACACTGTGGTATGTTGGACGACAAGATACTGCGCAGCTTCCCGAACGCCGCCCAGCCGAATCGGATTCGACGGTCGACCTCTTTCTCGAAATTAGATCTACCTAACTAGACTGTCTGTCCGAGGTAAACGTAATCGTCCACAACTTCGAGTGTAGAGTCTCCGTTCTTGATACGAATGGGTTCTACATGGCTGTTTATGTTGAGTTTGGTTTTGTCCATGTTCATTTTAAGTCCCACAGAATTTATCTATAATGTGTATGTATTTAGAAATATATAATTATATATGTTTAGTCATGGTAAACAGCCATGTAGCACCCACTCCTATCAAGATCGGGGACTCTACACTCGAAGTTGTAGGCGACTACGTTTACCTGGGACAGACGGTCCAGTTGGGAAGGTCTAACTTCGAGAAAGAGATCAATCGTCGAATCCGATTCGGCTGGGCAGCGTTCGGGAAGCTGCGCCTCGTCCAATATACCACAGTGTCTCAAGACGAAAGTCTATGACCAGTGCGTGTTGCCAGTGATGACATATGGCTTCGAAACGTGGTCGCTTACAATGGGCCTCATCAGAAGACTTAAAGTCACCCAAAGGGCAATGGAACGGGCTATGCTCGGAGTTTCCTTGCGTGATCGAATCAGGAATGAGGATATCCGCAGGAGAACCAAGGTTACCGACATAGCACGAAGAATCGCCAAACTAAAGAGTGGCAATGGGCAGGGCACATTGCTCGCAGAACAGATGGCCGTTGGGGCCGAAAGGTTCTGGACTGGCGACTACGTACCGGAAGACGTAGCGTTGGAAGGCCTCCTACAAGGTGGACCGATGACTTGGTAACGGTTGCGGGAGTCCGATGTATGCGAGACGCACAGGACCGTTCATTGTGGCGACACTTGGGGGAGGCCTATGTCCAGCAGTGGACGTCTTTCGGCTGAAATGATGATGATGATGATGATATGTTTATCAGTTGTCTAGTACTCTTAGCACAAGCTCTGCTTAGTTTGGGACTAGGTAGCATTATGTGAAAGTTGTGGAATATTATATTAGTTTTATGAAGAACTAGCTTCTGTCAACGGCTTTGTCAGCGTGAAAGTAGGTTTCTCCATACAAACCCCCGATTCACCTACTTAGAGGGTGCGTTGGTATGGCAGTCAATCAGTTTCCCCTTATATATATATAGATATAGATTTATCAAAATACTTTTTTCTTATTTTTTACTTATATACTGTTTACAGAACTGCCAGCCTCGTTAGAGATCCTGCCCATGTTCCAGCTGGTAATGGAGTAAGTGTCCTTTAAGTCATAGTAATGAGCTACAACTAAATTTATTCCAAAATCGATATGCTTCAGGTTTCTCTATGGCTAGCTCAATATAGCAGGTAAAAGAGACATTAGACCCGTATCCAACGACTTGATCAACCGTTTTACCGCGAAAACCGAAGGACTAGAACAATTTGCTTGCTGCGATCTTCCCATCCGATTATAATTTAGGTGTCTTCAAGGCTAAAGTGAAAAGCATAAGCATAGCATAATCAGCCTTTTAATGTTTCCACTGCTGGGACTCAGGCCTCTTCTCCAGGAGAGGGAATGGGCCGTAATCCACCACGTGGGCCCAGTGCGGTCTAGTGAATGTCACATGTCTTCGAAGCTTTGGTTCTAGGACATGCCGGTTTCTTCCTTCACCGTTTTGAGAGCAGTGGTGATGTATATAAATTACAATATAAATTACACAAAGTAATGCGCCTGGCTGGGTTTGCCTCGCCAACCGCGCACCTACAACTCGTAAGTCGAGGTCATTTTCACTCGGTTACTGCTCCGAGTGAAAAGGCTCATAATAAACTAGTGCGCTTCACCATCAACAATTGCATCACGGGTTACCATCTGGTGGGAACACAGTCAAGTACTAGTTTATATAATTAAAAAAAAAAAAAACCAACACACATATGGTCCATTCAAGTAAAAAAGTATCTATTCCCCAGTCCCGTTCAGATTTGAGCCGCATTCGAAGCTGCTGCAGCGGTTACGTCAGAAACATACACAACTACAGAATTTGCGACCCAGTATGCGACCGCGAGTGCATCAATGGCCTCTGCAGTGCGCCCAACGTCTGCACTTGTTTCCCTGACCATGTCAAGAATTTGGCTGGCATTTGTGTGCCTACTTGCCCCATCGGATGCCAAAATGGGCGATGCTCTGGAGGCGAATGTATTTGTAAAGATGGATACAGACTGGATTTAGATAGCAAATTCTGTGTGCCTCACTGTCGGGAACAATGTGGTGGTCCGGGACTAGGTAAGGATTGTTTTTTGTGTTACTTAAGAGGAATTTGTGTTTTGTTCTATCTCCTTTCGTTCAGTCCATCCTAAGGTTGTCTGTAAGAGATTGCCCTGTGCGATAAGACCACCCATTGTACAATTAGTTCTGTAAATGTTTGTTCTGTCCACATTATGAGGCGAACAATAAAGTATATAATAAACCATAATCTGCGACACCTATTGAATGACTATTTTATGTAAAAGTCATATTCAATTCAACTGAACTGAGGGGGAATAATTTACACAATAAATGATTTAAATTATTATAATTCCGTAAATAAATACATGTTACGCGTCGCAAATCATATTAAAATTAACATATAACTAGACGCTGACCTACAAAATGCTAAAAAAAAACTTAAGAAAATTTGACTACCTTGAAGCATCCACTATAACATGAAGAGGTTACACCGTGACTTCAACTGACTGGAACAGTTAATGTGATCGATAGATAGCGGCAATCGCGTAATCGGTTGTAATAGAAAGATGCTATCAAAACTTCTTGAACCTTGAACCGTTGAAGACTATTTTTATTTTATTGCTTCAATCCATTGATATAATATTCTTACCCTAAATACTATCCAACTCCAAACATTGTCTAAAGATTTTCAGCTCAAAATTCACGTGCATTCGTAGAAGCGAAAATATTCATACTGAAATATTCTCTCCTTTCAGGCAACTGCACAGCTCCTAACGTTTGTGAATGCAAGAATGGATTGAAGTCTACTCCCGAAGGTTCATGTAAGCCATCGTGTGATCGGTGCAAGGATGGAGAGTGTGTGGGTCTGAACGAGTGCCGCTGTAACTACGGTTTCTCGAAGAACCAGTACGGGGACTGTGTCCCTCATTGCTCCATGTAAGTCTACATCAAAAGTTTTTCCTGCAATTACTAGCCTAGGTAATAATAAAGTTTTTTTTTGTACAATTCTTTCTAATCATTACATTTTTTGTTCTCAGTCCCTGCATTCCGCCCAGCCGCTGTGTAGCTCCGAATGTGTGTGGAACTGTTAACCCATCAAACCCTTCTACCACCACAACTGTCTCCCCCTACGGTCAATATCCTAGTCATAATAGCCAACATTCACCTGGAGTCCCCCCTTATGGTCAGCAGCCTCAAAACCCAAACTACTCTGGCAATCTGCCATCTAATTACCCTGGCCAATCAAATCAGAACTACCCTAGTCAATCACAACCAAACTTCCCTGGCTATCAACAAGTCAATTACCCCGCTAATCAACAATCTTATTACCCTGGTAATCCGCCAAACAATTACCCTGGTGGACCACAGTCAACCCACACTGGCAGTCCTCAATATAGTAATCCAGGATATCCTCATGCTAATTCTCCAGGCAGTCAAAATCCATACCCTGGATATCAACCAACCAACAACACTGGCAATCCACAATATAACAGACCTGGAGCACAGCCATCTAACTACCCCGGAAGCCAATACAACTCGACACACCCATATCCTTCAAGCTCCAATCAAAGACCACAATACGATTCAAATGGACAGCCTATTTACACCTACGTTCCTGGTAGTCTTCCAGGTAGTCCTTTGTATCCTGATAGTCAACATCTCGGCCCTGACCAACGTCCCAACCAAGGAAACCTTTCTCCCAATTCGAGTCAACCGTTACCCAATGGTGGAGCATACTATCCCAGTAGCCAGTATTACCCTGGCAGCCAATATTACCCAGACCAGCATCCCAACCCCAGCTCTGGGTACCAACCTATTCAGCGGCCGACCAACGCTGAACCTCTCTACCCGAACAGCCAGTATTATCCTGGTCCGCAGGCCTATCCGACCCAATCGAACCAGGCACAGTATCCGTCTTACACATCTGGGTCGGAGTACCAGCATATTTACCCGGGCAGCCAAATGTCAGCCGTGGAGCTGTTGTGTTCAGTGCCCTGCGTCAATGGCACTTGTGTTGGGAGAGACGTGTGTGCCTGTAATACGGGATACGTGCCTATTGCTGGGGACACAACTAGGTAAAGTATAACGTTGTTTTAATTTTTGTTTACCCAATACCATGAATGCGAACTAAGAATTTCATAGTGGAACGAACCAGTACAACTGTTTGCACGGTTCAATTCAGTGAAAGATTTCGAACTATTTTAAATTTGGCTTGTTGCTAGGTAAGAAATGAAGTATCGTGTGGAAAAATATGTAAGAACGACTTGTCCCATAAAAGGAAGGTTAGCACATACCAGTTTATCTTGGGCACAGCTTGACACATACGACATCGCTATTTTCAGCGGCACAAACACCAAATTTCACATGATTTTCTCCATCCCTTTAACAGTTCAATTTACGTTGTCAAATGGATCGCGATAAGAGCTCGTGGTAGCGTCCCTGGTCAGTCATTTAGACGCCATTGAATATAATAGAATAGAATAACTTTTATTTGCATAAAAACACGGTTAAAAGATGGTACAAATATTGAATACAGAGCATACATGTTTCTGCTTAACATTATAAGCGCGCAAATTTTTGTGCATACAATTCATCAATGTTTTTTTGTCAAAAAACTCTTTAAGACTATATAAACTATTAGTGGACAGCCAATCAAACAATTTACTTTTATATAATCTGGTATTGAGATTTTTTAGATAACTCGGTATCCTATTAAATATTTCTACACACATATATAAACAGTTTTTATTATATTTAGCTAGCCTTGGCATGATATCCAGCACGAGCCTGTGAGGGTCGCGCCGGATTCGAGGATGTACATCGTCTGCTTTTGTAAATAATTCCTGATTCTTCCACACAAACATACATATCTCATAGATATATATAAAGATTAGGTAGCGGTAACAAACCAAGTTTCTGAAATACAGGCCGACAAGAGTCGTCGAATTGAAGCCCATAGATTGCTCGAATGCATTTTTATTGTGCAACAAATGCTTTATTTTAATCAGTGCTATTGCCTCACATTATTAATCCATACCGTAACACCAATTCAACATATGCACGATATAATGTTATTGCCGTTTGGACATATGTAATATTCCTAATTTTACTTAGGGCAAATACAAACTTATTTATTTGTTTTGCGACATTGAATTTGCGGAAGTCAACGAAATGTCATTCCACAAACAATTACGTGGGTAGCTCAATCCCTTTCGCTCGTTATATTAGGTGTGTGCAGGAAAAGGATGGATATAGGAATTGTAACAAGCCAAAAAATATGAATTTCTCGCGATATAGAATCAACGAAACCAACAACTAAAACCGATCAGAAATCCGGAATTCAGTCATTTCAAACACTACAGCAGGACCAAGCAGTTCAGTACTAATATTATGTACTACATGTTGATTCCAGGTGTGAACCCCACTGTGTAGGCTGTTCAAACGGAGTGTGTGTGTCTCCCTACATATGTCACTGTAACCCCGGTTACATGAAAGACTTCTCCGTCAAAGGCAGGTCACCGTGCGTGCGGCGCGTCAGACGCTCGGTAGATACATCAGCACCCGTTGATGTCGCTGATCTACTTGTTTTTGAAATACCTGATGATTATGTTAATTAATGTTTAATTAAGTAAACGTTAGATTGCTCACATTTATGGTCTTTTTATCTTCTAATAAATCACAAGCAATTTGTTCTAATTCAAGTCTTGGAGATTTTGGTAATACCGTTAGATACACATTTTCTGTTTCAGATGCGTAGGTATTTTTATTTATTTATTAAAACTTAATGCACTAGTAATAAATACTGTACAAAGGCGGACTTAATGCCTTAGGCATTTTCTACCAGTCGACCTTAGGGTGGTGCAGAAACAAAACATGGTAGGTGCAGCTTAATGGTAAAGAAAAAGAAAAGGAATACAATAATAAATATATACTTAGATACATACATACAAATTATAAATGTAATTATGAAAAACGAATCCAACAAATCAACGCAGTGATGATTGTAACACCAACTTCCTGCGAATGTGCTCACGTGCCATCACCTTAAAAGTGAACCGACTGGACGCCATCCTGATGTTCAGCGGGAGCGCATTCCAAAGAAAGATCGCCTGGACAAAGAAGGAGGATTGGATAAACCCAGAACGGTGTGTGGGACATCGTAGAAGACGATTATTGGTAGATCGGAGATTTTTATTATGACCAGAGCAAAGAAATTGGATTTGAGAAGTCAAATAAGAAGGAGAAGAAGGTTTATCCAGAAAAGAAAACAAGGTAGTCAAGGCTCTTAGCGCTCTACGCTGTCGGATGGGTAACCATTTTAAAAGAGCACGCTGCTCAGATACATGATCATACTTACGAAGGTTGAAGACAAATCGAATGCAGTTATTCAGAAGGCGGTCAAGTTTATTGAGGAGATCTGCATTCAGGTCATAGTAGCACACATCACCATAGTCAATTATAGGAAAAATTAGGGATTGTACAAGCAGTGCTTTAATGTGAGCTGGCAGAAGATTTTTTAGTCGATAGAGCGACCGTAACGTTCCGGTAACTCTCTGACTGACACTGCCAACCTGCTTCCTCCAGTCGAGACAGGTGTCGACATGCAGACCATATGCAGGTATGTGCTCAACTGTCTTGCTGTTTTTTTTGGCTTGTGTTTATGTTGTGGTTGATGGTAGAGCATGCTTGCCTGCCCTCCTAGCCAAGTTACAACCGTATCGTTCGCGCCGATCGCCTCGAGTAGGCCACACCTCCGATTCCTTTGTTCTGACGTCATATCAACGATCAGTCACGTGGTCAGAACAAAGGAATCGGAGGCATGGCCTACTCTAGGCGTTCGGCGCGAACGAAACGATTGTAACTTGGCTAGGGGGCTGGAATTTGTTATTAGCAAATATTTACATAATTCATGTTTCTACGAGTAAGTGAGTAAGATACTTAATATGCCTAAAATTATATTGTTGTATAATTTAGTAAGCAGTTTTACTAAAGGCATAATATCATGGTACCTCATTAGCTCACAATCATTTCCTGTAGGTACGTGGTATCCTTCCCGTTGCGGTAACCATTAAAATAGCTCAGTCATCCCAGGCTACAGCCACAGAGTACCAATAATATTTTATATTTGATTTGGTTGTTTTCGAGTCTAAAATATCAGGTGCAGTTTTGAATATGCAAAAAAATTCAGGAGGCAATTATTTTAGTGATTCTCGACCTTAATCAACAATAAAATGGATGTGTATTTGTTTTTTATTTTATTTTATTTACGGAAATTGGTAAAAGTGTTTCATAGAGTAAGTGGGCGGAGCATAGGCTGTCGCACTCACGTACACAGATTCTGTTTTTTAAAGAGGTTTATTAAGAGAGATATTCTGAATTCAACTCAAAATTTAAAAAAAAAAACTTAAAGTACAAGCGACGATGGTAAGAGACCGGACGGTATGTCTTTATTTCCTTGGAAGATGGGTAGGCCTTTAGTGTGGGACGCTAAATATGTCCACACTCTTGCGCCATCCCATCTTCCTAGCTCTTCGTGCTGTGCTGGTGCTGCCGCTGCGGCTGCGGAGAACCTCAAGCGGCGGAAATATAACAACCTCGTCGGTAGTTATATTTTTGAGCCGTTTGGGGTTGAAACTCTTGGGCCGTGGAGTCCGAGTGCTCATAAGCTTTTCAAAGAATTATCCAAACGCTTAGTTGACACTTCGCGTGACCCAAGCGCGCGTGCGTGCTTCGCGTGGCTTTTACCTCGGTCAGAGATTAAGCATTGCCATACAACGTGGCAATGCCGCCAGCCTTTTGGGCACACTTCCAGTCGACGGCGATGCGGAGGAATTTTATGACGCCATATTTTAGCTAGTAGTTTTTGCCTTTAGTGTATATATAGTTTTAACTAGTTAAGTGTTATTATGACATCTTGAACAATTAAAAAAAAATAAAAGTACAAGTATTATATTTTTTCAAGTCACTTTTGTCACTTGAAATGGACACGGATCGAGATCAGTATCTATTCTGTCAGAATTATTATCCGTGTCTTCTTCTTTAAATGGTTCTACTGAATCTATGCCACGTTCCACTAATTTCTGAGTAGTAACCGGATCAAATTTATCAGAGTAATTTTTCGTGTCTTTTTCTTCAACAGGTTTTGCAGCTCCGTCTAGTATGTTTTTGGAAAATCTCACTGATTCCTGAGTAGGTATCACTTCAGCTTTGTCCATCGTATTTTAGGATTTATTATTTAAAATAAAATAACACGTTCTGTCGCCGTATGATTTGAATTAAATATTTTTAGCACAACAGGAAAACAATACATACCTATGTATGTAATTATGGCGATAAGTCCCCTCTTTGAGGAGTGGCTGGAAAGACCTCACGGCGTCTTACCTTCCGCATGACGCAGGTCCTCACCAGACATGGTAAGTTCGGGAGATTCCTGCACCGGATTTGTGCGGAAGAAACGCCCGGTTGCCACCATTGTTTGGACCGCCCGGAGGACACGGTGGAGCATAGGTAGAGGTAGGTAGAGGTGTGCTCCGTCTGGGCAGAGCACCGCCGTATCTTCGTGGGCGCGTACTGTTCCACGCGCGCCTCAAGTTACCTCTGTTAGACACGACATCTTAATAAGAAAACTTGACGCGTATGGTATTAGGGGCAATATACAAAATTTAATAAAATCATATTTGAGTAACAGAAAGCAAAAGACAGAGATAACCAGGGTAAATACTGACACGAAAAGGGAAGAAATCCACCTATCTGAGGAACGTATTGTGTTATACGGAGTTCCTCAAGGAAGTGTACTAGGAGCCCCTTTCTTCACAGTATATATAAACGATCTGCCAAGGGCTATACCGCATCCTATGGCACTTTTCGCAGATGACAGTACAGTGACCATTTCTTGTAAAAATAATGACATCTCCCAATACAAATTTGACATTAATAACTCATTAAAATTAATAATACAATGGCTAAGCATGAACAATTTAAAGATTAATTTGGACAAGACTAAGATTATGCATTTCAGACAACGCCCAAATTCGGTAGAAAATAATATTGAATTGACGTATAACGGCAAAACTATTGAGAATGTTGCTACTACTAAGTTTCTGGGACTGACGGTGGATACAAAACTAGACTGGAAATCACACATTGATAGTGTTTGCAAAAAAACCAGTAAAGCTGCTTATGCGTTGTTTTCACTGTCTTCGAAAGTTAATATAGAAGCCTTAATTACGGCATATCACGGTCTAGTGGCAGGACAATTGAGATACGGCATTATCTTTTGGGGAAACTCCACAGACAATGAAATTGCATTTAAAGCCCAAAAAAGATGCATTAGATCCATGTTCGGACTTAAAACAGTAGATAGCTGCATGCCTTATTTTAAACAATATAATATACTTACACTCCCTTGCTTATATATTCTAGAAGTCACCATGTTGTTTGTTTCAAACCCTTCGCGGTTTCCTCGCTTGGAAGAAAAAAATTCACGAAATAGACGCGATAATACCAAACTCTACACACCAAGCGCAAAAACGGCTTTTATGCGTAAGAATATCATGTGTATGGCTCCAACTATAGTTAACAAATTGCCGAAAGAGTGGAAACTGTTAAGTAACAATGCATTAAAAACTAAGTTAAAGATATTTCTAGCTCAAAAAGCATACTACAGTGTCACCGAATTTCTTAATGACACAATTGTTTGACTGGTTCGCCTACACGGTTACATTAATAATTTTGTTGACAAAAAATTGGTAATTTTTATTTTTTGGTATTCTATTTATTTATTTTTTGACATCCTATTTAAATTTTTGACATTATACACTTCTGGACACATCTATTGGCCCACCTTGTATTTTCAGTTTCGTTTGGTCCTAGCTAAAATTTTATATTAGGTCGAGCAAAAAGTTTTTATGCAGTTTTGAACCTGGCACATTCACAATTTCATTCAATAGTCTTTTTTTGAATTTCGAACACAGAATTTAAAGAAACAAAAGACAATTTGGAGCCTGTTTGTTGATATCAAACAATCGAATACTAAGAAAACTTGGTTTTATTGGTTTACTTCGATTTAATTCTTGAAAAAGTGATTGATATCTTTGGTTTTGCAACAAACATTACTTATTCTTAACATTAAGGTGAGGTTCTATCAATAATCTATGGATACTTCACCTGAAGTCGCCGCCCAAGCTGTGGCACTTATTCAGGCCGGACACAGCCAAAAAGAAACGTGAGTGCTCAACTTAATTTAAGTCGATCTGCGGTCCGAAATGTTTATCGGAGGTACCTAGAGACTGGCGGCTTTGTTCGTCGCCAAGGAAGGCCACGATCTCGGGTCACAACTGAAAGGCAGGATCGATTCATCGTGACGACCAGCTTGAGAAATCGTCACCTTACCTCCATTGAGATACAAAACCAACTTCGCGACTTCCACGGAGTATCTGTGAGCGCTCGAACTGTTCGGAGAAGGTTAAAAGAACGCGATAAGGTACCACACAAGCCAGCTAATTTGCCCAAACTAACGCGAGCCCACCGAACATCGCGCCTTCATTTCGCACGCAGTCATTTAAATTGGACACAGCAAGATTGGAGCCGTGTACTCTTTTCTGATGAGTCTAAAATTGTGTTACATGGCAATTATGGAAGGAAGAAGGTCTACCGACGTAAGGGAGAGCGTTTCGCACAATGCTGCTTTGAAGAGAGGGTTGCTTATGGCGGTGGCTCATGGACTGTCTGGGGCGGTATATCCGCGAGCGGCAAAACTCAACTTGAGGTTGTTACAGGACCACGGCTGCCAACATTAAATGCTGAAAGGTACATTCGTGAGTGCTTAGAACCTCACGTGATACCATACGCGGACTTTATGGGCCCAAATTTCCTTTTTATGCATGATAATGCAAGAGCCCATGCGGCCGGCATCGTCAGGGAATATCTTCGGGATGTGAACATCACAGTTATGGACTGGCCAGCCAGAAGCCCAGACATGAACCCCATTGAGCACATGTGGGACGAACTAAAAAGACGTGTTAGGGCTCGTCAGCCAGTTAATAAATAATAATAAATAATAAAATTTATTCAAATTATACAGTAAATCAGTGAATATCGATTTTCTTAAATCTATAACAAGTTCTCAACGTGTTTTATGCCTGAACTAGGTTATCCTGTGTTTCAGGCGAGAAAAGGTAAAACATTATGAATAAATAATCACAATAATTTACATAACAAAAAGGTAAAATAGCCATCAAGTAGGTAAGCATGTAAAAAAAGTGTATACATTACAAAAAATCTTACTTGCTAATAAAATCTTACTATACTAACTTAGCTAACTAATCAAAATAAATAGTGCAAGCAATCTTTATTTTAATACAACTAGTAACTTCTCTGTATCTTCATAGGACAATTTTTGTAGAGCTTCCTTGAGAGACTTCTTACAATGTACGTAATTTAAGGAATAAATGCTTGCTTTCGAATTCAGTCTATTATAAAGAAGAGGTCCCAGAAAAACATAAAATTTGGCTGTGAAAGCATGTTTCGTACTTTTTGTGGGACAAACTATATCTTTCCGTCTCTTTTTAGTAAGCTCAGTGCTGTAATGGAGGGCTGTGTGTTGTTTCAGTACAGTGCTCAATATAAATAACTGTCGGACTGTTAGTACTTCACAAGTTTTATAAAGCAGGTTAGTGGGAAAAAGAAAAGGGCGGCAAGTAGCCACCTTGAGAATCGCTCTTTGGGCTCTTTCAATCGGTAGTAATAAAGTTTTACCCACTCCACCCCATGAGGTAATGCAGTAAGTCAATATTGACTGACATAGAGCAAAGTAAACTTGCCTAATAATTTTGGTGTCTGCAATATATCGTAACTTTTTAAATACGAATATCAGCTTACGAATCCTATTATTTAAAACTTCCATATGCTGTTTGAACGTAAGGGTCTCATCTATTATGACACCTAAGTATTTTATTTTATTAGTTTTATTAATATTGGGACACATATACGAGCATTCTGCAGGGGTTGTACAACAATGGGCAGATAAAGTTGAGGAGTTCTTAAAAGATTGTTTGCGCATCGAAAACTTTATATAATTTGTTTTATCTGCATTTAGGGTTAGTGAGTTGTGCTGAAGCCATTTATTTACAATATTGAAGCCGTCTTGCGCAAATTTGTAGACTTCATGTTCCGATTCAGCCGAAAAGAGAAGAGCAGTATCATCAGCGTAAGATATTATTATGCCGTGATTAAGCTTGAGATTACAAAGGTCGTTTATATATATTAAAAACAAGGTAGGCCCTAAAATACTTCCTTGGGGAACACCAAAAGAAGTATTTTTTTGGTCTTCGCTGAGGACACTGCCAATCTTAACGCACTGGGTACGGTCTTCCAAATAGCTTTTGAAGAGTTTCAGTTGAATGCCTCTTATTCCCAGACGATGCAGGAGTTGAAAACTGCCATAGAAGAGGAATGGGAGATGATCCCTCAAAATTTCATAGAGCGGTTGATAAACTCTATGCCTAATCGTATGAGAGCTGTGGTAGATGCCCATGGAGGCAACACGCGTTATTAAATTAAACCTTTATTTGATAAAAAATGTTTTTTATTCAAAAATCAATTGCCTTTAACAAGGCGCATATCCGACTTGTTAGGCGTAGCTCCATGTCGTATGGTATTCTGAATTCAAATTTAAAACAATACGATCGAAAAAGATGGTAAAATGTATCAGGTTTAAAACTGCATCAACAGTTTTTGTTCTATCTAGCAATCATATTTCGGTAGGGGCCATCGAAACCTAAACTCTAAGGTGGGCCAATAGATGTGTCCAGAAGTGTATTTGATTCTTTTGACAAACAATTTAATTTCTTGACATTCTATTTAAGTTTTTTTTGACATTGGATTTAATTTTTGACTTTGTATTTAATTTTGTTGACATTGTGTTTAATTTTTTGACGTTGTATTTAATTTTTTAACACTCTATTTAATTTTTGACTTACTATTTAATTTTTGTGACATTTCAATTATTTTGTTTTGACATTCTGTTTCAATTATATTTTTTTTTTTTAAAGTACTGTTTTTAATTGTTTGGCATTACTTATTTTATGATTTTAAATATTTGTTAAGATGCATGCTGACATTTAGGTACTATAAGTTTGTATGCCAATATTTGGCAAAACATAGCGCACTATACATTTATACCACCCTCTGTAATACCTATGTTTTACAAGCAAAATAAATGATTATGATGATTATTATGATTAATGATTATCAAGGAGATGTCAGCAGCCATAGGGGCCCAGCAGGGTCGAAGCCTACTGGGGCCATGGGTGCTGCGAAAGGGATCCCCGGGCCCTGGAAAAAAGTCAAAGAAGGAACAGGAGTGGGTTTTTAGTCAGTAAAAGCTGACACAATCTCGCGCTCCGCCCTAGAGCGGGGGATGTCATTAGATGACTTTCCCACCCGAAAAAAAAACCTATCTGTTTCGCTACTGTTACTATTTTATAAGGAAACGGTTATCGAAAATGCTTATTATGCTTAGATGCTATCCCAAGGGTACATATTTCCAGGATAAAAAGTATCTTAAGTGCTATTTCAGGACATTGTCTGTCCGTGAACCAAGTTTTATTGAAGATCGTTCAGCCGTTCAAGTGTGAAAAAGTAACAAAAATACACACTCACAAACTTTCGCCTTTATAATATTAGTGTGATGGCATATATGCTAGAAAAAATCAAAGTAGGGGTTTTTAAGAAAGTCTTAAACATTTATTTAGGCCAAACATAAACAAAATAGTTTACGAATACAAATTAAGATATAGTAGATGAATATGAAACGTGACACATACAAGGGAAGATGTGCGTGATAAGAAGGTTTAAAAAGAAAATTAAGGCCTATTACCACAACGACGGAACGGCATGCAACAAGGCAGGAAACTATAACAAAATAAGAGGCAGAAAATAAGACAATTTTCACAACAAAATTCCAATATTTTTCCAAATCACCTCTAAATGCTAGCGTACGCTCCGTCACTTTCGTTACTTGAACACGGATCGAGATCAGTGTCCAATCTATCAGGATCATTATCCGTGTCTTCTTCTTTAAATGATTCTTCAGAATCTACGCCACGTTGCACTAGTCATAATACGCACATGAATTCGAAAAGACATTGGTGCGTCGGTGCGGTGACTTGGTAGTTCAACGGTCATATCCTTAGGCTATTATTTCTTCTAGAGGTTACCTAAACACGTGACGTACCGTTCTGTTGGGGAACAGTCCATGGGCCAATTGTTCTTTGGGTGAAAAGTTATTAGTCAAAACATTCTGTTGGTTAGGCATTCACTGACGTAGAGTTATGCAGGCGAAACGTTCGTGGATGAAAAGTCCTTTGGATGAAAAGTGAATGGTTTAAAGATAATGTTGACCAACGGTTCATTAATCAATCGACTGTTGGTAAACCGTTTCAGTTTCAATTTTGTGTCTTTTTCTTCAAAAGGTTTTGCAGCTCCGTCTAGTAAGTATGTTTTTGGAAAACTCACTGAATGTTGACTAGGTATCACTTCAGCTTTGTCCATCGTATTTTAGTATTTATTATATGAAATTAAATAACACGGTTACAGCGCCAGCAACTGTGTCAAAGTACCATTTGAATAAAATTTTATTTTTATTTTTAGCGCAAGAGACAAAACTATTCGTACCTACAGATGTGTATATCTGATCTACGTACTGTTCCGCTATTGTTTCTATTAAATCAAAAAGTAGTCACCGAAAAATAAAAATTATATATCTTCATATATATGTTATAACTCTTCTGTGTGTGTGTCTGATACCTAACTCTTCCTAAACGGCTTGGCCGATTGGGTTGAAACTTTGTGTGCATTTGAGTGAGTCCCTAGATAGTTTGAAAATACAATTGAACTTGGTAGGTGGCGCTTCGACCGGGTTCTCAATTTTTTGACGAAAAGCCTTAGGGCAGAACAACGTCTGTTGGAACCGCGAGTAGATTTATAATATAACTAGCCGCTGGCAGTGACTTTGCCCGTGTGGTAAAAAATGTGTTAAAAACGTGTGGTTCCCAAAGGAACCCGCGGCATAATAAGGTATTTTATGTGCTATTCTAGGGAATGATACTCAATACTTTATTGCATTCCACAATGTGGACTTAGGTGGTAAACATTTGCCAAAAGAAACAATCGTGGACCCTGTCGGGCACAGCAAAACAAGGGTATAATAAGCGGAGAAGAGGACTTATTTTAGGCATCTTATAATCTAACTTAATTTAAATACATTTTTATAAAATAATTGATAAATAATAATAATAATTTGTAATAATAATAAATAATAATGTCAATATTTAAAAATTGAATTTGTAATAATAATAACTAATAATGTCAATATTTATAATTTAAATTATACGTAAATAAGTTAAATAAAGGAAATAATAATTTATTCCATTCATAATATGTGTTTTAATGATTTATTATTTAAATATTCGTTGACACTATAGTACATTTTTTTATATTAATAGCTTTTTTAAAATTTATTTGTAAATAAATGACGTTTTTTTTCTTCTCTTATTGCTTCGCTAACATGTTTTGAAAGCTTTGGTCTACCCGTACGTTCAGCGTACGTGAGCATGAAAAAGTAATAATCATATACGCACTCACACATTTTCACTTTACCTAGAATTCCTGAATTATTTAGATTTCCGATAACATATTATTATACATACCTACGTCAATTCGGGATATCGAATCATATTTATACTAAGAGGAAATAATGTTGAATTTCCTAACACTTTCTATAAAATGTTCCATAATTTAATGCGTAGTTAAGGATTGTGTACCTACTTAAAATACTTATAATTCATAACAAGTGATCAGTTGACAAGTCTGCATACCAATGTCACCATTCAAACTGAGGGCGAGCCAGGGAGAGGCACTGTGTCCGAGGACGTGAGATAAAATATACACCTTCAAATAACCTCTAAATGTCGCTCAGTCGGCAGAAAAAATATTTATATTTTGGGATGTACATATGTATAAAATGAAAACAAATGTATATTTAAAGAATATATATTACAGCACAGTGTAAACGGTCTCGTTCAAAATGTATGACGAGGGATAAAATATTTTACCTCAAGATGAAATATAATCATAATATCCCATAGTCAAAAGCCGACTTCAATATTTGTTACCACAACGACGGACCGGTACGCCACAAAGCATCAGGCAACCACAACAACAGTAATAAAAACAGTTTTCACAACACGCATAACGTCGACGTTGACGTTGACGTCTACGTTCGTCCAGGTCATTCAAACCTGTGTCGTTCCCTGCCGACGGTTCTTCTGGATATTCGCCAAGCACCAATGATTTCTGACTTGCTGCAAGTTTCAAGCCATTAGAGTCATTTTTCACATCTTTCTCTTGAGCAGAATTTGCAGCTCCATCTAGTGTGTTTTTGGAAAATCTCACTGAATCTTGAGTGGTTATCACCTCAACTTCGTCCATCATATTTTGGAATTTATTCTTTTAATTTAAAAGACAATACACTTGTACCTTCGCTCGTGTCGGACAACGATTTGAATTTAGTTGATATTTTATTTTTAGGACTAAAGGTAAATGACATAAATAATTATTTCATTGTATGCTTCATAGAAGGAAACGTCCACGAGAATAGGTTAAAATGGATTTATAATTATTGATTTTTAGTCCTCGCGATGGTTTTGCAGAGAATACAACAATAACTTTGGTACAACCAGGTATACAGACTGAAAATAATAATATCTATGAAAATAAACGTGTATACAAAACACTCATTGGGTACCTAACAAAAACTTCTACGTCCCAGTTGATACCTAATAGAGCCCGTGGATGACAGACTTTCATCAATTTATAAAAGCTGGTAGTTTGTCTCCAACACAGGTAAGAACGATGGCCTAATATGAAGTTCAGTTATGGTGGCTTTAAATAACCGTTACTGTATTATCATCGCAATGATATTTATTTATTAAAACTTCATACAACACAAAGGTACAAAGGCGGACTTAGGCATTCTCTACCAGTCAACCAAGGGTAATGAAGAGAAAACATGGTAGGTACATAAAAAAAGATTAATAAGAAAACAAGGGAACAAATGTATATATGTATAAAATAAACAAACATAAGTATTTAATGATATTGGGGACGTCAACCCAGAAAGTGGCCTCCAACTTCCCATTATAGCCACCCCGAGCCTCGCATCAGGGGCCCAAGTCTGCTATTTTTATAAATTCGACATTACAACACGATCCCATTGTCATTTTGATAAAAGTTCGTAATCTGCTAATTTATAATGATCGATCATTGATTTTCTTGTTTATTCATTTTATATACATTTAAATCTAATAATAACGTAATTAAAACTAACTTACAAAATAAAAATAAAAGCCATATAGTACTAAAAAAAGCAATCTAAAGTACGGCGTCGAAAAACTCCTCCACATCGCTGTCGACTGGTAATGTACCCAAAAGACTGGCGGCATTGCCACGCTGAATGGCAATGCTTATCCTTTGTCCGAAGTAAAAACCAGCCCTTGGGTCATGCGAAGTGTCAACAAGGCGTTTTGAAAGTTCTTTAAATAATTTGTGATCCGAGAGTTTCAACCCCCAGCGGCTCGAAAATATAACTACCAACAAGGTTATTATATTTCCGCCGCTTGAGGTTCTCTGCAGCCGCTGCGGCAGCACCGGCACAGCTCAACAAGCTAGGAAGATGAGATGGCGCAAGAGTATCGACACAAGTAGCGTCCCACACTAAAGGCCTACCCATCTTCCATGGAAATAAAGACATACCGTCCGGTCTTTTGCCATCGTCGCGTGCCAGGCCATGAGGTTCCAATACGGCCGGAACGCCGACGGTGACAAGAGCACGTCGGTTGATGTCGTTGATATTCGCGTGTCGCGCTATGCGACCCGCACTTCGGCTGCATGACAGACCATGGTGTCCGAGGCTGTTGACAACTTCGCCACAGTGGCAGCGATGAGGAGAGCAACAAGGAGCGCCAAGACGTAGGGAAGCAGCGAGGTAGTATCGTCGAACAAGGTGCCTATGTTCGACGACGGTAATGCATGAAGCCAGAGACCCGACTCCCACTCTCTCACAGCTAGCAGGCGCGCACGCTCTGCAGTAGTTACAGATGTTGCCAACAGATTCTCTTGAACTACTTTGCATAGCGGCTCATCCCACCGTCTTTGGAAAGAAAGGTTGTCGGGCTGTTTGGAATTCGGGCAAGCGAGTCTCCAAGCGTCTATAGCCTCAGTAAAGCACGGCACATCAAAATCAATCAGTGAGGAAGATAGGATATTCCTGATTAATTTTTCAGTGCCGTGAACCGAGGATATAAAAGCTGGTAAACTGATGCTGGTAATTTTACGGACGCCGAGGCCTCCCATACGGATTGGAAGGGTAGCTTGAGCCCAAGCTCGATCGTCCATGGCCACATTTAAAATTGATGAAAGAGTATGTCGGATAATTTGGTCCATTTTTGCCAAAAGATGACTATGTTTCCACAAATGAGAAGCACGGAGGAAATATGTTATTTTAGGGCCGAAACAGCAAAAATGAATTAAGGTGATGGCCGAATGCATGTTAATTTTGAGCAATCTTTCCGAAACCTCATTAAAATTTTGAATTTTTTCCTCAACAAAATCCTCGAAAATAGGAGACCCAAGGAGACGAAGAGAGCTTTTTTCAATAATTTTGATATCTGGGGCTATTGCTTTAAATTTGGAAAGAGTCAGTTGTCTGTCGGTGCAGTGCAATCATTGATTGGTCTCGTACTAGAGTTGTGGAAGAATGACAATATCGAGCTTATTAAAAGCAATGACTGCCCAATAGCGTTGTAATGGTACATCACTGAACAAAGGAACTGTTAAAATTTTTGCAGATTACCACTTTAGTCAGATATTAATTTGTCAATATTTACGAGATTACCATTCTATGCCAATTCTTTCAATGGAGTGTCTGTGGTTAACTATTGGAAAGTCATCATGACGCCATTATTAGTACTCGTAGATTACCAAACTTGGCAAAATCAATAATTATGAAATCAATGATAGACCATTCTGTCACTACCTATTGGAATAGCAGACTTGAGCCCCTGAGAACTGGTCTGATTTAGTATAATTTCGAAGTTTGAATCTGATCGCAACGTTATTAAACGGGCCCACATAAAGCGATGGTAACTGAAGATGGAGTTATAAAATCTGAATTCACTAGGGAAGTCAGAAAAAATATTATCTATAGAGTAAAGTGCATAGCATAGCATATTCAGCCTTTTAATGTTCCCACTGCTGGGACTCAGGCCTCCTCTCTCTAGGAGAGGGAATGGGCCGTAATCCACCACGCGGGCCCAGTGCGGGTTGGTGGATGTCACATGTCTTCGAATTTTTGGTTCTAGGACATGCCGGTTTCCTCACGATGTTTTCCTTCACCGTTTTGAGAGCAGTGGTGATGAAATAAATTACACAAAGTAATGCGCCTGGCTGGGTTTGAACCGGCGACCTACAATTCGTAAGTCGGGGCCGTTACCACTCGGCCACCACTACTCCAAGCCGTACTGCTGCTTAAAAAAAATCGATGTAACCAGCGTCACCGATACCCTAACAAAAGCTGGCTTTCGCACTCTCTCACTTCATTGTAGACCTTATTTTCGATTTTTACAGACTACTTTAGTATAAAGAAGTTTGATTATTTGACGTTCTTCGATAAATTTCCTGCAATTTAAACGCATTATTTTATGATGTATGTTCTGTCGTTTTGTTTTTCGGTTTCACTAAATAATCCGCGTAATCTTTTTTCGCGCGGAAGTCTGCTTCCGCTTGGGGATTTAGGAGTCTGAATACAGCAGCATTGTTGCTATGGAGACTGTCATCATTAAAAATACTTACAAAACCTACCGCATATGTAGTATATAGGTAAACATATTCCCGTTTAAAGAGAAATGTGAAAGCAGATAATTCATAAATTAAAAATAAACTAGAGACTAGTACGATTTTCGAACAAATTCGTGTTTTTTGGTACCTCTATGTTAAAATCCATCATATTAATTTTTATTTAACCACGTTTATTCCGCCAGCATCGCACATCAACGACCAAATATCCATCTCGTCAGCTCTTCTATCACCTATGGGGATTAAACAGCTAAACGAGATGGAGCACCCAGTCGCAAACACACGACCCTGGCGAATAGGACACGAACAATCGTCGGACCAAACCGACGCAAGCGGTCTAAGGGTTAAGATTCCAAATTCAAATCACATTATTGCCCAGCGAGCAGTAATAACAGTCAATACAATATTACAGCCCGGCTCTAGTCTAGGGCATTAAGAGGGCCTTTTCCAATCTGTATATCGTCAACGTGCGTGATCATGGTATAAAAAAGCTTATTGTTTCATCCAACGCAATCCAATGCAATATTTGATAAAAGGCAACGTAAAAAAAAGAGAGATTTATCGCCTGAATGCTCTGTTGGTATTCGGTAACTCAGTCACTAACTCGAATATTTCTCAAAAAATATTTCAGGAAATACGTGTTTTTTTTTTAATTTTAAAGAAAATAGAAATTGGAACAGAATTTCGTCTATCGAAATCTCAGCAGGTTTCTATAAGTACATATATTTTATTTACTTTTTTAACTTATGAGTAGATTATTAAGGGCTCTCTGTTTAGTGTTTGTGGACTACGAGAAAACCTTTGATTCGATCGAGACTTGGGCTGTACTGCAGTCTATCCAACGGTGCCAATTTAACTATCGGTACATCGAAGTGCTGAAATGTTTGTACAAAAACGCCGCCATGTTGGTCCGACTACAAGACCAGCTGACCAACCCTCGAAACCTATCCTCTTGCAGCGGGGCGTGAGGCAGGGAGACGTTATTTCTTCGAAACTGTTCATGGCAGCAATGGAGGATGTCTTTAAGGTTCTGGAATGAAGAGGGCTAAGCATTAATGTCAATGGCGAGTACATCACTCACCTTCGATTTGCCGACGACATAGTAGTCATGGCTGAGACTACGGAGGAGCTCAGTACAATGCTTGATGACCTCAATAGAGCTTCCGAAAGAGTGGGACCTAAAATGAACATAATCCGAAATGATGACCTCAGTAGAGCTTCCGAAAAAGTGGGACTTAAATATAACATAATCGGTAGAAGACATAAAGGAGAATACGCGGCGAGAACTGAACTCAGTTCTGGAAACAGCATTGAAAAAAGGTTTTGATGATTGGATTATTTGTTGGCGTAAGTGTATCGTTTCTGAAGGAGCATACTTTGAAGGTGATAAAATAAATTTGGATGAATAACAAATATTTTGTGTATTATTGATCTTTTCCCGGTACTTTCTTGAAAGAGTAGTATAATTTGACATTTACGAGCAGATATGTAAAACATCTTATATCTTGGATAAATACAAGGTTCTCAGCGCTCATTGTAGGTTACTGAAATTTTGGTGTCACGGCATAAACAAAAACGCATAAAGATGTATTCAAGAAATATTTTAATCAAAAGTTTGTATGTATGTGTATGAGTATATTAAGTTACTTCACACTTAAATGGTGGAACAGATTTTGATGAAACTTTACAGTACCTAATACCTATAGCATAAGCATCAAAATAACATATTTGCTATAATTTATACAGACAGGGAAGTACTATTTCCATGTGGGTAAAACTGCTGGCAAACACTAGATTTATAAACGAACAAATATTTTTAAGATTTACTAACAACACACAAACAACAACAAAACCAAAACTTGCAGTTCGATAATATGTTACTAAGTAATCATAATAATTACACTTTAAAACAATTTTTTTTTTTGTTTGTATTGAAGAAATTTCAAAGTTCCAAAATTTTTAAAAGTTTTTTCTTTTAAGAAATGGTTATAGGTACTGTAATTAATTTAGCACGCAGGTCCAGTACGGGTTACTAGGCTTTGAATTTTTGATTTATGTTTAATAAGATGGCTTAGGTTTAGCTAGACCAACTAGGTAGAAGATAAACAACAAGAATAATCCTATAAACGCACAACAGATTCTGATAATACAACGCATAATTAAATGACGGAGACAATCATCGAAAATCTCGACGAAACAGCTCTCTTCTTCTTCTCTTTGAGCCGTCTCCTCGTCCGGGTGTAATTCTGGGTAAATTATCGTTTCACGTACGGTTCCAGCTTCATCCACTGCAAATATCTTTTTCGGAGGAGTATTATCCATTTTGAATAAGACTGCGGATATATATGAGACACAATAACTTGAAACTAAGTCGTAACAGGATCGATTGATAATAATTAATATATAATGGCGGATGCTGAGCGATAGGGCGGCGGCGTGGAGCTCAAGCGGCGCAAATACTTTATTGAATATATGTACATGTATGTTTACGACACATTCGTTCAATTTTATCATATTATTCGTTCATTATAATTCGTACATTCGTTATAAAGCTATCTTGTTAATTGTTCATTGCACTTAAAAATAATTATTGACTTGATAAAAAAGATCTAGCAAAACCTACTTTTCTATCAAGAATATTATATTGGTTTAATAAAATAGAATAGAATAAACTTTATTGTACACCAAAATAGTAACAAAACTTTTAAACAAACTCAAATCTATGGGTACAATGGCGGTCTTATCGCTAACAGCGATATCTACCAGACAATCTTAGGATGAAGAACTATAAGAACTTAAAATAAAAAGGGGGTAGTCGGACAACGGCCCTTTATGGAGCGCCGGTGTGGGCGCCGTTGCGGCGAAAGCGACCGGCGGCCCAGCTGAACGCAGCATGCCAGAGGGTCAGGGCCATATGGATGGATCGGGGATACCGCACGGTTTCCCGCGAAGCGGCGAGCCTTCTTGCTGGCCTGGGGATTTGGAGGCAACAGTCCTTGCACGCATGCACGATTTGCGCGTGGAGATGCAACGTCGGGGCGAAACTCCTCTGCCGCGACAAGTCGCAGCATGGCGGACAGAGTTCGGCGGGATCTCATGTTGAAATGGCGACAGCGACTGTAGCAACACAGTGCTGGGCACGCCATAATCATGGCGGTAAGTCCCGGTAGAAGTGTGCCCCGCTTGGGCAGAGCACCGCCGTGTCCTCGAGGGGGCGATCGGTGGCAACGATCTCTCGTGTCGGGCCTTGGTACAGGCCATGGTCCGAAGCGAGGAGGAGTGGCAGGCGGTCGCCTCCTTCTGGGAAGCAGTAACGGTAGCAAAGTAGGAGGCCGCACGTGAACGCGCCATGGAGCGACCCTCACGCTCGAACCGCCGGGATCCTGATCCCGATTTCCGATCACCGTAGGCGCGGGCTTGCGGACGGCGAGCAATGGGTAACTCGCCGTCCGACTGTCCGGTAAACGTCCGGACCGAGCTCAAGTAGTCGACGGTGCGTATTGTTTCACGCGTGCCTTAAGGAGATACAAGAAAACCGTAGGGGCCCAGCAGGGTCAAAGCCTACTAGGGTCTGTTTCTGAAAGGAAAACTCGACCCTGATACGAAAGGTAACGAAGGAACAGGAGTGGGTTTTTAGTCAGTAAAAGTCTGACACACCCTTTCGCCCAAGAGCAGGGGATGTCATTGGATGATTTTCCCACATAAAAAAGTTGGACTATTCTTATAACCCCAAAAACGGCTACGATACATTGATTAATGAACGATCCTTGTGCTCTTGAAGTCTTGATTATTAAAAACAATATTTTAATATGTTGGGCAGTTCTCATAATCTTAACCTTCGTGCATCCAAAAACATGCTTCTTCATATTCCTTCTCACCATACTGGCTTTATGTCCAATTCATACGCTGTTTCCACCATAAAACTCTGGTATGTGCTTAACCTTGACATCAAAAAAGCTGAAAGTAAATTTTCCTTCAAGCGTAAAATTCGGAACTACTACTTGAAGTCCTCTCAACCTTAGTTCGGTCTTCGTCAGAATTCTTATTTACGAGTAGTACCTACTCTTAATGATTTGATATTTTTATAGTATTTATTAGTTTATAATTTCAGCATATATATATATACTAGCTGTTACCCGCGACTTCGTCTGCGTCAACTTAGTCAAAATTCACAACCGTAATTAATAATTCTGTGCTTGTGATTCATGCCGAAAGCATCTAAATCATTTAACGGAAATTAATTCCAATAAATATATTATGTAAAATGTATTGATATGTCCAGATACATAATTTATTTTATTTTATTTATTTGGTTCACCAATAATAGAATACCTACTCGTAAGTAATATACATCAAATAAGCTTATAAACGTCAATAAACAGAAACAGACAGGTCGCAGTAGTTGATGTTCTAAGGTTCTGCCTACCCCTAAAAGGAAAAGGTGTTAGTTTAAGTTGGTTTTTGGTTTATGCTATGATGAAACAAAGCTGTATGATTTTAATATGATTGGTTCATTTTTTTATTTTATTTATTGAGGGATAATAAACAGCTACAACATATAAAGCTCATGCATATAAATAATACTAAATAGGTGATAATGTTGCAGCCAACTGCATTATCCACAGATTAAACATAGTGGTAATAGGCACATTGTTTGCCACTAGATGGACATTATGTACAATATATAATTATATTAAACACTTTATTGCTTGCTCAATGTAAAATATATATATATATATATATATATTATATATGTATATATACATTGTGGAACATTTCCATATAAATAACTGAAATCAACAAGAATAAATATATACCTATAATATCAATGACTCAATTGCAATTGAGGAACTTTTTCATAATATTTGTTTTAAACTTAAATTTAGAACATGCAAATATATCAATGTCAATAAAATTCAAGTTATAAGATTCCGACATTCTATGGATCGGGCAGCGTAAGCCAGAAATTGTTCGGCATGCATTTAGCGCGAACAAGGTTCCTGCACGAACTTTGCGCACGTTAACAGTTCGGGGCACTGAATAACACAGCCCACTCGTGAGATCAATGGCATCAAAGTAGTTGTGGACAATATCATACAGAACATTGGCTTCCAAGTATTTGCGTCGGTCCTCCAAGCTCATAAGCTTGTACTTGCCCAATAATTGGGTGTATGATAGAGAGGTCCTACTTCTATGACACCTATAATGCATAGTACGGAGGAATTTGCGCTGGACTCTCTCTACTGCAGCAATATACTTCTTGTAAAAGGGATTCCAAATGGAAACAGCATAATTCCAATTGAGAACGGATGAGCGTCTTGTATAGGTACAGATAAGTCGATGTACGTTTAAATTCAGTTGAAGATCTCATCACGAAACCATACATTTTGAATGCTTTGTTTACTATGGCTTCAACATGCTGGTTCAAGGACAACCCACTATCAAAAAGTACACCCAAATCCTTAATCAAGCATATGCCTTTCAACGGGGTTCCGTTTAGACCATAATGAAATTTTACGATTGCCTTGTTTTTAGTAAAGTGTACATAGTTACATTTGGGTATACTGAGATGCAGTTTATTTTTAGTACAGTAGTCTGTCAGTCTGTCCAGATCTTGCTGAAAAAGTACGCAATCTTCAATTGATTGTATCGTTTTAAAAGCTTTTAAGTCATCAGCGTACAACAAAAACTTGGCGTGTTTAAAACAGTTCTTAATGTCATTTATATAAATGATAAACAAAAGCGGCCCCAGAATTGAGCCCTGTGGAACGCCTGAAGTAATATCAACAGAAGCAGACTGGTGACCGTTAACCACAACCCTTTGTGATCGGTTTTCAATGTAGGACACAAACCAACGCAACAAATTTCCGCGTATTCCATTGAAAGCAATTTTATTCAGTAGTATTTCATGATCAACCTTGTCAAAAGCCTTCTTGAAATCCGTATAAACCGCATCCACTTGAACTCGCCTATCAATATTTTCAAACAGGTAATTTGAAAATATTAACAGGTTCGATATTGTGGACCGGTGTTTTACAAACCCATGCTGTTCAGGGATTATATTTTTATGCAACAAAGGGTAAACCTCGTTGTGAACTAGCCTCTCAAAAAGTTTTGACAAGGTCGACATAATTGAGATAGGTCTATATTGCTCAACATCATTTCTCGCCCCACCCTTATGCACTGGTGTAATGTTAGCTTGCTTCCATACCGCCGGGAACACACCCTCATGAAGACATCTATTAAAAAGAATATAGATCGGTTCACAAATACTATCAGCTGTAGCTATAAAGAAAGCTGCTGGAAGGCCATCAGGTCCCGGTCCCTTGATAGGGTCCAGCCGTTTCAGTTCAGTGAGTATTTTAAATTTTTCTATGTGTAGATCACTGATTAATGTATCATTTTCACTAAACTCCTGCGGCGGACTCCACGTGGGCAGTGTTGGGGACACAGGCTCAAATACGGAAAAGGAAAAGTCGGAAAACATATTACAGACAACATCAGGATCACTCGACTTACATTCTGATACTGCATCATGGACGGAATACCTGAGTTACTTTTACGGTTAGAGATGTAAGACCAAAAATGTTTTATGTTAGTAGTAAGACTTTCCTCAACAGACTTAATATAACTAGAGTAACAGGTTTCACACATAGCTTTGAAGGTCGTTCTACATTCAGAGAAATTATTATAGTCCTTTATGTTGTTATGTTTTTTCCATTTTATCCAATAACGTTTTTTATTTTTAAATATTTTTATCAATTGCGGCGTAAACCAGATAGGGAAGTCAAGCGATCGAGACCTAGTAAGCGGTACTATTGGACTAATTATGTCACTCAACATACCATAAAAAGCTTCCACAGCCTCTTCCGATGAGACGTTATCAAACAGTACGGACCAGTTGACCTCATCTGCTGCAAGTGCTTGTTGATGAGGTCATAATTAGCTTTACGAAAATTATATTTTGTCATAGGTTTTCTCTTCATAGTTTGTATAGATAAGCTAACAGGCGCGGTTATAACAAAAGGGGGGTGGTGAGGGTCAATCGGTAATAATGGGTCTTTAAGATTGCCAGCTGAGCAGCAAGTGTTTGAAATAAATAAGTCTAGGATTTTACCGCCTCTATTAGGAATAGTATTGTATTGTTGTGCATCCAGTGACGACATGAGATGTATTAGTTCCGAGCATATGGGGTGAGAACAAGTGCATGGCCTGCAACCCACATGCCCAGGTGTGATCGTACTCCAAGTAATATTTGGTAGATTATAGTCACCTATAATGTAAACGTTCATAACATTTGGGTCATTTAAAGTGTCCTGCAAAAAATCAAAATGTGAAGTGTAGACGTCGGTGCTGGTCCCCGGCGGTATGTAAACTGCGCTAACTACATGTATCAAGTCTTTGTCACTCCTACTAGGTAGTGCTATCATGACGTGCTCAATACAAGACAAAGGCTTAAAAAGTGGATTATTGCATGTAAGTGTGATCGACTGAAGTTCACGCAGTACCGCAACAAGCACCCCTCCACCGTCTCGTTTTCCCGTAGCGCCACGGTTCCTATCAGATCTGAATACAGTGTAACGAGGATCTATAAATTCCTCATTCGCTATTTCCGGAATCAACCAAGTCTCTGTCAATATAATGATGTCATAAGAGGATGCCAAGATGTTCACGAGTAATGTGTGCAGTTTAGTTCTGATGCCCCTACAGTTCTGATAATATATAGTTAAATTATTAAAGATATCCATTTGCAATAAGTAACACAGCTAATTCATATAAAACTCGCGATATTAGGTAGAACTTGATCCATAATGGAATCTCAGTGTAATGTCTTGAATTAAAGTTAAACATTGTATATATTATTTGACATTGTATAATAAATAGTATCAAATTAAAACTAGAACATATTGTGTATATAAATTGACATTGTATGATAAGTTGCATTGTAATAAAATTAAACACTATATATATTAATTGACATTGTATAAAAAATAATATTATCAAAATATAACATATATGTAATTTCATGTAACACTAAATAACATATTGACTTGAATTACAATTTAAAACTGTATTGATAAATTGAGATTGTATAATAAGCTGCATTGTATTAAAAATAAACATTGTATATATTAATTGACATTGAAAAAATAGTATCAAATTAAAATTAAAACATGTGTATAATTTCAAGTAACAATGTATAACAGGTTGACTAGTATTACACTTTAAAACTATATTGATAAATTGACATTGTATAATAAATTGCATTGACATCAGATTAAAACTTGTATATAATTTCAAGTAACATTGTGTAATAGGTTCATTAGAATTAAAACTTAAAACTATATAAATTAATTGATATAATATAATAAGTTGCGTTGAATTAAATATCGAAATTGTAAATATTAATTGACGTTGTGTATTGAGTTTCATTGAATCAAAATTAAAACAGTCATATAACTTCAAGTGAAATTGACCACTTTGATCTAAACACAGACACACAATACTAGTTAAAATATAATAAAAAATAAAATTAATAGCATGCATAATTATGTACGAATAACATGCAAAAAAAATAAGTCCATAATTAACACGACAGCAGAAGTAATTTGAAATACTTATTATTTTGTGATACTTATTCAGCTGGCTTTTTTGATTTAATTTTGTTAAGGTCTCTTTCTCCGCGTATTGCAAACGAGACTTCACCCTCTCGCTCACGCACAAGTATTGTTGCATTCCTGACCCATACGTATTTGTAGTTGTGACTTTTAGCGACCTCCCGGGCTTTTCGAAATAACTGCTTCTTCTTTAATGTTAGATGCTCGTTAATATAAATAGAGCATGAGGTTCCAGTTATGCCGATCTGTTCTTACCTTAATGAGGAGGCTTTACGAAAAGCACTAATCAGATTGTCTCTTTGTATACATGATGTGAATTTTACTATGACATTTTTCGGTCTTGTGTTTTGTTGGTGCGCATGTGGCACTCTATGGACCGAGACAATACTCTGCTGCGAAAGTGGCAAGTTAAGTGCAAGACCAATTGCTTCAATAATGGCTGGCAGGTTTTCGTTGCGCCTTTCAGGCAAATTGCCTATTTCAACATTGCATTGACGTGCCCGTTGTTCCAAAGTGTCAATTTTGGACTCGAGAGCACTGACTGTTAGCTCCATGCCAGTAGACCCAGTGCCATCTAAATCAGCGATTCGTTTTTCGAGGAGTTCATGCTGCTGCTTTTGGTCCTGAGTAACAGCCTGAAGGCTAACAACATCGCTACGCAGGCCTTGTACACTCTGCTTTAGAAGAGACTGCTCGGTACGCAATGAGGTTGTTTCCTTATAAATGTTAGTCATAGTTGATTTTATTTCATCACGAATTTGAAGAAAGTCTTTACTCATTTCGTCCCGCCAAATACCAAGGGTTTCATTTAAGTCTCTTGTGAATCTATGAAAGTCTGAGCTAGAAATGGGTTTGGCGGTTGCTTCAACATGTTGATTTCTATTCCTGGAATCAGTGAGGGTACGTAGCGAACTACGTTCGTCTAGAATATCACATGACATGTCCATAGAATTATCCTCAACCGTAAGGTCTGTGTAGCTACGTACTGGGGTATTAACGTTAGACCTATTACGCCTGGTGACATTGCTGCACGACGGGCACTTCCAGGATGCCTTAAACTCGGCGCTAAGTGCCGCATATTGGCTGTGCGTTACATTAAGACATTCATAGTGATGTTTTCCCTCACATAGACAGCACAGAAGGATGTTATCTGCATTCGCAACCAGTTCACTGTGGCAGCAATTCATTATGTTACTTGATGTAAACAAAATAATATATCAGTAGGACAGCGCCACCTAGTCTAATTTGAGGAAGTATTACAACTTTGAGACCTGTATGATGATCGCTAATGCGTATTGATGTGTTTCGATCACGAAGCGCTGGATCCTGACGTAGTTCCAAGGGTTACCAACAGATGGCGCTCGCAGACACAACAAGATCTATCAATGACTTGCAAAATTTGCAACTTAGCAACACAATCAATAAACTCCAGCAATATTGTAGAAACACTATAAAAGCTCAGCAAATGGTTATAGTTATAGTTCGAGCAATGTTAGAATATTATTACTTAGCTTTCAAGTCCAGGGTTCATCACAAAAAAAAATCACAGGAATACAGCACTTTTATGGATAGTCACAGCACAAATAGTTCTTGTAGTACTATATATCGCTATTAATTCCACTTTTAAGCAAACACAGTCACAAAAAATTCAGTTTTACTATTTTTACGATTTAATAAATACAGAGCAGCGTTCTAACAAAACCGACGATATTGCCCTCTAGCGAGCGAAAAAAAAAGAATTCATTGAATATACTTAAAGTGTATTAAACCGTTGTTATATTTTAACAACACTAAATAAATGTTATTTAACGTAAACTATCAAAAAAAGTGTATAAAGTAGTTTTCAGTTGCCAAAATGTATAGTCTGTACGGATCTTGTTCTGAGGTCGACACCCACAGTTTTTAGTGGCTGCACCTTTTACTTTTAGGAAGAAAATCACCAAATACCTTCCCCCGCTCTGGGTAAAGCGAGAGTTTCTGTCGGATTTTTACAGACTGAAGCCCACCTGTGTTTCTTTAGTTGCCCTTAGCGTTCTAGGTCTACGGTAACTTGCACGCGGCAGCAAATCGTTTCTTTGAGGAAAGGTTAGAAAGGCACCACAGCGTCCTCTCTTTCCGCCTGACGCAGGTCTCTAGGGCCAATGCCTGCTAAAGCTATGAGATTTTTCGAAAGAATGGTATCCCATAAGAATTTGCCTCGATGATATTTCTCTGCAGAGTTTTAGGCGGGTCCCGTTATGCAACTTTGGCGGTGGTGAATTTCGAAGGAGCATAATCGGCTTCAGCCGGTCTTCAGCTGGATAACGTGCACTGGTAACTGTACGGTAACTGCTGCTAGCGATTATTAAAACACTACAGATTAACTTACGACGTCATCTTACTCCACAACTGTACTTAAAAAGAATTTGTGGAAAAATTGTTGCAGTTTGATGTTGCATTACATCACGCCGAATTTGAAACAGAAACCTCTCGAAACACCCTACTACCCCCTCATTACTCCGTGTTTGTGACTCCACAAAACTATAAAATGACAGCAAACAAATGACGCAACCAATTTGGGCTGTGATTGACACTGGCATCCGTCAGAATGTTGTCCCAGTGGTGATCACCACTCACTGTTAAAGAGGTAACGTCCAGATGTCGACGTAAGGCTGCAAGTAATATAGGATACATCATACGTAATCAAACTGTCTTCAGGAACGCAAACCACGTCGGGGCGCTGTGTGAAATATGTCTCTATCGTGAAATTCTAAATGATCCACAATTTTCGGAATCTTTGGAATTAGGTACTCGTTCCAAACAGTAGGTTGTGGTCAAGTCCGAGGGAGAGACTACTTGAAGTACTGGTAATCTCCATGAACTGCTCAAGAAGCATCTTTCTGTGATTAGGTACCTATTTGCTGGTTTTTTGGCGGAATTCCAGAAGATGAATTTTTATGACCATGGTGACACTCGAACGTTACTTCCCGCTGAATCCCAAACAGGTACCTTCCGAAACATCTATGTCCGATGAAGACCTGCGTCAGGCGGAAAGAGCCTTTTTAGCCTTTCCTCGAAGAAGGGATTTGCTGCCGCGATTGTGGTGTGCAAGTTACCATAGCCCTGGAAAGCGAAAGGCAACTTATGGAACATAGGTGGGTTTCGGTCAGTAAAAGTCTGGTACTACCTCTCGCTTTACCTAGAGCGGGGGAAGGTATTTGATGATTTCCTACCTAAAAGCAAAAGGTGCAGACACTAAAAACTATGGGTATCGACCTCAGGATCAACTCCGTACAGACTCATTTTAGGCAACTGAAAACTACTTTATCCACTGTTTTTTGATGGTTTACGTTAAATAACATATATTTAGTGTTATTAAAAGATAACTACGGTATAATATACTTTTAGTATATCTAATGAACAAATAATTTTAAAATCATACAGCGTTATTTTATCATAACATAAACCAGAAAGAAACATACATAAAACCCACTCCTATTCCTTCTTTGCCATTGTTCGAGGGCCCTCTCAGGGAATCTCTTTCGCATCACCCGTGGCCCCAGTAGGCTTCGACCCAACGCACAATGGTCCAATAAGGACTAAGTGCGGAAAAACAAAGATAAAGATAAGGCTTCGACCCTGCTGGGCCCCTACGGTTTCTGACATCTCTTTGAGGCGCACGTGGAAAACTACGCGCCGTCGACGACTTGGGCTCGGTCCGGACGGTTACCGGACGGTCGGACGGCGAGCTACCCATTGCTCGCCGTCAGCAAGCCCGCACCTACGTTGGCCGGAAATCGGGATCGCATTCCCGGCGGCTGGGCGCGAGGGCCATAGCCTCGCACGTGCGGCCGCCTCCTTTGCTAGTATTACTGCTTCGCAGAAGGAGGCGACCGCCTGCTACTCCTTCTCGCTCCGGACCATGGCCTGTACCAAGGCCCGGCGCGAGAGATCACTGCCGCCGATCGCCCCCACGAGGACACGGCGCTGCTCTACCCAGGCGGTACACACATCTACTGTATGCTCCACCATGTCTTCCGGGCGGTCCACACAATGGCGACACCCGGGAATTTTTTCCGCACGAATCCGGTACAGACACCTCCCGAACGTACCATGTCCGGTGAGAACCTGCGTCATTCCGAAGGTAAGGACGCCGTGTTGTCCTTCTAGCCACTCCTCAAAGAAGGCACTTACCGCCATAATTATGGCGTGCCCAGTACTGGGTTGTAACAGTCGCTGTCGATATTCCACCAAGAGATCCCGCCGGAACTCTGTAGGCAGAACTTTAGAACACCAACTACGAAATACATATAATTTACTTTTCTTGCGCTTGGTTAGGCTGGTAGGCCTTACTTAACTAAAGTTATAACAATTATATAGATCAAAAAGTAAAAAAAAACCAGGATTGATAAATAGCGCTGTCTGTTCAATAAATAGACGTCTGAATGCATAACCGCTGGATTTCTGTCATGTATAGTGAAGGTATCTGCTAAACTGCTTCGAAAGTGCTCATGTAGAAACCAGACTGACAATAAAATAATAGTAAGAACCAAAGATATTAAATATATACTACCAATAGACAGGACATAGCGAACAAAATCGTAATCCGATACTTATTACCTAGTGGTCATAAGTCACTCAGTCTAGTGTGACACCCCTACACGACAAGTCGTGTTTATTTCCGCTCTATGCACTAAAAAAATAATTTTCTATGAAAATAGGCCGTGCTGCGCTTTATGCATTATTGCAAATCTTGTTATAGCAAAATGACTGGACCTAACTTCGGTTTATTTTCGTAAATATTCTTGTTATTTACGCAGTAATGAATTAGAACTCAATAATTTTCATGAATAGTTCTAGAACATTTACTGATTTTGTGATTACGCCATCTATTGCTGAAAAGCTTAATCTTACCTTTATCACACACTGAGGCTCTACCACGAGCTCATAACGTGATCCATTTTACGACCTAAACCGAACTGTTAAAGGGATGGAGCTGTATAGGGTGTATAGCTCCATCACTCTTTTTCGCTCGTAGGACTGACATTTTAACATTATCATGGTAAGGCCCCTGGCCACCTACCGAGCGATAGTTAAATAATTATAAATTTTTATAAATTTAATTCGCGTGTTTTCTATTCAAAGCCAGTGGTGGCCGGCCAGCCCAAGAGCAGTGGTGGCCGAGTGGTAACGGCCCCGACTTACGAATTTCGAATTTTGGGTCGCGGGTTCGAACCCAGCCAGGCGCACTACTTTGTGTAATTTATTTTATCACCACTGGTCTCAAAACGGTGAAGAAAAACATCGTGAGGAAACCGGCATGTCCTAGAACCAAAAATTCGAAGACATGTGACATTCACCAACCCGCACTGGGCTCGCGTGGTGACTTACGGCCCATTTCCTCTCCTGGAGAGAGGAGGCCTAAGTCCCAGCAGAAGGAACATTAAAAGGCTGATTATGCTATGCTTATGCTATTCAGAGCCAGATGGCGTCACTGAGGCATAGGATGACAGTTTTTCTAAGACATTTCTTCTAATAGCCGCTCTATTGTATCTGATTGTATCTCTTTAAATTTCTTTGGTAAGAACTCAAAAATATGTAAGAATTTCTTGTAAAATAAAATAAAACTCACAAGAAAAAATATCTGAGACTCGAACCACTTACGTGCCAGTCTAACCCTGCGACCACTCTGCCACGGTGTCCTTTGAATCCTGTCTAAAATAGGTGTTCTTATATAAACGTCATCATTGTCTGCTTAACCCTTTGTTGATGATAGCGTGATGATTTTCATCTAAGATATTAAATTTTTAGATTAGTATATATTAGTATGGATATGGATTAGTATGGATTATTATTATAAAAACTTATTTTTTGATTTTATTTTTTCTGTTTGAAGTACCTGTTATTTGTTTATTGTGCAAACCTACCACAGTGTTGTCTCTTATAACCCAAAGGTTGACTGATATAGAATGCCTTGTTGCATTAAGTCCGCCTATGTACCACTACTGTACATGAAGTTTAAATAAATAAATTAATTACGGAGTTGCGGTACCTACCTTCCGGCTCGATCATCATCATCAGATCACTTTGATGATACCATTTTCAACATAACTGTTCAGAACCATTTATTTATATGTAGGTGTTGTATAGTTGCTTAATTATCTTTATTGTGATATTTATATGAATGTAGAGTACCGTTGGCCATTTCTGGTCTTCTTCATCAGTTTCACTTCATCAAATGTTATCTACTTTTTAACTGTAGATACTTAAGTTCTCGATGAAAATACCAAAATCACGATTTTTCATGGATCCCATCATCAAAACTGGATTTTGAAACAAATGGGACCAATCTGGAAGCATATTCTTTGTTTCATAATTTTATATAAATAAAAGATCCTCGCCATTCTATGAAGGCCTCCAAAATGTTAGACATACACGAAATAAAGAAAAGGCACAAAGATTTCAACAAGAAACTTTAATTAATAATACTTAATTAATTTATACATTGGTAACATAATAATGATAATTTTATTTCAGACACCAAAAAATCCAGTGTTAGTAAAATACAAGGATAAAAAAAAACAAAGAAAAACTTACTGCCTAGTGTTAGTAATAATCAATCTCCGCAAAAACTTCTGAAGGATTGGAGAGCCAAAGCTCTCAGCGACAGTTTTCAGGATGCTGT